>LR738712.1:93730555-93830955 GCA_902687465.1 Secale cereale
CCCCGGCAAACTTGTGCGCGAGGGAACCTTCTTTTCCTTGAGAAAAAAGAAGGAAGAGAAAATATAGATACGGAGCCTTCGGGCTCGTTATTACTTACCGGGGGTAGGTGCTGCACAGAGTGTCAGATAATACATGCAAGAAAATAGAAAGCATGGAATGACAAGATGTGCGGGGCACATAAGCTTTACTGATGCCCGGCTTTGCACAAAGGATTACATGCAACAGCGGCAAGACTTGTACAAAAGGTGGTTGCCGGAGCGGGTCACGGCAACCGCGCCTTACGGGTAAAACTTACGAAGATGCTCTATGTTCCAGGAGTTGCTCACCGAAAAGCCATCTTCGGTCCCAAGGCGGATAGCTCCAGGCCTAGTGACTCGTTTCACCCGATAAGGGCCTTCCCACTTCGGCGTCAACTTGTTGGAATTCTTGGCGGACTGAATGCGCCGAAGAACAAGGTCGCCTTCCTCGAGACTTCTGGCGTTAACTTTGCGGCTATGGTAGCGGCGCAAAGCTTGCTGGTAGCGAGCAGCTTCTACAGCGGCCTGAAGACGGTCTTCCTCAAGGAGCAGCGCGTCATCTTGTCGCAGCTGCTCTTGCTCGAGCTCATCATAAGCGAGCACTCGAGGTGACCCGTATACGAGTTCCGTGGGGAGAACTGCCTCTTCTCCATAGACTTGAGCGAAAGGTGTCTGTCCAGTGGCTTGATTTGGCGTCGTCTTGATCGACCAAAGAACCACCGGCAGCTCTCGATCCAGTTTCTTCCATACTTGTGCAGCCTGTCGAAAGTTCTGGTCTTGAGGCCACGCAGCACTTCAGCATTTGCCCTCTCCGCTTGACCGTTGTTTCTCGGGTGAGCAACAGAAGCGAAGCAGACCTTGGCGCCAAGGTCTTGGACGTACTGCATGAAGGTGCGGCTCGTGAATTGCGTACCGTTGTCGGTGATGATCCTGTTAGGGATTCCGAAGCGGCAAACAATCGACCTGAAGAACTTGACTGCTGACTGTGCGGTCACCTTTCTCATTGGTTCCACTTCCGGCCACTTTGTGAACTTGTCGATCGCAACGTACAAGTACTCAAAGCCCTCGACTGCGCGGGGAAAAGGGCCGAGGATGTCGAGCCCCCAGACCGAAAATGGCCAGGATAAAGGGATTGTCTGGAGAGCTTGAGCTGGCTGATGTATCTGCTTGGAATGGAACTGGCACGCTTCACACTTGGTTACTTGTGCAGTTGCATCCTGGAGGGCTTCTGGCCAAAAGAAACCTTGCCGGAATGCTTTGCCGGCAAGTGCTCTTGCGCCAATGTGGTGACCACATATGCCTCCGTGTATCTCTGCTAACAGCTTCTGTCCATCTTCCCGGGGAATGCACTTCAATTTCACACCATTGAGTCGTGTTCTATACAGTGTGTTGTCGATAAACTTGTACATACTTGACTGCCGGGCTACTCTTTCAGCTTCTTCTTGCTCTTCGAGAAGTTCTCCTGTCTGAAGGAAACGGACAATCTGCTGCGCCCATGCTGGAGCTTGTGGCTCGACAACAATGACTAAAGGCACATCTGCTGCTGTGGGAACATCCGCTTCTACGGCGAGAACTTGTGTCTCAGCCGGAGCTTGATGTTCCCCGGCAAGCTTGCCGGAGCAAAGCTTGTCGGGGGCGTCTGCTTCAACTGTACAAACCCTAGGGCTTGCAGGAGCAGACTGCTCCTCAGCACTCTTAGTGTTGATCTTGGGGACCTTGTTGGCGGCGGCTTCGGGAAGCTCTGCTGGAAGATAGTCGCCAGAGATCAACTTCCTCTTCTTGCTCTGCCCAGTCGATGGTGTTACGGATGGTTGAGTTAGCTTGAGCACAAAGATCCCTGGTTCCACAGGTAACTTAAGTGCAGCGCACTTTGACAGGCCGTCGGCGATGTCGTTTTGAGTTCTTGGAACATGCTCCATCTGTAGGCCGTCAAAGTGTTCTTCAAGCTTTCTCACTTCATCAATGTAAGCTTCCATCAACGGGCTCTGATAATTCTTGTTCACTTGGCGGACGACAAGCTGCGAGTCACCCCTGACAATCAGCTTCTTGATCCGAAGGTCTGCCGCGATCCTGAGACCGGCAAGCAAACCTTCATACTCTGTAGTATTATTTGTTGCTTGCTCCTTAGGAAAGTGCATCTAGACTACGTACTTGAGGTGCTCTCCGGTGGGTGCGACAAGCAGCACGCCAGCACCAGCGCCTTGCAGCGAAAAGGCACCATCAAAGTACATCAGCCACTCTTTGCTTGCTTCCTTGACGGGGATGCTCGTTTCTGGAATCTCTTCGTCTGGTGTTGGCGTCCACTCTGCTATGAACTCTGCCAATGCTCTGCTCTGGATAGTTGAAGTGCTTTCAAACTTGAGGCCAAAGCTTGACAGTTCCAGTGCCCACTCAACAATCATGCCTGTTGCTTCTGGATTCTGCAGTATCCTCTTCAGCGGAAAGCGAGTGACAACCGTTACCTCATGTGCTTGGAAGTAATGGTGCAGCTTTCTCGAGGCCATGAGAAGGCCGAAAAGCAGCTTCTGCACACCAGAGTACCTTGATCTAGCCCCCTGCAGAAGGGAGCTGACAAAGTAAACTGGGCGCTGCACCATTTTCTTCCGTACCTCCTCTTGCATCTGTGCAGATCCATCCTTGTCGGGGCCAGAGTTTGCCGGGGAAGCTCATTGCTTGTCGCTGGACGTGCTTGCCGCGGTTGCTGTCTCATCATCTGCCTCCCTCTCTGCTACTAACGCAGCACTAACCACTTGATTGGTTGCCGCTAGGTACAGCAGTAACTTCTCTTGTGGTTTAGGTGCGACAAGTATTGGAGTGGAGGACTGGTATCTCTTCAAGTCCTGTAGCGCAGCCTCCGCTTCTGGAGTCCATTTCATTGGACCTGCCTTTTTCAAAATTTTGAAAAATGGCAGGGCGCGCTCAGCTGACTTAGAGATAAACCTGCTGAGAGCAGCTACGCAACCGGCGAGTCTTCGCACATCCTTGACGCGCTTTGGTGCTTCTATCTGCTCGATGGCCTTGATCTTGTCGGGATTAGCTTCAATTCCCCTATGAGACACAAAGAACCCGAGAAGCTTGCCGGAGGGGACTCCGAACACACACTTCTCGGGGTTGAGCTTGAGCTGGATCTTGCGCAGATTTGCAAAAGTCTCTTCTAAATCTTGAATCAGGGTTGCCCTGTCTTTGCTCTTGACCACTATGTCATCCATGTATGCTTCTACATTTCTGTGAATCTGCGGTTCAAAAGCTGTATGGACCACCCTTGCAAATGTTGAACCAGCATTCTTCAAACCAAAAGGCATCCTTATGAAACAGTACGTGCCACATGGAGTGATGAATGTGGTCTTCTCCTCATCCTCTTCTGCCATGAAGATCTGATGATATCCTGAGTATGCGTCAAGAAATGAAAGCAGGTCGCATCCGGCCGTGGAGTCAACAATCTGGTCAATGCGCGGCAAGGGAAATGGGTCTTTTGGACAAGCTTTATTTACATCAGTGAAGTCAATACAAAGCCTCCATTTCCCGTTTGCCTTACGCACGACTACTGGATTGGCCAACCATGTTGGATGGAGCACTCCTCTGACAAGGCCTGCTGCTTCCAACTTCTTGATCTCTTCTGCTATGAACTCTTGGCGCTCCACTGCTTGTTTCCTGACTTTTTGCTTGACGGGCCGCGCGTGAGGACAGACAGTAAGCTTGTGCTCAATTACTTTCCTGGGAACACCGGGGATGTCAGACGGTTGCCATGCAAACACGTCGGCGTTCGCCTGCAGGAAAGCAACGAGCGCGCTTTCCTATTTAGGGTCAAGCATGGCACAGATGGTGAAAGTACCACCAGTGCCGTCCTCCTTGGTGGACACCTTCTTTGTCTCTGGCGGAGCTGCCATCGTCTTCTTACACTTGCCGGTGGAGCTCGATGGTGCGTCCTCGACGGCAGCGTAGCACTACTAAGACGTGCGTTTGCCGGAGTGGGCCCCATAGCTCTTGCCAGACTTGGTCTTCTCCTTCCCCCCGGGAGCTTCAGCGGCAAGTGTCTTGCGATCTGTTGCGGCTGCTGCTTCCCGGTAGATCTTGTCGGCGCAGATAAGGGCATCTTTCTTGTCGCCAGGGACAGAGATGACGCTTATCGGGCCTGGCATCTTGAGCATGTTGTAGGCATAGTGAGAGGCTGCCATGAACTTGGCGGGTGCTGGACGGCCAAGTATCCCATTGTATGGCAATGGGAAATCGGCAACGTCAAATGTGACCCTCTCGGTCCTGAAGTTCAGCTCCCCGCCAAACGTCACTGGCAGCGTGATCTTCCCCTTCGGATTGCTCCTTCCCGGGTTGATTCCTTGGAATGTACCGGTATCTTCGAGCTCGCTGTCAGGGATCTGGAGTTTGTGGAGCACAGTGGAGGAGATTAGGTTCAAGCCGGCCCCGCCGTCAACTAGCATCTTAGTGACCTTGAGGTTGCGGATGGTTGGTGAAACCAACATCGGCAAGCACCCGACCGCAGTTGTGCGATCGGGGTGGTCCTCAATGTCAAAGACGATAGGCGTGCTGGACCACTTCAGAAGTTTGCGCGATTCGACAGGTGGTTCCGCTGCATTGACTTCCCACACCCACTGTTTGAGTTGACGGTGTGAAGTGTGCAAAGAAGCATCGCCGTCAACGCACAAAACTTCTGTGGCTTTCTGAAACTCCTGCTCGCTGGTCTCACCATCATCCATGTCCTCCTCGTCGTCGTCGTCTTCGTCCTTGTCGCGGCCGCGGGGAGGTCTGTCTCCTTGCCGCTGCTTGGCCTTGCCGCGGCGTCCTCCCCGGCCGTTGAATGGCCGCTTCTTGCCGGATCCCTCACCACCTCCTTGGGCCTTCTCCTTGTCGCGCCGCTCGTACTCAGCCTTCTGCTGCTCGACGAGCTGCTCGACCCTCTTGCAGTTCTGGAGATCGTGGCCTTTGGTGCGGTGGATCTTGCAGTACTGCTTGTCGGTGCCGTCCTGCTTGTCGGCGGCCGCCACGGCCTGGCAGTTGGTGCATGCGCCAGTCTCCTTGCCGGAGCTACCAACTTGGGCTTTCTTGGCGCCAGCCTCCTTGCCGGACTTCTCAACGACTAGCACTTCCTTGTTCTTCTTCTTTCTGTTGTTCCGCCGCCGGTTTTTCTTTGCCGGGGCGGCATCCTCACTGTCAGATCCCCCTGCGCCTGTATCCTCTCCGGGGAGTTTCCTCCCCTCCTCAGCGCGTGCACACTTGTCGGCCAGGGCATAAAGCTCACTGACGTCTCGGATCTTGCACATCGCCATCTCCTCCCTCATTCTGCGGTTACGCACGTTCTGATGGAACGCGCTGATAACCGCGGCAGGGTGGATGTCTGGGATGTTGTGCTGGACACGGCTGAACCTCTGGATATACTTGCGCAGGGGCTCTCCTTCCTTCTGGGCGAGCAGGTGAAGGTCACTCTCCTGGCCATGAGGTTTGTGGCCGCCTGTAAAGGCACCGACAAACTGATGGCAGAGATCTGCCCAAGAAGAAATGGAGTTGTCCGGCAAGTGCATGAGCCAGGACCTGACATTGGGTTTGAGTAACAGAGGGAAGTAGTTGGCAAGGATCTTCTCGTCTCGTCCCCCGGCGGCTTGCACCGCGATGGTGTAGATGCTGAGGAACTCCGACGGATGCGTCTTGCCGTCGTACTTCTCTGGCACATCTGGTTTGAAATTCTTCATGCTGGGCCACTGGACTTGCCGCAGCTCACGAGTGAACGCAGGACAACCTACCGTGTACGGCAAATCGCCTGGTCCCCCTGGCGCTTGCATGTCGACAGTGGGCCCAGCGCGCTGGTCTGACTGACGCCGCGCTTCTCTTCGGCGCTCGATGCGAGTACGAGCGTCTTCGTGTCGGCGATCTTGAAGAACTTGGCGCTGATCGCGGCGAGCTCGCGGATCTGATGACGTAGTGGAGTCATCGTCGATGTTGATCCGGCGAGTCGGCGATCTTGGTCTTCGGGGCGGAGAGTGCACGGTGGTTGCACCCCCACCAGTCTTGTCGCCTTCAGCCCACGCCTGGCTGACTTGCCGCGGCTGCGAGGTGCTTGGTTGTCGCGGAGTGTCGCCGTTGGCGAAGGCGATGAGGCTCTGAATGGTGGCCCTCCAGTCGTCGGCTTTGTCTGCCACTGGAGGGAAGTCTAGAAGCAGTTGAGCTCGTGCTAGAGCTTCTACTGGAGTGGCGGGTAGCGGTGGCGAACGGCGCGAGGAGCGGGACATGCTCGGACTTCTAACCGTGTTAGAAGGAGCAGCATCCCGTCCAGGTGACCGTGCCTTGCTCGTGCCGGCATGTTGGTGTGCATGCTGGCCTTGAGCGTCCTGAGATCCGCCGGCTTGGCCTTGGCCCAGCAAACGTATGGTACCATCGGTACCATGACGCTGCCGGTCCCGCACCTCCTGAGACGGGCGCGGTGCATGTACGGACGCCGAGGTCTTGGAGTGCGCCCGGTCGTCTGCCTTGTCCTTGGACTTGGCGGCGCCGTGAGTTCCCTCGTCGATGTCCATCCTTCCGCCGGCGTCTACCCCACCAGCCGTTGACTCCGGCGGTGGTGGGATCGACGCGGACGGACCTGCTGCCTCCGAAGCTTTCTTCTTCGGCGGCATGTTGATGAAGAAGTTGAAGATCTAGTTCGTGCGCAGGCCGGATCAGGTTCACACAACCTCAACGCACCCCCTACCTGGCGCGCCAAAGATGTCGGGGAAACTGATCGCCCACGAACACCTATGGGACCGGAGCCCCTTTTCGGTACGGCAGGGGGCGGAGGATGCACGAAGAGCAGATCGAGGCGTGCACACGAGCAGTTTACCCAGGTTCGGGCCGCACGGATGCGTAAAACCCTACTCCTGCTTTGATTTGTATTGCGTTCTTGCTCGGGAGCGAGGAGAGCTACAGTACACTCTAACCGCTAGCAAGGCCGAGCGTGGGAATGATCGATGTTCCGAACCCCCTTTTACGTTGCGCATGGGCCTCCTTTTATAGGTCAAAGGGGTCACCGACAGGTGGCAACACAGACGGGGGGTAAAAATGTAAAAAGGGTGGTAGGTGGAACAATGTTCCATACCTAACCCTGACGGCAGGGGACAAGGGCATTGAATGCCCGTCGCCGTCGCCCAAACAGTGCAAAAAGTGGCCGTCAGGGGCGCCACCGTCCGCCACGACGGTAGCCTTGTCATCGCTGCTTGCCACCGTGTACCCTAGGCTACACAGCCTTCCGCCACGTGTGCCTGGGATGGTCCCAGAGCGACACGTGGGTGGATGCGCTGGAGCGCGGGTACTGAGTGGAAGCTTGCCGCGGCAAGTACCTTGCCGCGGTTGCTATTTTGTCGTTTCCAGGAGCTTGTCGCTCACCGGGCCTTGCCGGGACGCGTGGCGCGTTGCGGCGAGTTTCTTGAGACGCCTCGGAGGGCCTTCCAGGTAAGCTCCTTTTGCCAGGGTCTTGTGCCTTGAGTGGCCTTCCCGGCAAGCTCCTCTTGCCGGGGTCTTGTCTCTTTGACTTGAATACTTTGTTCTTGAATGGCTCCAAGGGAACCACGGAGGATCTTGGCGGTCGCCTGGCAAGCCCTGCCGCGGGACGCTGCAACTGCCCGTGCACAAGTTCGGGATACTAAGGTACCCCTACTTTAGTACACCGACAAATGTCAAACACCCTACCACCGTCACTCGGCCGCAAAGATTGAGATACCTGGTTTTTAAATTCTAGTAAATCCAAAACATGTCTGAAATTCATGAAACTTAGCATGCTATCATGGAGAGGCATGAACATGGCGTGGGAAATTTTTTGTTCCATTTGGGGCAGGTTTGGGTATATGCTTCCCACAAACCAGAGCTTCTCACGACAAGCATGATGGTTTCGGTAGGGAACGCCCAAACTTTGGGGGCGAAACGATATCCATTGCCTCTTATTTCTTTCAAATTTTATATTGTGTCAACATAGAACAACAGGAGTATTGTGTAATTTTTATTTTATTTTTCGGGGTTCGTTTGGACATTTTTATGCATAAGTGAGTTTTCAATGCATTTATGTGCATAATTTCAGTTTGAACTACATGCACATGCTCTAGTGCATATAAATTGGGTGGAAAATCAAATCTTTGTCCTTGGGAGCATGCTTAGGAGTCATGCAAGAAATGGGAATGAATGTCAAACACCCTGCCACCGTCACTCGGCTGCAAACATTTTGATATGTGATTTTTAAATTCTAGTTAATCCAAAACTCGTCTGAAAATCATGAAACTTGGCATGCTATCATGGAGCGGCATGAACATGGCGTGGTAATTTTTTTGTCCCATTTGGGGCAGGTTTGTGTATATGCTTCTCACAAACCAGAGCTTCTCACAACAAGCTTGATGGTTTCGGTAGGGAACGCCCAAACTTTGGGGGCGAAACGGTATCCATTGCCGCTTATTGCTTTCAAATTATTTCATGTGTCAACATAGAACAATAGGAGTGTTGTGTTATTTTTGTGATTATTCGGGGTTCGTTTGGACATTTTTATGCATTTAAGTGTGTTTTCAATGCATTTATGAGCATTATTCAAATTTTTACTACATGCACATGCTCCCGTGCATATAAATTGGTTGAAAAATCAAATCTTTGTCCTCGGGTGCATGCTTAGGTCCCATGCAGGAAATGAAAATGAATGTCAAACACCCTGCCACCGTCACTCGGCCACAAACATTGAGATACCTGGTTTTAAATTCTAGTAAATCCAAAACTCGTCTGAAATTCATGAAACTTGGCATGCTATCATGGAGCGGTATCACCATGGCGTGAAAATGTTTTGTCCCATTTGGGGCAGGTTTGGTTATATCCTTCTCACAAACCAGAGCTTCTCAAAATAAGCAAGATGGATTATGTAGGGAACACCTCAACTTTGGGGGCGAAACGATATCCATTGCCACTTATTGCTTTCAAAAAAATTCTCGTGTCAACATAGAACAACAGGAGTGTTGTGTTATTTTTGTGATTATTCGGGGTTCATTTGGACATTTTTATGCATTAAGTGTGTTTTCAGTGCCTTTTTGTGCATAATTCAAATTTGAACTACATGCACATGCTCCCGTGAATATAAATTGGTTGAAAAATCAAATATTTGTCCTTGGCTGCATGCTTAGGTCCCATGCAAGAAATGGGAATGAATGTCTAACACCCTGCCACCGTCACTCGGCCGCAAACATTGAGATACCTGGTTTTAAAATTCATGTATCCAAAAGTCATCTGAAATTCATGAAACTTTGCATGCTATCATGGAGTGGTATCACCATGGCGTGGTAAAAGTTTTGTCCCGTTTGGGGCTAGTTTGTTTATATTCTTCTCACAAACCAGAGCTTCTCAAAAAGCATGATGGTTTCTGAAGGGAACGCCCAAACTTTTGCGGCGAAATGGTATCCATGGCCTCTTATTGCTTTCAAAACAATTCTCGTGTCAACATAGAACAACAGGAGTGTTGTGTTATTTTTGTGATTATTTAGGGTTCGTTTGGACATTTTTATGCATTAAGTGAGTTTTCAATGCATTTATGTGCATAATTCAAATTTGAACTACATGCACATGCTCCCGTGCATATAAATTGGTTGAAAATCAAATATTTGTCCTTGGGTTCATGCTTAGGTCCCTTGCAAGAAATGGGAATGAATGTCAAACACCCTGCCACCATCACTCGGCCGCAATCATTGAGATACTTGGTTTTGAAATTCTTGTAAATCCAACACTCGTTTGAAATTCATGAAACTTGGCATGCTGTTATGGAGCGGCATCAACATGGCGTGGTAATTTTTTTTTGTCCCATTTGGGGCAGGTTTGTGTATATGCTTCTCACAAACGAGAGCTTCTCACAACAAGCATGATGGTTTCGGTAGGGAACGCCCCAACTTTGGGGGCAAAACGATATCCATTGCCTCTTATTTCTTTCAAATTTTATATTGTGTCAACATAGAACAATAGGAGTATTGTGTTATTTTTATTTTATTTTTCGGGGTTCGTTTGGACATTTTTATGCATAAGTGAGTTTTCAATGCATTTATGTGCATAATTTCAATTTGAACTACATGCACATGCTCTAGGGCATATAAATTGGTTGGAAAATCAAATCTTTGTCCTTGGGAGCATGCTTAGGACTCATGCAAGAAATGGGAATGAATGTCAAACACCCTGCCACCGTCACTCGACCGCAAACATTGATATACGTGATTTGTAAATTCTAGTAAATCCAAAACTCGTCTGAAATTCATCAAACTTGGCATGCTATCATGCAGCGGCATGAACATGGCGTGGTAAATTTTTTATCCCATTTGGGGTAGGTTTGTGTATATGCTTCTCACAAACCAGAGCTTCTCACAACAAGCTTGATGGTTTCGGCAGGGAACGCCCAAACTTTGGGGGTGAAACGACATCCATTGTCGCTTATTGCTTTCAAATTATTTCACGTGTCAACATAGAACAACAGGAGTGTTGTGTTATTTTTGTAATTATTCGGGGTTTGTTTGGACATTTTTATGCATTAAGTGTGTTTTCAATGCATTTATGTGCATAATTAAAATTTGAACTACATGCACATGCTCCCGTGCATATAAATTTGTTGAAAAATCAAATCTTTGTCCTTGGGTGCATGCTTAGGTCCCATGCAAGAAATGAAAATGAATGTCAAACACCCTGCCACCATCACTCGGCCACAAACATTGAGATACCTGGTTTTTAAATTCTAGTAAATCCAAAACTCATGTGAAATTCATGAAACTTGGCATGCTATCAGGGAGCGGTATCACCATGGCGTGGTAAATTTTTTGTCCCATTTGGGGCAGATTTGGATATATCCTTCTCACAAACAAGCGCATCTCAAAATAAGCAAGATGGTTTCGGTAGGGAAAGCCTCAACTTTGGGGGCGAAACGATATCCATTGCCTCTTATTGCTTTCAAAAAATTTCTCGTGTCAACATTGAACAACAGGAGTGTTGTGTTATTTTTGTGATTATCCGGGGTTCATTTGGACATTTTTATGCATTAAGTGAGTTTTCAATGCATTTTTGTGCATAATTCAAATTTGAACTACATGCCCATGCTCCCGTGAATATAAATTGGTTGAAAAATAAAATATTTGTCCTTGGTTGCATGCTTAGGTCCCGTGCAAGAAATGGGAATGAATGTCAAACACCCTGCCACCGTCACTCGGCCGCAAACATTGAGATACCTGGTTTGAAAATTCAAGTAAATCCAAAAGTCGTCTGAAATTCATGAAACTTGGCATGCTATGATGAAGCGGTATCACCATGGCGTGGTAAAAGTTTTGTCCCATTTGGGGCTAGTTTGGTTATATTCTTCTCACAAACCAGAGCTTCTCAAAAAGCATGATGGTTTCTGTAGGGAACGCCCAAACTTTGGGGGCGAAATGATATCCATGGCCTCTTATTGCTTTCAAAAAAATTCTCGTGTGAACATAGAACAACAGGAGTGTTGTGTTATTTTTGTGATTATTTAGGGTTCGTTTGGACATTTTTATGCATTAAGTGAGTTTTCAATGCATTTATGTGCATAATTCAAATTTGAACTACATGCACATGCTCCGGTGCATATAAATTGGTTGAAAAATCAAATCTTTGTCCTTGGGTGCATGCTTAGGTCCCATGCAAGAAATTTGAATTAAATATCAAACACCCTGCCACCGTCACTCGGCCGCAAACATCGAGATACCTTGTTTTTAAGTTATAGTAAATCCAAAACTCGTTTGAAATACATGAGACTTGGCATGCTATCATGGAGCGGCATGAACATGGCGTGGTAAATTTTTTGTCCCATTTGGGGCAGGTTTGTGTATATGCATCTCACAAACCAGAGCTTCCCACAACAAGATTGATGGTCTCTGTAGGGAACGCCCCAACTTTGGGGGCGAAACGATATCCATTGCCTCTTATTGGTTTCAATTTTTTTCTCATGTCAACATAGAACAACAGGAGTGTTGTGCTATTTTTTGTGATTATTAGGGGTTCGTTTGGACATTTTTATGCATTGAGTTTTCAATGCATTTATGGGCATAATTCAAAATTGAACTACATGCACATGCTCCCGTGCATATAAATTGGTTGAAAAAACAAATCTTTGTCCTTGGGTGCATGCTTAGGTCCCATGGAAGAAATGGGACTGAATGTCAAACACCCTGCCATCGTCACTCGGCCGCAAACATTGAGATATCTGGTTTTTAAATTCTAGTAAATCAAAAACTCGTCTGAAATTCATGATACTTGGCATGATATCATGGAGCGGCATCAACATGGCATGGTAAATTTTTTGTCCCATTTGGGGTAGGTTTGGATATATGCTTCTCACAAACCAGAGCTTCCCACAACAAGCATGATGGTTTCGGTTGGGAACGCACCAACTTTGGGGGCGAAACGATATCCATTGCCTCTTATTGCTTTCAAACTTTTTCTCATGTCAAGAAAGAACAACAGGACTGTTGTGTTATTTTTTGTGATTATTCGGGGTTCGTTTGGACATTTTATGCATTGAGTTTTCAATGAATTTGTGTGCATAATTCAAATTTGAACTACATGCTCATGCTCCCGTGCATATAAATTGGTTGAAAAATGAAATCTTTGTCCTTGGGTGCCTGCTTAGGTCCCATGCAAGAAATGGGAAAGAATGTCAAACACCCTGCCACCGTCACTCGGCCGAACATCGAGATACCTGGTTTTTAAATTCTAGTAAATCCAAAACTCGTCTGAAATACATGAAACTTGGCATGATATCATGGAGCGGCATGAACATGGCGTGTTAAATATTTTGTCCCAATTGGGGCAGGTTTGTGTATATGCTTCTCACAAACCAAAGCTTCTCACAACAAGCTTGATGGTTTTTGTAGGGAACGCCCCAACTTTGGGGGCGAAATGATATCCATTGCCTCTTATTGATTTCCATTTTTTTTTCATGTCAACATAGAACAACAGGAGTGTTGTGTTATTTTTTGTGATTATTCGGGATTCGTTTGGACATTTTTATGCATTAAGTGAGTTTTCAATGCATTTGTATGCATAATTTAAATTTGAACTAGATGCACATGCTCCCGTGCATATAAATTGGTTGAAAAATCAAATCTTTGTCCTTGGGTGCCTTCTTAGGTCCCATGCAAGAAATGGGAATGAATGTCAAACACCCTGCCACCGTCACTCGGCCGCTAACATTGAGATACCTGGTTTTTAAATGCTAGTAAATCCAAAACATGTCTGAAATTCATGAAATTTGGCTTCCTATCATGGAGTGGCATGAACATGGAGTGGTAAAAATTTTGTCCCAAGTGGGGCAGGTTTGTGTATATGCTTCTCACAAACCAGAGCTTCTGACAACAAGCTTGATGGTTTCGGAAGGGAACGCCCCAACTTTGCGGGCGAAACGATATCAATTGCCTCTTATTGCTTTCAAAAATTTTCTCGTGTCAACCTAGAACAACAGGAGTGTTGTGTTATTTTTTGTGATTATTCGGGGTTCGTTTGGACATTTTTATGCATTAAGTGAGTTTTCAATGCATTTGTGTGCATAACTCAAATTTGAGCTACATGCACATGCTCCCGTGCATATAAATTGGTTGAAAAATGAAATCATTGTCCTTGGGTACCTGCTTAGGTCCCATGCAAGAAATGGGAATGAATGTCAAACACCCTGCCACTATCACTCGGACGCTAACATTGAGATACCTGGTTTTTAAATTCTAGTAAATTCAAAACTCGTCTGAAATGCATGAAACTTGGCATCCTATCACGGAGCGGCATGAACATGGCGTGGTAATGTTTTTGTCCCCTTTGGGGCAGGTTTGTGTATATGCTTCTCACAAACCAGAGCTTCTAACAACAAGCTTGATGGTTTCGGTAGGAAATGCCCCAACTTTGCAAGCGAAACGATATCCATTGCCTCTTATTGCTTTTAAATTTTTTCTCGTGTCAACATAGAACAACAGGAGTGTTGTGTTATTTTTGTCATTATTAGGGGTTCGTTTGGACATTTTTATGCATAAGTGAGTTTTCAATGCATTTATGTGCATTATTCCAATTTGAACTACATGCACATGCTCTAGTGCATATAAATTGTTGGAAAATCAAATTGTTGTCCTTGGGTGCATTCTTGGGACCCATGCAAGAAATGGGAATGAATGTCGAACACCCTGCCACCGTCACTCGGCCCCAAACATTGAGATACCTGGTTTTAGAATTCTAGTAAATCCAAAACTCGTGTGAAATTCATGAAACTGGCATGCTATCATGGAGTGTTATCACCATGGCAAGGTAAAAAAATTCTCCCATTTGGGGCTGGTTTGGTTATATGCTTCTCACAAACCAGAGCTTCTAAAAAAGCATGATGGTTTCGGTAGGGAACGCCCCAACCTTGGGGGCGAAACGATATATATTGCCTCTTATTGCTTTCAAAAATTTTCTCGTGTCAACATAGAACGACAGGAGTGTTGTGTTATTTTTGTGATTATTTAGGGTTCGTTTGGATATTTTTATGCATTAAGTGAGTTTTCAATGCATTTATGTGCATAATTCAAATTTGAACTACGTGCACATGCTCCCGTGCATATAAATTGGTTGAAAAATCAAATCTTTGTCCTTGGGTGCATGCTTAGGTCCCATGACAGAAATGGGAATGAATGTCAAACACCCAGCCAACGTCACTCGGCCGCAATCATTGAGATTCCTGGTTTTTAAATTCTAGTAAATCCAACACTTATTTGAAATTCATGAAACTTGGGCATGCTATCATGGAGCGGCATGAACATGGAGTGGTAAATTTTTTGTCCCATTTGGGGAAGGTTTGTGTATATGCTTCTCACAAACCAGAGCTTTTCACAACAAGCTTGATTGTTTCTGTAGGGAATGCCCCAACTTTGGGGGCTAAACGATATCCATTGCCTCTTATTGCTTTCAAATTTTTTCTCATGTCAACATAGAACAACGGGAGTGTTGTGTTATTTTTTGTGATTATTCGGGGTTCGTTTGGACATTTTTATGCATTAAGTGAGTTTTCAATGCATTTGTGTGCATAATTTAAATTTGAACTACATGCACATGCTCCCGTGCATATAAATTGGTTGAAAAATCAAATCTTTATCCTTGGGTGCCTTCTTAGGTCCCATGCAAGAAATGGGAATGAATGTCAAACACCCTGCTACCGTCACTCGGCCGCTAACATTGAGATACCTGGTTTTTAAATTCTAGTAAATCCAAAACTCGTCTGAAATTCATGAAACTTGGCTTCGTATCATGCAGTGGCATGAACATGGAGTGGTAAATTTTTTGTCCCACTTGGGGCAGGTTTGTGTATATGCTTCTCACAAACCAGAGCTTCTGACAACAGGCTTGATGATTTCGGAAGGGAACGCCCCAACTTTGCGGGCGAAATGATATCAATTGCCTCTTATTGCTTTCGAATTTTTTCTCATGTCAACATGGAACAACAGGAGTGTTGTGTTATTTTTTGTGATTATTCGGGGTTCGTTTGGACATTTTTAAGCATTATGTGAGTTTTCAATGAATTTGTGTGCATAACTCAAATTTGAACTACATGCACATGCTCCCGTGCATATAAATTGGTTGAAAAATGAAATCTTTGTCCTTGGGTGCCTGCTTAGGTCCCATGCAAGAAATGGGAACGAATGTCAAACACCCTGCCACTATCACTCGGACGCTAACATTGAGATACCTGGTTTTTAAATTCTAGTAAATCCAAAACTCGTCTGAAATGCATGAAACTTGGCATCCTATCACGGAGCGGCATGAACATGGCGTGGTAATGTTTTTGTCCCATTTGGGGCAGGTTTGTGTATGTGCTTCTCACAAACCAGAGCTTCTAACAACAAGCTTGATGGTTTCGGTAGGAAATGCCCCAACTTTGCGGGCGAAACGATATCCATTGCCTCTTATTGCTTTCAAATTTTTTCTCGTGTCAACATAGAACAACAGGAGTGTTGTGTTATTTTTGTGATTATTAGGGGTTCGTTTGGACATTTTTATGCATAAGTGAGTTTTCAATGCATTTATGTGAATAATTCCAATTTGAACTACATGCACATGCTCTAGTGCATATAAATTTGTTGGAAAATCAAATCTTTGTCCTTGGGTGCATGCTTGGGACCCATGCAAGAAATGGGAATGAATGTCGAACACCCTGCCACCGTCACTCGGCCGCAAACATTGAGATACCTGGTTTTAGAATTCTAGTAAAATCCAAAACTCGTGTGAAACTCTAAACTGGGACTACGAATTAAACGAAGATTGGCTAAGGACGAAGTGACGATGCGCATGGGAAATGGTTCCAAAGTCGATGTGATCGCCGTCGGCACGCTACCTCTACATCTACCTTCGGGATTAGTTTTAGACCTAAATAATTGTTATTTGGTGCTAGCGTTAAGCATGAACATTATATCTAGATCTTGTTTATTGCGAGACGGTTATTCATTTAAATCAGAGAATAATGGTTGTTCTATTTATATGAGTAATATCTTTTATGGTCATTTCTTAAAGTTTGGCAAGAAACCAAAGTTGTCATTTCTTAAAGTTTGGCGCTGCGAATCTTATGTGAAAAAGCTTCAACCTGATAAGCTCGAACCCAAGTCGGAGAAATGTGTCTTCATAGGATACCCAAAAGAGACTGTTGGGTACACCTTCTATCACAGATCCGAAGGCAAGATATTTGTTGCTAAGAATGGATCCTTTCTAGAGAAGGAGTTTTTCTCAAAAGAAGTGAGTGGGAGGAAAGTGGAACTTGATGAGGTAATTGTACCTTCTCCTGAATTGGAAAGTAGTACATCACATGTAATGCTCAGGATGGGACTATACCTCCTACGTGTCGAGGCACGACTTAAAGGTATAAACCCATTCTGGAATGATCTCAAGTTTGGTATCTTTGCACGACTCATGTAAAAGAGGGGTTAAATTGCAAAAGGAGATAGTTGGCTTACACTCGCCACTTCACACAATACATTACATAAGCAAAACATCATCCAAAACATCACAACCCGACTACGGGCGAAGATCCAAAAGAAAGATACCAAACATAACGTTAAACCACAGGTCTAGATCGAATCCTAGTAGAAACCACTACTGATCGTCGAAACGTCACAAGCAAATGGCCAAACTCTTCATCGAGCTCCCAGTGAAGTACTTGATCCAGCTCCTGCATCGAACTCGGCTGAACCTGCATCTGGTGTTGTAGTATATGTGAGCCACGAGGACTCAGCAATCCCATAACCATGGGTATCAAGACTAGCAAAGCTTTATGGGTAGGAAGAGGTAAAGTGGTGAGGTTGCAGCAGCGGCTAAGCATAATATGGTGGCTAGCTTACGAGTACAAGAATAAGATGAGCATCTACGCAAACGGTCGCAAAAGGAGTGATCGCTAAAGATCCTGAACTACATACGAATCAAACATAACCCCACCGTGTTCTCTTCTCAAAGTGAAAAGAGACAGTCACGGTTACTCACACAGTTGTGTGTTTTACTTCGAATCCTCTGTCAAGTTTTCTACAACCGGACATTAACAAATTCCAATCTGCCACATAACCGCGGGCACGGCTTTCGAAAGATCATAACCCTGCAGGGGTGTCCCAACTTAGCCCATCACAAGCTCTCACGATTAGCTGAAGCGATAAATATAATATCATCACTCCTTATCTTAGGGAAATCCGATCAGGCTCGGCATCCCGGTGCACAAGACATTTCGACAATGGTAAAACAAGTCCAGCAAGACCTCCCGGTGTGTCGACACCCTGATAGTAGCCGCGCGTATCTCATCTCAGGACACGACCGGATGGGCGATTATACG
Source organism: Secale cereale (assembly GCA_902687465.1). NCBI lineage: Eukaryota > Viridiplantae > Streptophyta > Magnoliopsida > Poales > Poaceae > Secale > Secale cereale. The sequence continues at coordinate 93,748,401 of LR738712.1, forward strand.
AGTAAAACCAAACCTCGAGTTTCCCCGTGGTGGCCCCGCATAACCCCCGTTTGGGACCAACACCATCAGCACTGGCCCCCTGCTATGTAGAATTAAGAACCCGGGGACGCGACCCCCTATGCAAATTTAATTAATTAATTAAGTTGTTATTATGAGGCAAATTAAAACCAATGTTGGGCCTTGCTGGAGGAGTTTTATTCAAAGTCGAACTGTCAAGGGGTCCCCATCCACCCATCGTGTAAGGAACGCAAAATCAAGGAACATAATGCCGGTTTATCGGCGCCTAAGGTGGCATGAGTGGAACAAAACACCGAGCAAAAGGCCAAGCCTTCCACCCATGCCCAGTATATAGGTGTGTTAATAATAATTATAGATATTGTGATATACCAACAACAAGTTCCCTCATGGAACGATCTTCATCTTCACCTGCAACTAACAACGCTATAAGAGGGGCTGAGCAAGCGGGTAACATAGCCAAACAGTGGTTTTGCTAGGAAGGTGTCAAAGTTAGAGGCTTCATGGCAACAAGGAGAGGCTGACATAAAAGATGGGTAGCGCGACATGTAACGATAGCATCGAGACAACTAAGCATGGCAATGGTAGTAGAGGTATCCAAGGGTATGATCATCTTGCCTGGGATTCCGCAAGGAAGAAGAACGGATCCATGAAATAGACGGAGCAACATAGTCGAGCGAATCCTCACAACTCCGGAATGAAACCGAAGCTAACAAGAGAAGCAACCGGAAAGAAACAAGCAACACGGTAAACACACAAGCATAAACATGGCATACAATGCACATCCAAGTATGATGCATGTCCGGTTTAATTATGCATGGCATGGCAAAGGGCACAAACAAAACTACAAGTTAAGTGGAGCCCAACATTTTAATTATTTAATTGACTCTCGTTTATTTACAAGACAAGGTTAAATGTTTGTTAACATGGCAAGAGGTGAAGCAAAAGCAAACTACCTATTTAGGCATTTTAAATGAGGCCGGAAAATAACAACAACAAATTCCGGAAAAACCCCATATGCATGTTTAGCAATTTTTAAGCAAACAACAATTCACACATTTTAAATGTTGTTAACATGATGCGGATGGCATGATCAAGTTTATGCAATTTAGTTAAACATTAACATGAAGAGATAAGAAGGTTTCTCCCCGTGGTGGAAGGAAAAGGTGCCACGGCAACGATCCGAAAATGATGCAACGGCAACATCTCGGTTCCGGTAACTCGTTGAGAGAGACCGGTGCAAAAGAAAAGATGGTGTGAGCGAGCAAGACAAGATGAAAGGTGGGATGATCCCGTCACCGGGTTCCCACGGGTCGGCGACGAGGCAACCGAGGAGCACGACAAAAGATGAAACAGGCACGAAGCACACAAGGGGAACATCTCATACAACACATGCAAGCATTCATCCACGGGCATCGTCTCGGGGTTATACCTTCGGGACATTCGTTTCGGGGCGGTTCGAGTCGTCGAGGGACGTAGTGGAAGTAGTGGTACACGGGTCGTAGAGGAAGTAGTTGTTCACGAGGTCGTTCACGTTTCCGAAGAGGTACTTGTCGCGGCATCGGACGTCTTCGGGGCGACGGTAGTGGTACTCGGCGACGGTAGTCGTACATGGGTTTTCGGTGATGGTAGTTGTACACGTTTTCGTAGAGGAACTTGGCGTATCGTCATGTAGTCGTACACGTTCCGTAGATGTACATGTCGTCGATGTCGCGGTACTTGCCGTAGGGGTACTTGGAGAATCCACGTAGTTGAACTTGAAGATCCGAAGACGACACGGTTGTAGTGGTACTTGGCAAAAAAAAACCTGGGCGGTCTTGCGATTCCAACGACAACAAAAACACAAGGAGCCTCAGTCATGGCTATGGCAGCGAGCTGCCGAATGAACATGGCCAAAGGAACTCGAGCAGAGGGGCTCGAGGGCAGCAGCAAAATGCGGACGGCGACTCATTGAGAAGGAAGGCAGGGGCTGCTCGGGGCGAGGTGGCTGCAGCTCCGCGAGCTGCTACCCAAGGCAGAGTGGCGGGATGCTGATGGCTTCTCGCCCCTCGTTGGTTACCCCAAGTGGAAGGTTTGAGATGCAGTGTAGCGGTAGTTTTCCCTTGGCAAAGATACCAAGGATCAAATTCCCCTGAGACTCCAAGGTTCAACAAGAAGGTGTCAACTGCTAGCGGCGCAACTAGCGATCGACCGGACCTGCACACAAATACAAATAACTTTGCTCCCAACGAGTACAGAGAGGTTGTCAATCCCTCCGGCCTTGTCATTTACAAAGGATCAAACGCAAGAGATAATAGTGATAGGTATGACTGCAACTAGTAAGTAAGAACTAAAAGTAAATAGCGGATGTGATCAGTGATGGTAATATGGACCGGGGTCCCATGATGTTCACTAGTGATGTCTCTCTCCCAAAAGACGATAAAACAGCTAAGTGAGGTAAACGAATTACAACTGGGCAATTGACAGGATTATGTGCGCAAACCAATGCTAACTATGCTGCAAAGAAAGGTAAAGGCTCAAAAGCATGGGCGGTACGCCAAGGTAAGTAGACCGAAATCCATCTGCATCTACTACTAATCATCCACCTTGAGATATCTATCCAGAACATCTCGCTGGTATTAAGTTGCGAGTCCCACCCATAGTGTAAACTCAAAGCAACAGACAACTGCATTAAAAGAACTTTGCGTAAAGTAAACAATCCTTGCACCCGCGAGTACAAGCACCGTTGTTTTCCCCCTTGTGGCAACAGCACATCCCCTAGACTCATGTTTCTGTCACTCAAGCTAGTCATCGAGGGGCATGAACCCACAATCAAGCATAACGTTCCCTCTTGGAGTTACTACCTACTACTTGGCCAAAGCAATAAACAGCAACGGAGAACATGCAAGAATTACTCAAGAACATAAATATAAAAGAGGTAAATCAAATATATTACTCACACACAATCTGAACATAATCTCATAATCCATCGGATCCCAGCAAACTCAACATAGCAACAGCATAAGGATTACATATGTGCCTCGATCATGTAGGGCAGCTCACGAGGTCTAATCGGTGAAGAACAAAGAGGGGAGGAGAACATCACATAGCTACTGGTCATGGACCCATGGTCCAAGGGAGACTACTCACAACTCATCCGGGAGGCGTCCATGGTGGTGGAGAGGCTCCCGGTGGTGATTCTCCCCTCCGGCAGGGTGCCGGGAAGAGTTCTCCTGGTGCTCCCGATCTTGGAAGCGCGGCGGCGGCGGAACAGAGATGAGATCGCGAAAAAGGGTTCCGTCCTCGAGGGTTTCGGGACGCGGTGTAAATATATGCCAAAGGGGGGCATCAGCAGAGGCCTGGGGGGGCCAGGCGCCCCCCCGGCGCGGCCAGGAGGGGGGCCGCGCCCCCAGGGCGCCTGGAGCCCTGGTGGCCCCCCTCCGGCCCTACTTTGGCCGCATGGAAGCTTCCGGAATGCTGATTTTTTATATATTTTTCCCGGAATTTTTCTGGCAATTTACGTAATGGGAAAACGTGAAATACAAAAACAGCAGAAAACAGAAACTGGCACTGGGGTGCACTGAGTTAATTGGTTAGTCCAAATATGATCAAAAGTGTATGGAAGTGTATAAATATCATAGCAATATCACACAAAAGAAGCATGGAGCAAGCAGAAATTATAGATACGTTTTGGACGTATCAACATCCCCAAGCTTAATTCCTGCTCGTCCTCGAGTAGGTAAATGATAACAAGCATAATTTCTGTGGTGACATGCTATTAACCATATAAGAACTTTTCACAGTCACATGACAAGTGCTTACTGAGACAATGAATCTATAGTAATTAAGTTGCCTCATGAGAAAATGACAAAGAACTGAAAGTTTTACAATATGATACTGAAACACTCAATAGATTTGTAATGAGCATGGTGTGCAAATATGACAAAGTGATATCTCGCTTGCCCCCTTTAGTAAAGCAAAACATAAATGCAGGGGCACCTCCAAAGTTTAAGTGACGACTAGATACAATGATTTTAGAATAAACAATATTATAATCATGCAGAAGACAATGGTACTTTGGGACAATGCACATTACACTCAGAATGACAATCATGCTCTCAATAGTTGGTGCTTTAAAGAAGGTGGAGACTCTCGAACCGTGGCTTTTGATGGCAAGGTTGAAAACCCGTGGTCGGAAATAAAAACTAAACATGTACCAGAGCTCTTGGTTTTAAAAACAGAGGTAATAATTATTTTTTAGAATATGCATATTTCGTCAATGAATGCTAGCAGATAACTCAATTACTTCTCGAGCTGGACAAGTTTCGAGGAATGGCTCTCGAATGAGGACGATCACATCCTCTTAGTCTCCTTTGTTTATCACTGCCAAAGTTTTCTGATTTCTCATGAACAAAGCGTGAAGGAGGGTTTGTTTGTTGTATATTTTTTTTAATGAGCCGGGCGCACTCTTTGCCAGTTCCTTCTCGTATTATGGGTTTGCACATTAGACATGCAATCCCGGGGTGAAGCTTGTCCAACTTAAAAAGATCATGAATTAACTACTACTTCCTCATGAACTAAAACAGAGGCACAAAAGAGAAATGCTTTTTTTTGATTAATTTCGATATGGTACATGAAAGTCTTCGTTAGGAATGGCAGGTAAATACCATGTATAGGAAGGTATGGTGGACTCATATGGCATAACTGGTTTAAAGGATTTTGGATGCACAAGCAGTCAGTCCGCTTAGTACAGGCGAAGGTTAGCAAAAGACTAGGAGCGACCAACTAAAAGAGCAATGACGGTCATAATCATGCAGAGCGACAAAGCAACATTGAATCGGGCATGGAAGTTATATCGCTACTCAGAAATTAAAGATCATCAAGGCTTGATAGACTTTCTTTACAGTCTTAAATATGCGTGAGCATATGCCAAGTCAATCAAAATAAATTCTTGAAGGAAGATATCACTAGACCATACCACATCATAGGCAAACAAATCATGTTGGTACTTCAATAACACATTGAGAACCCCCCAGCTATTTGAGACTAGCCATAAGAAAACATGAACTACTAAGCACCATTATGCACATAGCATTTTTATCATAGACATATCAACCAGTGCAACAGAAGCCAACTCTCTTAACAAGATAAGCATGATAACTAAAGAGAGTTCCAGCGACCAACTAAACAAAAGCTCTTTAAAAAGATAAGCATGAAAATTAAGAGCTGAACATGATAGTAGCTATTGAAAGACAAAGAACACACACAGCAAAGATAGACATGAAAATTATATGTTATGTTCTAGGTTGAAGTGGAGCGTGTTTCTCTCCCTCACAAAGAAGGCTGAGTTCCAACTCGTTATGAAAAGCAAGCAAAGCTAAAGAAAACTAAAAAGGAAACTAAAAGCAAGACGCTCCAAGCATAGCACATAACACATGAAGTGATAAAAATATAGTGGAACGAAAGACGAACTGATAATTGTTGATGGAGAAGGGGATGCACGGGGGCATCCCCAAGCTTATACGCTTGAGTCTTCTTGAATATTTCTTGGGGGTGCATGGGGGCATCCCCAAGCTTGAGCGTTTGACACTCCTGAATCTTTTTATCATCTTCCCTCGCACACTTGAAAACTCCCTTCATACATAACTCATCATAATCTGATTAGCGAGGTTAGTACCCATAATAAAATAATTTTTCCTTGCTGGAAATAAGGATATTCTTGAAGGTATACTGTTTCTCAAGATTTCCAAAAGGTTTTTGCAAAGAAAAAGCAAGCTCAAGGTTTGCAAAACGAAGAAAAGGCAAAACAGGACAGAATCTGTAAAAAACAGACCAGCAGGTAGTAAATGATTTTTTCAGGGCACTTCTGCAACTCAAATCAAAAAACTCAGAACAGACGCCCGAAAGCCAATTGTATAGAGCACGCTGTCGAAACAATTCAGACCAAAAAAATGATCTGGTGATTTTATACGAATTTTTCTGTCCAAGGACAGAATCTGTTTCCTGGACAGCACGTCACAACTTTTGAACTTTCTTGCAATCAGAGGCTACACTTGGCACAAGGGTGAAAAGTAAAGATACAATGATGATGCTACTGTAGTAACAACATCAAGACACAACAAAAGCAAAATAAAATTTTATTCATTGTGGGCTGCCTCCCAAAAGCGCTTTCTTTTATGCCTTTAAGCTAGGCATAATGCAAAGAGATCAAGTCTTATCAAGAGTAAAAGAATAGCTAGCCCGTATAACGGACTCAAAAGGTAACTTAATCTTCTTTCTAGGAAAGTGTTCCATCCCTTTTTTGAGAGGAAATTGGAATCTTATATTCCCCTCTTTCATGTCAATGATGGCACCAACGGTGCGAAGAAAAGGACGTCCCAAAATAATTGGACAAGGTTCACATTCAATATCCATAATAGTAAAATCAACGGGGACATAATTGTCATTGACAATGATAAGAACATCGTCGATCCTCCCCAAAGGTTTCTTTATGGAAGAATCAACAAGACGAACACCAAAAGAACAAGAATCAAAAGGTTTCAATTTAAGCATATCATATATTCTTTTGGGCATAACAGAGGTACTAGCTCCAACATCACATAAAGCATAGCAAGAGAAGTTATTCAACTTAATTTTAATCATAGGATCCCAACCATCTTCTAGCTTTCTAGGTATGGAGGCTTCTACCCTAAGTTTCTCCTCCCTAGCTTTGATGAGAGCATTAGTGATATGCTCTGTGAAGGCAAGGTTAAGTGTGCTAGTGCGGGGATCTCTAGACATCTTGTGAAGGAAATCAATAACTTCGGTAAGGGTGCAATTATCAAAATCAAGGTCACTACTATCAAGTAAAGTGGTAGTGGTGTCCTTTAGGCTCACTTGTTTGGTAGTTTCTATGGTCATAGCATCACCATTAATAGGTCCAACGGGACCAGGAGTGCATTGGGTGCTAAGAGTTTGGATATCCTCAACAACTTGGATAGTAGCAACAGTGTGGTGGGTAGGAAGGCTCTTAATTCTATCTTCTTCCTCCTTTTCTCTAGCCCATCTCTCTTTAAGTTTAGCCAACATCCTAATGTTTTCATTAATTTGCACTTGAATAGCATTCATAGGAGTGGTCTTCCTATCCTCAAGAGGGGAAGTTCTAATTTTAAGCAACTCTACCTCATGGGCTAAATTGTCTACCTTCGAAGAGATATTATCTAGTTTGTTTAGTTTTTCTTCTACATTCTTATTGAAGGCTTTTTGGGTAGTGATGAAATCTTTAAGCATACTCTCTAGTTCAGAAGTGGAGTTCTTGGTGCTAGGATAAGCATTGTTGTTCCCATAGGAATTAGAGGGGAACGGTCTAGGATTGCTACCAAAATTACTCCTATAAGCATTGTTATTAAAATTGTTTCTAGAGATAAAGTTCACATCTACTTGTTCTTGAGCAATCAAAGAATTTAAAGGAACATCACGAGGATCAATAGAAGATTGCTTGGAAAGTAGAGACATGATCAAGTCAACTTTTTCATTTAGGGAGGAAATCTCCTCGACAGAGTTTACCTTCCTACCTGTTGGAGCGCGTTCGGTGTGCCATTGGGAATAATTGGTCATCATCTCATCGAGAAGCTTCATGGCAGCACCAAGTGTAGTTGACATAAAGGTTCCTCCCGTGGCCGAATCTAACAAGTTCCGCGAGGTAAAGTTCAAGCCTGCATAAAAAGTTTGGATAACCATCCAAGTAGTCAAACCATGAGTAGGGCAGTTCTTGACAAGAGATTTCATGCATTCCCAAGCTTGGGCAACGTGTTCATTATCCAATTGTTTGAAATTCATTATGTTACTCCTTAGTTGGATAATTTTAGCAGGTGGATAGTACTTTCCAATAAAAGCATCCTTGCACTTGTCCCAAGAATCTATGCTATTTCTAGGCAAGGATTGAAACCAAATTTTAGCTCCTCCTCTCAAGGAGAAAGGAAAAGCTTAAGCTTAACAATATTACCATCTATTTCTTGGTACTTTTGCATATCACAGAGTTCAGCAAAATTGTTTAAGTGTAAAGCAGCATCATCTCCAGCACCGGAGAATTGATCTTTCATAACTAGGTTCAGTAAAGCAGGTTTAATTTCATAAGAAGGTGCTGAAGTGGCAGGTGTAGTGATAGGTGTGCAGATAAAGTCATCGTTGTTATGACTAGTGAAGTCATACAACTTGGTGTTCTCAGTGGAACCCATAGCAGCAAGCAAGCAAGATAACTATTTTTTGTGATTTTCGATAAACGATACTAAAGCAACAACTGAAAGGTAAACTAACAAGACTAAAAAGCAAAGGTAAAAGATAGCGTGCAACTCCCCTATCTTGAAGAGTGGAGTCCCCAGCAACGGCGCCAGAAAACTTTGCTTGATGGCTTCTCGCCCCTCGTTGGTTACCCCAAGTGGAAGGTTTGAGATGCAGTGTAGCGGTAGTTTTCCCTTGGCAAAGATACCAAGGATCGAATTCCCCTGAGTCTCCAAGGTTCAACAAGAAGGTGTCAACTGCTAGCGGTGCAACTAGCGATCGACCGGACCTGCACACAAATACAAATAACTTTGCTCCCAATGAGTACAGAGAGGTTGTCAATCCCTCCGGCCTTGTCGTTTACAAAGGATCAAACGCAAGAGATAATAGTGATAGGTATGACTGCAACTAGTAAGTAAGAACTGAAAGTAAATAGCGGATGTGATCAGTGATGGTAATATGGACCGGGGTCCCATGATGTTCACTAGTGATGTCTCTCTCCCAGAAGACGATAAAATAGCTAAGTGAGGTAAACGAATTACAGCTGGGCAATTGACAGGATTATGTGCGCAAACCAATGCTAACTATGCTGCAAAGAAAGGTAAAGGCTCAAAAGCATGGGCGGTACGCCAAGGTAAGTAGACCGAAATCCATCTGCATCTACTACTAATCATCCACCTTGAGATATCTATCCAGAACATCTTAGTGGTATTAAGTTGCGAGTCCCACCCATAGTGTAAACTCAAAGCAACAGACAACTGCATTAAAAGAACTTTGCGTAAAGTAAACAATCCTTGCACCCGCGAGTACAAGCACCATTGTTTTCCCCCTTGTGGCAACAGCACATCCCCTAGACTCATGTTTCTGTCACTCAAGCTAGTCATCGAGGGGCATGAACCCACAATCAAGCATAACGTTCCCTCTTGGAGTTACTACCTACTACTTGGACAAAGCCATAAACAGCAACGGAGAACATGCAAGAATTACTCAAGAACATAAATATAAAAGAGGTAAATCAAATTACTCACACACAATCTGAACATAATCTCATAATCCATCAGATCCCAGCAAACTCAACATAGCAACAGCATAAGGATTACATATGTGCCTCGATCATGTAGGGCAGCTCACGAGGTCTAATCGGTGAAGAACAAAGAGGGGAGGAGAACATCACATAGCTATTGGTCATGGACCCATGGTCCAAGGGAGACTACTCACAACTCATCCGGGAGGCGTCCATGGTGGTGGAGAGGCTCCCGGTGGTGATTCTCCCCTCCGGCAGGGTGCCGGGAAGAGTTCTCCTGGTGCTCCCGATCTTGGAAGCGCGGCGGCGGCGGAACAGAGATGAGATCGCGAAAAAGGGTTCCGTCCTCGAGGGTTTCGGTACGCGGTGTAAATATATGCCAAAGGGGGGCATCAGCGGAGGCCTGGGGGGCCCAGGCGCCCCCCCGGCGCGGCTAGGAGGGGGGCCGCGCCCCCAGGGCGCCTGGAGCCCTGGTGGCCCCCCTCCGGCCCTACTTTGGCCGCATGGAAGCTTCCGGAACGCTGATTTTTTATATATTTTTCCCGGAATTTTTCTGGCAATTTACGTAATGGGAAAACCTGAAATACAAAAACAGCAGAAAACAGAAACTGGCACTGGGGTGCACTGAGTTAATAGGTTAGTCCAAATATGATCAAAAGTGTATGGAAGTGTATAAATATCATAGCAATATCACACAAAAGAGGCATGGAGCAAGCAGAAATTATAGATACGTTTTGGACGTATCAGATGCGCGGAGGAGGAGGCCGCTCGGGCCTGGAGAGGAGGATGGCCGCGGCCGTGGAGGCGCTCGCCGGGGCTGCGGCCTTGCTGGAGGAGGGGCGCGCCCTTGGCGAGGCCGAGGCGAAGCGGGGAGGACGAGGCAGGAGCCTGGCCTTGGCGCTGGAGACGCCAGCTGCGAGGGACGCGAGGAGGGTCGCGGGACGCTGACTGCCGAGAGATGGGGCGAGGCAACCCGGTCGAGAGGAGGCGGCGAAGGAGGAAGGCCCTGCACGGCGAGGTGGCGGCGGGGCGCTGACCAGAGAGGCGTTGAGGCGAGGAGGGCCAGGCGCTGGAGGTCGATGGGCTCGGGGAGGCGCCGAGCCACGGAGGAAGGGAGGGATCGATGGGGAGATGGGATCGGGTGCGATGGGGTGAGTGGCTGGCGGCGCGAGGGAGAGAGCGAGGGGAGAGGTCGCGATGCGGTCGGGCTAGGGTTTGGAAACGGGAGAGGGAGGCTGGGCTGCAGCCTGGTGGCTGGGCCGTGGGCCACGGGAGGAGTTAGGCCGGCTGGGAGGAGAGAATTGGGCCGGCGCGGCTTTGCCTTGGGCCAAAGGAAAGAATGGGCCGGGGCGGTTGGCTGAAGCTCCTCTCCATATATTTCTTAGCAGAAATAAGTAAATAGAGAGAGTCCAAAAAAAATAAGAAAGGAGGCCATGAAGAAGAAATAAATGATGGAACATTTTTGTAAGGCTTTATGGAATATTACCAACCCAACAAAAATGGTTCCAACAAAATAGGGAAGATATGCAAGTGTGTGTTGGTGATTCCGAAGCAATGGAATATTTATTTATAATAGCTCCATAACATTAGGAGGATATGTTATAAAGAGAAGTCATCCTTCCCTCGATTTAAATGGACCGAAGGTCCACACGATTTATTTAAGTTGAGATGCAAAATAAATATGACATGATGGCATGATGCTATGATGCAATGCAAAATAAAATAACACAAGCACAAAGAAACACACGGGAGAACTCGGAACATCTGGAATCTTCTGGGATCTTCTGGGACATCGGTCTTTGGGCATCACAACTCTCCCACACTAACAGAGGATCTCGACCCGAGATCCTAGAGATGGCATCGGATAAAAACGAAAAAGAAGAGGTAAAACAAAGTTGCTTCTTCGACAAACGAGTGAAACCACGAACCTGAGAGGTTGAACAAATTGAAAGAAGAATACAACGAAGATGAACGAAGATGAAAACACTCTGTTAGAAAAGAGGAACAAGGAACATAATGAGAACCTTGTAGGTTGAAAGACATGAAACAAGAGCTTACGAACCAAAAGAATATGAAACTGCAATGGTATAGCCAAGGAATAATAATGACAGAATTCGGGCAGCACTCCGTCTGAAAATGGAAGGAACTAACAAGAACTTGCCAAGTTGGGATGATACTTGATGAAATCAACAACACATTGCCTCCGAAACAATTGAAAGAAAGGCACAAGGGGTAAGAAAGATTCAGACAGCACTCCGGTTAAAAAGATAGGCAAAACTAGATAAATGATGGAACTGAATGAAGAATACAACACTCCGGTTAAATAGACAAGCAAGGGAAGAATATGATCTTGAAAAGAAAACAAGATGATGGTCAAAGAGAGCAATATCACAATTCCTCCGGAATGAAAGAATAGAATATAGTTCAATGAAAGAAATGAACAGAGAAAAGTATGACAACTTCTCTCAAAATTGAATTTGAAAGAGCATCCTTACGAAGAAGGGTTGAATAGGGTTGTTGGAAAATCAATTAACAAAAGAATAAGCTTGATGTGGGCTTATGGAAAATATCTCAAAATTAAGAGGTGACAACCAGCCACTGACGAAAACATTTGAATGGAATGAGATCAACAAGGAGACGAAAACTTATTTCACCGGAATGATAAATGAAGAACTTGGGTCATTATAAGCACCATAATAGCAACAATCCTTAGGGAAAGCTTTAGGTGAAATACAACCCAAGATAACTCCAACGAATAATTAAAGGGTTGAAAATATCTCATGAACGAGGAAAATGATGGTTTTAATATCTCATTCTTGATAACTCGTAAATCATAATCCATGAAGGACTTGTCAAGAATGACATAACACCATCTGAAATGATAAGGTAGAAAGGATTGCAATTGGAATGCATGAAGAATGCTAGAGCTCCAACAAGAATCTTGGTGAAAACTTCGAGGATGAATTAAAACATGATGAACCACCAAGAGAACTCCGGTAATGAAAGCATGAGAAGTGAAAGATGAAAAGAATAAGATTCAAGGCTTGCAATGAATTAGATGGAGCTTTGAAATGATATAATTGAAATAACTTGGAGCTCCGGAAAACAAGATGAAGAATTAGAACCGAGAATATGATATGATGAACAAGCTCCGGAAAACAGAGATTAAACACTCGAGAAAATATAAATAAGATTTACTATGTGCTTATCCTTCATCAAATTAAATTGATGACCAGCAATGGATTTGACATACTACTTATTCTTGTTGGAAAGAATTAAAGAGAGATCTCGCACAATCTTGGGTAAATCTTCAACGAGCACCGGTAGGATTGTGAAAAGAACAAATGAATTAAAACGCTAATAACGGAAGGGTAATCTTGAAAGAACCACCGTAAGAATATGGAGACGAACGAAGAGACATCAATGAAGAATATTTGGAGGACAAAGTTGAAAACTGAGAACGAAGAAATATTCTGAAATGATGGCCTTCGGAGGATCACAAAGAAAAGAATTCATGAAATGCTTCGGAAGAGTATGAAAATAATTCTCACAATCGAAAACAATTATGAGGATGGCATGAAGCTAGAACCACGAATCTTGAAGAGAACGGGCCAAGATTTAAGAGAAACTCTTCTCCGATCTTCAAATGTTGAAAATGACAACGAGAACCACCTTGAAGAATTGCGAGATGCTCCGGAAGAATAAAAGATGGAAGGTTTAACCAACCTGTCGGTGTACTAAGGTAGGGGTACCCTAGTACCCCAACTTGTGCACGGGCAGCGGCAGCTCCCCGCGGCAGGGTTCACCACGCGCTTGCCGGAGACCTTCCTGCCCCTTATGTAGCCATTCAAAAACAAAGTATACAAGACAGAAGACCAAGACCCCGGCAAGAGGAGCTTGCCGGGAAGGCCGTCCCAGGCTCGAGATTGCTTAACTAGCACGAGGCCCTGGCAAGAGGAGCTTGTCAGGACGAATAGAAGATTTTATCTTAGAAGACCCGGCAAGGGCTCGGGGAGCGGCAAGCTTCCGGGCCCGGCAAGGTCGAGATCCCCGGCAAGGTGCTTGCCGGGGGAGGTGCGCTGTGTGCCCGCGCTCCAGCTCATCGGCCCACGCGTCGCCCTGGGGCCACTCCAGGGACGCGTGGCGGATGGCTGTGCAGCCTGGGGGACACGGTGGCACTCCACGGCAGTGGATCCATCGCCGTGGCAGACGGAGACGCAACGGCGGGAGCTTTTGGGGTCGACGGCGACGGGCATTAAATGCCCTTGTCCCCCACTGTTAAAGTAGGTATAGACCACTGTTCTGTACTGTAGCTCCACTATTCCCGCACTGTTACAACTACCACCTCTTTTACATTTTTACCCCTTACTCCTACGTTGACACCTGTCGGTGACCCCTTGCACTATAAAAGGAGGCCCATGCACAACGTGGAGGGGGTTCGGTTCGAAACCTAGATTACTCTCACGCACGGTGTAGCTGCTTCTTCAAGCTCCCGAGCGCTCAACTCAATACACAACCAAGCAGGAGTAGGGTTTTACGCATCCGTGCGGCCCGAACCTGGGTAAAAACTGCCCGCGCGTCTGCCTCGATCTGCTCTTTGTGCTCCCTCCGCCCTCGTACCGCACAGACAAGGGGCTCCGGTCCCATAGGTGTTCGTGGCGGACAGTTTCCCCCGACATCTTTGGCGCGCCAGGTAGGGGGCGTCGAGGTTGTGCGAACCTGATCCGGCGTTCGCGCGGGCGCATTCTCCATCAACCTCTCCAAGCTTCATCAACAACTTCATCAGCGACAACTCCATGGCCCCGAAGAAGAAGCCTTCGGAGGTCGGGGGCCCGTCTGCGTCTCATCCGCCGCCACCAGAGCCAACGGTGGGCGGGGGAGACGCCGTCGGAAGGGTGGTGGCCGGCGAGGGCACTCACGGTGCCACCAGATCCAAGAACAAGACGGATGACCGGACCTCGGTCTCCGTGGACGCGCCGCGTCCATCACAGCACACGACGACCCCGCAGCGCCATACCACGGGAGGTGGTATCCGCTTGCTGGGGCAAGGCCAAACTGGAGGTTCGCGAGACGCCCCGGACCCTCGTCCGGGCACAAGCAAAGCGAAGGCGCCGGCGCGGGACCCCGCTCCTTCTAACGTCGTTAGAAGTCCGAGCGTATCCCGCTCCTCGCACCGCTCGCCCGCGTTCCCCACTACTCCGGCAGAAGCGCTCGCAAGGGCGCAGCTGCTCCTCGATTTTCCTCCAGCGGCCGACAAGGCCGAGGAATGGAGGGCCACTATCCGGAGCCTGATAGACTTCGCCAACAACGACTCTCCGCAGCAGCCGTCGGCCTCACGGCCGCGGCAGGCTGAGAAGACGAAGGCTATCGGCGACAAGACTGCCGGGGGCGCGACAAGCGTGCACTCCCCGCCGCAGAAGCAGAAGACGCCGCCCCGCCGGAACAATCCCGACGACGGCTCCACAGCCTCGTCGGACCCGCGGGCCCGTCGGGACCAGCGCCAGGTCCTCGACGACCGGCGAGATGAAGACGCTCGGACCACGATCGAGCGCCGCCGAGAAGCTCGGCGACAATCCGACAAGAGAGCTGGGAACACTGTCGACGCACCCGCGCCCGGTGAACCAGGCGACTTGCCGTACGCGGCAGGCTGCCCTGCGTTCACCCGCGAGCTGCGGCGCGTCCAGTGGCCCAGCATGAAGAACTTTAAGCCCGACGTACCGGAGAAGTACGACGGCAAGACGCACCCCTCGGAGTTTCTCAGCGTCTACACTATAGCAGTGCAAGCTGCCGGGGGGCGCGACGAGAAGATCCTAGCCAACTACTTCCCGCTTGTGCTGAAGCCGAACGTCCGTTCATGGCTCATGCACTTGCCGGAAGGCTCTATCTCTTCTTGGGCCGACCTCTGCCATCAGTTTGTTGGCGCCTTCACCGGCGGCCACAAACCCCATGGCCAGGAGAGCGATCTCCACATTTTGGCCCAGAAGGAAGGCGAACCCCTGCGCAAGTATATCCAACGTTTCAGCCGGGTACAGCACAACATCCCCGACGTTCACCCTGCTGCGGTTATCAGCGCGTTCCATCAGAACGTGCGTAACCGCCGCATGCGTGAGGAGATGGCGATGACCAAGATCAGGGACGTCAGCGAGCTCTACGCTCTTGCCGACAAGTGCGCCCGTGCAGAAGAGGGGAGGAAACTCCCCGGGGAGGATGCTGGCGCAGGGGGAAGCGACAGCGACGACGCCGCCCCGGCAAAGAAGAGCCGGCGGCGGAACAACAGGAAGAAGGGCAAGAAGGAAGTGCTTGCCGTCGAGAAGTCCGGCAAGGAGGCCCCCGCCAAGCAAGCGCAGACTGGCGGCTCCGGCAAGGAGCCTGCCCCTGCGGCGGCGGCCGACAAGCCGGGTAGCTCCGACAAGCAATACTGTAAGATTCACCGCACCAAGGGTCACGACCTCTCCAACTGCAAGCGCGTCGAGTACCTCGTCGAGCAGCAAAAGGCTGAGTACGAGAGGCGCGACAAGGAGAAGGCCCAAGGTGGCGGGGAAGAGCCCAGCAAGAAGCGGCCATTCAATGGCCGGGGAGGACGCCGCGGCAAGGCCAAGCAGCGGCAAGGAGATCGACCTCCCCGGGGCCGCGACAACGACGAAGACGACGATGAAGACATGGAGGACGACGAGAACAACGAGCAGGAGTTCCAGAAGGCCACGGAGGTCCTGTGCGTCGACGGTGGCGCCTCCCTGCACACCTCCCACCGCCAGCTGAAACAGTGGGTGCGTGAGGTGAATGCAGCGGAGCCGCCCGTGGAGTCGCGCAGGCTCCTCAAATGGTCCAGCACGCCCATCATTTTTGACCTTGAGGATCACCCTGACCGCACCACGGCGGTCGGGTGCTTGCCGATGCTGGTTTCCCCCACCATCCGCAACCTCAAGGTCACCAAGATGTTGGTTGACGGCGGGGCCGGGCTGAACTTGATCTCCTCTGCTGTGATCAAGAAACTCCAGATTCAAGACGGCGAGCTCGAAGAGACCGGTTCATTCCAAGGAATCAACCCGGGAAGGAGCAAGCCCAAGGGAAAGATTACTCTGCCGGTGACCTTTGGCGGGGAGCTCAACTTCAGGACTGAGCGCATCACCTTTGACGTTGCTGATATTCCATTGCCCTACAATGGGATACTCGGCCGTCCCGCCCTCGCCAAGTTCATGACAGCTTCCCACTATGCCTACAACGTGCTGAAGATGCCGGGGCCGATAAGCGTCATCACTGTCCATAGCGACAAGAAAGATGCGCTTATTTGCGCCGACAAGATTTACCGGGATGCGGCAGCTGCGGCCGAGAAGGATACTCTTACCGCTGAAGCTCCCGGGGGGAAGAAGACGAAGACCAAGTCCGGCAAGTGCTCTGGGACCCACTCCGGCAACCGCACCTCTTCGGAGTGCTGCGCTGCCGTCGAGGACGTTCCATCGAGCTCCACCGGCAAGAGCAAGAAAGGAATGGCTGCTCCTCCGGCAACCAAGAAGGTGTCCGCAAAGGAGGATGGCACTGGTGGTACCTTCACCATCAGTGCCACCCTTGACAGCAAATAGGAAAGCGCGCTCGTCGCCTTCCTGCGGGCGAATGTCGATGTGTTTGCTTGGCAACCATCTGACATCCCCGGTGTTCCCAGGAAGGTGATTGAGCACAAGCTTGCTGTCTGTCCTCATGCGCGGCCCATCAAGCAAAAAGTAAGGAAGCAAGCCGTGGAGCGCCAAGAGTTCATCAATGAGGAGATCAAGAAACTAGAGGCAGCAGGCCTAGTTAGAGGTGTGATCCATCCGACGTGGTTGGCGAACCCAGTCGTCGTGCGCAAGGCCAACGGGAAGTGGAGACTGTGTATAGGCTTCACTGATGTCAATAAAGCATGTCCCAAGGATCTCTTCCCTTTGCCGCGCATTGACCAGATCGTTGACTCCACCGCCGGATGTGAGCTACTCTGTTTTCTTGATGCATACTCAGGCTATCACCAGATTTTCATGGCCAAGGAAGATGAGGAGAAGACTGCATTTATCACTCCATGTGGCACTTACTGCTTTATCCGCATGCCATTTGGATTGAAGAATGCAGGCTCAACTTTTGCAAGGGTAGTGTACACTGCTTTTGAGCCACAGATCCACAGGAATGTAGAAGCCTACATGGATGACATCGTGGTGAAGAGCAAGAGCAAAGAAACACTGATTCAAGACTTGGAAGAAACGTTTCAGAACCTGCGCAGGATACAACTCAAGCTGAACCCCGAGAAGTGCGTCTTTGGAGTTCCCTCCGGCAAGCTTCTCGGGTTCTTTGTATCACAAAGGGGGATTGAAGCCAACCCCGACAAGATCAAAGCCATCGAGCAGATAGAAGCCCCGAAGCGCGTCAAGGATGTCAGAAGGCTTGCGGGTTGCGTTGCTGCCCTCAGTAGGTTCATTTCAAAATCCGCGGAACGCGCCCTACCTTTCTTCAAAATCTTGAAGAAGGCAGGTCCCATGAAGTGGACTCCGGAAGCGGAGGCGGCGTTGCAGGATTTGAAACGGTACCTGTCCTCCACTCCTATACTTGTCGCACCTAAACCACAGGAAAAGTTGTTGCTATACTTAGCGGCAACCAACCAGGTGGTTAGTGCTGCGTTAGTAGCGGAGAGGGAGTCCGACGAGGAATCAGCGTCACCGGCAAGCGAATCTAGCGACAAGCAGGGGGCTGTCCCGACAAGCTCTGGCCCCGATAAGGAAGACTCTGCGCAGGGACAAGGAGAGGTGCGGAAGAAGATGGTGCAGCGCCCAGTGTATTTTGTAAGTTCCCTTCTCCAGGGAGCTAGATCAAGGTACTCTGGTGTGCAAAAATTGCTTTTCGGCCTCCTCATGGCTTCGAGAAAGCTGCGCCACTACTTCTAAGCCCATGAGATAACGGTGGTCACTCGCTTTCCGTTGAAGAGGATATTGCACAATCCAGAGGCAACAGGCAGGATCGTCGAGTGGGCACTGGAGCTGTCAAGCTTTGGACTCAAGTTTGAAAGTACTTCAACTATACAGAGCCGAGCTTTGGCAGAATTCATCGCTGAGTGGACCCCAACACCAGAAGAAGAAGTTCAAGAAACGAGCGTACCCGTGCAAGAAGCGACAAGTGAATGGGTAATGTATTTTGATGGTGCCTTCTCATTGCAAGGCGCCGGTGCTGGCGTGGTACTCATCGCGCCCACCGGAGAACACCTCAAATATGTTATCCAGATGCACTTTCCCAGGGAGCAGGCGACAAAACAACACCGCAGAATATGAAGGCTTGCTTGCCGGCCTCAGGATTGCGGCCGAACTTGGGATCAGGAAGCTGATTGTACGAGGAGATTCTCAGTTGGTGGTCCGACAAGTTAACAAGAGCTACCAGAGTCCTTTGATGGAAGCATATGTCGATGAAGTGAGGAAGCTTGAAGAGCACTTTGAAGGTCTGCAAATGGAGCACATCCCGAGAGCTCAAAATGAAATTGCAGATGGCCTTTCAAAGTGTGCTGCGATGAAGTTACCTGTGGAACCAGGGACCTTTTTGCTCAAGCTGACTCAACCATCAGTTACACCATCAATTGGGCAATCCAAGAAGAGAAAGTTGGTCTCCGGCAACTACTTGCCGGCGGATCTTCCTGAACCCGCCGCCAAAGTTCCCAGGATCAACGACAACGCTGAGGAACAGTTTGCTCCTGCAAGCCCTCGGGCTTGTGCAGTTGAAGCAAGTGTTCCCGACAAGCCTCGCCCCGGCGAGCTTGCCGGGGGACCGTCAGCTCCGACGGGACCAGAGGTCTTTGCCGTAGAAGCTGGGGTTCCCGCAGCAGCCCTCGAGCCTTTAGTCCTTGCCGTCGAGCCCCGAGCTCCGGCATGGGCACAGCAGATCGTCCGTTTTCTGCAAACTGGAGAACTTCCCGACGACCCTCAAGAGATAGAGAAGATAACCAGGCAGTCAAGTATGTATCAGTTTGTGGATAACGAGCTGTACAGAAGAAGACTCAACGGTGTCAGGTTGAAGTGCATCTCCAGGGAAGATGGACAGAAGCTGTTGGCAGAAATACACGGAGGCATATGCGGCCACCACATTGGCGCAAGGGCACTTGCCGGGAAAGCTTTCCGGCAAGGGTTCTTTTGGCAAGAAGCCCTCCAAGATGCAACTGCACTAGTAACCAAGTGTGAAGCGTGCCAGTTCCATGCAAAGCAAATTCATCAGCCAGCTCAAGTTCTCCAAACAATCCCTTTGTCCTGGCCCTTCTCGGTCTGGGGGCTCGATATCCTCGGCCCTTTCCCTCGCGCTGTCGGGGGCTTTGAGTACTTGTACGTTGCAATCGACAAGTTCACAAAGTGGCCAGAAGTGGAGCCAGTGAGAAAGGTGACAGCACAGTCAGCAGTCAGGTTCTTCAGGTCGATTGTTTGCCGTTTCGGGATCCCTAACAGGATCATCACCGACAACGGTACGCAATTCACTAGTCGCACCTTCATGCAGTACGTCCAAGACCTTGGCACCAAGGTCTGTTTCGCTTCTGTTGCTCACCCGAGGAGCAACGGCCAAGCGGAGAGGGCAAATGCTGAAGTGCTGCGCGGACTCAAGACAAGGACCTTTGACAGGCTGCGCAAGTGCGGAAGGAATTGGATAGAGGAGCTCCCGGCGGCTCTTTGGTCAATCAGAACGACACCAAATCGAGCCACCGGACAGACACCTTTTGCTCTAGTCTATGGAGCAGAAGCAGTTCCCCCCACGGAACTCGTATACGGATCTCCTCGAGTGCTCGCTTATGATGAGCTCGAGCAAGAGCAACTGCGGCAAGATGACGCATTGCTCCTTGAGGAGGGACGTCTCCAGGCTGCTGTACGAGCTGCTCGATACCAGCAAGCTTTGCGCCGCTACCATAGCCGCAAAGTCAAGGCCAGGAGTCTCGAGGAAGGCGACCTTGTTCTTCGGCGTGTTCAGTCCGCCAAGAATTCCAACAAGTTGACGCCGAAGTGGGAAGGCCCTTATCGGGTGAGACAAGTTACGAGGCCCGGCGCTGTCCGCCTCGAAACCGAAGAAGGCTTACCGGTGAGCAACTCCTGGAACATAGAGCATCTTCGCAAGTTTCACCCCTAAGGCGCGGTTGCCGTGATCCGCTCCGGCAACCATCTTTTGTACAAGCCTTGCCGCTGTTGCATGTAACCCTTTGTACAAAGCCGGGCGCAGACCCCGTGCATCAGTAAAGATTTCGTGTTTTCGCATCGATTGCCTTTCGCATGCTTCTCTTTGCTATTTGCATGTTTTATTTGGCATTTGATGCAACACTTAGACATTCGGTAAGCACTATTACGCCGAAAGGCAATATGCTTGTTTCCCTCTCCTTTTCCTTTTTCTCTTAAGCAGAAGGAACGTTCCTCGCGCACAAGTTTGCCGGGGGGGAAGGAGATGGAGGAGGAACTAAGTGCCGTTCAAGTAAGAAGAGCCTTACCGGAAAGCAAACAACATGAGCAAGCAGCATATGAAAGATAAGTTGTTAGAATTTGACCAGTTCAAATTTTAAATTTTGGTTGTCTTCCTTGAACGATCACACTTTGTATGGAAAACCTGTGCGCGGAGGAACCTACCCGTGGCTTGCCGCACCCTTATCTTGTCTTCGAGTCCACTCAACGATTTAAGTGAGCTGCGACAAGTGTCGCGCCCTTGCTTCGTTTCCGAGTATACTCAGCAAGCTAAGTGCGTTGCGACTTGCTGCGGCGAGGTTGCTTGCCGGCGAGGACCTTGGCCAGCAGGCTGCTCAGGGTCCAGCGCTCAGCGCTCGCGGCAAGGGCCCCTTGCCGGCAAGCTCCCCGGGAGCGTAGGGTGAAAAACGTACAAAGTCAAAGATGGGAACAAGGAAGATAACATTGCACTGATTGATTGAAGTAAAGCAAATATCTTACAAGGATAACTTGTCGCAATGGACTAATGGGTTCATAACATAATGTGCAGCAACGAAAAGATAAAGATAAATGGGGCCCTAGTCTACGCGGTCGCCCTCCTTCCTGCCAAGCTTTGCCACCTTGGCGATGATATGGCCGACCTGCTCCTTCAGGGCCTCCGTGTCTGCATCTGCCGGCAAGCTGCAAAGAACGTTCCTGAGGTTGATCCCCGGGTTGCGGTACACGATCTTCGTCAAGACCCGCTCCAGAGTTCCCGCGCAGAGACGGCGCGACTCCTCGGCCAGCTGCGCGGGGATGCGGTTCCGGAGACCTGCAAGGGCCGGAGCGACGCCTCTGAAGAAGAGGCTGAGCTTGGCGCTGTGCGGGAGGTCTGGATCCGGCGAGTAGATAAGATGTTCGACCTTCAAAGCAAGCAACTCCTGGTCAATGTTGGATGCAGAAGAAACCAGCTCTTCGGTCCACACCTCGATAGTCTGCCGGAAGAGCTCGGAGGCCTTGTTAACGCTCTCCATCAAGGTTCGCTCCTTGCGGAGCTCATCCTTCAGCTTTGCCTCCTGGGCCCGGGCAGCATCAAGCGATTCCTTCAGGGTGGTGACCTTCAGCTCCAAGTCTTCAATGGAATCCTTGGCGGCCTTCAGCTCGTCACCCCTCTGGGATAAACTCACCTGGAGCTCTGAGTTGGTGTGAGCATCCTTCTCGCGCTCCAGGATGAGCGCGGCAACCTTCTCGGCGCTCACCTTCACCGCCTTCTCCAGTTGTTCAACCTTGGCGGCAAGCTCCTTCTTGGCGTCTTCCGCGGCAGCAGCAGCGGCTTTCGCCTCCTTCAGCTCCCCGCCAAGGGCAGCCTCGCGAGCGGCAAGGTCCTCCTCATGGGAGTCGAGATCCACCTTCCGCTGCGCGAGCTCTCCTTCTCGCCGGGACGTCTCCACCCCGGCGAGCCGTTGCTGTTCTTCAGCCTCGGCTTTCTCCAAAAGCCACTCTTGATATTCACCGGCGAGACGCTCGCGCTCCTCCGCCACCTCGCGGAGGCCCGCCTTGTGGGCAGCGCTGAGCTCCGCCGCACGCTTCTCCATTTCGGCGGCGGCCTGGGCAGCAAGGGCTTCCCGGGAGGCAAGCTTCGCCTGTCTGGCCCGGTAAAGGGCCAGGAGTTGGTGGAGAAGCTTCTCCTCCTCGGGCCCATCTCCTTCGCCGGGCGCCTCGACGACTGTCAGACCCGCGGAGGCGAGGACTTCTCCGTCAAACGCCTCGCCCTCCGCGGGAGCTCTTGATGAAGACCCCCAAGGCACTTGGATAAAGACGCCATTGGGGGCACGAAGATAGTACGCCTGCTTCTCGCCGGTGGAGGGGCCGGCGGCCGGTGTAGCATCCGGTGCTCCCGCCACCTCCGGGTCGGCGGTGCGGTCGCCGTCCCCCTCCCCGGTCGCGGCGTCAGCGGCCGGAGTGGCCTCCTGCACGGCCGGCTCGGTGGCCTCGGTCGCCTCCTCGGTGGCCTCGGCCATCTCCACGACGACGGGAACGTCATCGCCGCCGCCCTGCGCGCCCTCCTCATCCTCGATATTGATGACCTCGGTCTCCATCGGCGCGGGAGGAGGAGGAGGAAGATCTAGGAGAAGAAGAAAAAGAAGTTCAAAATCAAGCAAAGATCCAAAAAGAAGCAAAGTCAAGAAAACCAAGTACAGAACGTACCTTGGCGGACGTCCTCTGCGGCGGGCTCCCTTGCCGGGGAGCTCGGCCTTGGCGGAGTGGCCGTCCTCGCCGGGCTGCTCGCCCTTGGCGGGGTACTCTGCCTTGGCGGAGTACCCGCCCTTGGCGGAGCGCTCTCCCTTGCCGGAGGGTTTTGCCTTGCCGGGGACGGCGGGGCCTGCGGCTCCTCGGTGACGGTCTCCGGGCGCTCTTCCCGCTGCGGCTCCACCTCTGCACAAGAGAAGATAGAAGAACCAAGACATTCAAAAAAAAAAAGAGATCAAAGCCCTAAGCGCGCCCCGACGAGCAAAAACAGTAAACCTCTAACTTACGCTGGGGGCTGCGCTGGGGGCTGCTCCCCGGAGCGGCACTCGGGTCCGGCAAGCTCGGCTCCGGTGCGATCCCTGCTTCCGCGACGGATGGGTCTTCTACGACCTCAACTGTGGGCACCCTGACCCTCTTCGCGCGCTGCTCCAAGGTCCTGCAATCACAAGCAACAAGCAAAGTCAAGCGTCAGCAACAATCGAGATATAAAAATCAAGAAGGAGTAAGGTCTCGGGTCCTTACTCTTGGTCCTCCTCGTCGTCCTCGCTCAGCGCGGAGAAGTCAAACTCCACGGTGGGCGCGTTAGCGCGAGGAGCGGAGGATGAAGATTCCCTCGCGCGTTTCGGAGCCACCGGGGCTGGGGGCTGCGTAGGCCCAGCCCCTGTGGTTGCCGGCGCCCGAGAAGTGGGCGGAGCAGCTGCTCCGCTCCGAGAAGATCCTTGCCGGCTCGGTGCCGGCCTGCGGGACGCCTCCGTCGTGGTCCGCGCGCGCGGGGCCTCTGCCGTGGCCGGCACGCCGGTCGCCCTTGGCACGGCTTGGCTCGGCCGGGGAGCTGCCCGGCGAGCTGGCTGTTGCCGGGGCGCTCGCGCCTGCTCCCCCGTCGCCGCCTTGCGGAGACGCTTCAATGGGGACTGCTTCGGGCTCGCCGGGGGCGGGGAGCTCTCCGACGAGGAGAGGTCGTCGGCGTAGAGCTCGGTGGATCCGCCGGTGTCTTCCTCCTCCCCCTCCTCTCCCTCGGCCAGTTCGCTGGCCCCAGCGCCTTGCACTGCGGGCCCCTTCCCCTTGGTGGCCCCGCTTCGTCCGGCGCCTTCGCTCCTCGCGGCACCCCTGCTTCCTCCGGCTGTGCCCTCCATTGCCGCGGCCTCCGTCGCGATCCCATTGATCCCGGAGTGCCTCAGCGAGGGGACCCCGGCGAGCGCGTCGGGAGGGAGCTCTAACAGCTTGCGAATCTCCTCCTTATCCGCCTGGCTGGAGGCTTCCGCCTCCGCGGGTGTGTATCCAAAGTTTCCCGCCGCCGCGGCTGCGGCGACTTCTTCAGCGCGAGAAGCCATGTAAGCAATCTCTTGGTCGGTGGTGGCCCGCGTGTGCAGCTTGAGATCGTCCGTCTTCTCCAACACCTCCACAAGGTTGTCGTAGAACTCGAGGACGTCGATAGGCTTGGGCGCAATCCACGTGCGCTCCAATCCATGAGAGTCGCACGCGGGCATCATAGCGACAAGGCGATCCCGGGCGCTGCTGGCGCAGAGCGGCACCACTCCCCGGGGAGCGCGGAAGTACTCGGGGTGTGCCGGGTCGAACTTGAAAAGTTCCCTGACCATACCCCGCAGCTCGAGTGTTGTGAAGTTAAAATTGAGGCCGGGGCGCAGCCTCATGATGTCTGCCGGGCCGCCGTATTGCCACGCCGGCCTTTTCCGGTCTTGGAGGGGGGCGATCCGGCGACGAAGAAAGTCCGCGCCCACTTCAGCGACAGACAGCGGCGCCATCCGAAGACGAAGGATTCTGACGAGAGCGATATCCAGCTTGGAATCGTCGGAATCGAAATTACTCCAATCCCTGCCGCGCACGATGGGCGAGGTGCGCGGCGCGGTGAAGTGTTGCGGCCGCTCCTCGACGACCCAGCACCACTCCGCGCGCCACTCTTCCCACTTGCCGCGGAGCTCCCCCGGCAAGTAGGCTGATTTCTTATTCAGCCTAAACACCCAAGAGATTCCTCCGGAGAGGGGGGCGTCGGCCTCTACTCTGGGGATGAAAAAGTGCCTAAAGAGAGCTACGTTGGGCTGGATTCCTACGAAGTTTTCGCACATGTGTGCGAAAACGGACATGGTGAGGATGGCGTTGGGAGTGAAGTCGAGGAGGTGGAGGCCATAAGTATTCATGATATCGCAGAAAAAGTTTGAGAAGGGAGGGCACAGACCGCAGTGGAAGAAGGCTGCGAAAAAGTAATACCCGCCGGGGTAGTGGTCCTTGGCGACGGTCGGGTAGACGCGCGTGCGGGGGTGCGCTGGGGTCTCCTTGGCCCAGAACAAATAATATTTGTTCCAAAGCTCCCGCACGCCGAGCTTCGGCGCGAAGACAATGTGCTCCTTCCGGTACGCGGCGAGCTTCGCCGCCTGATCTGACTTCTCCCGCTTGGACTTCTCCGACTTCGCCTTGTCGGTCTTTGGGGCCATGGCGGACGCGGTGGAAGGAAGGGGACGAAGAGCTTGGTGGTGGCGGAGGAGTAGAGGCAAAGCGCAGAGGAATCTAAGGAAGAAGACGATGGCAATGAGTGCGCAGGGAGGGGAACCGCGCCGCTCTCTCTGCTTTTATGGGAGAGTGGGGGGCGTTTCGCCCTTCCCATTAAAGAAATCGTGGGCACGTCCCATCCCACGGCGCCGCAATCGACGCGTGCCGTTGCCGTGGGGTGCGGCGGATATGGAAGTGGATTCGGCGCGCCGCGGGCCGCGGGTGCCCGTGCACTGTTTTGGGCCTGGCCCAACAGCGCTCGGCACCGTGTGTGGCCCAGGCCCGGGGGCTCCTGTCGGTGTACTAAGGTAGGAGTACCCTAGTACCCCAACTTGTGCACGGGCAGCGGCAGCTCCCCGCGGCAGGGTTCACCACGCGCTTGCCGGAGACCTTCCTGCCCCTTATCTAGCCATTCAAAAACAAAGTATACAAGACAGAAGACCAAGACCCCGGCAAGAGGAGCTTGCCGGGAAGGCCGTCCCAGGCTCGAGATTGCTTAACTAGCACGAGGCCCTGGCAAGAGGAGCTTGTCAGGACGAATAGAAGATTTTATCTTAGAAGACCCGGCAAGGGCTCGGGGAGCGGCAAGCTTCCGGGCCCGGCAAGGTCGAGATCCCCGGCAAGGTGCTTGCCGGGGGAGGTGCGCTGTGTGCCCGCGCTCCAGCTCATCGGCCCACGCGTCGCCCTGGGGCCACTCCAGGGACGCGTGGCGGATGGCTGTGCAGCCTGGGGGACACGGTGGCACTCCACGGCAGTGGATCCATCGCCGTGGCAGACGGAGACGCAACGGCGGGAGCTTTTGGGGTCGACGGCGACGGGCATTAAATGCCCTTGTCCCCCACTGTTAAAGTAGGTATAGACCACTGTTCTGTACTGTAGCTCCACTATTCCCGCACTGTTACAACTACCACCTCTTTTACATTTTTACCCCTTACTCCTACGTTGACACCTGTCGGTGACCCCTTGCACTATAAAAGGAGGCCCATGCACAACGTGGAGGGGGTTCGGTTCGAAACCTAGATTACTCTCACGCACGGTGTAGCTGCTTCTTCAAGCTCCCGAGCGCTCAACTCAATACACAACCAAGCAGGAGTAGGGTTTTACGCATCCGTGCGGCCCGAACCTGGGTAAAAACTGCCCGCGCGTCTGCCTCGATCTGCTCTTTGTGCTCCCTCCGCCCTCGTACCGCACAGACAAGGGGCTCCGGTCCCATAGGTGTTCGTGGCGGACAGTTTCCCCCGACACAACCATAAAAGAATTTGAAAACGATCTTGGAGAAGGCATGTGACTGATGGAAATCATTCTTACGTCACACTTTGAAAAGAATTCTCCGGAAAAAGAAGAGTCAGGTAAGATCCTGGGAAAAGACCTGTGGGTTAGGGCCCACTCAAAGAAATCGCCGATGGAAAAGATTGCTTAAGAGATATTGCGCCGGTTGAATTAAATGGCTTGAATAAGATAACAATCCTCAAAAATATCTTGAACGGATTAAGAATGGAATTATGAATCTTCAGCACTCCGGATATGAATAGCAAGAGGAGAATGATTAATTGGCGCACCGGAATAAGAAAGCATTGTGAAATGAGGAAAAGGATAAGATCAACACCAAAATCTTGAATTACATCCACCGGCAGAATTTGAGAACAAAAGAATGATGAACTTGAAGCTCTTGAACATCTTCCTGAGAATCACCGGATAAGAACATTGAAGGAAAAGAATGAAGAAATATCTCATGAATAAAATGGATACTTCATCTAAGAATTTCTGGCTCCGAGAAGGAGAAGGGTGGGAGGGTGGGGAAAACAAAGACAACTTGAGACGAACAATAGGACATTGGTTGAAAAAGAATTTAACATGACCATCTTGATGATCAAGAAGAATTAGCACTCTCATAAAAATATGAGAACATCGATTAGGAAAGGTATGGAATCAACACTTGACATCGAAGCAACTCGAATACCAGAATCAAAACGAAAACAAAGGATAGATATGTTTATGAAGAAGATTATGTTGCAACATATCTATCCGAACAGAGAATTGAACGAATGAATTACGCAGGTACATCAACTTGTCGAGAAGCCACTCGGGAGAACAAAAGATAAATAAAAGCAACAAGGAGTAGATGGAACAAATACAAGATAGAAGCTTCGTTCGACATCTTCGTGCTGAAAGCTTATGGAACGTGTTACAAAAGGGTTTTGCAATCCCCGGATCAGCATAGCCAAGGACCCTTTAAGATGCAACTCCCGATCGGAACATCGGCCATAAAACCACTTCACTCAATGTAGAACCCCGAACTTCATATCATGCATTCGTTGGAAGAATGCCTAGAACTACTAGATGAACCCACCTATTAATTTCCGAAAGTTTCCAATTATGCAATCAGGTGTTGGGGATACAGGGGAAGCACCGCGCAATCAACTCTAATCCTACATCCAGCTGTATCCATCCTTCAACACATAACCAGTTATCTCCGGAAACCGTTTACCTTGGACCTTCGAAACGCATCCACTATACAAGCTATGGCAATACTCCCGCACTACCTCCCCAGTACTGGGTGATGTCGGGGTTATCTTGCCACTAACCGCATAGGAGAGTTTTCGATGTCGGTCGTCTTAAGTATTCTAGAACTGATGCGATATATTTGTGATGACAACACCTCGGAGCTCAACTCCCCGGGACACTGCCACAACCCCTAATGACAGGAGGCATCGAGAACAATGTTCTCGTCACAAGGACATCGGAACAATCCAAACAATACTCGCGTGATCCTAAAAAAAATTTGGTGAATTTTTTGAAAGTAGAAGAGGCAAGAGTAATCGTCAGGAGTCCTCACCAGAGTGAAAAGAGAAGAGGAGCAAAAGAAATCCTGCTCTCCGATATATATATATAGGACTCAAAACATTTTCAAGTGTGTGCCTAGACTCAACCGTCAACGATTCGGTCAATCAATGGGGGCTTCTAGGTTGGAGAAGGCTCTGAATACCAACTTGTAATGCCCAGGATGGGACTATACCTCCTACGTGTCGAGGCACGACTTAAAGGTATAAACCCATTCTGGAATGATCTCAAGTTTGGTATCTTTGCACGACTCATGTAAAAGAGGGGTTAAATTGCAAAAGGAGATAGTTGGCTTACACTCGCCACTTCACACAATACATTACATAAGCAAAACATCATCCAAAACATCACAACCCGACTACGGGCGAAGATCCAAAAGAAAGATACCAAACATAACGTTAAACCACAGGTCTAGATCGAATCCTAGTAGAAACCACTACTGATCGTCGAAACGTCACAAGCAAACGGCCAAACTCTTCATCGAGCTCCCAGTGAAGTACTTGATCCAGCTCCTGCATCGAACTCGGCTGAACCTGCATCTGGTGTTGTAGTATCTATGAGCCACGAGGACTCAGCAATCCCATAACCATGGGTATCAAGACTAGCAAAGCTTTATGGGTAGGAAGAGGTAAAGTGGTGAGGTTGCAGCAGCGGCTAAGCATAATATGGTGGCTAGCTTACGAGTACAAGAATAAGATGAGCATCTACGCAAACGGTCGCAAAAGGAGTGATCGCTAAAGATCCTGAACTACATACGAATCAAACATAACCCCACCGTGTTCTCTTCTCAAAGTGAAAAGAGACAGTCACGGTTACTCACACAGTTGTGTGTTTTACTTCGAATCCTATGTCAAGTTTTCTACAACCGGACATTAACAAATTCCAATCTGCCACATAAGCGCGGGCACGGCTTTCGAAAGATCATAACCCTGCAGGGGTGTCCCAACTTAGCCCATCACAAGCTCTCACGATTAGTTGAAGCGATAAATATAATATCATCACTCCTTATCTTAGGGAAATCCGATCAGGCTCGGCATCCCGGTGCACAAGACATTTCGACAATGGTAAAACAAGTCCAGCAAGACCTCCCGGTGTGTCGACACCCTGATAGTAGCCGCGCGTATCTCGTCTCAGGCCACAACCGGATGGGCGATTATACGAGTAAAACCAAACCTCGAGTTTCCCCGTGGTGGCCCCGCATAACCCTCGTTTGGGACCAACACCATCAGCACTGGCCCCCCCTACTATGTAGAATTAAGAACCCGGGGACGCGACCCCCTATGCAAATTTAATTAATTAATTAAGTTGTTATTATGAGGCAAATTAAAACCAATGTTGGGCCTTGCTGGAGGAGTTTTATTCAAAGTCGAACTGTCAAGGGGTCCCCATCCACCCATCGTGTAAGGAACGCAAAATCAAGGAACATAATGTCGGTTTATCGGCGCCTAAGGTGGCATGAGTGGAACAAAACACCGAGCAAAAGGCCAAGCCTTCCACCCATGCCCAGTATATAGGTGTGTTAATAATAATTATAGATATTGTGATATACCAACAACAAGTTCCCTCCTGGAACGATCTTCATCTTCACCTGCAACTAACAACGCTATAAGAGGGGTTGAGCAAGCGGGTAACATAGCCAAACAGTGGTTTTGCTAGGAAGGTGTCAAAGTTAGAGGCTTCATGGCAACAAGGAGAGGCTGACATAAAAGATGGGTAGCGCGACATGTAACGATAGCATCGAGACAACTAAGCATGGCAATGGTAGTAAAGGTATCCAAGGGTATGATCATCTTTCCTGGGATTCCGCAAGGAAGAAGAACGGATCCATGAAGTAGACGGAGCAACATAGTCGAGCGAATCCTCACAACTCTGGAACGAAACCGAAGCTAACAAGAGAAGCAACCGGAAAGAAACAAGCAACACGGTAAACACACAAGCATAAACATGGCATACGATGCACATCCAAGTATGATGCATGTCCGGTTTAATTATGCATGGCATGGCAAAGGGCACAAACAAAACTACAAGTTAAGTGGAGCCCAATATGCAACGAGTTGCATATTGACGAAACACCACATTTTAATTATTTAATTGACTCTCATTTATTTACAAGACAAGGTTAAATGTTTGTTAACATGGCAAGAGGTGAAGCAAAAGCAAACTACCTATTTAGGCATTTTAAATGAGGCCGGAAAATAACAACAACAAATTCCGGAAAAACCCCATATGCATGTTTAGCAATTTTTAAGCAAACAACAATTCACACATTTTAAATGTTGTTAACATGACGTGGATGGCATGATCAAGTTTATGCAATTTAGTTAAACATTAACATGAAGAGATAAGAAGGTGATAAGGAGTATTTGTCCCCGTGGTGGAAGGAAAAGGTGCCACGGCAACGATCCGAAAATGATGCAACGGCAACATCTCGGTTCCGGTAACTCGTTGAGAGAGACCGGTGCAAAAGAAAAGATGGTGTGAGCGAGCGAGACAAGATGAAAGGTGGGATGATCCTGTCACCGGGTTCCCACGGGTCGGCGACGAGGCAACCGAGGAGCACGACAAAAGATGAAACGAGCACGAAGCACACAAGGGGAACATCTCATACAACACATGCAAGCATTCATCCATGGGCATCGTCTCGGGGTTATACCTTCGGGACATTCGTTTCGGGGCGGTTCGAGTCGTCGAGGGACGTAGTGGAAGTAGTGGTACACGGGTCGTAGAGGAAGTAGTTGTTCATGAGGTCGTTCACGTTTCCGAAGAGGTACTTGTCGCAGCATCGGACGTCTTCGGGGCGACGGTAGTGGTACTCGGCGACGGTAGTCGTACATGGGTCTTCGGTGATGGTAGTTGTACACGTTTTTGTAGAGGAACTTAGCGTATCATCATGTAGTTGTACACGTTCCGTAGATGTACATGTCGTCGATGTCGCGGTACTTGCCGTAGGGGTACTTGGCGAATCCACGTAGTTGAACTTGAAGATCCGAAGACGACGCGGTTGTAGTGGTACTTGGCAAAAAAAACATGGGCGGTCTTGCGATTCCAACGACAACAAAAACACAAGGAGCCTCGGTCATGGCTATGGCAGCGAGCTGCCGAATGAACATGGCCAAAGGAACTCGAGCAGAGGGGCTCGAGGGCAGCAGCAAAATGCGGACGGCGACTCATTGAGAAGGAAGGCAGGGGCTGCTCGGGGCGAGGTGGTTGCAGCTCCGCGAGCTGCTACCCGAGGCAGAGTGGCGGGATGCGCGGAGGAGGAGGCCACTCGGGCCTGGAGAGGAGGATGGCCGCGGCCGTGGAGGCGCTCGCCGGGGCTGCGGCCTTGCTGGAGGAGGGGCGCGCCCTTGGCGAGGCCGAGGCGACGCGGGGAGGACGAGGCAGGAGCCTGGCCTTGGCGCTGGAGACGCCAGCTGCGAGGGACGCGAGGAGGGTCGCGGGACGCTGACTGTCGAGAGATGGGGCGAGGCGGCGGCGGGGCGTTGACCAGAGAGGCGTCGAGGCGAGAAGGGCCAGGCGCTGGAGGTCGATGGGCTCGGGGAGGCGCCGAGCCACGGAGGAAGGGAGGGATCGATGGGGAGATGGGATCGGGTGCGATGGGGTGAGTGGCTGGCGGCGCGAGGGAGAGAGCGAGGGGAGAGGTCGCGATGCGGTCGGGCTAGGGTTTGGAAACGGGAGAGGGAGGCTGGGCTGCAGCCTGGTGGCTGGGCCGTGGGCCACGGGAGGAGTTAGGCCGGCTGGGAGGAGAGAATTGGGCCGGCGCGGCTTTGCCTTGGGCCAAAGGAAAGAATGGGCCGGGGCGGTTGGCTGAATCTCCTCTCCATATATTTCTTAGCAGATATAAGTAAATAGAGAGAGTCCAAAAAAAATAAGAAAGGAGGCCATGAAGAAGAAATAAATGATGGAACATTTTTGTAAGGCTTTATGGAATATTACCAACCCAACAAAAATGGTTCCAACAAAATAGGGAAGATATGCAAGTGTGTGTTGGTGATTCCGAAGCAATGGAATATTTAATTATAATAGCTCCATAATATTAGGATGATATGTTATAAAGAGAAGTCATCCTTCCCTCGATTTAAATGGACCGAAGGTCCACACGATTTATTTGAGTTGAGATGCAAAATAAATATGACATGATGGCATGATGCTATGATGCAATGCAAAAT
Source organism: Secale cereale (assembly GCA_902687465.1). Classification (NCBI taxonomy): domain Eukaryota; kingdom Viridiplantae; phylum Streptophyta; class Magnoliopsida; order Poales; family Poaceae; genus Secale; species Secale cereale. Next base: position 93,780,833 of record LR738712.1, read on the forward strand.
AAAATAACACAAGCACAAAGAAACACACGGGAGAACCCGGAACATCTGGAATCTTCTGGGATCTTCTGGGACGTCGGTCTTCGGGCGTCACATCACATAAACTAGTTCCAGTGATTCCTACACCAATTAGTGAGGAAGCTAATGATGATGATCATGAAACTTCAGATCAAGTTTTTGCTAAACTTCGTAGATCAACCAGAGTACGTCCCGCGCCAGAGTGGTATGGCAACCCACTTCTGGAAGTCATGTTACTAGACCATGATGAACCTACGAACTTGAAGAAGCCATGATGAGCCTAGATTTCGCAAAATGGCTTGAGGCCAGGAAATCTGAGATGGGATCCATATACGAGAACAATGTGTGGACTTTGGTTGACTTGCCCGATGATCGGCAAGCCATCGAAAATAAATGGATCTTCAAGAGGAAGACCAACGCAGACGGCAATGTTACTTTTTACAAAGCTCGACTTGTTGCGAAAGGTTTTCGACAAGTTCAAGGAGTTGACTACGATGAGACTTTCTCACCCGTGGCGATGCTTAAGTCTGTCCGAATCATGTTAGCAATTGTCGCATTTTATGATTATGAAATCTGGGAAATGGATGTCAGAACTGCATTCCTGAATGGATATCTCAAATAAGAGTTGTATATGATGCAACCAGAAGGTTTTCTCGATCCAAAAAGTGCTAACAAAGTGTGCAAGCTCTAGCGATCCATCTATGGACTGGTGCAAGCATCTCGGAGTTGGAATACACGCTTTGATGAGGAGATCAAAGCATATGGTTTTATACAGACTTTTGGAGAAGCCTGTATTTACAAGAAAGTGAGTGGGAGCTCTGTAGCATTTCTGATATTATATGTGGATGACATATTGTTGATTGGAAATGATATAGAATTTCTGGATAGCATAAAAGGATACTTGAATAAGAATTTTTCAATGAAAGACCTCGGTGAAGCTGCTTACATATTAGGTATCAAGATCTATAGAGATAGATCAAGACGCTTAATTGGACTTTCACAAAGCACATAGCTTGATAAAGTTTTGAAGAAGTTCAAAATGGATCAGTCAAAGAAAGGTTTCTTGCTTGTGTTACAAAGTGTGAAGTTGAGTAAGACTCAATGTGCGACCACTGCAGAAGATAGAGAGAAAATGAAAGTCATTCCCATGCCTCAGCCATAAGATCTATCATGTATGCAATGCTGTGTACCAGACCTGATGTGTGCCTTGCTATAAGTTTAGCAGGGAGGTACCAAAGTAATCCATGAGTGGATCACTGGACAGCGGTCAAGAACATCCTAAAGTACCTGAAAAGGACAAATGATATGTTTCTCGTTTATAGAGGTGACAAAGAGCTCTTCGTAAACGGTTACGTCGATTCAAGCTTTGACACTGATCCGGATGACTCCAAGTGACAAACCAAATATGTATTTTTATTGAATGGTGGAGCTGTCATTTGGTGCAGTTCCAAGCAGAGCGTCATGGTGGGATCTACGTGTGAAGCGGAATACATAGCTGCTTCGGAAGCAGCAAATGAAGGAGTCGGGATATAAGAGTTCATATTCGATCTAGGTGTGATACCTAGTGCATCGGGACCAATGAAAATCTTTTGTTACAACACTGGAGCAATAGCCTTGGCGAAGGAATCCAGGTTTCACAAGGGAACAAAGCACATCGAAAGACGCTTCAATTCCATCCACGATCAAGTCAAGGAGGGAGTCATAGAAATTTGCAAGATACATACGGATCTGAATGTGGCAGATCCGTTGACTAAGCCTCTTCCACGGGCAAAACATGATCAGCACCAAGACTCTATGGATGTTAGAATCATTACTTTGTAATCTAGATTATTGACTCTAGTTCAAGTGGGAGAATGAAGGAAATATGCCCTAGAGGCAATAATAAAGATGTTATTTGTATTTCCTTATATCATGATAAATGTCTTTTATTCATGCTAGAATTGTATTAACCGGAAACTTAGTACATGTGTGAATACATAGACAAAACAATATGTCCCTAGTATGCCTCTACTAGACTAGCTCATTGATCAAAGATGGTTAAGTTTCCTAACCATAGATATGAGTTGTCATTTGATCAACGGGATCACATCATTAGGAGAATGATGTGATGGACAAGACCCATCTGTTAGCTTAGCACTATGATCATTTAGTTTTGCTGCTATTGCTTTCTTCATGACTTATACATATTCCTATGACTATGAGATTATGCAACTCGCGTATACCGGAGGAACACCTTGTGTGCTATCAAATGTCACAACGTAATAGGGTGATTATAAAGATGCTCTACAGGTGTCTCCGAAGGTATTCGTGGTGTTGGCATAGATCAAGAATTGGATTTGTCACTCCGACTGTCGGAGAGGTATCTCTGGGCCCTCTCGGTAATGTACATCATAATAAGCCTTGCAAGCAAATGACTAATGAGTTAGTCACGAGATGATGTATTACGGAACGAGTAAAGAGACTTCCCGGCAACCAGATTGAACTAGGTATCGAGATACCGACGATCAAATCTCGGGGAAGTAACATACCAATGACAAAAGGAACAATGTATGTTGTTATGTGGTTTGACCGATAAACATCTTCGTAGAATATGTAGGAGCCAATATGAGCATCCAGGTTTCGCTATTGGTTATTGATCGGATATGAGTCTAGGTCATGTCTACATAGTTCTCGAACCCATAGGGTCCGCACGCTTAACGTTTGATGGCGATCGGTATTATGAGTTTATGAGTTTTGATGTACCGAAGGTAGTTCGGAGTCTCGGATGAGATCAAGGACATGACGAGGAGTCTCGGAATGTCCGAGATATAAAGATTAATATATTGGACGACTATATTCGGACACCGGAAGTGTTTCGGAAGGTTTCGGATAAAACCGGAGTGCCGGGGGGGTTACCGGAACCCCCCGGGTAAGTATGGGGCCCTAGTAGGCTTTAGGGGAGAGAGAGGGCAGCAGCCAGGAGGTGGCGCGCCCCCTCCCAAAGGGGAGTCCGAATAGGACTAGGGGAGGGGGCGCGGCCCTCTCTTTCCCTCTCCCTCTCCCTCTCTTTCCTTCCCCCTCTCTCCTTCTTGGTGGACTCCTACTAGGAATAGGATTGGAATCATATTCCTAGTAGGATTGCCTCTCTAGGGCGCGCCATAGGGTGCCGGCCGGCCTCCCCCTTGCTCCGTTACATACGGGGGCAGGGGGCAGCTCTAGACACACAAGTTGATCAGTTGATCTCTCCCAACCGTGTGCGGTTCCCCCCTTCGCGGAAACACACTTCGGTCATATTGTTGCAGCGCTTAGGCGAAGCCCTGCGACGGTAACTTCATCATCTCCGTCACCACGCCGCCGTGCTGATGAAACTCTCTCGCGAGGTTCTACTGGATCAAGAGCTCGTGGGACGTCATCAAGCTGAATGTGTGCTGAACGCGGAGGCTCCGTACGTTCGGTGCTTGATCAGTTGGATCGCGAAGAAGTTCGACTACATCAACCGCTTCAATAGACGCTTCCGCTTTCGGTCTACGAGGGTACGTAGACACACTCTCCCCTCTCGTTGCTATGCATCTGGTAGATAGATCTTGCGTGATCGTAGGATTTTTTTTGAAATATTACGTTCCGCAACATGATAGGCACACCATCATCACCAACTTTGTTTTTCATAATATTTTGAAAAATGTTAAGATGTACTCCCTCCGTTCCAAAATAGATGACTCAATTTTGTACTAACTTTAGTACAAAGTTAGTACAAAGTTGGGTCATCTATTCTAGAACGGAGGTAGTACATGAATGGTGGGTGTGCAATTATGCATGTCTGGAGTACATGCAACTCTTTGTGGTCCACCTGTGCGCAAACCGAGTAATGTCAATTAAATAAATACAAAGATCACAATTTTGAAAATAAATAAATACAAATACAAAACAAAAAATAATTGAAAGAAAAAAATGTAGAGAATGGAAAACAAAAGGTCAAGAATAAGCACATATACCAATATGGGTGGGCATAAAACTCGACAAACCAAAAACTCGACCGAAACTAAAACCGAATAAACCGAATTATCATTTTTTAATGCGTATAAAAAACTTGGGTTTCTATGCTACTATGGCGAGGAGTATGATGGTTATGATATGGGTCATCGATAGCAACAATGCATATACGTCTCGCCTGTTGGTTTTCACATTTGTCTCCTTTATCTTTTATTTACAGTCAAAGTCAAAACGAAGCTAGCACCTAAAACTTCCATCATAGTCAAAACCGTTTGTCCAACACATAGTTAGACAGTTGTTGGACAAGTGGATGTAGATCCATACTCTAAGACCCTGCCCTGTAGTAGAATACTTTCTCTATTTGAAGATATGTGTCATTCTAATTAAAAACATTAAAAAGTTGTCGAAAACAAATGTGGGACAAAAAATGGTCGCCGTTTAAGCGTCTAGACAGACAGATAGAGATGGATAGATAGAGATAGATAAATAGATAGATAGATGGATACAAATGGTGAGCTGTTGCATCATCATCGTTCGTTTGCCGCACATAGTTTCGCCGGAGACCGAGCCAAAAAGCCCCAACCTCCGCTCGGTCAAGACAAGCCAGTGAAGTGAAACAGAAGCAAAAAGGCGTGTGCAGCCACAACTGCTCATGCCAGTGACTCCACATACGCCTCGTAGGACATGCACTCCGCCCGCTGTTCGACTGTAGCACCAGTGTTACCACTCTGGGATTGGCTCCCTTGTGAGACATGCCACGCGTCCCCCTGGCACGACATGTGTCCTACCAGGCATCGTCTAATGTCCGCTCTTCCGAAAATACCCTCCCCTTTAATGCATAAAAAGCATAAGAGAGCGTCTTCCTCTTCACACGAGGCAACCACGAGTATAGTGGAACAACACATCACCAGACAACCATGCCTTCGTCTTCCCACCTCGGCTGCGCAATGCCTTCGTCTTCCCACCTCGGCTGCGCAAATCATGTAAGTCACGTCCCTCTCCTCGATCCATCCCCTATGTGCTTGTTTTTTTCGCGCCGTGTATTTCATGAGTTGCCCACCTTAAATGTGCTTGGTTTCTCTTCCTCCCCTGGGCAGGTTCTTCTCTGACGGGTGCGGGAGCATGCTCTGACGAACTGACGAATTTTATGCGCGAGCTTTATCTCACCAAGTGACTAGTACGTGCGGCGCCGATGGGGAACTACTCGAGGGACTAGCTGCATGGCATCGACGAGGGAGACGAAGGTGAGAACAATGCTCGGCACTTGGACTCACAGGAAGAGGAGGCGGTTGAACTTATCCTCAGGCTATCATTCAGGGGCCAGTTCGGGTGGGAGAGAAGGGGCGGTGAGGGCCTTGCTAGGTCATCATCGGTCGTGTGCATCTATGAGGTGGCACTAGCACCGCCAACGCTCGCCGGGATGAACAAGCTGTGTAAAATGGGAGATGCAAAGGAGGCAAAAAACACTGCTTCCCTTAGGGGCAGCACCAAGTTCCAGCCCTCAGTAACCCTCCAAGGGAGCGACACCGGGGTGGAGTTCCAGCCCTCAGTGACCCTCCAAGGGAGCGACACCGGGGTGGAGATCGCGAGAAATCTATGGGCCTGCTTGATCCCGTCCCCGGGCTCGTCGGACGGCGAAGGTCTGTCTATCTTAATATTTTGTTCTTGCGGTAATGATATATGTACGATGGTAGTCCTTAAGCTAATCAAATGTGCTAGAGTATTACTATTTTTAGCTCAGATAATTAAGATGGTAAACAATATTAAAATATTAATAACTTGCATACAATTCACTTGTAAATATTCTGCTAATTAGGTAGGTGTAATGGACATGATCTGTTGTTTTTATTGGGTAGTACTAAAGGACAAAAATTGTTTCACTGTTAATAGGATTAGTTATACCTTCCTTCTCCAATCATGATAGTGTCGTAGTAAATTGGGGCACATCAATAGTTGTAAATGGAACAACTGCATCATTTCGAAGTTGTTAAATAAGCAAGACAACCCCTGTACCATCATTGAAACACAATGATGACACACCACCCTATCTTACCAAATCCACCCAAGATCCAGCGACCTGGCTATAATCCAGAATAGGGGCGTCCTACTCCATAGTAGTACTGCTTTATTCACCAACCTTGTTCAACTAACAAATGGCACAATTCTACTTTCCTAATATGCATTGCAACTGTACAAATCCTATTATTTACCAAGTAAAAAGAATGCGATCATGTTTATTACACCTACCCAATTAGCAGATATTTACTAGCGAGATGTATGCAAGTTACTAACAATTTAACATTGTTGAGCATGTAAATTAATTGAGCACAAAATTAGTACTACTCTATCACATTTTCTTAGCTTAAGGATATAGTACATATAACACTACCGTTAGAAGGAAACATTCAGACAGGCGCACCTTCGCTGTCCGACGAGCTCGGGTACGGGTACAAGATGGCCCGCAGATTTGTCACAGGCTGCACCCCGGTGCGTTTCCCCTACATGGTCTCCTAGGGCTAGACCTCGGCGCCACTCCTAATGGAAACGGTGTTGTTCCCCTTCTTTGCATCTGACATAGGTGGGAACGTGTTTGTCCTGGCGAGCGTGGTGGCGATGGTGCCACCTCTTGGATGCATGTGATCGACGAGGACCTGGCGAGCCCCTAGCCACTCGTTCTCTCCGCCCAAACCGCCCCCCGAGCGACAGCCCGAGGCTAAGTTCCACCTCCTCCTCCCACGAATCCAAGCACAGAGCCTTCTTCTCGCCGTCGTCTCCACCGCCGACACCGCGCAACAAGTCCCTCGAGTAGTTTTCCATAGGCGCCGCTCGTACTAGTAACTTTTGGTAAAAAACAACTCCCGCACGGACTCGTCACTTTGTGAGAGGAAGAACCCATGCTTGTTGGTTTCTTGGACCAGGGGTACTTACCATGTCAACTCCCGGGCAGGTGGGCTCGGCCGAGGATCCCCTTTGTTGGTACCATCCTAGGCCACTTTGGATAGCCCATGACTCCTACAAGGAATATTCCACAAAACTAGGCATAAAAGACAAGGACTCCTCTTCCCTGATGTAGCCAACTAGGACTCCTGTTATTCTATACGTCCTATGAATTATATAAACAGAGGCTTGGCTAGACGATAGATCATCTAAACTCATACACACACGATCTCGTGGTAGATCACTTGTACTCCCTACCATATCGAAATCAAGACAATCAAAGAAGGACGTAGGGTATTACCTTCTTGAGAGGCCCCGAACCTGGGTAAACTCATGTGTCCATCACTACTACATGATGCCACTAACACGCCACAACAATCAGAGATCCTTCGACGAAACTGTGTGTGATGCATAAATCGCAAATGGTGTTGTAGTTACACTGTCACAAATAATATGAACCGTTTGTGATGGCAGAGACATCAAACACGAGTTAGATTATAGGTGTGTGTCTGATGCATGGCAATAGTTGATCCATATGAACTATTTGCGATGAGCCAAAACAAAAAATGGGCAGCCATATCAAGGTGTGTGCAATAGGAAGCATATAGTTTAGTTGGATGAACTGTTTGCGATGATCGAGAAGAACACAAACGATTCGGCGTAATAAGATGTGTGTGATACATGGCAAACAGGTCGGTAATAAGATTTGTGTATGATCATTATAGACAACGCATACGATTTTTTGTTGTGAATTATGTGCTCTACACGGCACAAAATTTAAGAAAGCAACCTATGGGCGATAATGTAAAAGATCTCTGTCGAATACGTATTGCTAACCGTCTGCGATGATATTGACAGGAGAAACAGAGATAACAAATTAATATGAGTGAATGGCAACAGAGATATATACAATCTGCTTAATTTGGTCCTTCATCTTGTTGTTGTTGGATGGCCCCATGACATCGTCTTTTCGAGGATGTTTCTTTCCGCCCATAGTTGGCTTTTCCTCGCCGTCATCGTCATCATCATCATTGTTGTCGTCGTCCTCCTCCTCCTCGTTCGACCATTCCTCCTCCTCATCATCGTAGTCCTCTTCTTCGTCCACTGATGGCTCCTCGTCCGTTTCATTGTTGTCTGACGACTCGGGCTACGGCGCCCTTCCATGATCTAGATAAAATCAAGGTCTGGGCTCGACACCGGACTCATGGGAGATGAGTGGGATGATTCGGATGTTGACCTATCATTGGGCGCCAGACTGCTGGCGGAACTGTCATCCTTGATCTCGCTCAACATGCTACGATACGTATACAAACAGTGAGAAAGCGAAATTGCAGAGAGCTTGCAAGGGTGTAGCGCGGCCGGCCAGGACAATGAAGATAGTGGACACTGAAGCGGGCTATGCAGACAAGAGGAATGACAATTGAAGCAGGGTATTGGTAGACTATATTGGTGCCTTGGTAGGCGGCTAGAATACTGATATAATCAACCGCAATTATTAGTACCCAGTTGTGCCAAATTCCTGCGGTTGTGCGGTTCTCGATGCGATAATTACGCACACGGATTGGGGCGTCCATATGTGAAACAAACATTTTACATACTTCCTTCGTACCAACGACCAAGGTGGGGAAAAAATGAGAGAACTTGATGTACATTTGCTAATCCATAGCATTGCGCCCACAGAATAGACCGTTGCATGTTATGCTAAGCAGTCTCAAGTCATTGAATGATTACATGCCCCGCGACTCCAATTAGATAATTTCTTTGTTCAGGGCGAAAAATATGGAATGAGTTTTGTGATTATTTGTTTTTTGTAATGTGACTATGCACTAGTACGAAGGGAGTAGAACAGTTGGCAAGTAATAGATGGAGCTCTTGTTATTGATGTAGCCAGTAATAATCAAACAAAACCCCTAATCATCATTGCAAACAACACATAGAAGATGGATAATGCGATGACCATAACTACACATGCTAGTTCCTTCTTCTCTCTTGCTTTCATTTGTTGCCTATGATTGGTTCTTTCTTGCTTGATTTTCCAGATTATACACTCCAGATCAGTCAAATTATTCTTGAGCGTTACGTTACCTTTTGCGAGCTTGGTGATAACACTCTGAGCCCTGCAAAGCCATTCTTCATCCAACCAGTTAACAAAGTGTCACGAGGAAACCATGGACACGTATGGGACAGGAGTCCCTTGTTGGTTTGGCGGGGGGATGGACACGTTGCACAAAGAGCGGAGAGCGTGGCACAACGCGACTGAGATCACACGGGCAGTTTTTACCCAGGTTCGGGCCACCGTGAGGCGTAAAACCCTACTCCTGGTTTTGGTGGATTGATGGTGGAATGGTGGAAAAGAGCACTATGCTCTTGCCCGGCAAGGTTGCCTCGGGGCAAGAGCGGTCGCGCGTATGAGTATGTGTGGGTTCTAATGGACGAATCCTTTCTACAATTTCCATGGGCCTCCTTTTATAGATTAAGGGGTCACCATAGTGGAAAATCAGTCTTTCTAGGCCGATTGGTAGCAAACAGTGTTATCATACCTATCTCTGCAGGCCGACAGAGCGCATTACACCGCTTAGTGTCACATCACAACTCGTCCGGCAGGCCCTACCGGGCTTGTTTCGCCAGCTTCGCACCTGCTCGCTTGACATGTTATAGGACGGGTGTCATCCGCATGTTCTCTCTACAGGGAGTGGCTGCCGCTGTCGGATTCAGGGCTCCACAAAACCCTCTAGGTTCGAACTCTAGGGTGCATGTGAAGATCTCAACCTTGCCTATCTATCCACTAGCCATCTCACGAACTAGCACGATGAACAATAATGTAAAAGGGACACAAGGCAGTTTATCCTAGTTCAGGCCACCTAGCAGTGAGTGGCCCTACTCCAGTAGTATGGTGGATTAGCCTCATAATAGCATGTGGATGAACTAACACAATGGGTGAACAACCTGCGGAGGAGAGGTGTTCTTGGGCTCGGATGAGCTGGTGAGCTTGTGAGGGTGGAATTGATCTGATCCCTCTACTGGGTGGTGGCTATCCTACTTATATAGTGGCCTTGGTCCTCTTCCCCAAAATGTTTGGCGGGAAGGTATCCCACAACGGCCAATTTTAAAGGGGGACAATTAGTACATCTTATGCTGACTAAAGGTGGTCTTCGCATGCAAAGCCTCGGATCCTGATGCCATGGTGGGCTCGGTGATGACCTCCGTCCTTCCGTCCTAGCGGTCTTGGTGTTGTTGCACTAGATTGGAAACCTTTGGCAGATTCCACGGGATTATGCATCCGAGCCCGCTTCCTTAGCACTCAAGAAGAAACTGATGTACTGCGCCCGCTGGCACCCGCCTGGCTTGGTCGTCATGGCTTGCGTCATGCAAACCTCGTGAGGTGGGGGTGTTGCATAGAGTTCTCTGCTCCTCGGGAGCCAGCCAGCCGAGGCTGCTCCTTCTGGAGATCTTGGTGTCGTCCGCCCCGTGAGGCTTGGTCCCTCACGAGGGTCTTGATTGTCGATGCTGAAGATGGGCCGTACCGGGCCTGAAAAGGAGCCATGTCATGGGCCACAGGCAGGCAAGTCGGGGTACCCTGGTTCCGAGAACGCCGATAGTAGCCCCCGGGCCCAAGGCGCGCTCAAACTTGGCTTCGAGGCGAAGCCAAGAGGCAAGGGCATAGCGTTGCGGTCCCCAATCGCCTGCGGTCCTGGACGAGGCGTGGCGCCTGGATTGGACATAGGCGTCTCCACTTCCTCATGTCGCCTCGGCAACCGTTCGACTTGACTGGAGCCTGCTGCATGCAGAAAACGGTCATCATTACCTGTGATCATGGGTGCTGACGGTTTGCCTCCACCTTGCTAAAAATGAGGAGGGGCAGGATCCCCTCCGTTCATCTCCATCTCCTCGCCGCTCGCTCCTTCTCACTTCGGGCACCCATGGCACCGCCAAGGAAGCTCTCCGCTGCGGAGAATGTCAAGGTTCTCATCTAGGGCCCGGAGGCTCCTCTGATCAAAAGGGGCTGCGGGCGCCCCCGTAAGTATGTTGTGTCCCCAGCCGTGGTTTCTTGGGGGCACGGGCGTGCTTCTCCGCTCTCAGTTGCCGCCTCCGGGAGTCGCGGCAGCGCTTCTTCATGCAGCACGGGCCGCGGCGGACGGGGTGGTCTCAGCGACGAGGGGGAGCGCGCCGTGGCCGTTCGGCCTTCACAGCCGCGCTTCCACTCGGCAGACGCCTCCCCGGAGTTCGTCATGTGGTCGGAGAGGCCCACCGGCACCTGGCTTCCGCTCCCACACTTCTTCGCGAGGTTACTGCCGGGAAGGCTCGACGGTCTATGGCTGCAAGCTGACGGGTGCTGCAGCAAGGCCTCGTGGGTGAGGGTTGAGGTTGCCGTCGATGGCGGCGCGTCCTTGACCCGCGGCTGGAAAACATTTGCCCGTGTGCGGGGCTTGAATGAGAGGTGCACCCTCCACTTCAAATATGACGGCCTCGCGATCCTCTACGTGAGGGTGTTCACAGATGTCGGCCGGCGCGTGGGTTGCTGCCCCGAGGGGGACAGCGACGATGATGAGCTTGCCCTTGGTGACGTCCGCCGCTCCTACAGGGACGACGGCTCCTCCTCTGGGGAGAGCGCCAGTAGCAGCGGTTCTGGTAAGCCGCCATGCCGCCGAGCCAGGTTCGGGGGAGGCCATGAGGGGCCTTGCCGTGGCGCCACGATGAAGTGGGAGGAGAGCTCAGACTGAGCCTGGGGGGGTCTCCAGAGCCAAGCCTTGGGGGCTGCTGTGGTCGCGCGGGCCGTTTTTGTTATACCTTTCCTTTCTCCTGCATTTTGAAAAAAAAGGTGGAGGGTCCCGCCGGGACGTGTAATGAACCATGGCAATTATGCTACTATGCTATGTTTACTGTTTCTATGTCATGTTATGTCGTTCATGCCCCGAATAGGTGCGATAGGGTAACTTAGCTCGATAAATTCACGATAGCTTCCTGCCTTGCGAGGGCGAACTCTTCGTCTTCCCCCTTTGCTGTCAACTCGGTAGCTGCCGGCCCCAGGAGGCATCATAAAGTTGCATGATTGTTAGGAGAATCATCGTGTATCTTGTCCTGCCTTGCGCGAGCCCTTAGGCATGGGCAAACCGTGGCTTGGTACACTGTGTCGCAGTACCCAAGGGGTACAGACTTTAAAAAGGGGTGCGTAAGTCATGAGCTCGTTCGAGGGCTCCTCGTGAGATCAAAGGTAGTCGAGGCCCTGAGATGACATGGATTTGGCAAGTTTGTTTGCGGAGCAGGTGAGCCCAGCGCGTGCATAAGCCTGCCTATGTAGCACCCATGCGAACGATGGAGAGCGACGGGCAACTGTCATTCTCCCTGATCCGAGGCAAAAATGGTAAGCGAATAAAAGGACGAAAACCCAACTACGCAATCGAGAAACGTCGAAACTCCAAATTCCATTAAGAGGTTGCAAATAAACTACAGAAAGCAAGCAAATGAACAGCCGCGCCTGGCACCTAGTATAGTATTCTCACCAGCGCGGAGCTAAGTGATTGCACTAGGACGTGGGAGGGAGCCCCCATGGCCCGAGGGCGGCACTCCAGAGACTCCGGGGCGTGTACAGCCCCACTCATTATTACGTGAGAGTATCACGAGCGAAGACCATCACAGGCACGGGGCCTTGCTTCATGCGTAGAACTTCCGTAGGTGTTGGATGTTCCAGGCGTTCTGTATGGGGACTCCATCTTGCGTCTCCAGGCACACTGCGCCAGGCCTGGAGACGCAAGCGATTCTGAACGGGCCCTCCCACATGGGCGAGAGCTTATGCAGCCCTTCCCTGGAGAGCACCCGCCTCAGGACGAGGTCGTCTACCTCGAGCGTCCTGGATCGGATGTTACGACAGTGATACCGTCGCAGCGCCTGCTGGTACCTTGCCACCCGGAGCGAGGCTTGACGGCGGCATTCCTCCCCCAGCACGAGGTCAACCCCCCACATGGCATCCTAGCGTGCTTTGTAAAATGCCAAGACCCGTGCGGAGCAATGCTTGACCTTGTGTGGGAGAACCGCTTTGGCTCCGTAGACGAGGAAGAAAGGAGTTTCTCCGGTTGGCTTGCTCGCGGTGGAGCGTATGGACCACAACACGGACTGGAGCTTGTCCAGCCAGCCCCTGATGCAGGCCTCGAGCTTCTTTTTGAAGGTTCTTGCCATGAGGCATAGCATATCTGCGTTCCAAGGTTAGCACAGTATGTTTTGAAACAATTGCTAGTGAACTGCGAGCCATTGTTGGTGATGATGCGATTTGGGACCCCAAAGCAGCTCGCGAGCCCCTGATGAACTTGACTGCCGAGCCGGCTGGGATGGTGCAGACGGCTTCCACCTCCGCCCACTTGGTGAACTTATCGATGGCAACATAGAGGTAACGGTAGCCCCCAGGCGCCCAGGGGACCGGGCCCGGGATATCCAGCCCCCAGACAGCGAACGGCCAGGACATTGGAATGGTCTAGAGGCCCGGTGCAGGCTGGTGGATCTGTTTTGCATGAAATTGACAGGCTTCACAGGACCTTACTAGTTCTGTGGCGTCGTTGAGCGTTGTGGGCCAATAGAATCCGCTACGAAATGCCTTGCCCACGAGGGTTCGTGAGGAGGAGTGGTGCCCGCAATCTCCGTCGTTCATGTCTTCCAGTAGCACACGTCCCTACTCCTTGGATATGCATGCTACTTCTCGTGCTTGCGTTGTATTCCCTCGAAGAGGAAAGAGAGATGCAGCACAATAGCGTAAGTATTTCCCTCAGATTTTGAGAACCAAGGTATCAATCCAGTAAGAGACCACGCGCGAGTCCCTCGCACCTGCACAAACAAATAAGAACTTCGCAGCCAACGCGATAAGGGGTTGCCAATCCCTTCATGGTCACTTACGAAAGTGAGATCTGATAGAGATGATAGTTTATATTTTTGGTATTATTTTTATAAGAACATAAAGTAAAAGCGGAAAAAGTCAAGTAGATGTAGATTGATATCTTGAGAATAGACCCGGGGGCCATAGTGTTATCTAGTGGGTTCTCTCATGATAGCGATATTCTACGGCGGGTAAACAAATTACTGTCGAGCAATTGATAGAAAAGCGAATAATTATGAGACTATCTAGGCATGATCATTGTATATAGGCATCACGTCCGAGACAAGTAGACCGACTCATGCCTGCATCTACTACTATTACTCCACACATCGACCGCTATCCAGCATGCATCTAGTGTATTGAGTTCATAAGAACAGAGTAACGCCTTAAGCAAGGTGACATGATGTAGAGGGATAAACTCAATCAATATGATATAAACCCCATATTTTTATCCTCGATGGCACCAATACAATACGTGCCTTGCTGCCCCTACTGTCACTGGGAAAGGACACCGCAAGATTGAACCCAAAGCCAAGCACTTCTCCCATTGCAAGAACTATAGATCTAGTAGGCCAAACCAAACCAACAATTCGAAGAGACTTGCAAGGATATTATGAGCACAAATAAAGAGTTCGGAAAACAACCCAATATTTCTCATAGATAATCTTGATCATAAACCCACAATTCATCGGATCTCGACAAACACACCGCAAAAAGAGATTACATCGAATAGATCTCCTCGAAGACCGAGGAGAACTTTGAATTGAGATCCAGAGAGAGAGAAGAAGCCATCTAAATACTAGCTATGGACCAAAAGGTCTGTGGTAAACTACTCACAACTCATGGTGAGGGCGATGATGATGATGTAGAAGCACTCCATGATGGATCCCCCCTCCGGCGGAGCTCCGGAACAGGCTCCAAGATTGGATCTCACGGGAACAGAAGGTTACCGCGGTGGAACTAGGGTTTTCTCTCTTCTTCTGTTGGTTTCATGGTATGTAGGCTTATATTGGAGGAAGGAGGACATCGGGGGACTCACGAGGGACCCACGAGGCAGGGGGGCGTGCCCCCCACCCTCGTGGCCCCTACTCTGTGGTTCTCGAGTCTCCCATGCGTGATTTTCTCCAAAAATATCTCTCCCGAAGGTTTCATTCTGTTTGGACTCCGTTTGATATTCCTTTTCTGCAAAACCCTGAAACAGGCAACAAACAGTAATCTGGACTGGGCCTTTGGGTTAGTAGGTTAGTCCCAAAAAAATATAAAAGTGTATGACAAAGCCCATTAAACATCCAAAACATCATAAATAATAGCATGGAACAATCAAAAATTATAGATACCTTGGAGACGTATCAAGCATCCCCAAGCTTAATTCCTGCTCGTCCTCGAGTAGGTAAATGATAAAAACAGAATTTGTGATGTGGAATGCTAACCAACATAGTTTTTCAATGTAATTCTCTTAATTGTGGCATGAATGTTCAGATCTGAAAGATTCAAGACAAAAGTCTATATTGACATAAGAAATAATAATCCTTCAAGCATACTAACAAAGCAATCATGTCTTCTCAAAACACTATGGCTAAAGAAAGTTATCCCTACAAAATCATATGGTCTGGCTATGCTCCCTCTTCATCACACAAAATATTCATATCATGCACAACCCCAATTTCAGCCAAGCACTTGTTTTCATACTCTATTCTTTCAAACCTTTCAACTTTCACGTAATACATGAACGTGAGCCATGGACATAGCACTATGGGTGGAATAGAGAGGTGGTTGTGGAGAAGACAAAAAGGAGGGAGATAGTCTCACAACAACTAGGCGTATCAACGGGCTATGGAGATGCCCATCAATAGATATCAATGTGAGTGAGTAGGGATTGCCATGCAACGGATGCACTAGAGCTAAATATGTATGGAAGCTCCGTAAAGAAACTAGTGGATGTGCATCCAACTTGCTTGCTCACGAAGACCTAGGGCATTTGAGGAAGCCCATCGTTGGAATATACAAGCCAAGTTCTATAATGAAAATTCCCACTAGTATATGAAAGTGACTAAACATGAGACTCTCTATCATGAAGAACATGGTGCTACTTTGAAGCACAAGTGTGGAAAAGGATAGTAGCATTGTCCCTTCTCTATTTTCTCTCTCTTTTTTTGGAGGGGCTTTCTCTCTCTTTTTTTAGCCCCTCTCTATAATTTTTTTGGGCCATCTCCTTTTTTTATTTGGCCATTCCTCACATGGGACAATCCTTTAATAATGATGATCAGCACACTTTTATTGATTTACAACACGATATTACAACTCAATACTAGAACAAAGTATGACTCTATATGAATGCCTCCGGCGGTGTATTGGGATATGCAATGAATCAAGGGTGACATGTATGAAGAATTATGCATGGTGGCTTTGCCACAAATACGATGTCAACTACATGATCATGCATGGCAATATGAAGATATGATGCGTGTCATATGAACGGAACGGTTGAAAGTTGCATGGCAATATATCTCGGAATGGCTATGGAAATGCCATGATAGGTAGGTATGGTGGCTGTTTTGAGGAATAATATGGTGGCTGTTTTGAGGAAGGCTATATAGTGGGTGTATGGTACCGGAGAAAGTTGCGCGGTACAAGAGAGGCTAGCAATGGTGGAAGGGTGAGAGTGCGTATAATCCATGGACTCAACATTAGTCATAAGAACTCATATACTTATTGCAAAAATCTACGAGTCATCAAAACAAAGCAATCAACGCATTCTCCTAGGGGGGTTGTTGGTAGGAGTTAACCATCGCGCGCCCCCGACCTCCACACAAAGGTTGACACTTTACAAATACCTCATGCTCTAACTTCGTCACATAGCGGTTCACCATACGTGCATGCTACGGAAATCACTAACCTTAACACATGTATTTCTCAATTTCATAATAACTCCACTAGCATGACTCTAATATCACTATCCTCATATCTCAAAACAATTATCAAGCATCCAACTTCTCATCATATTCAATGCACTTAGTGTGAAAGTTTTTACTACATTGATATTGGATGTCTATCATGTGAAGACTAGTTTTTTTTAGCCTAAACACATTACCATGATGTTTTAATAGACTCTCAAAAGTATATAAGTGAAGCATGAGTGTTCAACAATTTCTTCAAAATATTATCACCATTGTGCTCTAAAATATATAAGTGAAGCACTAGAGTAAAAACTATTCAACTCAAAAGATATAAGTGAAGCACATCGAGTGTTCTATCAATTCCTAGGCCATATTTAACTCTCTCAAATAGGTGTGTCCAGAAAGGATAATTGTGGCAAACTAACAAGCAAAGACTCAAATTATACAAGACGCTCCAAGCAAAACACATATCATGTGGTGAATAAAAATATAGCTCCAAGTATAGTTACCGATGGATGAAGACGAAACAGGGGATGCCTTCCCGGGGCATCCCCAAGCTTAGGCTTTTGATTGTCCTTGAATTTTACTTGGGGTTCCATGGGCATCCCCAAGCTTAGGCCCTTGCTACTCTTTGTTCCATATTCCATCAAAGCAATACTCAAAACTTGACAACTTCACAACACAAAACTTAGACAAAAATTCTCGTGAGCTCCGATAGTATAAGAAAGCAAACCACTACTCAAAGGTACTGCAATGAATTCATTCTTTATTTATATTGGTGTTAAACCTAATGTATTCCAACTTCTCTATGGTTCATACCTCCCAATATTACTCATAGATGCATTGAAATAAGCAGACAACACACGAAAAACAGAATCTGTCAAAAACAGAACAGTCTGTAGTAATCTGCAGGTTTCGCATACTTCTGTAACTCCAAAAAAATCAAACTAAATTGGTAAACGTGAGGAATTTTTCTATTAATCATCTACAAAAATAATCAACTTAATAGCGCGCTCCAGTAAAATCTGATGACCATTCTAGCGAGCGCTAACGACTCACAGCAAGATCACATTAACTTCACACAAGTCTTCCCAAAGGTTCTACTTGGCACAAACACTAAAAAAAACATAAAACCACATCCAAACAGAAGCTAGATGCAATATTTATTCCCTAACAGCAGCAAAAACAAAAAATATAAAATTGGGTTGCCTCCCAACAAGCGCTACCGTTTTACGCCCCTAGCTAGGGACGATACATGATAGATCTAGGTATTGCCATCCTTGGAAGGCAATCCATAAGTGGCTCTCATAATAGATTCATATGGTAACTTGATTTTATTTCTAGAAAAGTGTTCCACGCCTATCCTTAACGAAAATTGGAATCTAATATTTCCTTCCTTCATATCAATAATTGCACCAATCGTTCTAAGAAAAGGTCTACCAAGAATAATAGGACATGAAGGATTGCAATCTATATCAAGAACAATGAAATCTACGGGCACATAATTCCTATTGGCAACAATAAGAACATCATTAATCATTCCCATAGGTTTCTTAATAGTGGAATCCGCAAGATGCAAATTTCAAGAATAATCATCAAGCTCATGGAAACCTAACAAAATCACACAAAGTTTTTGGGATAGTGGAGACACTTGCACCCAAATCACACAAAGCATAGCATTCATAATTTTTAATTTTTATTTTCATAGTAGGTTCCCAATCATCATAAAGCTTTCTAGGGATAGAAACTTCTAACTCAAGTTTTTCTTCATAAGATTGCATCAAAGCATCAACTATGTGTTTGGTAAAAGCTTCATTTTGACTATAAGCATGCGGAGAGTTTAGTACGAATTGCAACAAGGAAAGACAATTAATCAAAGAGCAATTATTATTATTGAATCCCTTGAATTCCGAAGTAATGGGTTCATCACTATGCAAAGTTTTAATCTCTTCACTCCCACTTTAAACACTTTTAGCATCAAGATCTAAAAACTCTGAATCATTGGGACACCTTAAAGTAGATGTTGGGGAACGTAGCAGAATTCAAAAAAATTCTACGCTTTCACCAAGATCCATCTAAGGAGACATCTAGAAACGAGCATATTAGAGTTCATCTACATACCGTTTTGTAGATCGCGAGCGGAAGCTTTCGAAGAAGCGTGAATGAAGTAGTCGTACTCTTCGCGATCTTCGTCACCGATGATCTAGCGCCGAACGGACGGCACCTCCGCGTTCAACACACGTCCGGTACAGCAACGTCACCTCCTTCTTGATCCAGCAAGGGGGGAGGAGAGGTCGTCGGAGATCCAGCAGCACGACGGCGTGGTGGTGGATGCAGCGGAGAATCCTGCAGGGCTTCGCCGGCGCCCTGCGGAGGGAGTATGAGGTGTGACGGGAGGGGGAGAGGCGCCAGAGACTTGGGTGCGGCTGCCCTCTCCCCCCCCCCCCCACATATATATAGGGGGCCAGGGGGTGCGCCAGCCCCTGCAGATGGGATCTGCAAGGGGGGGCGGTGTTGGGGAACGTTGCATGGGAAACAAAAATTTTTCCTACCGTTCACCAAGATCAATCTAGTAGATGCAACTACGAGGAAGGAGTGTGATCTACGTACCCTTGTAGATCGCTAAGCGGAAGCGTTATGAACGCGGATGATGGAGTCGTACTCGTCGCGATTCAGATCGCCGAAGACCTAGCACCGAAGCAACGGTGCCTCCGCGTTCTTCACACGTACGGCTCGGGGACGTCTCCTCCTTCTTGATCCAGCAAGGGGTGGAGGAGAGGTTGATGGAGAACCGGCAGCACGACGGCGTGGTGGTGATGGTGGAGAAGAACTCCAGCAGGGCTTCGCCTAAGCACCGCGGGAGAAGAAGATATGACGGGATAGGGAGGGCAGCACCGAGGCACGAACTGTGTTGGCTGCCCTCCCTTTGCCCCACTATATATAGGGGGGGTGGAGAGGCTAGGGCGCCCTAGGGTTTCCCCCTAGGGGCCGGCGGCCAGGGCAAGGGGAGGGGGGCGGCGGCCAGGGCAGGGGGAGGCGCCCAGGCCCTAGGGTTTCCCCCCTAGGTGCCTTGCCCCCCAAGTCCCAAGGGGTGCGGCCAGCCCTAGGGGGTCCCACCCCCTTAGCCGCATGGGGAGAGGGCCCAGGGGGGGCGCACAGCCCCCTGAGGGCTGTGGTGTCCCCCCTTGTGGCCCAATAGGCCCAGAACACCTTCCGGACCCCCCGAAAACCTTCCCGGTACTCCGCCGATTTCCCGATGCTCCCCGGAACACTTCCGGTACTCCGAAACCTTTCATCCTATATATCAATCTTCGTCTCCGGACCATTCCGGAGACCCTCGTCATGTCCGGGATCTCATCCGGGACTCCGAACAACCTTCGGTAACCATGCACTCTTCTCACTAACAACCCTAGCGTCACCGAACGTTAAGTGTGTAGACCCTGCGGGTTCGGAAACCATGTAGACATGACCGAGATACTCCCAGGTCAATAACCAATAGCGGGATCTGGATACCCATATTGGCTCCTACATGTTTCTCGATGATCTCATCGGATGAACCACGATGTCAAGGATTCAGGCAATCCCGTATACAGTTCCCTTTGTCTCGTCGGTATGTTATTTGCCCGAGATTCGATCGTCGGTATCTCTATACCTAGTTCAATCTCGTTACCGGCAAGTCTCTTTACTCGTTACCGTAATACATAATCCCGTGACCAACTACTTAGTCACTTTGAGCTCATTGAGATGACGTATTACCGAGTGGGCCCGGAGATACCTCTCCGTCACACGGAGTGACAAATCCCAGTCTCGATCCATGTCAACTCAACAGACACCCTCGGAGATACCTGTAGAGTACCTTTATAGTCACCCAGTTACGTTGCGACGTTTGGCACACACAAAGCACTCCTACGGTGTCAGTGAGTTACATGATCTCATGGTCATAGGAACTTATACTTGACATGCAGAAAACTATAGCGATAACTGACACGATCAAAAGCTATGTTAACGTTTGGGTCTCGTCCATCACATCATTCTCCTAATGATGTGATCCCGTTATCAAATGACAACTCATGTCTTATGACCTGGAAACCGCGGTCATCTTTGATCAACGAGCTAGTCCTGTAGAGGCACACTAGGGACACAAAGTCTGTCTATTCATCCACACGTGTATCTGAGTTTCCAATCAATACAGTTATAGCATGGATAATAAATGATTATCATGAACAAGGAAATATAATAATAACTCTTTTATTATTGCCTCTAGGGCATATTTCCAACAGTCTCCCACTTGCACTAGAGTCAATAATCTAGCATTACAAGGTAATGAATCTAACACCCATAGAGTCTTGGTGTTGATCGTGCTTAGCCCGTGGAAGAGGCTTAGTCAATGGATCTGCAACATTCAAATCCGTGTGTACTTTGCAAATGTTTATGTCCTCCTCCTTGACCGAATCGCGGATGGAATTGAAGCGTCGCTTTATGTGTCTGGTCCTCTTGTGAAACCTTGGTTCCTTGGCTAGAGCAATGGCACCAGTGTTGTCACAGAACAGAGTCATTGGGTTCAGTGCACTAGGCACAACTCCAAGATCTGTCATGAACTCCTTCATCCAGACACCTTCCTTAGCTGCCTCCGAGGCAGCTATATACTCCGCTTCACATGTAGAATCAGCTACCACGCTCTGCTTGGAACTGCACCAGCTTACTGCTCCCCCGTTGAGAATATATACGTATCCGGTTTGAGACTTGGAGTCATCCGGATCAGTGTCAAAGCTTGCATCGACGTAACCCTTTACGACGAGCTCTTGATCACCTCCATAAACGAGAAACATATCCTTAGTCCTTTTCAGGTACTTTGGGATATTCTTGACCGCTGTCCAGTGATCCATACCAGGATTACTTTGAAACCTTCCGGCCATACTTATGGCAAGGCTGACATCTGGTCTTGTGCACAGCATTGCATACATGATAGAGCCTATGGCTGAAGCATAGGGGACGACACTCATCTTTTCTCTATCATCCGCAGTCACTGGGCATTGAGTCTTACTCAACTTTGTACCTTGTAATACCGGCAAGAACCCCTTCTTGGATTGATCCATTTTGAACTTCTTCAAAACTTTATCAAGGTACGTGCTTTGTGAAAGTCCTATCAAGCGTCTTGATCTATCTCTATAGATCTTGATGCCCAATATGAAAGCAGCTTCACCGAGATCTTTCATCGAAAAACTCTTGTTCAAATACCCCTTCACGCTATCCAAAAATTCTATATTGTTTCCAATCAGCAATATGTCATCCACATATAATATTAGAAACGCTATAGAGCTCCCACTCACTTTCTTGTAAATACAAGCTTCATTGTAAACTTGTATAAACCCAAATGCTTTTGATCACCTCATCAAAGCGAAGATTCCAACTCCGAGATGCTTGCACCAGCCCATAAATGGAACGCTGGAGCTTGCATACTTTGTCAGCATTCTCTGGATCGACAAAACCTTCTGGTTGCATCATATACAACTCTTCCTTAAGAAAACCGTTAAGGAACGCTGTTTTGACATCCATCTGCCAAATTTCATAATCGAAAAATGCAGCTATTGCTAACATGATTCGGACGGATTTAAGCATCGCTACGGGTGAGAAAGTCTCATCGTAGTCAATCCCTTGAACTTGTGAAAAACCCTTTGCCACAAGTCGAGCTTTATACACGGTGACATTACCGTCAGCGTCCGTCTTCCTCTTAAAAATCCATTTATTCTGAATGGCCTTCCGCCCTTCAGGCAATACTTCCAAAGTCCATACTTTGTTTTCATACATGGATCCCATCTCGGATTTCATGGCCTCTAACCATTTGTCGGAATCTGGGCCCACCATCGCTTCTCCATAGCTCGTAGGTTCACCGTTGTCTAACAACATGACCTCCAAGACAGGGTTACCATACCACTCAGGTGCAGTGCGTACCCTTGTCGACCTACGAGGTTCGGTAGTAACTTGATCGGAAGCTTCTTGATCATCATCATTGGCTTCCCCTTCAACCTCTGCAGGCTCCACAAAAACATCTTTCTGTGCTGCGCTACTTTCTGGTTGAAGCAGAGGTTCAATAACCTCATCAAGTTCTACCTTCCTCCCACTCAATTCTTTCGAGAGAAACTCTTTCTCGAGAAAGGACCCGTTCTTAGCGACAAACACTTTGCCCTCGGATCTGAGATAGAAGGTGTACCCAACAGTTTCTTTTGGGTATCCTATGAAGACACATTTGTCCGCTTTGGGTTCGAGCTTTTCTGGCTGAAGCCTTTTGACATAAGCATCGCAACCCCAAACCTTGAGAAAAGACAACTTAGGTTTCTTACCAAACCATAGTTCATACGGTGTTGTCTCAACGGACTTAGATGGAGCCCTATTTAAAGTGAATGCAGCTGTCTCTAATGCATATCCCCAAAACGATAGTGGCAAATCGGCAAGAGACATCATAGAACGCACCATATCTAATAGGGTTCGATTACGACGTTCGGACACACCATTACGCTGTGGTGTTCCAGGTGGCGTCAACTGTGAAACAATTCCACATTTTCTTAAGTGATTGCCAAACTCATAACTCAGATACTCTCCCCCTCGATCAGATCGTAGGAACTTGATCTTCTTGTTACGATGATTCTCAACTTCACTCTGAAATTGCTTGAACTTTTCAAACGTTTCAGACTTATGCTTCATCAAGTAAATATACCCATATCTACTTAAGTCGTCAGTGAAGGTGAGAAAATAACGATATCCACCGCGCGCCGTGACACTCATCGGACCACACACATCAGTATGTATGATTTCCAATAAGTCACTTGCCCGTTCCATTGTTCCTGAAAACGGGGTCTTAGTCATCTTGCCCATGAGGCACGGCTCACATGTGTCAAGTGATTCAAAATCAAGAGACTCCAAAAGTCCATCAGCATGGAGCTTCCTCATGCGTTTCACGCCGATATGACCCAGACGGCAGTGCCACAAGAAAGTGGTACTATTGTTATCAACTCTACATCTTTTGGCATCAATGTTATGAACATGTGTATCATCACTATCGAGATTCAATAAGCATAAACCCCCTACTTCGGGTGCATGACCATAAAAGATATTACCCATATAAATAGAACAACCTTTATTCTCTGATTTAAATGAGTAACCGTCTCGCATTAAACAAGATCCAGATATAATGTTCATGCTCAACGCAGGCACTAAATAACAATTATTCAGGTTCATAACTAATCCCGATGGTAATCGAAGAGCGAGCGTGCCGACGGCGATCACATCAACCTTGGAACCATTCCCCACACGCATCGTCACTTCGTCCTTCGCCAGCCTCCGTTTATTCCGTAGTTCCTGTTTAGAGTTGCAAATGTGAGCAACCGAACCGGTATCAAATACCCAGGCACTACAACGAGAGTTGGTAAGGTACACATCAATAACATGTATATCATATATACCTTGCTTGTTGTTGTTGTTGGCCCCCTTCTTGTCTGCCAGATACTTGGGGCAGTTCCGCTTCCAGTGGTCGTTCCCCTTGCAATAGAAACACTCAGTCTCCGGCTTGGGCCCAGCCTTGGGTTTCTTCACTGGATGAGCAACTGCCTTGCCACCCTTCTTAGAGTTACCCTTCTTGCCCTTGCCATTTTTCTTGAAACTGGTAGTTTTATTGACCATCAACACTTGATACTCCTTCTGGATGTCTGCCTCAGCGACTTTCAGCATTGAAAACAGCTCGGCGATGGACTTGTTCATCCCTTGCATGTTATACTGCTGCACGAAGCTCTTGTAGCTAGGTGGGAGTGACTGGAGAATTCTGTCAATGATAGCCTCCTCCGGGAACACAAGTCCCAGATCAGCTATGCGGGTATAGTACCCAGACATCTTCAGCAAGTGCTCACTGACAGACGAATTCTCCTCCATCTTGCAAGCAAAGAATTTATCGGTGGTCTCATACCTCTCGATCTTAGCATTCTTTTCAAAGATGAACTTCAACTCCTGGAACATCTCGTATGCTCCATGACGTTCAAAACGCCTTTGAAGTCCTCCTTCCAAGCTATACAACATGGCACACTGCACTACTGAGTAGTCATCCGAACGCGTCTGCCAGGCGTTCATAACGTCCACAGAGGCCGGAGCGGGGGGTTCACCTAGCGGTGCACTTAGGACATAAACCTTTTGGGCAGCTGTGAGGATGATCCTCAGATTGCGGAGCCAGTCCACAAAGTTGCTCCCATCATCTTTCAGTTTAGCTTTCTCTAGGAACGCATTAAAATTCAGGGGAGCTACTGCGCGAGCCATCTACAACAAAAGATTTGCAAAGACATTTTAGACTATTGTTCATGATAAGTGAGTTATTACCTAATCAAATTATTTATAACTCCCACTCAAATTGACATCCCTCTGGTCATTCGAGCGTGACATGATACAGATCCACCAACCCAAGTCCGATCATCACGTGAGATGAGGTGGTGTCAATGGTGAACATCTACATGTTGATCATATCTACTATATGACTCATGCTCGACCTTTCGGTCTTCCGTGTTCCGAGGCCATGTCTGTACATGCTAGGCTCGTCAAGTCTAACCCGAGTGTTCTGCATGTGCAAAACTGGCTTGCACCCGTTGTATGCGAACGTAGAGTCTATCACACCCGATCATCACGTGGTGCTTCGAAACGACGAACCTTCGCAACGGCGCACACTCGGGGGGGAACACAATTTTATCTTGAAATTTTAGTGAAGGATCACCTTATAATGCTACCGTCGTCCTAAGCAAAATAAGATGCATAAAAGGATTAACATCACATGCAAATCATAAGTGACATGATATGGCCATCAACTCGTGCTTTTGATCTCCATCTCCAAAGCACCGGCATGATCTCCATCGTCACCGGCGCCACACCATGATCTCCATCATCATGATCTCCATCATCGTGTTGACATCGGGGTTGTCGGCGCCCCACCATGCTCTTACTACTATTGCTACCGTTTAGCGATAAAGTAAAGCATTACAAAGCGCTTAATGATTGACACGCAGGTCATACAAAAAATAAAGACAACCCTATGGCTCCTGCCGGTTGCCGTATGCATCGACATGCAAGTCGATGTTAACTATTACAACATGATCATCTCATACATCAAAATATATTTCATCATGTCATTGGCCATATCATATCACATACATACCCTGCAAAAACAAGTTAGACGTCCTCTAATTTGTTGTTGCATGTTTTACGTGGCTGCTATGGGTATCTATCAAGAACGCTTCTTACCTACGCAAAACCACAACGGTGATATTCAAGTTGCTATTTAACCTTCTACAAGGACCGCCTTGTTCTATTCCGATTCAACTAAGATAGGAGAGACAGACACCCGCCAGCCATCTTATGCAACAAAAGTCACATGTCTGTCGATGGAACCGGTCTCATGTACGTGGACATGTAAAGTTGGTCCGGGCCGCTTCATCCTATAATACCGCTGAATCAAGAAAGACTAAGGAGGGCAGCAATTTAAACATCAACGCCACAAACTTCTTTGTGTTCTACTCGAGAAAGCATCTACGCAAGATCCTAGCTCATGATGCCACTGTTGGGGAACGTTGCATGGGAAACAAAAATTTTCCTACCGTTCACCAAGATCAATCTAGTAGAAGCAACTACGAGAGGGGAGTGTGATCTACGTACCCTTGTAGATCGCTAAGCGGAAGCGTTATGAACGCGGATGATGGAGTCGTACTCGTCGCGATTCAGATCACCGAAGACCTAGCACCGAAGCAACGGTGCCTCCGCGTTCTTCACACGTACGGCTCGGGGACGTCTCCTCCTTCTTGATCCAGCAAGGGGTGGAGGAGAGGTTGATGGAGAACCGGCAGCACGACGGCGTGGTGGTGATGGTGGAGAAGAACTCCAGCAGGGCTTCGCCTAAGCACTGCGGGAGGAGAAGATATGACGGGAGAGAGAGGGCAGCACCGAGGCACAAACTGTGTTGACTGCCCTCCCTTTGCCCCACTATATATAGGGGGGGTGGAGAGGCTAGGGCGCCCTAGGGTTTCCCCCTAAGGGCCGGCGGCCAGGGCAAGGGGAGGGGGCGGCGGCCAGGGCAGGGGGAGGCGCCCAGGCCCTAGGGTTTCCCCCCTAGGTGCCTTGCCCCCCAAGCCCAAAGGGTGCGGCCAGCCCTAGGGGGTCCCACCCCCTTAGCCGCATGGGGAGAGGGCCCAGGGGGGGCGCACAGCCCCCTGAGGGCTGTGGTGTCCCCCCTTGTGGCCCAATAGGCCCAGAACACCTTCCGGACCCCCCGAAAACCTTCCCGGTACTCCGCCGATTTCCCGATGCTCCCCGGAACACTTCCGGTACTCCGAAACCTTTCATCCTATATATCAATCTTCGTCTCCGGACCATTCCGGAGACCCTCGTCATGTCCGGGATCTCATCCGGGACTCCGAACAACCTTCGGTAACCATGCACTCTTCTCACTAACAACCCTAGCGTCACCGAACGTTAAGTGTGTAGACCCTGCGGGTTCGGAAACCATGTAGACATGACCGAGACACTCTCAGGTCAATAACCAATAGCGGGATCTGGATACCCATATTGGTTCCTACATGTTTCTCGATGATCTCATCGGATGAACCACGATGTCAAGGATTCAGGCAATCCCGTATACAGTTCCCTTTGTCTCGTCGGTATGTTACTTGCCCGAGATTCGATCGTCGGTATCTCTATACCTAGTTCAATCTCGTTACCGGCAAGTCTCTTTACTCGTTACCGAAATACATAATACCGTGACCAACTACTTAGTCACTTTTGAGCTCATTGAGATGACGTATTACCGAGTGGGCCCGGAGATACCTCTCCGTCACACGGAGTGACAAATCCCAGTCTTGATCCATGTCAACTCAACAGACACCCTCGGAGATACCTGTAGAGTACCTTTATAGTCACCCAGTTACGTTGCGACGTTTGGCACACACAAAGCACTCCTACGGTGTCAGTGAGTTACATGATCTCATGGTCATAGGAACTTATACTTGACATGCAGAAAACTATAGCGATAACTGACACGATCAAAAGCTATGTTAACGTTTGGGTCTCGTCCATCACATCATTCTCCTAATGATGTGATCCCGTTATCAAATGACAACTCATGTCTTATGACCTGGAAACCGCGGTCATCTTTGATCAACGAGCTAGTCCTGTAGAGGCACACTAGGGACACAAAGTCTGTCTATTCATCCACACGTGTATCTGAGTTTCCAATCAATACAGTTATAGCATGGATAATAAACGATTATCATGAACAAGGAAATATAATAATAACTCTTTTATTATTGCCTCTAGGGCATATTTCCAACAGGCGGCGGCCTGGGGGGGAGTCTTGCCCCCCAAGGCAAGGGGGGCGCCCCCTCCCCCTAGGGTTTCAACCCTAGGCGCATGGGGAGGGGGGCCCATGTGGTGCGCCAGCCCACCAGGGGCTGGCCACTTCGCCCACGCGACCTAGGGGCCCCACCGGGATGGGTGGCCCCACCCGGTGGACCCCCGGGACCCCTCCGGTGGTCCCGGGACACTCCCGGTGACCCCCGGAGTTCACCCGATGGCCGAAACTTGACTTCCTATATATCATTCTTTACCTCCGGACCATTCCGGAACTCCTTGTGACGTCCGGGATCTCATCCGGGAATCCGAACAACTTTCGGGTTTCCACATGCATGTATCTCTACGACCCTAGCGTTACCGAACCTTAAGTGTGTAGACCCTACGGGTTCGGGAGACACGTAGACATGACCGAGACCACTCTCCGGTCAATAACCAACAGCGGGATCTGGATACCCATGTTGATTCCCACGTGTTCCTCGATGATCTTCATCGGATGAACCACCGTGTCAAGGATTCACTCAATCCCGTATGTTATTCCCTTTGTCCATCGGTACGGTACTTGCCCGAGATTCGATCGTCGGTATTCCCGATACCTTGTTCAATCTCGTCATGGCAAGTCTCTTTACTCGTTCCGTAATCCATCATCCCGTGACTAACTCCTTAGTCACTTTGAGCTCATTATGATGATGTCTTACCGAGTGGGCCCAGAGGAACCTCTCCGTCATACGGAGTGACAACATCCCAGTCTCGGTTCGTACCAACTCAATAGACACTTTCGGAGATACCCGATGCGTACCTTTATAGCCACCTAGTTATGTTGTGACGTTTGGCACACACAAAGTATTCCTACGGCATCCGGGAGTTGTACAACCTCATGGTCTAAGGAATAAATACTTGACACCGAAAAGCTTATGCATTACGAACTATACGATCTCGTGCTATGCTCAGGATTGGGTCTTGTCCATCACATCATTCTCCTAATGATGTGATCCCGTTATCACTGACATCCTATGTCCATGGTCAGGAAACCGTGACCATCTGTTGATCAACGAACTGGTAACTAGAGGCTTACCAGGGACTCATTGTGGTCTATGTATTCACACATGTATCGCTGTTTCCGTACAATACAATTCAAGCATGAATAACAGACGATTATCATGAACAAGGAAATATAATAATACTTTTATTATTGCCTCTAGGGCATATTTCCAACAGTCTCCCACTTGCACTAGAGTCAATAATCTAGTTACATTGTGATGAATCGAACACCCATAGAGTTCTGGTGTTGATCATGTTTTGCCCGTGGAAGAGGTTTAGTCAACGGGTCTGCGACATTCAGATCCGTATGCACTTTACAAATATCTATATCTCCATCTTGAACATAATTCCGGATGGAGTTGAAACGGCGCTTGATGTGCTTGGTCTTCTTGTGAAACCTGGGCTCCTTGGTAATAGCAATAGCACCAGTGTTGTCACAGAAGAGAGTCATCGGGCTTGACGCGCTTGGAATGACTCCTAGGTCGGTGATGAACTCCTTTGTCCAGACTCCTTCCTGCGCTGCTTCGGAAGCAGCTATGTACTCCGCTTCACATGTAGATGCCGCCACGATGCTCTGCTTGCAACTGCACCAGCTGACTGCCCCTCCGTTCAAAATATACACGTATCCGGTTTGAGACTTAGAGTCATCCACATCTGTGTCGAAGCTAGCATCGACGTAACCCTTTACGACGAGCTCTTCGTCACCTCCATAAACGAGAAACATATCCTTAGTCCTTTTCAGGTACTTCAGGATGTTCTTGACCGCTGTCCAGTGTTCCATACCGGGATCACTTTGGTACCTCCCTACCAAACTTATGGCAAGGTTCACATCAGGTCTGGTACACAGCATGGCATACATGATAGAACCTATGGCCGAGGCATAGGGAATGACACTCATCTTTTCTCTATCTTCTGCCGTGGTCGGCGACTGAGCCTTGCTCAATCTCATACCTTGCAAAACAGGCAAGAACCCCTTCTTGGACTGATCCATATTGAACTTTTTCAATATCTTATCAAGGTATGTGCTTTGTGAAAGACCAATGAGGCGTCTTGATCTATCTCTATAGATTTTGATGCCTAATATGTAAGCAGCTTCTCCAAGGTCCTTCATTGAAAAACTCTTATTCAAGTAGGCCTTTACATTTTCCAAGAATTCTATATCATTTCCCATCAGCAATATGTCATCCACATATAATATGAGAAATGCCACAGAGCTCCCACTCACTTTCTTGTAAATACAGGCTTCTCCATAAGTCTGTATAAAGCCAAATGCTTTGATCACATCATTAAAGCGAATATTCCAACTCCGAGATGCTTGCACCAGCCCGTAAATCGAGCGCTGGAGCTTGCATACCTTGTTAGCGTTCTCTGGATCGACAAAACCTTCCGGCTGCATCATATACAACTCTTCCTTGAGGAAGCCATTAAGGAATGCCGTTTTGACGTCCATTTGCCATATCTCATAATCATAGAATGCGGCAATAGCTAACATGATTCTGACTGACTTCAGCATCGCTACGGGAGAGAAAGTCTCGTCGTAGTCAATCCCTTGAACTTGTCGATAACCCTTAGCGACAAGCCGAGCCTTATAGATGGTCACATTACCATCTGCGTCTGTCTTCTTCTTAAATATTCATTTGTTTTCTATGGCGTGCCTATCATCAGGCAAGTCCACCAAAGTCCATACTTTGTTTTCATACATGGATTCTATCTCGGATTTCATGGCTCCAAGCCATTTATTGGAATCCGGGCCCGCCATCGCTTCTTCATAGTTCGAAGGTTCACCGTTGTCTAACAACATGATTTCCAGGACAGGGTTGCCGTACCACTCTGGTGCGGAACGTGCCCTTGTGGACCTTCGAAGTTCAGTAGTAACTTGATCTGTTTCTTCATGATCATTATCATCAACTTCCTCCCTTGTCGGTGCAGGCACCTCAGGAACAATTTCCTGCGCTGCGCTACTCTCAGGAGGGGTGACTGTCACCTCATCAAGTTCTACTTTCCTCCCACTCACTTCTTTCGAGAGAAACTCTTTCTCCAGAAAGCATCCATTCTTGGCAACAAAGACTTTGCCTTCGGATCTGTGGTAGAAGGTGTACCCAATCGTTTCCTTTGGGTATCCTATGAAGACGCATTTTTCTGATTTGGGTTCGAGCTTTTCAGGTTGAAGTTTCTTGACATAAGCATCGCAACCCCAAACTTTTAGAAACGACAGCTTCGGTTTCTTGCCAAACCAAAGTTCATACGGAGTCGTCTCAACGGATTTCGACGGAGCCCTATTTAAAGTGAATGCGGCAGTCTCTAAAGCATAACCCCAAAAAGATAGCGATAAATCGGTGAGGGACATCATAGATCGCACCATGTCCAACAGAGTACGATTTCGACGTTCGGACACACCGTTACGTTGAGGTGTTCCGGGCGGTGTCAATTGTGAAATAATTCCACAGTTCCTAAGGTGCGTGCCAAATTCATGACTTAAATATTCACCCCCACGATCTGATCGTAAGAACTTTATTTTTCTGTCACGTTGATTCTCAACCTCATTCTGAAATTCCTTGAACTTTTCAAAGGTCTCAGACTTGTGTTTCATCAAATAGATATACCCGTATCTACTCAAGTCATCTGTGAGGGTGAGAACATAACGATAGCCTCCGCGAGCCTCAACACTCATTGGACCGCACACATCGGTATGTATGATTTCCAACAAGTTGGTTGCTCGCTCCATTATTCCGGAGAATGGAGTCTTGGTCATCTTGCCCAATAGGCATGGTTCGCACGTGTCAAATGATTCATAATCAAGAGACTCTAGAAGTCCATCTGAATGGAGCTTCTTCATACGTTTGACACCAATATGACCAAGGCGGCAATGCCACAAGTATGTGGGACTATCATTATCAACTTTACATCTTTTGGCATCTACACTATGAATATGTGTATCATCACGTTCGAGATTCATCAAAAATAAACCATTGACCAGCGGGGCATGACCATAAAACATATCTCTCAAATAAATAGAACAACCATTATTCTCCGATTTGAAAGAGTAGCCATCTCGCATAAGACGAGATCCAGATACAATGTTCATGCTCAAAGCTGGTACTAAATAACAACTATTAAGGTTTAAAACTAATCCCGAGGGTAGATGTAGAGGTAGCGTGCCGACGGCGATCACATTGACCTTGGAACCATTCCCGACGCGCATCGTCACCTCATCCTTCGCCAGTCTCCGCTTATTCCGCAGCTCCTGTTTTGAGTTACAAATGTGAGCAACCGCATCGGTATCAAATACCCAGGAGCTACTACGAGCGCTGGTAAGGTACACATCAATAACATGTATATCACATATACCTTTGACGTTGCCGGCCTTCTTGTCTGCTAAGTATTTGGGGCAGTTCTGCTTCCAGTGACCCGTTCCCTTGCAATAAAAGCACTCTGTCTCAGGCTTGGGTCCATGTTTTGGCTTCTTCCCGGCAACAGGCTTACCGGGCGCGGCAACTCCCTTGACGTCCTTCTTGAAGTTCTTCTTACCCTTGCCTTTCTTGAACTTAGTGGTTTTATTGACCATCAACACTTGATGTTCTTTCTTGATATCCACCTCCGCTGATTTCAGCATCGAATACACCTCGGGAATGGACTTCTCCATCCCCTGCATATTGAAGTTTAACACGAAGCTCTTGAAGCTTGGTGGGAGCGACTGGAGGATTCTGTCAACGACCGCTTCATCTGGGAGATTCATTCCCAGCTGAGACAAGCGGTTGTGCAATCCAGAAATCTTGAGGATGTGCTCACTGACAGAACTGTTTTCCTCCATCTTACAGCTGTAGAATGCGTCGGAGACGTCATATCTCTCGACTCGGGCATGAGCTTGGAAAACCATTTTCAGCTCTTCGAACATCTCATATGCTCCGTGATTCTCAAAACGTTTTTGGAGCCCCAACTCTAAGCTGTAAAGCATGCCGCACTGAACCAGGGAGTAATCATCACTACGCGACTGCCAAGCGTTCAAAACGTCTTGGGTCACATCGGGAGCGGGTGCATCACCTAGCGGTGCTTCAAGGACATATGATCTCTTGGCAGCTATGAGGATAATCCTCAGGTTACGGACCCAATCCGTATTGTTGCTACCATCGTCTTTCAGGTTGGTTTTCTCTAGGAACGCGTTGAAGTTGAGGGAAACTTGAGCATGGGCCATTTGATCTACAAGAGATATTGTAAAGAATTTAGACTAAGTTCATGATAATTAGGTTCATCTTAATCAAATTTTAATGAACTCCCACTCAGAATGACATCTCTCTAGTCATCTAAGTGATACACGATCCGAATCGACTAGCCCGTGTCCGATCATCACGTGAGACGGACTAGTCATCAATGGTGAACCTCTTCATGTTGATCGTATCTTCTATACGATTCGTGTTCGACCTTTCGGTCTTCCGTGTTCCGAGGCCATGTCTGTACATGCTAGGCTCGTCAAGTGAACCCTAAGTGTATTGCGTGTGTAAATCTGGCTTACACCCGTTGTATGCGAACGTTAGAACCTATCACACCCGATCATCACGTGGTGCTTTGGAACAACGAACTTTAGCAACGGTGCACAGTTAGGGGAAACACAATTCTTGAAATTTTAGTGAGAGATCATCTTATTTACTACCGTCGTTCTAAGTAAACAAGATGCATAAACATGATAAACATCACATGCAATCAATTAAAGTGACATGATATGGCCAATATCATCTCGCTCCTTGGATCTCCATCTTTGGGGCACCATGATCATCTTGTCTCTGGCTCGACACCATGATCTTCATCATCATGATCTCCATCATCGTGTCTTGAAGAAGTCGTCACGCCAACTATTACTTCTACTACTATGGCTAACGTTTAGCAATAAAGTAAAGTAATTACATAGCGTTTATTCAGTGACTCACAGGTCATACAATAATTAAGACAACTCCTATGGCTCCTGCCGGTTGTCAAGTTCATCGACATGCAAGTCGTGATTCCCTATTACAAGAACATAATCAATCTCATACATCACATATATCATTCATCACATCTTCTTTGGACATACCACGTCACATAGCACATGCTGCAAAAACAAGTTAGACGTCCTCTAATTGTTGTTGCAAGTTTTCCGTGGCTTCTATAGGTTTTCTAGCAAGAACGTTTCTTACCTACGCCAAAACCACAACGTGATTTGTCAATTTCTATTTACCCTTCATAAGGACCCTGTTCATCGAATCCGATCCGACTAAAGTAGGAGAGACAGACACCCGCCAGCCACCTTATGCAACTAGTGCATGTCTGTCGGTGGAACCAGTCTCACGTAAGCGTACGTGTAAAGTCGGTCCGGGCCGCTTCATCCCACAATACCGCCGAATAAAGACTAGACTAGTAACGGCAAGAAAATTGAGCAAACTCAAAGGCCCACAACTGCTTTGTGTTCTACTCGTGCAAGATGCTACGCATAAGACCTAGCTCAGATGCCACTGTTGGGGAACGTAGCAAAATTCAAAATATTTCTACGCTTTCACCAAGATCCATCTAAGGAGACATCTAGCAACGAGCATATTAGAGTGCATCTACATACCGTTTTGTAGATCGCGAGCGGAAGCTTTCGAAGAAGCGTGGATGAAGTAGTCGTACTCTTCGCGATCTTCGTCACCGATGATCTAGCGCCGAACGGACGGCACCTCCGCGTTCAACACACGTCCGGTACAGCAACGTCACCTCCTTCTTGATCCAGCAAGGGGGGAGGAGAGGTCGTCGGAGATCCAGCAGCACGACGGCGTGGTGGTGGATGCAGCGGAGAATCCTGCAGAGCTTCGCCGGCGCCCGGCGGAGGGAGTATGAGGTGTGACGGGAGGGGAGAGGCGCCAGAGACTTGGGTGCGGCTGCCCTCTCCCCCCCCCCACATATATATAGGGGGCCAGGGGGTGCGCCAGCCCCTACAGATGGGATCTGCAAGGGGGGGGGGGGCGGCGGCCTGGGGGGAGTCTTGCCCCCCAAGGCAAGGGGGGCGCCCCCTCCCCCTAGGGTTTCAACCCTAGGCGCATGGGGAGGGGGGGCCATGTGGTGCGCCAGCCCACCAGGGGCTGTCCACTTCCCCCACGTGGCCTAGGGGCCCCACCGGGATGGGTGGCCCCACCCGGTGGACCCCCGGGACCCCTCCGGTGGTCCCGGAACACTCCCGGTGACCCCCAGAGTTCATCCGATGGCCGAAACTTGACTTCCTATATATCATTATTTACCTCCGGACCATTCCGGAACTCCTCGTGACGTCCGGGATCTCATCCGGGACTTCGAACAACTTTCGGGTTTCCACGTGCATGTATCTCTACGACCCTAGCGTTACCGAACCTTAAGTGTGTAGACCCTACGGGTTCGGGAGACACATAGACATGACCGAGACCACTCTCCGGTCAATAACCAACAGCGGGATCTGGATACCCATATTGGTTCCCACGTGTTCCTCGATGATCTTCATCGGATGAACCACCGTGTCAAGGATTCACTCAATCCCGTATGTTATTCCCTTTGTCCATCGGTACGGTACTTGCCCGAGATTCGATCGTCGGTATTCCCGATACCTTGTTCAATCTCGTCATGGCAAGTCTCTTTACTCGTTCCGTAATCCATCATCCCGTGACTAATTCCTTAGTCACTTTGAGCTCATTATGATGATGTCTTACCGAGTGGGCCCAGAGGAACCTCTCCGTCATACGGAGTGACAACATCCCAGTCTCGGTTCGTACCAACTCAACAGACACTTTCGGAGATACCCGATGCGTACCTTTATAGCCACCCAGTTACGTTGTGACGTTTGGCACACCCAAAGTATTCCTACGGCATCCGGGAGTTGTACAACCTCATGGTCTAAGGAATAAATACTTGACACCGAAAAGCTTATGCATTACGAACTATACGATCTCGTGCTATGCTCAGGATTGGGTCTTGTCCATCACATCATTCTCCTAATGATGTGATCCCGTTATCACTGACATCCTATGTCCATGGTCAGGAAACCATGACCATCTGTTGATCAACGAACTGGTAACTAGAGGCTTACCAGGGACTCATTGTGGTCTATGTATTCACACATGTATCGTTGTTTCCGTACAATACAATTCAAGCATGAATAACAGACGATTATCATGAACAAGGAAATATAATAATACTTTTATTATTACCTCTAGGGCATATTTCCAACAGTAGAGTCATCTCCAATCCCATCTTCATCAAGATTTATGCTAGAAAATAAGGATTTAATAGGAGACACATCAATAACTTTCAGATCTTCATTTTTATTTTCATGATAACTAGAAGAACGCGCTTTAATATAATTCTCTCTTTTAGCACGCATCCTAGCGGTTCTTTCTTTGCATTCATCAATGGAAATTCTCATGGCTTTGAGAGACTCATTGATATCATTCTTAGGTGGGATAGATCTAATTTTCAAAGAATCAACATCAAGAGTAATTCTATCCACACTTCTAGCCAATTCATCAATCTTAAGCAATTTCTCTTCAAGCAAAGCATTAAAATTCTTTTGTGAAATCATAAACTCCTTAACACTAGTTTCAAATTCAGAAGGCACCTTTCCATAAGAGTTATTGTAGGAATTACCAAAATTATTAGAGGAAATACTAGGAAAAGGCCTAGGATTGAAGTTCCCTTTATAAGCATTGTTACCAAAATTATTCCTACCAACAAAATTCACATCCAAAGATTCATTGTTATTTTCAATCAAAGTGGACAAAGGCATATCATTAGGATGAGAAGAAGCACTCTTAGCAGGAAATAATTTCATAAGTTCATCCATCTTTCCACTCAAAACACTAATTTCTTAAATAGCATGCACTTTTTTACTAGTAGATCTTTCGGTGTGCCATTGAGCATAATTAACCATAATATTATCTAGGAGTTTGGTAGCTTCTCCTAAGGTAGTTTCCATGAAAGTGCCTCCTGCGGGCGAATCTAAAAGATTTCTAGAAGCAAAATTCAAGCCAGCATAAAAGTTCTAAATAATCATCCATAGATTCAAACCATGTGTAGGGCAATTACGTATCATTAATTTCATTCTCTCCCAAGCTTGTGCAACATGCTCATGATCTAGTTGCTTAAAGTTCATAATATCTTTTCTAAGAGAGATGATCTTAGCAGGAGGGAAATACTTAGAGCTAAAAGCATCTTTGCACTTATTCCACGAATCAATACTATTTCTAGGAAAAGAAGAAAACCAAGTTTTAGCACGATCTCTAAGTGAAAACGGAAATAACTTCAGTTTAACAATATCGTTATCAGTATCCCTTTTCTTTTGCATATCACACAGATCAACAAAGTTGTTTAGATGGGTAGCGGCATCTTCACTAGGAAGGCCGGAGAATTGATCTTTCATGACAAGATACAAAATAGCAGCATTGATCTCACAAAATTTAGCATCGGTAATAGGACCAATCGGAGTGCTAATAAAATCATTATTTTTGGTATAGGAGAAGTCACACAATTTGGTATTGTTCTGAGCCATAGTGACAAGCAAGCAATCCAATACACACAAGCAAAAAAGAGGCAAGCGAACAATAAACACTCGGCAGAAGAAGGGGAAATAAAACGGCAAGGGTGAAGTGGGGGAGAGGAAAACGAGAGGCAAAAAATGTAATGCAAAGGATAAGGGTTTGTGATAGGTACTTGGTATATGACTTTTGCGTAAGCCTCCCCGGCAATGGCGCCAGAAATTCTTCTTGCTACTTCTCGAGCTTGCGTTGGTCCCACAACAGCCAATTTTGAAGGGGGGAAACTAGTACATCTTATCCTGACTAAAGGTGGTCTTTGCCTGCAAAGCCTCTGATCCTGACAGCATGGTGGGCTCGGTGATGAGCTTCATCCTGCCGTCCTGGCGGTCTTGGTCTTGTTGCACTGGAATGGAAACCTTTGGCAGATTCCTCAGGACTCTGCGTTTGAGCCCTCTTCCTTAGCACCAAAGAGGAAGTTGTTGTACTGTGCCCGCTGGCGCCCGCCTGGCCTTGGTCGTCATGGCTTGCATCATGCAAACATCGCGAGGTGGGGGGCTGCATAGAGTTCTCCGCTCCTCGGGAGCCTGCCAGCCGAGGCTGCCCCTTCTGGAGGTCTTGGTGTCGTCCGCCCCGCGAGGCTTGGTCCCTCGCGAGGGTCTTGAGTGTCGATGCTGAAGATGGGCCGTACCAGGCCTGAAAAGGAGCCACGTCATGGGCCACAGGCAGGCAAGTCTGGGTACCCTGGTTCCCAGAACACCGACAGCCGCGTGGCAGGCGCTGCCACTGAGCTACTTTGGAGCTTGAGACCACACTAGTTGATGACGAGAGTCATCATGAGGTGGTGGTTGGCCTTCGTGAGCCCCCGGCAGGCCTGCCGGGGCGATGCTCGAGGCTTGCTTCCGGGGTTGTCCCACCCCACTGGGCTCGCATGCCCGGCAAGGAGGGCTCTTTTCCTGGTGGTATCTTGCCCCTTTGGCTGGTTTTGGTTGCCTTGATCTTCTTGGCTATCTCTCTGACTTCTTGAAGGGCAGATCCCTTTGAGCCTTGATCTGGTGTTGGTGTTGCAAAACAGCTCCAAGGCCTGTGCACAGTCTGCGGCAATGGACCCACGGTCTTTCTCATCGACAAGAGCCCCCGAGCCTGGCATAGTTGCGCTGCTGGGAGTTGCCGGGGTAGGCTCTAACCAGTGCACAGGTTGGAGAGCACGAGTTGGTTGCCTCCCTTGAGATCTTCTTCGCTTCTTCTCCAATTTGAGCCCGGACCAGTAACCGCATCTCCCGCGCGTTGCGCAACACCTACTCTGGTGGGGCCGCCCTTTGTAATGGCTTGTGAATGACTTTAATGCACGGGGGAGTAACTGCCAATTCACTCTTCCCACCTCTCCCTTATCCCTAGACACGTATGCGGCATGCATGTAGTGGAGTAGGTAAATGAGGTGCGCGGTGCGGAAGAGCATCAAAGCAGGACCCACACTTCTCGAATTGGTGGAGGAGGGCGGCGGTTACCCGCTGGGGAATCAGCCTCCACCCCAGATCGCCTATAAAAGGAGGAGCGGGGGAGGAGTGAAGGCATTCATCCATACTCCTCTCTTCCTCTTGCTCCTTGCTTTCTTGGCTTATGGTGGAGAAGAGAGCCCGAGGCCAGCCCCGGGCAGTGGCTTGCGGCTGTCGATGTCGAATGCTTGTGTGGAGGCTTGGGGAGTAGGTCTCCCCCTTTGCTCGCCCACACACACCAGCGGAATGTGCGGACAACGCGGTGGTAGCCCTGGAGGTGGCGACTCCTGCGTGCTCGTCACCGGGCCGTCCGTGGCCGTAGTTTCAGTGAGAGGTGATGTGAACGACACCATGACGAGGCCATTAATGGACGCACGACGTGGTAGTCGAACGCGGTCTATTCTTCCTTCCTTCGTGGTGTCGTCGTGGGCGAATCTGACCTCCCTGGGCGCCGCTCGTTAGGAGTACATGAGAATATCATGCTTCAAAGGCGCTCCTTCAAGGTGCGGTGGTTCTCGACCTTCGGGCAGTCGGGGACGACCATGCTCTCTGTGGAATTTCCTAGAGAGCATGGCGTCCGTGTTGTCTGCCGCAAAAGGGGCTTCAGACGTCCGAGGCGTTGAAGGCAATGGCAACTCACGACGCGTCAAGAACGGGAGCCACCATTCCGACGAGTTGTGTTTTCCGGTGACTTCGTCGTCTCCACCTGGGCTTCCGGCAGCGCCACCACCCGCTCCTGCCTTCGGGTTCCTTCCTCCCAGCGGGGACCCGGTGCTCCTGGATCCTGGGGAGGCGCCGAATCCCAGCTGGGTCCTCCGTCCACCTTCTTCTCCTCCCATCCACAGTGCCTGGGGAAAAGAGGTATAGAGAAGGGGATTATGGGGCACTTATATTTTTTCAATCTTAAACTTGTAGGCACTTGCCAAACTTTTAGTCAAATAAATTTAATCTCTTTTATCCATGTTAGTGTTATGTAAGATTTGTACTCGTTTATTTGCATATTAATGAAAAAGATAAACCTTGCTAGGGTCCTGTGCATGTAATGAGTCCATGCAGAGGTGGGGTACCTCTATACTTCCAAGTAAACAAGTTTCCCACGGCAAGCTACCTTGCCGGTATCCTCATTCTTGTTGCCGCGGAGCCAAGCTTACCGGGCTTAAGACGTAAAGAGGGACCAGCCCCCCATCGATTCTTTCTCAACAGAGGCCACTGCGACCATCCTGACCGAAGCAGCATTCGAGTCAAAGGATGGGAGCACCTAAGTTTTAGAAAAGTAGCGAGGTTGTCTTATGCATAAATTTTTATAGAGAACGTATGTATAAAAGGAGAGAAATTATCTGTCTGGCTTGTCGGGGATTGCAGCATTGGCTTCTCTTCTAATCTACTCTTGGGGATCCAAGTCCACGACAGGAACCTGTGGTTTATGCAGATGAAAATGATGCCAAATGCAATCTTATCTGTGTGAACATGAGATGCTCATGGTATGCTTGTGCATGCATGCAACCTGTCGCCCCCCTATCAGCGCTTCTTTATTTCTCTATTGCTCAGGGTATGCACCTGGCTTTGTACAAGGGGTTACATGCAACTGAGGCAAGGCTTGTACAAAAGGGTGGCTGCTGGGCAGGGCCCGACAGCCGCGCCTTACGGGTAGTACTTGCAGAGATGCTCAATGTTCAAGAGTTTTGAAACTGAATGCCATCTCCGGTCTCCAAATGGACTGCGCTAGGTCTGGTGACTCGTACCACCCGGTAAGGGCCTTCCCACTTCGGCGATATCTTGTTTGAACCCTTGGCGGACTGTACGCGCCTAAGGACAAGGTCGCCTTCCTCAAAACACCGGGCACGAACCCTATAGCTGTGATAGAGACGTATGGCTGGCTGACATCATGCAGCACGCATCGCGTCTCGGAGACGGTTCTCCTCGAGAAGCATATCGTCATCACGCCGGTGCTGAACCTGCGCTACTTCATCATAGGCAAGCACATTGAATTCGAACCCACTTCCTATGAATAGGGATTTTGTGAGTAAACAATTTATAACAGCAAGAATCAACTAGCATAGGAAGGCATAACAAGCATGACTTCAAAACATTCAACACATAGAGAGGAAATTTGACATTATTGAGATATTTAGAAGCATATGTTCCTCTCTCATAATAATTTTCAGTAGCATTATGAATGTATCAAACAATATAACTTTCACATAGAGCATTCTTTTCATGATCCACAAGCATAGAAATTTTAGTACTCCCACAAAGCCAATTTCTTCTCATTCATAATGGTGGAAGCAAACTCAACAAAATAACTATCATGTGACACATGATTGACATAATCCAATTGAAAATAAAAATCACGATGACAAGTTTCATCGTTATCATTATTATTTATAGCATACACGTCACTAGTGGAGGATGCTGCTAACGTGGAACTACGATTAGAGACCCTTCGACAAAACAGTGTGCCATGACATAATCGCAAACGGGGGTGTAAAAAAATCGTCAAAAAAGGTGCAAAACGTTTGCGATGGAGGATGCATCAAACACGGTTCAGATTTTGATTGCGTGTGCGATGGTGGGCATACGGTTCAGTTCAATTGACTGTTTGCGATGAGGGAGAACAAAAAAAACGGGCCGCCAGATGAAGGCATGTGCGATGCACATCATACAGTTCAGTCGGATGAACTGTTTGTGATTAGGCAACAAAAAAGAAACGGTCAGGCAGATTAAGGTGTGTACTATATACGGCATGCGGTTCATTCGGATGAATTGTTTGCGTTGAGACAAGAAAACATAAATTGTTCAATATAAAAAGATGTGTGTGATACGCGGCAAACAGGTCTATAATAAAAATTGTGTGCTAAGACCGATAATAACACAGATAGTTGCTGCTAATAAGACGTGTGTTGTGCGATGTGATTGCATATAGAACAATATATATATATATATTCGCGTAACAGAATATTATTCTGTTACTATTGTTGAACTAACGAATTTGAGCGGTTGTACTGATGACATCATTTCGTTAAACTGATCATTTTTTATTAAAAGGGTAAATAAGAGCTCCCTCCCTCTCTCTCCCCGTTCCGCCGGCCATCCCAGCCATCGACCGAGCTGCTCGTGGATCCCTCCACCTGCGCGCTACCCTCCACAACCCAGGCCCCACCCTAGGCGCGGCGAAGGGCGCCGGCGCGGGCGACGGCGGCGGCGCTCGCAGGGGCGGCCGCCGGCCGCGACATCGTCCACCAGGACGTCGACGCGCCCAAGATCCCCGACTGCTTGTACGCCCCCTCCCCTTACCCTCCTCCTCCTCCTCCCCCCGCCTTTCCCGAGCGAGTGGAGCGGCCGGCCCTGGTTCCTGATTTCAAGCCCATGGACGGGTGGCTGGCGGAGCTCCGTTCTGGCCGGGCGCACGACCCGGAGCCTCCCAATTCTGAATCCGTGGCCGGGTGGCCGGCGGAGCTCCGTTTTGTCCGGGCGCGCGACCCCGGAGCCTCCCGAATCCGAGCCTGTGGCTGGGTGGCCGGCGGAGCTCCATTCTCTCCGTTCCTCACCCTGTGCGGCGCCAACGCGTACATTCCTCTTATGGCTTTTGCCACCTAGTACATTCGTAGTTACTATTGCTTGTTGTGGCTGTAGGAATCTAGAATGTGCAGTATGGCTCTACAGTATGGCTCTACGAGCGGTGAAGTATATGTATCATTTTATTATAGTTACTCAAGAAGTTTTGTTTGAGAGTTTAAATAAGAAAAGAAATGCAGATGCTAGAGAAAGGTTGAAATGTATAGATGTTAACTTGTGTGATGCACCATTTTATTTCTCTAGAGGAAAACAACGCCCCTTAATGCTGATAGAATTCTGTTACTAATAGTTCAGGATATTCTTGCTTCAATCTTGCTTGTCTGAATAATAACATTGTTCCTGAATGCAGGTTTACCCCATGGGCTCTGACTATACAGTTCACAAGAGGGTTACTTGGTTGGTTTATGCAAGTCATTCTCATTGAAGCTTTATTTTATTCACTGGGAAGTGGTGAATCGTCATTGCTGGTCATCGTGGCATATGTTGGGTATGAGTTTGCTGGTACCTCACTTGTGATGTTTGTCCACATCTTCTGGAGCTACTCATATAGTACTTTTGTTAAGTACATATATAGCCATGATTGTGTGATAAATTGTTTGTCAGGATATGGCTGTACTTGATTAAGCCTATATTGTAGACAGAGTGTCCGAATTTACCAAGGTGTTAGCTTTCTTATTCAGGAAGAGGTTGTCAAGAACACAAAATCAATTGGGAAGCTCAAACAAGAAGCTGAGAATTTCCTATAATAGAATGAAAGATTTAACAACGAGAAGGCTCAGTTTGAGCAAGCTTCCTTCACAAAAGGTACAGTTCCTTGTCTCGACCTCTTTCTTGTGTGCCTGTCGCAGGTAGCGATGTTTTGGTTATGCAATTTTGTGTGATTTTCACCCTCGCCATGGACAGCATGTCATGGACCCTCTGTTCCTAGCCTCCACTCCGTTGAGGCACGGATCCGCCGTCACTTGCTGCTTATATTTCAATTAATTTGTTGTTTCATTGCAGTTTGTTGGTCTGCTATGGATGTGGTTGCATTTTGTAACTCGTTGTGGACGCCTTCTCATTGCTTTTTTCTCCGATTCAATTTAAGTTGTTTCTTATTCAGTTTGTTTGTTGTTTTACAGGTTCTACAAGTTGTTTGCAATTTAGTTCAGCCGATACAAAGCTCCCCGTTGTGCAGTCCACCTCACACTACCAGCGCAATCTCGTTTTCCTTCTCTCTGTGATCCGCTATGCGGTCTGCATGGCCACACTCCCTTGCGTTTCACTAGTGCACTGAATGAGGTTTCATTTTTTATCAAGGGCTGTTTGTATTTGTACACGGGGCTACAGGGTGGCCAGGGAAGTCTGG
This sequence comes from Secale cereale, assembly GCA_902687465.1. Taxonomy (NCBI): domain Eukaryota; kingdom Viridiplantae; phylum Streptophyta; class Magnoliopsida; order Poales; family Poaceae; genus Secale; species Secale cereale. The sequence goes on from LR738712.1 coordinate 93,824,848, forward strand.
CAACAAGGCGCGACATGGAAAGGATGCGCCGCCCTGCACCCGACCGGCTGGCAAACGCCTAGTTCGACAACAGAAGTGGCGGCCATGATGGCAAGCAAGACGGAGCTGGGCCACAGGAGGGGGATACTGTCGCTGACGGCCCTGATCTCTTGTCGCATTTGGCTGGAGCGGAACTGCTGCACCTTCAAGGGAAAGCATCCGAGTGTCAAAGACATCATCCGTGCAACCAGAAGTGACATGGAGCAATGGCGCCTCACCGGTGCAGCACGCTTAGAGACCCCTTTCGGGGATCCAACGTGAGATATAAGCCTTAGTTCTTCAAGCTACCATGGGCTTCCCTAGTTTCTAGCCCATTTGCTTTCTTATCATTCTGCTACTGATCGTGTTTTGATCAGTCAGCGTTTTTGCAATCTCCTCTCTGCTAAATCAATCAAAAGCCAGGCAATCTGGATGTTTCAAAAAAAATTGTACACGGGGCTGATTGTACTTTTATGAGGGGGGTCAATTGCAAGGACATGGCCGTAAAATTATAATTATAGGCGGCTGCTTGTATTTTTACGAGGGGATATTATTCTTTTTAGTAGTTCATCACGCCATCGTGTTACTATTGTTGAACAAATAAAGTCGAGTGGTTGCACTGATACTATCATTTCATTGAACTGATCGTTTTTATTAAAAGAGTAAATAGGAGCTACCCCCACTCTCTTCCCATTCCGTCAACTGATACTATCATTTCATTGAACTGATCGTTTTTATTAAAAGAGTAAATAGGAGCTACCCCCACTCTCTTCCCATTCCGTCAGCCACTCCAGCCATCGAACGAGCTGCTCGCGGCCGATCCCTCCCCCGGCCCGCCTCTCTCCCGGCAACCTAGGCCCCACCCTAGGTGCAGCGTTGGGCGCAGGCGATGACGGTGGCGCTCGCGAGAGGTGGCGCTCGCGGTGGCACTCGTACTGATCTCTGTGTTTTTTTTACATAGGAGGTACTTTTCATAGAGTAATTTTGAATGGTTCTGAAAAATTACTTGAACTGATGTCCGTATGGCTTTGTACTGAGCGTGTTTTCGCAGACTAGATTTTACTCTCTTTTTAGGTAGGGCTTTTCCTCATAACTTTTCAATGGTTTACGGATTTCATAGTCCTCGAACTTGCATGGTTTATATCATTGAACTGAATCATATTTTTTCGAAAAGAAAATGTTTTGTGTTTTCCTTTTTTTAAACCCTTTTTTTTGCAATGATGTTTTGGACTTCTCGTGTTTTATGACTTGAACTTTTACCATTTGAATTTTTGTGGGTTTTTCTTTTGTTTGAGATTTTTCCCAAACATATCTGAGACGTCATGTTTGAACATACAACTTTTGTAGTTGTGAACTTGTGGTCTTTCCATTTATTAAATTGAATTTTTCCAACGAACTTTTACTACTAAAGTTCTTTTTTGCAAATTTATTATCCCTTGAGTTAGAACTGATGCAATTTTTAATTTTTAATTTATGGTACTTACGATAATAGAGAGTTTGTACTTCTCAAAAAATAATCACTCGATGTTCTTTTAGTTTTAGTTTTTAATCTTCTTTCCCATCCTTATCCTTACTAACGGTGTCATCACCATCGTACCTTTATGGTTTATATAGTTTAATGGACTTACATTTTTACCATTTTCTTCCTTTGAAAACTTACGTTTTCTTCTCCAAACTTCCTACCTAACAAGAATCAGAACTTATTTATTTTCTACATTTGTACTTCCAAGTATCTTTAATGACATTTTCACTATTTTACTTTGTTTTACCTCATCAAACAGGCGCACACCACATTTGAAGAAACAAAATACGAATCTTTGAAGCACTAGGGGGATAACCATTGCACATGACTTCATGTGTGCCTTCATCATAGAAAAATAGACCAAATATCGCCAAGTTCTAAGGTTGAATAAATGAATCATACCGTATATTATCAAAACCCCGCATTTTTCTCACTAAAACAAACTTATGTACTTGCATTCAACCCTCTTTGAACTTGGACGATGACTAGTGCTCAACTCGAACGGAGGAGCTTCCATTGAAGTGGAGAAGACGTTGACATGCACCGGAGCTTGGCGTGCTGGAGTGATACACTTCACGCCTACTCAATGTCGCAGTACCCTGCACACACACCAGCCAACAATTAACCACGTGGACTAAATTGGAGCTACAATATGAATTGAACTGGATGAAATTTAGAAATTGAACTGGCAGAAGAAACTAGACACCACATGTACATCAAATAAAAAACTAGAGTAGTTAGTACCAGCTACTAAACTAATGTACTAGATATTGAAAAATTAAACGCGTCAAAAAAAATTAAACACAACAAAAAAATCAGTTATTTTGGCTCACAACCTCCTTTACATATTTTTTGAACTGATGTTTTTTTTTCTCATTGAACTGATGTATCTTTTTGTAGCTGAAACGTTGTAATATACTCCCTCTGTAAACAAATATAAGAGCATTTAGATTACTAAAATAGTTATCTAGATGCTCTTATATTAGTTTACGGAGGGAGTATGTAGTTGCACTTTTTCTGCAATTGAAGGGAAAAACCACATAAGCAAACACAACCGTGCTTTTTTTAACCTCCTTTAGTCCTTTTTTAGGAAGGAACTCAATTCAACAAAACATATGCAAGCATCTCGGCTTCGAACTTCTGTATTTTTTTCTTTGAGCTTACTTCTCTTGAGATTTGAACTGATGCATCCATCAGCAATCATGCATGACCAAGCAATGTGCAATAGCAAAGGCGCTGGCGTTCTCCCTGTGTGTGTGCTCGACTTGGTCGGATGTGTAGCGCTTGGTGAAGATGCTGGCCCCGACCCACGATTCTACTTGTATTGGCGTCAACTCTCCACTTGGACGGCTGCCAGCACCCCTGGTGGACGAGCTGATGCCCAAGTCCTATCAAGCACCTACATAGCTTCAAAAATTTCAACTAGAGAAACATGGTTTTTTTAAGCCCTCTCTGCACTACAAGAGATCAAAAGCAGCAATTGTACATTTTCTGGACATGCACGCATAAGTAAAATTTGCAGAAGTAACATGATGTATCCTGATAAATAGGATTGATGCTTTGGGAATTTTAGAACCGAGAAAAGAAGTGCAGACGGCTTGAGCGTCAAGAGCAGAAGAACACGGGCTCGTCGGGGAAGGGGGTAGACAGACGGTAGTGGTAAGGTCCTAGGAGGGGACCGGCGGCGCCACAAGCGGGAGGTCGGGAATAAGTGGTGTTGGTGGTCGGGGTTGTCCGATGCTCGTGGCTGAGCAGTACATGTAATGGACTCCACTAAAACATGCTAGGGGAAGATGGAGCAAGGTGCCGTGGAGGGCGCTGTTCCACGACGAGGAAATGGGGTGTGGCGGCGCGCCCGGGGAGGTGCCGGGCAGTGGCAGCGTGTTGGAAGAGGTGCCAGGCGGTGGCGCGTTGCGGGAGGGACTGGGCGGCGGCTCACCACTTGTACTGGTTTCTCTATGTGTTTGTACATAGGAGTTATTTTTCATATAGTAATTTTGAATGGTTCCGAAATAAGTACTTGGACTGATGTTTGAGCGTATTTTCGCAGACTAGATTTTACTCTAATTTTTTGGTACGGCTTTTCCTCGTAACTTTTCAACGGTTTACAATTTTCATAGTCCTTGAAATTGCATGGTTTATATCTTGAATTGAATGATATTGCAAAAGCAGCAGCCGTACAAGTTTAGTAGCCGCTCATTGTGCACACCTGCTCGATGGGAATTTACACAAATTGTTTCGAATTAGAAATTGAACTTTAGTAAAAGTAGAAATTGAATGGAAAAAGAATTAGAAATTTAAGGAACATAAAACAAGAAACTGGCTAAAGTAAAAATAAGAATGAACCGAACTAAATTGGAAATTGAACTGAATAAAAATTAAGATGTTGTGGAAGTAACAAGGGCTTCTATTTTGCAAGTAGCTTATGCGCCGTTGGCTAGCTTTGGTTGTAAATAAGAAATCATTTAGTTCGTAAGCTCTGCTTGTAAAAATTAAGATGTTGTGGATGTCAGAAACACCATAAGCTAGTTGGAGAAGTCACACGATTCAGATCTATAAATAAGAAATGATTCAATTCACAAAAATTGAACTTTCAAGCACATTTTTTAGTGAACTCTAATTTTTAGGCGAACCTTTTCATGTAGATGTACATCAGTACATGAACTTAATTTTGTGTTTGCACCTGAACTACCAACATGAATAAGCTATGATGGCATAGGTGTTGTATAAAGCTCTACAATCCAGAACACATCTACTGGCAGCAAACAGAAAAAGACATGAGTTTTTCATGAATAAAATGTTGGGCAACAAATCTTTTTGCAACAAATTGTTGGACGAGCAATAATATAAGGATAAAAATTTGAAGGATTGCCCAAACTAAAATAAGAAACTGCACTGAACATAAAATAAGATTTGCACTGAACTATAATTTAGAATTTGAACTGAACTAAAATCCATGTTGTGTGTGAAAACCAAGAAAATTGCATCTCCTCAATGGGCCATTATGCAGGCATCGCCGCCGACAATACTTGGTGCACCGGAGAACCTGCACTTCTGGGTTTGTTGAGAGAGAACTGAGGGTAGCACATCCCATGCCTTTTTTTGCAGCAGCTACACTTGGTTTACCAACACACATACACAAAACCGATAACAAATTGGCACACGACCTGATAATAAGAGCACACATGAACTGACAAACAAGAGCACACCGGTGACTAACATACTATAAATCCATTTTGGAAGAAAGAACCAGATATGTTGAGGCTTGGTTTTCGGTTCACACCACTTAAGCTAGCCGTAGTGAAGTAGTTGTGTTCCACTCACCCACATATACTGCATGTTGATGCTTGTCATCTCATTCGTTACATACTACATAGGCAGAGGCTACGTGTACTATGGTCAAATCAAATAATATAAAACTCTATATGTATCAGACCTGGCTGAGGATGCTGCTCGTCTTCTTATCTTTCAGTGTAGTACTTACGCCGCGTCGGATGTTTGTGTGGAAGATTGTATCCAGGATTCAACTTGGACGGCAGCCAGCGGTCAATTTGAACTGATGACATATATAGATGGTTACCTAGGGAGCATCAATTTTTCCTACAAGAAAACACAATTCTTCTTTTCCTTTTTGCAGATGTCGAACTGAACTGAACATGCGTGCGTCGATGTAGTGACTCCAGGAGCTCGACCGGCAGCAGGTGGCGAGAAGAGAAAAGGCTGCACACACGAAAAATGCAAGATAAGCATTTTGTAAAACAGAGCAAGCACACGCCCGCCGTAGCCATATTGTATGGTCAAAATACATCTAGAACATAGGAACAACAACATCAAATTTTATCAAAATATGTTGGTTCTCGTAGGAATGTCAGCAAGCACCTATAGAACAACGACATGGAAGTTTGCAAACTCCGCTGCACATCTACAAATAATCTCGTGATATAGGAAGAATATGGAAAGCATATGTAATTCAGTAATTGGACTTACGATCGGCAAGTACATGAACTGAACAGAATACAAAGCCCTATTTGTGCTACACGAAGAACATGTAAACACAAATGAAATTGGACTTATGATAGCCAAGTAGATGAACTGAACAGAATACAAAGCCCTGTTGTGCTATTATCAGTAGTACACCTGCCATGGCAAGGTCTGAAGTGAACATCCGCATTTTTCTGCACTTCAAGGGGGCGCGAGAGCTACGGTGTTGAACGGGCTCTGCTGGCGGGGCTAAACGGCCCAGGGTTGCAAAGGTGCACGGGCTGGCGCCGAAGAATTGGACTGGGGCACAACACGTGTTGTCAGCGAGGGCGCTTCACCGGGAGGAGGCCACACATGGCGCGGTGAGAGCACGACGCGACATTGCGAGAAGCAGGGCCACGGTCTTGGCCGACAGTGGTGGTTAGGGCGCAGGGCCACAGCGACGGGCTAGGACAACATCTCGCGTCGTTCTTGGTCCTTGAGCGGAAGAAAATTGGGCTGGCGGCGGCGGATGGAAGCAGGGGGCGCGGCGGCGGTTCCGGCGGGTGGAAGCAGGGGGCGCGGAGGCGGTGGCGGTGGGTGGAAGC
>LR738712.1:93838777-93895336 GCA_902687465.1 Secale cereale
CCCGCCGTCGGCCACCACCCCGCGCCATCCTCCCCGGCGACCAACCACCCTGCGCCACCCGCCCCGGCGACCAACCACCCCGCGCCTGCCTCTCCGGCCAACACCCAGCGCCGCCTAACCCTACAACCTCTCCGCGCTCCCCGCCCCGTCGTGATTCACTAACTGTGCCGCCGCACCTCGGCCATGCCGGCCCTCTTCATCCGCCGCAGCACCTCCATCCAATCTGCCTCCAGGAGCCGGCGAGGATCCATCGCGCGGTGCATCAACAACCACCGTCGGGGCTGCTCTCGATCTGGGAGGAGCAGCACCTCCCCGTCAGATCCGACGAGGGTCACGGCGCCGTGCAGTTCAGATCGGGTTCTCACCCCGTCCCACACTGTCCACCGCAGGGGAGAAGGACGAGGAGCTCCACCACCGGCCCCTCTGCACCCCAAGCAGTTTGCAACGTGTGCGTGTGCAGGATGGTAGGCACGTCGATGCAGTCCATCCTCGGATCCGAGCGCAGATGCCGACCCCTCTGCACCTTGGTGCCCGGCGAGGGCACCGACCGCAGCCTCGCCCCCGTGCCTCCTCCCTCGGCCCCGGATCCACCAACACCTCCCCCACCCACGGTGAGCCACGGTCGATGGCGTCGCCCCGCGGGTCAGAGTGATGCGGCCATCGATGATGCTCTGAGCCTCTTTCCCTCCCAACCTCCTTAATGCTCTCTCTCCCCCTCGATTTGTCTACACCAGAGCAGCTGCGGGGTCAGTGCGCCATCAGATCGAGCGCTGACGACCACGAGCAGTGAGAGGACTGAACGAGGTGATGCAGGGTCATTTTCCTTTGTCAATTCAGTGCAATTTCTTTTTTTGCTGCACTTCGATTCACAAATTGGGTGTGGTTTCATTTTTTTTCTATTTTTTGCAGGAAGAAAAGGACTGCAACCGCATGCAGTACATCACCCCCATGCCATACTTGACTATAGTTCACCACGGGCACGCCCATACAAGGCATGTGGCGTTGCAGTGCTGAGCGTGTGAGCATGTACATGACTACGCAGTCTACTGCAAACCGGCTAGATTTTTGTTGAGTTCTTTTTGCTATGTTGATGAATCCTTTTATGTGACGAATACTTGGACAGGTTGCTGCAGTTCAGTTCTTCTTTTGCGTTTTTCAGATTTTGGATGTGTGTGGTATCATTGTAGTACACTTCCGGGCGTTGCATCAACAGTAGCGGGCATTGCAGTTGGTGGCAGCATACAGTTTGGCTGGGGATGGCCGCACGGGATGCACCTGTGACGACGAGGAGGGTCACCTCTCGCTATAGTGCAGTTTGTTTATTTATGTGCGAATACATTTTGTTTTATGTATGAAGTATGTTTCAATTGTTGAGAAATTGTGAAAATCGCCGGAGGAAAAACAGGGCATTGCCTGATGCAGTTTGGCTGGGAAACCTTTGCGGCTCAAAACAAAATGGAGTCCAGTTTTTCAGGTCGTGTGTGTGTGTGTGTGTGTCGATGTTCACTTCGTCGGGAAACTACAGAAGAAGAAGGATAATTTTTTCAAGTTCACTTTCTTCTTGAATGTGTTAGAGAAAATTGTAAAATAATAATAAAAAAGATGCAGTCCGTTGGTGCACTGCTTGCGGCTCATGCGCTTCGTCTATGAAGTTTGTTAGGTAAGTTTTATATGTAAAAAAGGTGTCTATGAAAGGTGCCTCGTTCATTTTGTGGTGGTTTGTTAGGTAAGTGAACGTACAGTGCACTTGGGTAAAAAAGAAGTCCACTACGAAGGACTCCTCAGTATAGTTCATTTCGAACAAAATGCATTTAAAAACATGTAAAAATGCAGTGCACTTTGGTCTAAAAAAGTCCATTGCAAAGGACTCTTTGAAGCTCACTTTGTTCTCTCACGAAGTTGGCCATGAAAAAACCGTTGTGGTTCTTTTGGTGATCCAAAAACAAAAACACATCGGAAAGCAGCTCACTTCTCAACACTTCTCAAACACATGTAAAAAATTAATTAGTACGAAAAAAGACAACAACAAATCATGAGGTTCACTTTTGATAGTGTTCCACTTCACTTTCGGGAGTGTTGCGGTCCACTTTCCTTCGAAAAAAAAGTTGGAAAAAAGACAACAAAACTCCTCAGACAAAAATCTACGTCCAACAAAATAAATCATGAGGTTCGATTGACTGTCTGATGCAGTGCGTTCTTCAGTTTGAAGCAGTGCGCTTTTCTGTCCGATGAAGTGCACGCGTCGATTTTGTTGTCGCGAAAAACAGAGTTTCCGCGTTTTTGTAATTTCAAAACTGCTCTTAAACCGTAATGAATTAGAGGGAGTGTTCTACATAAAAAAGTAGCGTCTCGACGATATCTTTCCAACGGTGTATCATTTGGATCATTTCGGCCAACGTTTTGTAAAAAATTCGTGAAAAAACGGCCGCTGCCCTTCGTAGTCAGCCGCACGATTTTCAAATTTAACTAAAAAACGTAAGGAATCTCAAAAACATTTCAACATATGAAAGTTGCGCCTCGTTCATAGCTTTCCAACGGTATATTACACGCCTTGTTTCAACAAACGGTTAGAAAATTGGAGTGAAAACAGTACCGAAAATTTGAAAAAATTCGAAAAACACAATTCCGCGATTTAGTAAATTTAAAACTGCTCTTAAACCGTAGCGAATTAGAAAAAATAATAGATATGAAAAAGATGCGCGCCGACGATACCTTTCCAACGGTGTATCATATGTTTCATTCCGACGAGTGGTTTAGAAAAAAAGCCAAAAAACGCTCGCTGCCATTCGTTGTGAGCCGCACGATTTTTGAAACTGCTCTTAAACTATGATGAATTTTGAAAAGTGTTCAACATGGCGAAGTTGCGTCTACTCCATAGCTTTTCAATGGTATATTACACGCATAATTTCGATAAATGGTTAAAAAACTAGAGCAAAAAAGGTACCGAGAAAACAACACGTACAGTTTTTTCAAACATGAAGTTCGCTGGTCTGTGTGGTGCGGTGCGTATAGCTTTCCAATGCATTACAATGCAGTTCGGAAGTGTTATGAGAATATTATTCTCATAATGTTATAACAATAGACCGGCTGTATATATATATATATATATACACACACACACGCACACACACTTATAAGGACATGGTTGCATAACCAAATTAAACATCCACTTACATAGGTGGCTACTATACAACCATGGCATTTGCACACACCAAAGTAAACTATTACATGCATAATTACATAGGTGGCTACTACACACATGAAATTTCCACACACCAATAAAGAAAACTATATATTACATGCATGATCAACTAGCATAAACGATCATCTAATCATCATCTACTTCTTGGGACGCTTGCTCTGCTTGTGGCTCGATCCTGGCTCGTCAATTTGGATAACAAGGCACTTCCTCATGTCAACGATCCGCATGTGCATCTCATAGCATGTGTACATGCTCTTGGCCGTGAACCTGAGGTGAGGTTCATCCAGTTTTCGCATCCAGGCCTTGTGCCAGGATACGGGACTTGTTCTCTTGGCTTCCTACTTCATCTTTTCGTAGTAGGGGTCGATGATGGTCGAGGCGAGTTCAACCAGGGAGTCCTTTTTTGTGCTGCCCCAGACGATGTAGTGCTCATGGATTTTGACAAGGTTCTGGTAGGCCAAGCCCGTAACCCTGAGCGGTTTTACATCGTTGGTGGTTTCCACCGTGGCGAACTTATAGTCGATGCTGTTGACAAACCCGTTGAAACGGTTGCAAGGCTCTATGGCCATACAGTAGTGGTAGATGAGGACATGATGGTGGACGCATAAGTGGGCGACAGCAACCTTCTGATCTATGTCGGGACGACCGGCGGTATACTGGAGGTCGATGCCGACCATCTTGTACTTGTCTCCAGCAAGCAACTGCTCAACGGTGTTGATTTAGTCGTCCACCACAGCCGGATCGATGGTGTACACCACCGAGAGATCCGTCTCCCTCGCGTGGGTCTCCACTTTATGCTCACTGAACTCCATTGGAGCACCGCTAGACATCCCCTCTCTATGTGTTGTCGTGGGTGTGCTTGTTGTGTTGTGGGGCGCTATCTAAAGGTTGAAGAGACTATGGTTATAATGGCCGCAAGAATTAAAGGGTAAGCCGGACGGCAAGGAATATCGGCAGGCCCTGATGGCAGTTCTAATTTGCAGCGCGTAACTCCATCATGCCGCACATAACTCCGTCGCGTGGAAACGCGCGCGGTGCAACCGCATGGATATAGCAGTTGAACACGCAAGGAAAAGCTTTCTACAAGCCGAGCGCGCCGATGGACGCGAGAAGAACGTGCCGCGATGCCTAATGGCGAGCACAGCACACTGCGGCGCCTAACAGAGAGCAGAGCTTACCGAGGGATGCGAGCAGAGGTCGGCATAGTGATACATGGCAAATAAGACGAACTGTGCGAGCGATGTGCATTCATCTTTTATTAGTTAAATCATACTTATAAACTAGGACGGGGGTATAGTAGCTCACTAAATTGCAAACATTTTTTATGTATTAACCGTATGTGTACGTGTCCTTTCGTCCTCCTCTCGCACGTCTTGTCTCCCCGATGCCACAGACGGCTTACAACGCAAGCTTGTGCAGCGCGCCGGGGCATTACTTTGGCCAAACGGTGGCGCCAATGAATCATCGATGAGCCCGTCCCCGCGCAACCTCGCGGGTTCCCGCGCAAGCTTCCCGCCCGACTCGGTGAAATCCCCCAAAATTCCAATGCTTAATGGCCTGCTATATAAACCCTCACGGCCGACGAGTCATGCGTCGCATTTTCCCCTACCTCCCTGTAGCTTATCTCGTCTGCTTCTCCCAGAATCGCCAATGGCACCGGTCTGTCGTCGTCGCTCAGCCACTCTACCGTCATCAGAGGACAGCTCCAGCTGGGAGGCTACACCACGGTGGCGGCGCAGTCCCCGGTGTAGTGTAGTGCGCGTGGCGTTCATGTTCGGTGTGCGCGGAACACCCACCACACGCTCTGTCGCCGCTGCCCGTCAGCAGCTGTTGCCGGCCGCCGTTGCCGCCACAACACCGTCGTAAGCCAGGGAAATCGCCCGCTCCGCCGCCGCGGCCCGAAGGCAGGAGGTGGCCGTCGTGGCCGCCACCCCACTACCGGACATCACCTGCTCCACCACCGTGGCCCAAAGGTGGCTACCATCCCATCGTCAGCCGCCGTGGCCACCAGCCAACCATCGACCATCAGGATCATCACCCACTCTGCCACCGCTGCCCGAAGGAGGGAGGCGGAGATGGAGGCCCGCACTTGCGTCAGTCACCTTGCACGCTACATCGAGTTCCTGCGGGAGGAGGAGGAGCGCCTCGTCAAGCACACAAAGAGCCTTAACGCAACCGTGGCCACAGCACACGCCGACGCAGAGGCGAGGAATCAGGAGATCTACGAGCAGTCAGGCCGCTTTAAGAGGGGTCATCTAGAGCGGCAGTAGGCGTTCGAGCTGGCAAGCGTCGCTGAACGTGCACCAGCGGCAGGCACCATATTGCAGTTGTCTAGCTCGTCGGTAGGCTCCTCCTCCTCCCGTGCCTCTTACTGAGCGTGCTCAGCAGAGGAGATCGGCTGCCAGAAGTAGCACAATGCCCCTCCATAGTAGTAGTATTTAGGGGCCATTTTGTTCAGTTCATCTGACTATAGATGTGGTGGAACTGTACAACGTACTTGAAATTAGCTAGTATATATAGTTGAACTAGCTATTTCAGTATGTGGTTGGCAACAATTGGGGAAAATTTTAGTCGGTTCAACTGTCGAGTTGAACTATTTGTAGAAATTAAGAACGACTGCTTAATCTATGAATGAAATCTATGCTTAATTACTGAATTTTAGTTGCAAAAATTAGATAGTGCTAGTGATTTTTAGCTGCATATTTTGACAAATCGCAGTGTTACAAGGATTGACAAATTGTTTGTACGTGGTTGCACATGGCTCATCCAAAACAACCGTTTGCATTGAAGAAAAGCATAAATCCCGCACTGCGAATTTTCCCTCGGCTTAAGGGAGAAGACCTTAGCTCTCACTTTGCATACGGGTGTTCTACCTAAAACGTTTGCAATCAAGAGATGCAGAAATCCTACTCGACACATTTTCTCTTGGCTTCCTGGGGAAGCTGTCGGTTTGCATATGGGTGTTCTGACTAGAACATTTGCGATCAAGAGCTGCACAAATCCTACAATGGAGACGAGTTTTGGATTTACTAGAGATTAAAAACAAAGTATCTCAAAGTTTTGCAGGCAATCAACAGTGCCCTGGTGTTTGAAATTCATTACCATTTCTTGCATGGGACCTAAGCATGCACCAAAGGACACAAATTTGATTTTTCAACCCATTTATATAAATTGGAGCATGTGTATGTAGTTCAAATTTGAATTATGCACATAAAATGCCTAGAAAACACAGTTAATGTATAAAAATGTCCAAACGAACCCCAAAAAATTCCAAAATTAGACACAAACATTCCTGTTGTTCTATGTTGACCCTAGAAATTTTTTGAAAGCAATAAGAGGCAACATATCATTTCATCACCAAAGGTGGCACATTTCCTACCGAAACCATCACGCTTATTATGGGAAGCTCTGGTTTGTGAGAAGCTTATACCCAAACCTGCCCCAGATGGGACAATAATTATACCACGACATATTCATGCCGCTCCATCATAGCATGCCAAGTTCCATGAATTTCAGACGAGTTTTGGATTTACTACAATTTAAAAACCGGGTATCTCAATTTTTCCGGCCGAGTGACGGTGGCAGGGTGTTTGAATTTCATTCCCATTTCTTACTTGAGACCTATGCATGCACCGAAGGACACATATTTGATTTTTCAACCCATTTCTATGCACTGGAGCAAGTGCATGTAGTTCAAATTTGAATTATGTGCATAAAATGCATAGAAAACCCAGTTAATGTATACAAATGTCCAAACGAACCCCAAAAAATTCCAATAGTAGACACAACACTCATGTTGTTCTATGTTGACACTAGAATATTTTTGAAAGCAACAAGAGGCAATGGATGTCGTTTCGTCCCCAAAGGTTTGTGAGAAGCTCTGGTTTGTGAGAAACTTATACCCAAACCTACCCCAAATGGGAGAAGAATTTTACCATAGCATGATGATGCCGCTCCATGATAGCATGCCAGGTTCCATGAATTTCACACGAGTTTTGGATTTACTAGAATTTAAAACCAGGTATCACATTGTTTTTGACCGAGTGACGGTGGTAGGGTGTTTGAAATTCATTCCCATTTCGTGCATGGGACCTAAGCATGCACCGAAGGACACATATTTGATTTTTCAACCTGTTTATATGCACTGGAGCAAGTGCATGTAGTTCAAATTTGAATTATGCGCATAAAATTCCTAGGAAAACCCAATTAATGTATAAAAATGTCCAAACGAACCTCGAAAAATTAGAAAATTAGACACAACACTCATGTTGTTTTATGTTGACACTAGAAAATTTTTGACAGCAATTAGAGGCAACGGATATTGTTTCGTCCCAAAAGGTGGCACGTTCCCTACCAAAACCATCACGCTTGTTGTGAGAAGCTTATACCCAAATTTGCCCCAAACGGGACAAGAATTTTACCACGACATGTTGATGCCGCTACATGATAGCATGCCAAGTTCCATGAATTTCAGACGAGTTTTGGATTTACTAGAATATAAAAACCAGGTATCTCAATGTTTGCGACCGAGTGACGGTGGCAGGGTGTTTGAAATTCATTCCCATTTCTTGCATGGGACCTAAGCATGCAACCAAGGACACATCTTTGATTAAAGAACCCATTTATATACACTGGAGCACGTGCATGCAGTTCAAATTAAAATTATGCACATAAAATGCCTACAAAACCAAGTTAATGTATAAAAACGTCCAAACAAACCCTGAATAATTCCAAAATTAAACACAACACTCCTGTTGTTCTATGTTGACACTATAATTTTTTTGAAAGCAATAAGAGGCAATGTATATCGTTTCGTCCCCAAAGGTGGCACGTTCCCTACCGAAACCATCATGCTTGTTGTGAGAAGCTCTGGTTTGTGAGAAGCTTATACCCAAACCTGCCCCAAATGGGACAAGAATTTACCACGGCATGTTGATGCCGCTCCATGATAGCATGCCATGTTCCATGAATTTCAGATGAGTTTTGGATTTCCTAGAATTTAAAAACCAGGTATCTCAAAGTTTCCGGCCGAGTGACGGTGGCAGGGTGTTTTAAATTCATTCCCATTTCTTGCATGGGACCTAAGCATTCAACCAATCACACACCTTTGATTTTTCAACCCGTTTATATGCACTGGAGCACGTGCATGTAGTTCAAATTTGAATTATGCACATAAAATGCCTAGAAAACAAAGTTAATGTATAAAAACGTCCAAACGAACCCTAAATACTTCCAAAATTAGACACAACATTCATGTTGTTCTATGTTGGCACTAGAAAGTTTTTGAAAGCAATAAGAGGCAGCTGATATCGTTTCGTCCCCAAAGGTGGCACGTTCTCTACCGAAACCATCACACTTGTTGTGAGAAGCTCTGGTTTGTGAGAAGCTTATACCCAAACCTGCCCAAATGGGAAAAAATTACCATGGCATGTTGATGCTGCTGCCATGATAGCATGCCAAGTTCCATGAATTTCATAAGAGTTTTGTATTTACTAGAATTTAGAAACTAGGTATCTCAATGTTTGCGGTCGAGTGACGTTGGCAAGGAGTTTGGCATTCATTCCCATTTCTTGCATGGGACCTAAGCTTGCAACCAAGGACACAACTTTGATTTTTCAACCCATTTACATGCATAGGAGCATGTGCATGTAGTTGAAATTTGAATTATGCACCTGAAATGCCTACAAAACCAAAACCAAGTTAATGTATAAAAAATGTCCAAACGAACCCTGAATAATTCCAATTTTTTTGACGACGCACCTATTGTTGCATGTTCACTGCAGATAAAAGTTCTAGAAATTCAAACACCATCCTTTCCAGATGTGACCTCATTATGTAATTCAAATCAAGAAGAAAAATCAAGTAGATCGCACATAGTTACCGTGTGAGAAGCAACACAAAATATCTTGGAGCACCGTTGGAGTGTCAAGCACACTAGCCCTCTCCTCAAATATCATTTCACTGTTCAATCGTCGCCGGTCAAAGATGGGGTCGTGGACCAAAAATTTTGACGTTCAAACTCATCACAAATGGGTTAAGCTATCTGAATCGTTTGTGATGTTCACATACTGTACACAGTTCTGAATAAGGGACCGTGTCTGATCACACTTTGCGCGCCAGTTTTTTCGCTGAAGCGATTCCAAATTTTCGGCTTTGGCAGAAATATCTACCTCCCCGCCCCTCCCCCTTACCGAAAGCCACATTTCCCCTGTTTCCGCCTTCCTTTCCAAGTTGAAACCATCACTCCTTTCTTGCAGCACCGCCTCCTCGCCGGAGACCCTCCTTCACGCTGCTGGGCCTCATCTATCCAGGCAGGTAATCCACACCCGACCCCCATCCTCCTCGTCCTTCTAAATCCCACATGCCTCAACCGCTGGCGCGAGCGTGACACCTTCCACCCAAATGATCGACCCCTCCACCAAATAAGCACCGCCCTAAGCCATGGTGCACGCAGTATAGCCAAGATCTCAAGGAGCATTTGGTAGCGGAGAAGCAAATCGCGGCCGCACGCGTGGATGAGGTCGTGATGGCTGCCATTCATGCCAACCCCCAGATCTTGGAGGAGCATGTTGCCATTTGCTAGCTACACCGGTTAAGCATGCTCGGTTTACCCGTTGCGTGTGCTGCTCCTCCCTTTCCTTAACAAATTCTACTGAATTGTGCTATCTAATTTTACCATGCAATCTGTTGCTCTAGTGTATATGTTCTATATGTCTTGTAGTGTGGTGCTCACTTATTACCTGTTGGGTCAAATCTGCAAATGTGATATTCAATTCTTTAGGCTGCAATTTTGTATTGTCTTCCATGTGAAAAATAAATCGAATTTATCTTTACAAAATACAAGAGAAACAAATACAATTGCTATATTTCCATGTTTTCAAGCATGCTTGGTTTGGTTATACATTGTGTAATGTGGTGCTCAATTAACGTTTGGTTCATTTGTGTTGTGGTGTTAATAAGCTGTTTGGTTCAATTCTGCAATGCGATGTTCAATAGTTGTGGGTGCATTATGTTATTGTATATCATGTGAGTAGTAAATCGAATTTGGCTGTACTAAATACGTGAGAAACAAATACAATTGCTATATTTCCAAGTTGTTAATCATGCTTGGTTTGGTTAATTGTCTGATCTTCTATTAGGAGTATGTTATATTGAGCAATGTGGTGCTCAGTTAACGTTTGGTTCATTTGTTGTGGTGTTTAGTTAACTGTTTGGTTCAATTCTGCAATGCAATGTTCAATAGTTGTGGGTGCATTTTGTTATTGTATACCATGTGAGGAATAAATTGAATTTGGCTGTAGTAAATACATGAGAAAAAATACAATTGCTATATTTCCATGTTGTTAAGCATGCTTGGTTTGGTTAACTGTCTGATCTTCTGTTAGGAGTATGTCATATTGTGCAATGTGGTGCTTAGTTAATGTTTGCTTCATTTGTTGTGGTGTTTAGTTAACTGCTTGGTTCAATTCTGCAATGTGATGTCCAATTGTTGTGGGTAGAATTTTGTATTGTTGTGCATGTGAGGAATAGATAGAATTTGGATTCACTTAATACATGAGAAACATATACAATTGCTGTATTTCCTAGTTCTTAATCATGCTTGGTTTGGATAAAAGGGTTTTCCATGTGGCTTGAATTAATCAGATGAATCTGCAATGTGCTTATTTTTCATCAACATATTTTACTGATAGCATGCAAACCCTTACTTAACCTGATGACTCACTACCTTATATGTGTTGCAGGGAAACAATGGGAAGCATCGAGGTTTACAATCGAGGTTAGCACGTGCATGGACCTTTGTATAATAGCACATTAGTGTTCAATTGCAGGAACCATTCTAACATTTAGGTTTTAAACAATTTGGTCTTGCACATGTAGGTCCTGCTGTCAGAGGTTTTGACCAACTGTTCGACCCTTTTTGCATATGGGGAAATGAGTTGTCCATGAATATCAGTCAAGTCAAGAAACTCAGAAAGATTGTTAGGATAAAGAAATTAGCGACAAAAAACAACAATATCTTTGTCTGCACAATGAAGAAGACATCAGTTCACTACAAGATGGTACTAACTATTATACCTTGCCTTTTTTATTCCTTGTTTTCCAATATAGAGAAGATATTTATGCACATCCTTGTTTTCAAGCCTTTCCTAAGCAGTTCATTGATGATTACCTCTCAAACCACCTATATGGTCAGGAGGCGAGGAAGGTATTCATACAACACCCATGGTTCAACATTGAAGTGTTCCTGAAGAGGACGAAGGATGGACGGTCAATCCTCCACACGCATGATACGTCCATTTTGCATCATGTTTTCTTGCTATTATTTACTCCCTTCGTAAACTAATATAAGAGCGATTAGATCACTGCTTTAGTTATCTAAACACTCTTATATTAGTTTACAGAGGGAGTACATTGTTATTATGCATAATAATGCTTTTCGGAGTAATTCTAATGCCTTTTCTCTCATAAATTGCAAGGTATACACCAAGAGGGAGAATTCCGACAGCTGGAAATCTCGACCTGAAAAAGCTACGTCAGGCCACCTATTCTGCACAACTCTAAACAAGCTGAAACTTCACGGAGATTTTTTATGGATTATATAAGAAATACTGGAGCTGATAACCACCAAAGGGGCCCACCAGGTGGGCAAAACCCACCTGGGCGCGCCAGGGCCTGATAACCCTCAACCGTAAGGGATCGAGATAGTCCTCGCGGGTACGAATAACCCAATTTATTGATTCGACACGCAGGGAGCCAAAGAGTATTTATAAGCTTTAACAGTTGAGTTGTCAATTCAACCGCACCTGAAATATACTAACTTGCAGCAAAAGATAAGTGGTAACAGTGATATGATAGTGATGATAGTAGTAGTAAAAGTAAACAGCAAAAGTAAATAGCAGTAGTAAATGGCAGAAGTAGCAACTAGTGACAGGCAAGGTTTAAAATACTGTAGGCTAGGGAGATGGATGGTTGGGCGCTGCATGGATGAGATAGATTCTAACTTGGGGCACGGCACACGGAAAAGTAATGATCATCTAGGCAAATATCAAACATTAGGCATGTATCCCGTAGGTAGTTGTACGTGCTTGCAATAAGAACTTGCACAACATCTTTTGTCCTACCATCCCGCTACGAACGGGGCCAAAAGGAACTAATGGATATTAAGGTGCTCCTGTCAAAGAGCACCGGAACAAAGCAATGAACTCAATGGATACATGTAATCCTCAAACTACGGGCCATCCCCTTTGGTGTCCCAAGCTGTCACTTTTGGGATCGCCGGTTCCGAACCGTAACAGGTGCATACAACTCATAGATAGGATCAAGAACACAAATATATTCATGCAAACACATATGGTTCAGATCTGAAATCATGGCACTCGGGCCCTAAGTGTCAAGCATTAAGAATAACAAGTTGTAGCAAAGATGATAAACACCATACTAGATGATAGGCAACATGCCCCTAACAATCCGACGAACTATTACATGATCTAACTCATCCAATCCCTACCATCCCCTTCGCCTACAGCAGGGGAATTACTCACACATGAAGGGGGAAGTCATGGAGGAATGATGGAGTGGTGATGATGATGACGATGGCGACGATCTCCCCTCTCCGGAGGCCAAATCAGCCTCCAGATTAGCCCTCCCGAAGAAGAACAGAGGGTGGCGGCGGCTCCGCGACGAAAAACAGCGAAAGGACTTCCGATCTGGGGTTTCTGCGTCGGGAGGAAAAATACGGGCTAAAGTAGGGCACCAGGGGGTGTGGGCCCCACCCAGGCGCCCCCCGGCGCGGCCCAGGGGGGGGGGGGCGCCCACAGGGCGCCTGGGCACCCCCTGGCCCCCCTCTGGCCCCACTTCTGGCATTTGGTTTCCTCGGGTGCGTGGATTTTTCGTGATTTTTCGTGGATTTCTCTGAGATGCTTAAAAATCCGTTTTCCTGCACACAAATAAACCATACAGGCAGCTCTGCTGAAAACAGCGTCAGTCCGGGTTAGTTTAGTCCAAATCATGCAAGAATGAGGTCAAAACAATATCAAAAGTGTTTGGAAAAGTAGATACGTTTGAGACGTATCAACTCCCCCAAGCTTAGCATATTGCTTGTCCTCAAGCAATTCAGTTCAACGAACTGGACGCGACAAAGAAAACTTTGACAAACTCTTTTGCTTCATTAGATGTATATAAGCATGTACTACGAAAAGAGTTCAGCAAGTATTAAAACAGTACTTATGAGAACAATGCAAGGAGCAATCCTTCTTTCAAGTGACCAGTCACAAATAATTAAGAGTAAACAATATATTACCAAAAGTCAAGACAAGATCACATTGCACATAGCTTGAGCATATTAAGGTGGTATCTCGCTAGCCTCCATGAGTGAAGCAAAACATAAATGCAGAGACTCCTCCAGAGTTTTAAAGGAGACTAGAACTAAGAATTTCAGAATAAATCATATCACAAGTATGCAGAAGACAATGTAATACTTTGGGACAATGCACATTACACTCAGAATGACAATTATGCTCTCCTAGCCAGTGCTTTGAAGAAAGAAGATGAGACTCTCGAACCGTGGCTTTTATTGGCAAAGTTGAAAACCCGTGATCGGAAACAAAAACTAAACATGTACCAGAGCTCTTGGTTTTAAAAACAGAAGCAAATATGTTTTTGAGAGGTGCATATTTCGTCAACGAATGCTAGCAGATAACTCAATCACTTTTTAAGCTAGACAAGTCTCGAGGAACGGCTCCCGCATGAGGACGATCACATCCTCTTAATCTCCTTTGTTTATCACTGCCAAAGTTTTCTGATTTCTCATGAACAAAGCGTGAAGGAGGGTTCGTTTGTTATATTATCTTTTTGAGCCGGGCGCACTCAATGCCAGTTCCTTTTCATATTAGGGGTTCGCACATTATACATGCAATCCAGGGGTGAAACTTGTCCAACTTAGAGAGATCATGAATTAACTACTACTTCCTCATGAGCTAAAACATAGGCACAAAAAGAGAAATGCTTTTGATCAATTTCGAGATGGTACATGAAAGTCTTCGTTAGGAATGGCAGGTAAATACCATGTATAGGAAGGTATAGTGGACTCATATGGCATAACAGGTTTAGAGGTTTTGGATGCACAAGCAGTCATTCCGCTTAGTACGGGTGGAGGTTTAGCAAAAGTCTGGGAAGCGACCAACTAGAGAGCAATAACGGTCATAATCATGCAGAGCAACAAAGCAACATTGAATCGGGCATGAAAGTGATATAACTATTCTAAAACTCAAAGATCATCAAGGCAAGGTAGACTTTTTAGTCTTAAACATGTGTAAGCATGTGCCAAGTCAATCCAAAAATTCTCTAAAGGGAAATACCACCTTAGTATGCCAGACTATGAACAGTGCGATGCATGTAGATCATTTCAATAACACATTATGTACTCTAGTTATTCGGGACTAGCCACAAGGAAAGCATGAACCACTGAAAGAGCATCGTAAACATAGCACTATGTCGCTACAAGCTGGTCTCTAGATCATAAGTACAGGCATATGTACAAAAGTAGAAACAGAAAGAGTTCATACCGGTCTTCCTTGTTGCTTCCTTTCAGTCGATCTTCGTCATTACTGCTTGTCACTTGCACGATCGAACGTAGGAAATATAATCAAATGCCATCACGGACTCGAGCTGATCTCTGAAAACAAAGCAAACTAAAGAGAGAAAGGAAATCTTTTTGAGTTTTTCAAAAGTTGAATAAAAAGCAAAAGAAAGAGAAAATCTTTTTGTTGTTTTTGCAAATAGAGGAATAAAGAAGAACGGGTAAAATCTTCGATAAGATCAAAGTGAATAAAACGGATAATACAATGGAAACGTGAGAAGGGCACGTACTCCCCCAAGCTTAGGCTTTTGGCCTAAGTTGGTAGCAGCTACTGCCCCCAGGAGCCTCCTGCTCCAGGGGTATGGTGGTGAGACCAAGGGTCGTAGAAGGATGATGGCGCGTACACCGAACTCCTCAGAGTCTCCCATGAGGAAGGTTCCGAGCGCCAAACAGAGGAAGACCCTTCACCAAACTCGGTGGCGGTCTCATCCTGAAAATGTGGTATCTCACCGTGCCTCTCCTCGTCGGGCACAACCCCCTCCATGGGGTTATGGAACTGATGCTGGACCATGAACTCATCGAACTGGACAACATCAAAGGACCATCCGTTCCTGCGAGAAAAATTAAACAAAAGAGGTGCAGGTAGACGGATCTCGCGTTCCGCGGTAGTTCCGAAACGCAAGATATAAACAAGGTTATCAAGTTCAGAACCCATGGTAACAAACCTATGCCTTTTCATAGCAGCAAGATCAAAGCTTAAATAAGTAAAAGGAGTATCATCAGGGTGTGGGGTGCCTCCAAGATGCTCTAAAATAAGGGTGGCATAAATGCCACCATATAAGTCCCCCTTGTTACCGTTCCTAGCAAGGCGTCGAGCAATTAAGGTACCAATATTATAATCAGACCTCCCTGAGAGGGCTGCTGCCAGGATAGCAATATCCGGAGCAGAAATGTTGCTCGTGTTGTCACGAGCTAACACCCCTCTAGCAATATAATATGCAAAATACTTGAGGTGAGGAAACAAGATGCTGGAGATCTTCGACCGATGAATATCCCTCGTACCCATGCTACAGAGAGAGTTGATGACGGTTTTCAGCTCGGAGGGCTGCGTGGCCATCCTTGCCGTCCTCCCAACGTTCGGCACACCTATTACTTCACAAAAATTTCCCAGAGTCATGGTGATAAGATCATTATAAATTTTAAACTCAATAGCACCTGAATCAGGATTATATCTAAAACTGTTAATGAAACCGGAGGTGAGTTTCTGATACTGAGTAACACGACTCATGACGAGTCGTGTCAAACCTGCATTAGCACAAAGATTATAAAACTCATCCTTGATTCCCGCAGCTTCCATGAATTCATCACATGGAAATGTCATCGCACGTGCTGGACTTGTGTCTTCCAACAACTCCAGGGGCACATGATCCTCATTATAGCTCACCCTAGCAGTCGATGGTGAAGCTGCGGCTCTAGTGACTCGATCGGAGTGTGCGGGCCTCCTCTTCTCAAGCCACCCTTTTGCCCTTCCTAACAAACTCATTTCTGAATTTTTTTTTACAATTTACAAAAACGAGGATTAAAACAAAGTGAGCTAAGGCAAACTACTCAACTCACTTGCCCAAGGCATAAACTTGCATCAAAACTTGGAAAACAACTTTCTACACATGCATGCAAGCTCATCTCTATAGCACCAAGGACTACTAAATACTCACAAATGAGGCCACCAATCAAAAATCTAATTGGAGGGGTGGAGGAGTCACATACCAGGGAGTACTTGCTCAAAATTTCAGCTCAAATGATGGGCTGTAGAGGGAGATCGAAGAATCGCCTCCAAGAACAGCAAGAACAGCAAGAACAAGACCAGAACTCGGGTTTCTGGAAAAAGAGAGAGAGAGGGGAAGAAGAAGTACCTGGAGGGGGGTCCCGTGGGCCCCAGGCACCCTGTGGGCGCGACCAGGGGCTGGGCCGCGCCAGCTGGCCGCCTGGGCCACTGGTGGCCCCCCCTGGCTGGCCCCAGGACTTTTCGGGTCTCTCCCGTTGTGGAAATTTTTAATATAATTTTTCTGGAATTTTTCTGAAAACTTCACTGTTGAATTTTTTTCGAAGTTCAAAAAGCTGCGAAACTCTCTGAAAACTTGAAGCAGTTAGTAGGACAATACTAAAAACAAAGGAAAACATAGCAAGCTCAACTTTTTATCCATATAAAACACGTTCGCTAGTAAGGTTGATCAAGTCTTACCAACAAACAAGCGATATATAGAGCAAAAAGTCTCACCTCCTACGAAGTAATCACTGAACTTTTACCTTGATGGACATTGTCCCTACCATGATAGTTTTGTATTTGTGAGGCACATGTAGTGGACAGTCCCATTCTCCAATTTTCACGGTCTCGATATTCTCTATAGAGTTGAGGGCATGCCTCCTGTCGGTCTTCTTCGGAAAATATACCGTGTGTTCTTTATCATTCACATGAAAGGTAACCTTCCCTTTGTTACAATAAATAATAGCACCTGCGGTGTTAAGGAAAGGTCTACCAAGAATAATGGACATGCTCCCATCCTCGGGCATGTCGAGCACAACAAAATCAGTAAGAATTAAACAATTAGCAACTTCAACTGGAACATCCTCACAAATACCTATCGGAACAGCGGTTGACTTGTCAGCCATCTGAAGGGAGATATCTGTAGGAATTAGTTTCTCTAAACAAAGCCTCTCGTAAAGAGAGAGAGGCATAACACTCACTCCCGCTCCAAGATCACATAAAGCAGTTTTGACATAATTATTCTTTATGGAGCAAGGAATGGTGGGTATACCTAGATCACCGAGCTTCTCAGGAATCTTTCCACTGAAAGAATAGTTAGCAAGCATAGTAGATATTGCATCATTAGGAACTTTTCTTTTGTTAGTGACAATATCTTTCATATATTTTGAGTAAGGGAGTAACTTAATAGCATCAGTCAAAGGAATTTGAAGAAAAAGAGGTTTAATCCATTCACAAAACTTATTGTAATGCTCTTCTTCTTTAGATTTGATGGACTTACCTGGAAAGGGCATGGGTTTCTGTACCCATGGTTCTTTCTCCTTCCCGTGTTTTCTTGCGATGAAGTCTTCTTTAGTGTACCTCTTACGTTTGTCAGGTGCTTCTTCTTCTCGAACTTCAGGCGGATCATTCTTCTCATTATCATTACCTTCAGGTTCAGCACCGTCTTCAGTCTCAGCATCGGAAATAGATACACTGTTGGGATCAATAGCTGGCTCTTCATCTGAAATAGGATCATTAGAATTGTCAGTCTCTTTATATTTCTTCTTCTTATTTGGAGAGACAACAATTTCTTCTTCCTGCATTTGAGAATCTTGCTCGATTCTCTTCGGATGTCCTTCTGGATAAAGAGGATCTTGAGTACTAGTTCCCCCTCGGGTCTTAATCCCAAAAGCCTGCAATTTATCTTGTTTGGCATTGTTAGCAAGCAAATCTCTTTGCACATTAGAAATTTGATCAAGCTGAGTTTGAACCATATGAAAATGCTTCACAAGACATTGAACATCATTAACTGTTCTATCTAAAACACCAAGCAACTTTTTGATAGCAAGGGAATTATCATGCAACTGACTTTCTATCCTCTCATTAAAATGATTCTGTTTCATAATAAAATTATCAAACTCATCTAAACATTGATCAGGAGGCTTACCATGAGGGATGTCACTTGCGTTGAAATCTAAAAGAGAGTGTACCTCTACCATAGGAGGGTGAGTAGTAGGCTCACACAGCTTCTCAATAGGGGGTAGATTCTTCACGTCTTCAGCTTTAATACCTTTCTCTTTAATAGACTTCTTTGCTTCTCGCATATCCTCGGGGCTTAGAACAAACATGCCCCTTTTCTTTGTTGGTGGAGGTGGTTCAGGGATGGACCAATCTTCATGGTTTTTGGCAATCCTGCCCATTAAATCTTCCGCGTCGTCCGGTGTTCTTTTCCTGAAAACACAACCAGCACAACTGTCCAGATAGGACCTAGATTCATCAGTTAGACCAGCATAGAATATATCAATTAATCCATTCTTAGGGATTTCATGTCCTGGTCTAGCCCGAATCAAACCGCAGTACCTCCCCCAAGCTTTAGGGAGGGACTCATCCCGCAACTGTTTAAAGTTGTAAATTCTTTGTAAAGCAGCATGTTGCATATGAGCAGGAAAGTACTTATCAACAAAAGAGTGAGCTAAGTCCTGAGGACTCTTAATAGAACCGCATGGGAGTGAATCATACCATGCTTTAGCACCTTCCTTCAAGGAGAAAGGAAGAAGCTTGGTCACATAAAAGTAACGTATCTTCTCATCTGTGGTAAACAGGCTACCTAGCTCACCAAGTTTAGTTAGGTGTGCGATAGCATCATCATTTTCTCTGCCATAAAAGGGGTCAGCTTCAACCATAGGTATAAGTGAAAGATCAACAAAGAAATCAAAATCAGGATCATCAATGCATATAGGAGATGTAGCAAACTCAGGATTAGGAACGGTTTTGTTTTTCAAAGAGTGTTTTTCAAATATTTTCTTAATAGTTTCAGGGTCAGAGCCGGCAAACTCTGTCAGTTCCCTGCATAAATCTTCATCAAGTATATAGTAATCATCATCAAGGAGCCTCTCCTGGAGTTTACTCAAATCAGGGTAATCATAAGTTTCACCAATAGGGTAGCGAGCAACAGGAAGTTCAATTCCATATTTTTTAGCAGCAGCAGTAATTTGTTTCTCAAGAGCATAACCAAGCAAACTAATATCATCATCAAAAGTAGTAGAAGCATCATCAAGAGTATCAGACATAATAACAGATTCAGTAGGAGCATCATGTGGTGGTGGTGAGGCAAACTTACTCATAACAGAAGGTGAATCAAGCGTAGCACTAGTGCTCAGAGCAGTACCTCTTCTTGTAGTGGATGGTAAGATCGGAACCTTGGGGTCACCTTTCTTACCCATAGTGAATAAAGTGCAGCAGGTAGGATACCTCAAGTAGACTTGTAAATATTGCTATGCTCCCCGGCAACGGCGCCAGAAAACGGTACTTGATAACCCTCAACCGTAAGGGATCGAGATAGTCTTCGCGGGTAAGAATAACCCAATTTATTGATTCGACACACGGGGAGCCAAAGAGTATTTATAAGCTTTAACAGTTGAGTTGTCAATTCAACCGCACCTGAAATATACTAACTTGCAGCAAAAGATAAGTGGTAACAGTGATATGATAGTGATGATAGTAGTAGTAAAAGTAAACAGCAAAAGTAAATAGCAGTAGTAAATGGCAGAAGTAGCAACTAGTGACAGGCAAGGTTTAAAATACTGTAGGCTAGGGAGATGGATGGTTGGGCGCTGCATGGATGAGATAGATTCTAACTTGGTGCACGGCACACGGAAAAGTAATGATCATCCAGGCAAATATCAAACATTAGGCATGTATCCCGTAGGTAGTTGTACGTGCTTGCAATAAGAACTTGCACAACATCTTTTGTCCTACCATCCCGCTACGAACGGGGCCAAAAGGAACTAATGGATATTAAGGTGCTCCTGTCAAAGAGCACCGGAACAAAGCAATGAACTCAATGGATACATGTAATCCTCAAACTACGGGCCATCCCCTTTGGTGTCCCAAGCTGTCACTTTTGGGATCGCCGGTTCCGAACCGTAACAGGTGCATACAACTCATAGATAGGATCAAGAACACAAATATATTCATGCAAACACATATGGTTCAGATCTGAAATCATGGTACTCGGGCCCTAAGTGTCAAGCATTAAGAATAACAAGTTGTAGCAAAGATGATAAACACCATACTAGATGATAGGCAACATGCCCCCAACAATCTGACGAATTATTACATGATCTAACTCATCCAATCCCTACCATCCCTTTCGCCTACAGCAGGGGAATTACTCACACATGAAGGGGGAAGTCATGGAGGGATGATGGAGTGGTGATGATGATGACGATGGCGACGATCTCCCCTCTCCGGAGGCCAAATCAGCCTCCAGATTAGCCCTCCCGAAGAAGAACAGAGGGTGGCGGTGGCTCCGCGACGAAAAACAGCGAAAGGACTTCCGATCTGGGGTTTCTGCGTCGGGAGGAAAAATACGGGCTAAAGTAGGGCACCAGCGGGTGTGGGCCCCACCCAGGCGCCCCCCCGGCGCGGCCCGGGGGGGGGGGGGGCGCGCCCACAGGGCGCCTGGGCACCCCTGGCCCCCCTCTGGCCCCACTTCTGGCATTTGGTTTCCTCGGGTGCGTGGATTTTTCGTGATTTTTCGTGGATTTTTCTGAGATGCTTAAAAATCCGTTTTCCTGCACACAAATAAACCATACAGGCAGCTCTGCTGAAAACAGCGTCAGTCCGGGTTAGTTTAGTCCAAATCATGCAAGAATGAGGTCAAAACAATATCAAAAGTGTTTGGAAAAGTAGATACGTTTGAGACGTATCAGGGCCCCCAGGCGCGCCCTGGTGGGTTGTGCTCACCCCGGCCCACCTCCGGTGGCCCTCTTATGGTATATAAGTTATTTTGACCTAGAAAAATGAAGGAGAAGACTTTCGGGATGGAACGCCACCGTCTCAAGGCGGAACTTGGGAAGGAGCACTTTTGCCCTCCGGCGGAGCGATTCCGCTGGGGGAAATTATCGTCATCATCATCACCAACAGCTCTCTCATCTTGGGGAGTGATACGTCGCCAACGTATCTATAATTTTTGATTGTTCCATGCTATTATATTATCCTTGTATGATGTTTTATGGGCTTTTATATACACTTTTATATGATTTTTGGGACTAACCTATTAACCCAGAGCCCAGTGCCAGTTTCTATTTCTCTCTTGATTTAGAGTATCGGAGAAAAGGAATATCAAACGGAGCCCAATTGACCTGAAACTCAACGGAGGTTATTTTTGGACCAGAAGAAGCCCAGGAAGTGCCACAGGGGTACCAGAAGGTTCCCGGGCTGCCCACGAGGGTAGGGGGCGCCCCACTGGGAGCGCCCCTGCCTCGTGGATAGCCCGGAGGTCCCCTTTACTTGTCCCCGACTCCAACACCTCCTATATATATAGAAACCTCCAGAAAATAACCTAGATCGGGAGTTCCGCCGCCGTAAGCCTCTGTTGCCACCGAAAATCAATCTAGACCCGTTCTGGCACCCTGCCGGAGGGGGGGGGGAATCCCTCTCTGGGGGTCGTCTTCATCATCCCGACGCTCTCCATGATGAGGAGGGAGTAGTTCACTCTCGGGGCTGAGGGTATGTACCAGTAGCTATGTGTTTGATCTCTCTCTCTCTCTCTCTCTCTCTCTCTCTCTCTCTCTCTCTCTCTCTCTCTCTCTCTCGTGTTCTCGAGATGGCACGATCTTGATGTATCGCGAGCTTTGCTATTATAGTTGGATCTTATGATGCTTCTCCCCCTCTACTCTCTTGTAATGGATTGAGTTTTCCCTCTGAAGTTATCTTATCGGATTGAGTCTTTAAGGATTTGAGAACACTTGATGTATGTCTTGCATGTGCTTATATGTGGTGACAATGGGACATCACGTGATCTACTTGATGTATGTTTTGGGTGATCAACTTGCGGGTTCCGTGACCTTGGGAATCTATGCATAGGGGTTGGCACACGTTTTCGTCTTGACTCTCCGGTAGAAACTTTGGGTCACTCTTTGAAGTTCTTTGTGTTGGTTGAATAGATGAATCTGAGATTGTGTGATGCATATCATATAATCATGCCCACGGATACTTGAGGTGAAAATGGAGTATCTATGTGACATTAGGGTTTTGGTTGATTTGTATCTTAATGTGTTATTCTAGTACGCACTCTAGGATAGATTGAATGGAAAGAATAGCCTCGTGCCATTTTACTACAGACTCTTGAATAGATCGATCAGAAAGAATAACTTTGAGGTGGTTTCGTACCCTACAATAATCTCTTCGTTTGTTCTCCGCTATTAGTTACTTTGGAGTGACTCTTTGTTGCATGTTGAGGGCTAGTAATATGATCCAGTTATGTTATTATTGTTGACAGAACATGCACTAGTGAAAGTATGAACCCTAGGCCTTGTTTCCTAGCATTGCAATACCTTTTACGCTCACTTTTACCACTTGTTACCATGTTGTTTTTATATTTTCGTATTACAAAAACCTATATCTACCATCCATATTGCACTTGTATGACCACCTCTTCGCCGAACTAGTGCACCTATGCAATTTACCATTGTATTGGGTGTGTTGGGGGACACAAGAGACTCTTTGTTATTTGGTTGCAGGGTTGTTTGAGAGAGACCATATTCATCCTACGCCTCCCACGGATTGATAAACCTTAGGTCATCCACTTGAGGGAAATTTTCTACTGTTGTACAAACCTTTGCACTTGGAGGCCCAACAACGTCTACAAGAAGAAGGTTGTGTAGTAGACATCAAGCTCTTTTCTGGCGCCGTTGCTGGGGAGGTGAGTGCTTGAAGGTATATCTTTAGATCTTGCAATCGAATCTTTTAGTTTCTTGTTTTATCACTAGTTTGGTCTATAAAAGAAAAATAAATGGAATTAAGGTTACCTCATATGCTTCATATTTTTAATATCTTTCGTGAAAATGATGGGAAGGAAAATTGTGCTCAAGTACTAGAACAAGAATTACATAGAATGCTTGGCATAAAATATGTGCATGATGAGCATGATTGCAATGTTGTTAGTATGAATTCTGTGAATACCCATGATGCTAATGATATGCAAAGCCACAAGCTTGGGGATGCTATGTTCGATGAAGATGATATGTTTAGTCCCCCAAGTTTTGATGAGCAAATTTATTATGATGAAAGCATGTCTCCTATTTATGATGATTATTGTGGTCACACGTATGCTATGAAGAATAAAGTTAACCATGAAACTTTTCATCATGATTTTAATTTTCAGTAGGATTATGCTTCACATGATAGTTATTTTGTTGAGTTTGCTCCCACTACTATTGATGAGAATAAATTTGCTTATGTGGATAGTAGTAAAATTTCTATGCAAGTAGATCATGAAAAGAATGCTTTATGTGCTGGTTATATGGTTGAATTAATTCATGATACTACTGAAAATTATTATGAGAGAGGATCATATGCTTCTACATATTGCAATAATATCAAGTTTCCTCTCTATGTGCTTAAAATCTTGAAGTTATGCTCGTTTTCCCTTCCTATGCTAGTTGATTATCGTTCCCATAAGTTGTTTGCTCACAAAATCCCGATGCATAGGAAGTGGTTTAGACTTAAATGTGCTAGTTATATTCTTCATGATGCTCTCTTTATGTTTCAATTCTTATCTTTTATGTGAGCATCATTGAAATCATCATGCCTAGCTAAAATGCATTAAAGAAAAGCGCTTGTTGGGAGACAACCCAATATTTACCCCTATTGTTTTTGTGTGTTCAAATTATTAAGCTACTGTAGTAATCATGTTTTATAGCTTTTATTTCAATAAAGTTCCAAGTAGAACCTTTGGGAAGACTTGGGTGAATGTTAATGTGATCTTGTTGTAAAAAACAGGAACTTTGCACTCACGAGATTAGCTGCCATTTTTTTTACTTGAGATTGCTTTTAAGTTGATTCTTTTTGCGGAAGATTAATAGACAAATTCCTCACGTCCACCAATTTATTTCAGAATTTTTAGAGTTACAGAAGTATTCAAAAGTTACATATTGCTACAGACTATTATGTTTTTGACATATTCTGTTTTTCGTGTGTTGTTTGCTTATTTTGATGAATCTATGAGTAGTATCGGAGAGTATGAACCATAGAGAAGTTGGAATACAGTAGATATTACACCAATATGAATTTAGAATGAGTTCACAACAGTACCTAAGTGGTGGTTTTATTTTCTTATACTAACGGAGCTTACGAGTTTTCTGTTGAGTTTTGTGTTGTGAAGTTTTCAAGTTTTTGGTAAAGATTTGATGGACTATGGAATAAGGAGTGCAAGAGCCTAAGCTTGGGGACGCCCAAGCCGCCTCAAGGTAATATTCAAGGACAACGAAGAGCCTAAGCTTGGGGATGCCCCGGATGGCATCCCCTCTTTCGTCTTCGTTCACCGGTAACTTTACTCGATGCTATATTTTTATTCACCACATGATATGTGTTTTGCTTGGAGCGTCAATTCGTTTTAATTTGTATTGCTTGCTATTTGAATAATATCCCAAGATCTGAAGTTCTTAAATGTTAGAGAGTCTTCACATAGTTACATAATTATTAAACTACTCATTAATCTTCACCAATATCTTTTGGAGTAGTTTGTCGTTTGCTCTAGTGCTTCACTTATATCTTTTTAGAGTACGGCGGTGGTTTTATTTTGAAGAAATAGATGAACTATCATGCTTCACTTATATTATTTTGAGAGTCTTTTAGAACAGCATGGTAATTGGCTTGGGTTATGAATTTAGTCCTAATACGATAGGCATCCAAGAGGGATATAATAAATACTTTCATATAAAGTGCATTGAATACTAGGAGAAGTTTGATGCTTGATGATTGTTTTGAGATATGAGGATGGTGATATTAGAGTCATGCTAGTAGAGTATTTGTGAATTTGAGAAATACTTGTGTTGAGGATTTCAAGTCCTATAGCATGCACGTATGGTAACCGTTGTGTGACAAATTTGAAGCATGAGGTATTTCATTGAGTGTCATCCTTTGTGTGGAGGTCGAGATCGCGTGATGGTTAACTCCTACCAACTCTTCCCCTAGGAGCATGCGTGTAGTACTTTGTTCTGATGACTTGTAGATTTTTGTAATAAGTATGTGAGTTCTTTATGACTAATGTTGACTCCATGGATTATACGCACTCTCACCCTTCCACCATTGCTAGCCTCTCTAGTACCGTGCAACTTTTGCCGGTACCATACACCCACCATATACCTTCCTCAAAACAGCCACCATACCTACCTATCATGGCATTTCCATATCCATTCCGAGATATTTTGCCATGCAACTTTCCACCGTTCCGTTTGTTATGACATGCTTCATCATTGTCATTTGCCATGCATGATCATGTAGTCGACATCGTATTTGTGGCTAGGCCACCATGCATAATTTTTCATACATGTCACTCTTGATTCATTGCACATCTCGGTACACCGTCGGAGGCATTCATATAGAGTCATATTTTGTTCTAGTATGGAGTTGTAATGTTGAGTTGTAAATAAATATAAGTGTGATGATCGTCATTATTAGAGCATTGACCCAAAAAAGGTAAAAAAGGGGAATGAAAGGCCAAAGAAAAAAAAGTCCCAAAAAAAGAAAAGAAAAAAAAGAAAAGAAAAAGAAAAAGAAAAGAAGGGACAATGCTACTATCTTTTTCCACACTTGTGCTTCAAAGTAGCACCATGATCTTCATGATAGAGAGTCTCTTGTTTTGCCACTTTCATATACTAGTGGGAATTTTCATTATAGAACTTGGCTTGTATATTCCAACGATGGGCTTCCTCAAATGCCCTAGGTCTTCGTGAGCAAGCAAGTTGGATGCACACCCACTTAGTTTCTTTTGTTGAGATTTTATACATTTATAGCTCTCGTACATCCGTTGCATGGCAATCCCTACTCACTTACATCGATATCGATTGATGGGCATCTCCATAGCCCATTGATACGCCTAGTTGATGTCAGACCATCTTCCTTCTTTTGTCTTCTCCACAACCACCACTCTATTCCACCTATAGTGCTATATACATGGCTCACGCTCATGTATTGCGTGAAAGTTGAAATAGTTTGAAAAAAATCTAAGTATGAAACAATTGCTTGGCTGAAACCGGGGTTGTGCATGATTTGGGTACTTTGTGTGACGAAGATGGAGCATAGACAAACTATATGATTTTGTAGGGATGAACTTTCTTTGGCCATGTTATTTTGAGAAGACATAATAGCTTTGTCAGTATGCTTGAAGTATTATTATTCTTATGTCAATATAGACTTTTGTCTTGAATCTTTCGGATTTGAACATTCATGCCACAATAAATAAAATTACATTGAGAATTATGTTAGGTAGCATTCCACATAAAAAAATCTGTTTTAATCATTTACCTACTCGAGGACGAGCATGAATTAAGCTTGGGATGCTTGATACGTCTCCAACGTATCTATAATTTTTGATTGTTCCATGCTATTATATTATCCTTCTAGGATGTTTTATGGGCTTTTATATACACTTTTCTATGATTTTTGGGACTAACATATTAACCTAGAGCCCAGTGCCAGTTTCTGTTTTTCTCTTGTTTTAGAGTATCACAGAAAAGGAATATCAAACGGAGCCCAATTGACCTGAAACTCTACGGAGGTTGTTTTTGGACCAGAAGAAGCCCAGGATGTGCCAGAGGGGGACCATAAGGTTCCCGGGCTGCCCATGAGGGTAGGGGGCGCCCCCCTGGGCGCTCCCCTGCCTCGTGGACAGCCCGGAAGTCCCCTTTACTTGTCCCCGACTCCAACACCTCCTATATATACATAAACCTCTAGAAAATAACCTAGATCGGGAGTTTCACCGCCGAAAGCCTCTATTGCCACCGAAAACCAATCTAGACCCGTTCTGGCACCCTACCGGAGGGGGGGGGGGGAATCCCTCTCCGATGGCCATCTTCATCATCCCGGTGCTCTCCATGATGAGGAGGGAGTAGTTCACCCTCGGGGCTGAGGGTATGTACCAGTAGCTATGTGTTTGATCTCTCTCTCTCTCTCATGTTCTTGAGATGGCACGATCTTGATGTATCGCGAGCTTTGCTATTATAGTTGGATCTTATGATGCTTCTCCCCCTCTACTCTCTTGTAATGGATTGAGTTTTCCCTTTGAAGTTATCTTATCGGATCGAGTCTTTAAGGATTTGAGAACACTTCATGTATGTTAGCATGTGCTTATCTGTGGTGACAATGGGATATCACGTGATCTACTTGATGTATGTTTTGGGTGATCAACTTGTGGGTTCTGTGACCTTGGGAATCTATGCATAGAGGTTGGCACATGTTTTCGTCTTGAATCTCCGGTAGAAACTTTGGGGCACTCTTTGAAGTTCTTTGTGTTGGTTGAATAGATGAATCTGAGATTGTGTGATGCATATCGTATAATCATACCCACGGATACTTGAGGTGACAATGGAATATCTAGGTGACATTAGGGTTTTGGTTGATTTGTATCTTAAGGTGTTATTCTAGTACGAACTCTAGGATAGATTGAATGGAAAGAATAGCCTCGTGCTATTTTACTACGGACTCTTGAATAGATCGATCAGAAAGAATAACTTTGATGTGGTTTTGTAACATCCCAAATTTTCAATTTGGAATGTTATACATTAGATCATCATGCATATCATATTTTCTTGCTTTTGGTGATCCAAGAAAAATCCTAAGCAACTCAAGGACCCTCGGAGAGAGTTGGGGATTTCAATATTTTCATATTTGAGGTTTCTCAAATTTTGAAAATAGGATCATTTGATTTTATTTATTTTATCTTAAAGTATTTCTATCATAAAGATATGAGAGAGGGAGTAAAATGACTCTCCCAAAATAAAGAAATACGGAGGATTTAATAAAAAGATCAAATAAGTTTTATTTGGATTTTATTTGAATTAGGAAAAATTGCATGTTTTCAAAAATGCATTTTAGTGCCAAGAACATGTTCATCTTGTCCTAAATATTCTATTTAGACGGTGAAAATTTGTTTTGGCAATTTCTAGATTTTATTTTATTTTCTAGAGTTATTTTAGAGCCGGCATTAAAAAAAAATAGGGGGACCCAACCCGACTGGGCCGAAGCCCAGCCGAGGCAGGCCCATCGCCCGCCGCGCCGCCTTCCCCGTGAGAGATCACCGCGGCCGCGTCGGACTCTTGCCGTCGCCGCCGTTACTTGCCCCATCTCCCAAGTTCTCCCCCTATATATATAGCTGCCCCCTTCTTCCTCCACCGCACCCCGCTGCACCCCGCCGCCGAAGCCGCCGCAAGCCGCCGCCGCAGCGAGCCCGCGACACCGCTGCCGCCGCGAGCCCGCGACACCACCGCTGCCGCTGTACGCCACCGCCCCGCCGCAGACGCCGCCGCTGCCGCTGCCCACCGCCACCACCGCAGCAGCCCCGCCGTCCGTCGTCGCCACAAGCCGCCGCCAGCTGTTTTCGACGAGGTAGCCGCCGCCCGGTTTTCTTTTAGAAGATCATTGGTTTTTTAAGAACCCTAGTCATTTTTTAGATTGGTTTTAATAGATCGGTTTTCTGTTTTTATTCTCTGGTTTAGTTTAGTAGTAATGTCGGAACCCCGATCCTAAGTCACACAGGTCTAGCCTGTAACACATCATATCACTTTGCGGCCTCACGCACGGTATTCCCACGGGTGCCACCTTACCTGGCCCGGGACCGTTTGCGCATTTTGGCACACGTATATGATAGTGTCGCTAGCATCCATATGACAGAGAACCCGGGCCGACATGACTAGTTATAAACCAAAAGTGGCACTAAATTACAGAGACATGCATACATGACCCAGCAACGAACGTGTCGGTCATCAACGTATGAACCCAAGTCGTAGCAAGCTACAAGGACTTAAAGGAACAACGCGTGACATTTCCCCTAAGGGACAGACACAGGAACGAAGAAGGACACATGCCGGCCAACCTAAGTGTTCCGGAGCAGTAGCAAGCTACCAAGGCTCAGTGGAAGCACTAGGAGACATTTCCCTGTAAGGTAGGCTACCAAAGGTAAACAACTAGGTGTCGGATCCCACACATAGCAATACACATTACACGTACGCATAACATGCAGGTATGTGCTGTACAACAAGGCATCACAACATAACTCAACAACTCATATAGATAAAGGCCCAGAAGAGCCATCATAGCATTTATTACAATCAGAGGTCACATGACCCAACATACAGAGCATACAGGCAACGGAAGCATAACATGTCTGAGTACAGACAACTACAAATGAAGAAGGCTGAAAAAGCCTGACTATCTACAAGACCCTCCAAAGGGTACAAGATCGTAGTTGAGGTAACAAGCTAAACGTCGAAGTCCACGCGGAACCACTAGCGAGACTGAAGTCTCTCTGCAAAAACATAAATTAAGCAAACGTGAGTACAAAGGTACTCAGCAAGACTTACATCAGAACTAGCTACATATGCATCAGTATCAACAAAGGGGTGGTGGAGTTTGACTACAACAAGCCAGCTTTGACTCGGTGGCTATTCTGAACTACGACTGCAAGTAACTCTTTTGAGGTGGCGCACACGAGTCCACATATTCACCAATCAATACACCACTATGGATCCGCTCCCGTCTCCCTACGAGAAGGCCATCCATAGCACTCACGCTTATCTTGCGTGTTTTAGAGTATCCACTTTCACTTGTCTATGAACTGTAGAGGCAACCCAGAAGTCCATTTCCGCGGACACGGCTATTCGAATAGATTATATATATAACCCTGCAGGGGTGTACTTCTTCACACACGCTCTCACCACTTACCGCCGTTTACACGACATGTACTCGGCAACCTTCAAGCGGAGGCCCAGCGAGGGTGTCGGCCACGACCTGACTAACCACACAAGTCTCTCGTCCAGGTTTATCGCCTATTTGGGTTCCATCCGTGGGGAGATCCGGCCGGGGTGTCGCTCACGGCCCCAAACGATGTGTACAGGGTTCCCGCATCACCAAACGGGGGATCGGTACACCGTGCCACGTACCTGCCGCGTCACAGCCCACCCCGAGGGTCAGTGCTGCGCATGACCTCCAGTAAACTACAAACACCAGAAACTAGTTGCAACTCCTGGACAGAGATCATGTTGATTAATAAGTCGAGAGAGTCAATTAAGGATCCCAATGTGTGGTAGTAGCTGTTTCATGGACCAACCAACACAGAACTCAGTTCCTGAGGACGGCTGCAATGAGACAACCCACCATGTACTCCTACATGGCCTCTCATCGCTACCTTTACCAAATCGTGTTCACACACTTAGCTCCCAACAGTAAGACATGTTCACCACATTCCAATTCATCCCCGATGAATCAGACCTGACACAACTCTAAGCAATAGCAGGCATAACCAAAAAGCATGAAAGAGTAGGCACAACATGGCTCAAACAACTCCTACTCATACTAGTGGGTTTCAACTATTTACTGTGGCAATGACAGGTCATGCAGTGGAAAGAGGTTCAACTACCGCAGCAGGTAACAGTTGAAGCGTTGTTGTCCTAATGCATTTAAAGAGAGCAAGAGCGAGAGAGTGGGATTGTATCGGAATGCTCAATGGGGTTTTGCTTGCCTGGCACTTCTGAAGATTACATTGGCTCTTCATCGGTGTCATCGATCACATCGTCGGAACACGTCTACTGAAAGGGAACAACACCGGCAACAGAGAAAGAAACACAATCAATGCAATGCACAATATGATGCATGATCATGACATGGCATTATGCTGTGCATTGACCTAATGCAACTATCAACACAATTAAATGAAGTTGGTTTGAACCCAAGATTCAAATTCAAACTCCACATGTAGTTATTTAAATACCATTCATTTAATTTGTCCTAAACAGTAGCCATAAGTTGTTCTAACATGCATGAAAACAGTACAGATGGATAGATTGGATTTTTCTGATCAATTTTCATATATAAATTATTTTCATCTGAGCTACGGTTGATTTTATATGAATTTTAGAAGTTTTAACTAATTTCTAAAATAAATAAATCATTTTTGATTTATTTAGAATTCCAGAAAGGCTTTATGACATCATAGTGATGTCATCACTACGTCAGCAAGTCAAAGGCGCCAGCCCAGGTCAAACCTGACTGCTGGGACCCACAAGTCAGTGTCTCAACTAATTAACTAAATTAGTTAACACTAAGTTAAACCTAACTCTAATTAATTAGGGGCCTGGGCCCACACGTCCGTGAGTTAGTGGTTGACTAAGGGCGTGGGGCCCATACGTCAGTGACCCGGGGTGGTCAACCCCCCGGTCAAACAAGTCAAACTTGCCGGCGACTCGCCGGCGGCGAGGCCCGAGATGCCGGAGGTGCTCGGAAAACCTCCACGGGGCTCGGATCGATGCGCTGAGGGCATAAATGGGATGCTGGCGATGCGCCGCGTCGGATGGTGGCGGTCTCCTGGCCTGGGGTGGCCGGAAACTGCGCCGGCGGCGGGATTTGCGGCAGCCGGAGCTCGGGTCTGTGCGGGCGTCGTGCTGCGGCTCGAGGGAGAGCGAACGGAGGTGCTGGGAAGCACCTAAGGGGCAGCAGGGGCACGCCAGAGCCTCTGGTTGGAGCGGAGGGGCTCGACAGCACGGAGCTCGCCGGCCATGGCGGACGGCGGCTTCGGGTGCTCGCGGGGCAGCGGCTACAGGGCGTGCGCGAAGGAAAGGCGGAGGAAAATAGGTTCAGTGGCTCATGGCGGGTCGCCCGGTGCAGACGGAGGGGTCGGGGAGGCGTTGGTTGCCGCGAATCGCCGGTGACGTTCCTCGGGCATCGACGGCGAAGATGGTGATGTTGGCGATGAAGCGGAGCCCTCCGGCTCATTTTCTGCGGCGTGGGAGGCCAGGTGCTCGACGACGGGGCTTCTGCGCTCGGCGATGCGGTGATAGGAGGACGGTGGCTACGCGTACGCGAGACGGCGGCCGGCGGTTTGCTCTCGGATGGAGCTCGGGGAGGAGCCAGGGGGTGAGGTAGAGACCAGAGGGTTTGGGGAAGAGGGGGGATTTGCAGCACGTCTCCAGGCACGTCGGATGGGCTCAGAAACGCCTCGGCGGCAAGCAGGAGGTGTCCACGGCCACGCGCCGCTGCTGGCACGCAGCTGCTTTGGGGCGAGGGGAGGAAGACGACGGAGTGGCTGGCGGGCTGGGCCAACAGGAGCTGGGCCGTGCAGGTAAAGGCCAGGTAAGTTCCTTCTCTCTCTCTCTTCTAAATTAGTTTCTGTTTTCTAATTTTTTCTATTCTGTAATTTGTTTCTGATTTAGTAAAAAAAAATACTAAATCAATTTATTTTCTTCTGATAAATTTGTAGGGGCTAAAAGAATTATTCCAAAGCCCCTCACAATTTTCCAGAATTATTGGAGCAATTTAAAAATATATAGCATTTAAATGGCCCCAATTCAAATACTTATGATTTAATTCAAAGCCCAATAATTCCCTAAAAATGTTCAATATTTTTGGTTTGGATCAAAACCCTTGCCAAAATTATCACCCATTGATGAAGGCATTTTTGGGTTTATTGAAAAGGATTTTTATTTGAACCTATTTGAGTTCATTTAGTGCTAGGGTTTGATCAATCCCCAATTCCAGTTTAGCAAAATTTAAACATGATGACATGATGATCAGGCAAGAACCACAGGGGTTGATCTAGGGATGTGACAACTCACCCCCACTAAAACAAGAATCTCGTCCCGAGATTCGAGCGTAGGGTAAGAAATGAGAGGGGACACTAGCTAACACAATCTTCATGATCCAGCTGTCCTTCATATGAATGTTGATTGCTTGCATCATGTTGATCCTGACATCCTGGCTTTTAAGGTCTTTGTCCAACACGGTGACAACGAAAGAAATTCCGCAGTAGTTGATCTTGTGAAAGATCGGGCAACTCAAGATCAGCTCTTGGAGTGAGACGTTGAAACATCTCTTGAGATGAGACACGGAGTACACCTCCAGGGGGATGGAGTGAAACAAACGATGAAGGTTCACCTAGTGGCAATAATTCCACACCTAAGAAGATGGTGATCGATACCACCAGATGGGGCACCTTAGAGAAGTTGACTCATAGAGTTATTCCCCTAAGTGGCAAAAATAATTACTTTTGATATAGAGATCATTGAAACTCTCTATACCAGCCGGAGGCAAATCACAATCGATCATTTGACGGAGTCCGAAAGAATGACATTCTCGGGCCAGAATGGATGATGTGGACTACCTTGTTGAAGACAACACAAGGGATGATTTGCTTATCATCGGAAATGGATGGGACCCATGGCAAGTCCATTGCTGAAGATAATCCTGAACAACAGTGATTGAGAACGGTAACCCATGGAGAATCGGCACATTGGCGGTGCAAGCTGGGAACAAAATGCAATGCTGGGAATGATTCTGGTAACTGGGAAGAATCCCAACAGTAGAGAGTAAATCTACTCTTGAGGGGTTATAGCATAACCAAGAGCATTTTTTTTGAAAATCAATGATAGTAGGAGAGCATCCTACTGACTTCCCATATATAAACAAAGGTTACATAGTGTCAGGGTGTTCATGCAGGACAAGATGTTGGCCCCTAGTAGTCAGGGGCCCTCCATCATGCCAAGCACCCCAGATCCAACTGTTTAAAGAAAGGGTTTAGCTTTAGTCTAGTGTTCTTAAGAAGTCTCCTACAAACTGTTCTAGGGAGGGTTTAACCCGATGTACAAGCAAGCCAAAGTCTTTCTTAAACCTCTCCTGCCAGGAGGCAACCGAGGGGGGAGTCGCCCTAAACACCTTGCCGTTGCGCTCCTTCCATATGCTCCAGGCCGCCGTCAGAAAGGTCTCCATGAACATGGGTTTGGTCCAGTGCTGCCGCCCGGAGTGCACGATCTGCAGGCGATCTCCATTATGTATCCAGTCCATTCCCAGCCTCCCCCAGCAGATTCTACTGAAGTTGCAGCTAAAAAAGAGATGCTCAACGGTTTCTTCCTCTCCACTCGCACAAAGCTCACATGCCACCCCCTCCGAAACATTGTAGTGTCACCGTTTGAGCATATTTTTGGTGTTCACCCGATCCATCAGCAGCAACCACGCAAATACCTTAATCTTCATTGTGCATCTGCTCTTCCAGATCCATTTGAAAGCCACATCCGCTATCACTTCCTTGAAGTAGTTCGCATAGTATTTGCGCGAGGAGTATCGGTCTCCCCACAAGCAGGTCCAGGAATCATTTAGGTCGTCTACGGGGGTGATGTCCCTCGAGAGGTCTTGCATTTCCAGCACTTCATCCCTAGCCTGTTGAGAGAGGGGTAGATAGAATCCTTGCTGCATGTTTGTGATGGACAGGAAGTCCCTGACAGACGCATCTTCCATTGTAGTGTAGGAAAAGGCCCGTGGATGCGAGAGCTCAAGGGTTTTGGCTAGCCACAAGTCCTTCCAGAACAACACCGATGAGCCATCACCCACCACAACCCTAGTAATACCTCTGTACTTGTCATTTAACTTCATCACGTCTCTCCACCAGAATGAGCCACAGACATCCGTCGCGTGCGGGACTTGGTGTTCGTAGTACGCGTCCCAGATCAGGGAGCACCAGGGGGTATCTTTTTTGTTATAAAAGCAGTGAAGGAACTTGAGAAGCAGCCCTACGTTCTGGATTTTGATGTCAAGAACACCCAGACCCCCATGCTTCTTAGGTCTACACACGAGAGCCCAAGAGGCCAGGGAGTTGCATGTTTCCCCTTGCTCCGTTTTTTTGCGCCAAAGGCATCGGCGACGGATCTTGTCCAGATGCTCAATCAACTTGAGTGGGAACTTGAGAGTGCACATGGGACAGATCATGAGGGATGTAATCATGGAGTTCAGCAGCGTCAACTTACTCCCATAGTTCATCAAGCATAGTGAAGAAGAGAGTCTACGTTCCGCCCTTTCCACCAGTGGCATGAGCTCGCTTACCGTAGGTTTGGTTGTTCCCATGGGCAACCCCAGGTAGGTGAATGGCATCCCCCCAAGCGAGCATTGCCAGATTTGCGCTAGATCCGCAGCAAGGCGTTCGTCCACGTTAAGTGGCACTAGAAGGGATTTGCTAAAGTTTATTTTGAGGCCGATCGAGTCCGCGTAGTCCATCAGGATTTGCTTCATGGTCTGTGCCTGCGCTAGGTCGGCCGGCATGACCAGGATTGTGTTGTCAGCATATTGTACCACTGGGTAATCCATTCCAGTGCGAGAGGGGATCGGCAGCTCGATAAGGCTGTTCTGGTACGCGTCGTTGATGGCAGCCTGTAGTAGATCACCTGCGAGGACAAAAATGAGGGGAGAGAGCGGGTCCCCTTGCCGTACCCCGCAATTGCAGTCAAATTGTCTTCCGGGAACTCCGTTTAAAAGGACCGAGGATTTGCCTGATCCAAAGATATTCTTGATCCACCCCATCCACCGATCATCAAAGCCCATGTATTGCATGATCTCCAACATAGCAGAATGATTGATAGTGTCAAAGGCTTTCGCAAAGTCCAATTTGAGCAGCACTATGGGTTTTTTCGATCGCTGGCATTGATAGATATACTCAAAAGCCCATGCCAGGCAGTCTTGAATGGAGCGGCTCTTCAAAAAACCGTATTGGTTTTTATGTATGATCTTGAGGATAACGGTCTGTAACCTGTTTGCAAGTAACTTGGTAATGATCTTCAGACAACAGTTTAAAAGAGTGATTGGGCGGAAGTCATTAGCCGATTCAGGCGAGTTGGTTTTGGGGATGAGCGTGATGAACCCTGTGTTGATGCTGATGAGGTCAAGGTTGCCGTTGTAAAAGTCCTCGCACAGTTTATAGAAATCCTTCTTGACAATGTGCCAACAGGTTTTGATGAAGTGTCCATTGAAGCCGTCAGGGCCAGGAGCACGATCTGCGGGCATGTTTTTAACCACTCCATCTATCTCAGAGTGCGTAAAAGGGGCTGACAGCGCTTCAAGACCATCGATCTTGTTGATGATTGAGGCTAAGTTAAACTTCATAGCCGGAGTGGAGGAAGCTCCAAGCCTCCCCTTGTATGTATCAAACAGCACCGCCTCCTTCGATTTATGATCAGTGACCACAGATCCATCTTGAAGTTTGAGTGAGGAGATGAAGTTTTTTCTATAACGTTCAGTCGCCAAAGCATGGAACAACTTCGTGTTTTCTTCCCCAAATTTGATGTATCGAATCGTGCAGCGCTCTCTCCAGTATCGATTCTGGTATTGTAGTAGTTTAAGCAGGTGGGCCTTGATAATTTTCCTGAAGTTTTTCTCAGGCACCGTGAGGGGCCTCCGGTCTTCCAGCCCATCAAGCTCCGCGAGGGCCCAATTGCAGTTTTGAATAAGTATTGAGAGGCGGGAGATTCCTTTACTCCATTTTTTAAGATCATACCTTAGGCGCTTCATCTTTTTGCATATAAGGGCAGAGATATTTTTTGCATAGCAGTACTTATCCCAGGATGCCTGCACTACTTCAAAAAAACCCGGGTGGTTAGTC
This sequence comes from Secale cereale, assembly GCA_902687465.1. NCBI lineage: Eukaryota > Viridiplantae > Streptophyta > Magnoliopsida > Poales > Poaceae > Secale > Secale cereale. The sequence continues at coordinate 93,875,721 of LR738712.1, forward strand.
CAATAATTTTCAAAACGAAAGACCTTGCTCTTGGGTATGGTGGTCTTGATTTCGACCACACATGGTGTGTGATCAGACACGGGTTTTCCAAGTGGGGTGGCTATTGTGTTTGGGTACGATTGGGTCCAATGACACGACGAGAGAAACCAGTCCAACTGTTCCAGCAAGGGGTCATTCTGCATATTGCTCCAAGTATAGGATCGTCCTTTAAGAGGGATTTCAACCAAGGCTTGTGTACGTATAATGTCATTGAAAATGAGTATGTCATTGATATCCCCCCCCGGCTTATTTCTGTTGTTGGATGATGGAATGTAGTTGTAGTCCCTAACAAGAAGCCAATCTTCAGTATCTGGTATTTCCAATTCATAGAGCCAATCAGTGAACAACACTCGGTCATCCCCCCTACATGGCCCATAGATATTGAATAGCGTCCATGTGTGGTCAGACACCTTCGAAGTTAACTTTACTCCTAAAGCGAAGAAATCCGAGAAAATCCTGTTCCCATCAAAGAGAGAACCATTCCAGACAGTAAGAATACCCCCCGAGGCACCACGCGAAGGAACAAAAGCAAATTGATCAAGACGGCGTGGACAGAATGTCTTAATGAAAGCAAGATCAAAAGAAGTGCGTTTAGTCTCCTGAAGGCACACGATATTACAACCCGAAGCTGCAATCGCATTTTTAACTACTAAGGTTTTATCATCTGAATTTATGCCACGGATGTTCCACACCAGCACCTTCCAATGCACTTGGTGTGCCATGTAGATTAGTTGGTGGGGGTGGTGGGAGCGGGCTCCTCCTCCTCCAGCGGCGCCATGAGCTTGGCCTGGGAGAGCTCGGCTGCAGGAATTCCACAGCGCGCCGTGCCGATCATCTGCAGCTGGGAAATAGGAGTTGGTGGCGGGACCTCATCAGCAGCAGGTTTTGCATGGGTTGTAGAGACGCTGAGAGGAGCCAAAGGCGCTTGCCGTGGCCTAACCTTGGACTTGTATGGGCGTGCTTCAGCCATGGAGGGGGCCTTGAAGCCATCATATCGGTTGTTCCTAGTGCTACGTCGGAGAGGTAGTAAAATCTCGCCTGCCATCTTGTTCTTCTTGACAGAGCGTGCCAGCGCCCGTGAGTCTTCCGCATGTTCAGTGATCACCTTCGCAGTAGCACGGGGCACATCCCATGGCTCCTCAACTGCAACCACAGTGGCATCCAACGACTGGCGAAGTAGCGGAGCAAAGGCTTCATCCCAACTGTGCTTGTCAAGTTTCACAAGGAGAGTGTCTGACATTGTGGCAACTGGGGTATACCAGGACCTGATTGCATATGCCACAAACAGGTATTGGAGCGAGCTACAGAACTGAGTGATCATCTCCAGGGAATCCTCAGCAGGGAGGAGCATGGGGAGCATGGGCTTATAGATGTACTTCCTGAGAAAGGAGATCAAACGCGCGAAAGGTAAAACACGGAGATTTGCCTCCTCCGCCGTTCCTCTGACAAAAGTCAGAGTGCTGTGGTGAGCTCCCAGAACAATGTCATCCACTGCCAGTTCGACCTGCGCAACATGCGCATTCCAGGCCTCCAGACCATCATCAAGAACATTTTCTTCAGGTGTTACTCCGTCCATCATGGACGGACCAGTGTATTCAGTGATCTAACGCCAGCTCTCACCCTGGTACTGCGGTGGGATTTCAGGCCATGGTTGCCATCCATTGGCTAGTGGCTGCTGTGTGGGTGGTTGAAGATCTTGCCCCAAGCCGCATTCGCCTGTTGCTGCTGTGCAACCATGGCTTCAAAGGAGACTTGTTGGGAAGCTGTCAGGAATGGTAGTTCCCTTGGATGCGGCGAGGCGTTCATCGGTGGCGGCGGCTCCTCTGTGCCCGCATTAGGCGGATTAGTTGGCCAATTAGTCAGGATATAAACCGGAATTGTCCAAGATCTTCCCAGACCTCCAAACACATTGGCTCTTTTAATGATCAGACTATGCGGCACATTAGAGAACTGATTGATAAGAACACGAACAAGAACTCTAGTCTTGACTTGCCCAGGGTTATGCCAAATCTCGAAGTTACCGAAGCAACTGACAGCCTTGTTCACATAATACTCATTCTGGTAATCAAGAGGAAATCCCAGGAACACTACCCATGCAACAGCTTCAAAGATCGGTATGCGCATGTTAGGTCCTTCATCATGGCGGGCGAAGTAAAAGGTCCTATCTTCATCTATCGGATGCGGCCCAGTAGTGATAAGAAAATCTCTGACAGCAGCTGATCTAAACCCAATCATCCCGACGCCTAGATGAAAGATATCAGAGTATATCACCTCAGCATTGAAGTCCTCAGCCAAGATTTGTAGGATTTCCGCGAGCACCATAGGACGCTGAAGATCGGGCGTCAGAGGGTTGGTGAGGACGAGCGCATAGTTTTCGTGGTGCAGAGGAGGAGCGCCGACGACCATCATGTTCCTCTGGAGTCTATCAGCGGGGCCATTGAAGATGGCGAGGGGGCCAGGGATGAACTGGAATGGCATGATTGGGAAGTTCGCCATGGGAGTATGAGTGGAGGTGTTGGCAGGGATGCTAGCGGGCGGATGAGTCGAGAGGCGTTTCTGGCGAGGGGAGGAAGCACTAGCAGGCGGATGAATTGATGGGGGCTGCTGGCGATTTGGTAGTGGGGGTGGCAGGTTGGGTAGGCTAGGGGTGCTCGAGGTGATAGGACGTAGGGTAGGAGGATGCGGACCGTCACCCCCAATAGGTAGAGCGCGCGTGTCCTGGCGCTGCGAATCGCCGGATTTGATATGCCATTCCATTTTCTGTTTTTTGTTTCCATCACAGCCTCGATAAACCCCAACGGGAGGAGATACTATACTAGTTTTTATCCTCCAAGCCCAGGAATCATTGGAAGGTTGCCGCGGTTTGGAAAACCTCGCCTTATGGAAAGATTGGCTACTGTTGGAAATGGGTATATCTTTGGTGGGGACATGCAAGGTTTTTGGTTTCCAAAGAAAATGGGGAGAGGCTTCAGCGAAACAAAGTTTCGCTACGTGACTGAGAAAACCACAGGAGGAGCACAAGACCCGAGCCGGGCATGCAAAGAAAAGGTGGTGGGTAGAGCCACAGGTTGTGCAAACGGATTGGCCCGGCCCAACATGGGGTCGAGAGGTGTTCGCCGGCTTAAGTATTTTGCCCTCAGGACAGATATTTGCAAGATGGCCCAGTTGATGGCAAGCAGCACATAAATTTAAACGTTGGAATATTACCTCCGATGGCGGGATGGATTGTAGATGCCATATTGAGGCAATCTTCTCATCAGAATAGCCAAACACCCGTTGGTCCAAAATATGGAATAACATGAAATCCGGGATGTGTTCCCAATTCTTTGGCTCAAATTTAATGCCCTGAAAAGCTTGATTCCCGGCCGACGGGGGAACATTAAATGCGTTTTGAAAACTGCCAAAAGAGATCCAATCCTTGTCTGGGGGCTGAGCACATGCATCGCTTGAACAATCTGGATCAAAAGTGAGATGTTTCGCAAATGTATGTTTTCCATGGGTGTGCGAATGATTGCCCCGATGATTGTCCATGAAATGAAACCCAAATTTCGAGAGTTCCTCGTTAGCTGAATGATCTTTGCTAGCGCTTTTCCGGAGAAAGTCGAGGTTGGGTTTGATTGCAATAGGGGTTCGAGCAGCCACCTCACCAAGCTCATCATCTAAATGCCAACCATTATCCAAACTTGAATAATTCATCGATGGTTTGAACAAGTGAAAATGACAAACAAAATCCGGCCAAACCCGATCCTTCAACTTGTAAATGAAATGCCCCACATTGTTAGAAGCAACGGAGAAGCGAAAAGACCGTTTGCCCAATTGAAGAACATTAAATCCCAATGGAGAACCACCAATGCAGCATTGGAGCACTAGGCCAACCGATTCTGTCGTGAGAGAGAAAGATGCCGAGGAGAAGGAGACAACCAAGAAGAACTCCTTGGTATGAGAGGAAGAAGAGAAGTGCACCGATGAACCAAACTTTGTGCGCACCTGTTTAGCCACAGAGATCCCAGGGTTGAGATCCCAATGGAGGAGGCTAGCCATTCGTAGGCTAGTCTAGAGAACGCCATGGGTGATTGCCGGCCGTCGGTGATGGTGGTGGTGGAGGTGGGAGGAGAGGTGGAGAGGTGGGGAGAGAGCCATCCAACTTACTACTAACAATATAACCAAGAGCATTGGAAGCAATCCCGGTTAGTGTCAAGGATAACACCTAGTGCTTGTGCGTGCTCTCAAGAACTTGAGTATTCCCGTATTCATCAAGGTTTTACCAATATCCGTGTCAAGGATCCTGGCAACACAACATGCTACCATGATGAATAATGATGGATGATGCAGATGCAAAGGAAGATAACGCTTTCTCAGATTTCACCTTAGCGGAGTCAAGGGGCAAAATCTGGATGATCGACCAAGAAACATTTAGCACTCCGCTTCTAATGTTCTCCTTGATGTGCTAGCAAATCCATTCATAGGTATGTTTGGTATCTTGAACATCAAGTAAGGGTCCGACTTCGGAAGCACAAGAATCCATAAAGAACAAATAGGGGGTAAATCCTACGAAATCCTTATGGGGAGGTGGCCAATTTCTTCAATCAAGATACTACAACAATAGGTCTTCCGGCTAGGTGTGTTGGCCACGACATCCACTTTACCGGTAATCGAGAGACCAATATTATAGTTCTTGGGAAATGCACCAACCATCATATCTGCCTGAGATTTAGTTCTGATTGGTGTCAGGATATTCCAGACTCATCGAGTCTAGAAAGAAAAATGAAAGTTTGCAACACAACTCGACGAGACGGCGTTGCGAGATTCTCGGGGAGTGAACTACGATAGCAAGCTCCAAAACATGAGCTGGTTATGCTACATACATGTGAACACGTTGTCCAGGACAAGCATGACCACGTAGTAGTCTTACAACAAAACACTATCGAGTTCAGGTGGGGAACCATCAACAAGGATAGCAAAGTCCTAACATAAGTCATGATTCTTAAGAAGGAACTTCTTCTCCTTGAACAAATCTATCAGTGGCTTGGTGTGCTAGGGATACATACAGAATGAAGATGATCAGTCTATCAAACCATAGAATACTTCACACGTATGCATGACTGACTTGGGATGACTCCAGAGGAGGTAAAAACATGCTTTCTCGAATTCACGGCGGCAACTTGCATCAAATGCACATGAATTAGAGGAAGTCACTTCTTTCTTCCGTACATATGCTTCACGAATGGGTCATGAAGATAATGCTTATAAAAGTTTCCAATACTAGCTGGATGTTCAACATAGATCATGGAGAAGATAACAATGTTGCTGATGGGCTCAACAACAATTCATCCAGGTTTCCATATAGATGGAATTCCATGACAATGTGAACAAAGTGATAGCATTGGTCAGACTAATAGATGTAATGAGGTATGCTTGAGGAACACCCACGAGTAAGACAACATTACGAATACCATTGATTCTGATTTGACTTGACGATAGCCCATACTCAAATCAAATTTTGGGCAAGACAATAGATCCAACAATTGTTCACAAGGATCAACCGATCAAGATATCATCTTTCTTCAACACACACACACAAAAGATATCCCTTGAGATGAACTAAGATGGCAAACTTTTATCTTCCAACTCTCCAAGTTGTTGTTTAGCTTAACCAACTAGTTCAGGGTATCCAACACAGATTCTTGGAGAAGGGGTGGTTTATATGAAACCAACTTGATTACGAGCTCGACGCACTGGTCAGGGGACAACCCGGTGATACCTCCGGGAAGATAGCCGGAAAATCATGAACCACCGATATGTTACTAAGCTCGCAAACAATCTTGCTTTTCAGGGCGAGATGATATGATCGCAAGAGTGAAGGATTTATGCAATCCTAACTCATTGATCAAGAGTGCACCAGAAAAATGGACTAGGTAGCACGATCAATCTTAGAAATGGTGATTCAGTAACCAACACACTAAGAATGAAATTGTTGTCCTTTAACTACCAAGCAACAAGGTTGCTAGGAGTATTGTTTTCACACATCACAATACACTTGTCGGCATTCCGGTTACCATAACATGGAGACCGAGGAATGAACGACGATGGTGAGAAGTATTACTGTATCAAGAGTTCATAGGATGATGTGCAATTCCCATGACATTCTGAACATAAAGATGGTAATATTCCAAGATAGAACAGATTAGAAGCTGGATTAACATTCTTCATCTGTGGAGTACAACTTCTTTGACCCAATCCTGGATATGGATAGGGTACTGGAGTTTGGTTCTCCTAGTCATTCCAGAATAGAATGGCTTGACAGACCACAAGAGTAAAAGGCATCGATGAACACGGGTGCACAACTACTCCTGACTATCAACTGATAGACGGGGGTCATGATACAACTAAAAGGAGACAACTCAAGGAACATATAACTTCTGAGTTGTGGATGCATAGATTAACATGTCGAACGAGTTCAACATATTTCTTCCGGATAACCCATGCAGAAAATAGAATTGGCAGAGTCACAATATGAATGGAGTACTACTCAGGAGCACTCTGGTTGTGATCTTTTGGTTCAGAAGAACTTCTGCCATGATGGTTCATGGTATTGGAAGAACGATATACCACGGAGCTCGAGGACTATCACAAGGTTACTAGTATCCTAAAGGAACGAGCAAATACTACCAACAAGACATAAGTGGAGTGATTCTTGGGTTCAAGAACCCAGGAATAGAATGCCTACTAACTAAATGGCATCACGGGATGCTTTCGAGAATAATGGCCAGAATCATCACACTGAGAATATAAAGCATTGCTGGATTACTGGTGATCTTCTAAGACACCTAGGGTCATAATAATAAGTCCAACATATATGTCGAGGTAACAGAGTGCCTCAACACACTGACTAGTGTGGTTAATCTGGCCTAAAAGGACATTAAGAACAGGTAGGGATGATTTGCAAATGCATCAGATTGTTTAGAGACCTGGGATGACTCGGACAGCATAACGGCTGCAAATGCTCGAAAATACTTCTGAGATCCAAGCAAAAAGGGTAGCATATCCACTTAACATCATAATGTCAAGGTTCTGAGACCAACAGTTGAACAAACAGAAGTAGTAGAAACTGAACTGAGGGTTGAATCCACAATAACGTGATCCTGATAAATAGAATGAGAATCCTAGTTCTTAATCCCCGTGGAAAGAAGAAGGTGACTCAGATCAGAAGGTCATAGGGCAAAGGAGTAAAAAGAGCCTTACATTCCCTTCCACAAACAATTCCCTTACATAACTAAGAGTTTCTAGACACGACTTCGACCAATTTGGCTTGCTAATCCTACAGGCAGTCAGGCTCTGATACCAAAGCTGTCGGAACCCCGATCCTAAGTCACACAGGTCTAGCCTGTAACACATCATATCAATTTGCGGCCTCACGCACGGTATCCCCACGGGTGCCACCTTACCTGGCCCGGGACCGTTTGCGCATTTTGGCACACGTATATGATAGTGTCGCTAGCATCCATATGACAGAGAACCCGGGCCGACATGACTAGTTATAAACCAAAAGTGGCACTAAATTACAGAGACATGCATACATGACCCAGCAACGAATGTGTCTGTCATCAACGTATGAACCCAAGTCGTAGCAAGCTACAAGGACTTAAAGGAACAACGCGTGACATTTCCCCTAAGGGACAGACACAGGAACGAAGAAGGACACATGCCGGCCAGCCTAAGTGTTCCGGAGCAGTAGCAAGCTACCAAGGCTCAGTAGAAGCACTAGGAGACATTTCCCTGTAAGGTAGGCTACCAAAGGTAAACAACTAGGTGTCGGATCCCACACATAGCAATACACATTACACGTACGCATAACATGCAGGTATGTGCTGTACAACAAGGCATCACAACATAACTGAACAACTCATATAGATAAAGGCCCAGAAGAGCCATCATAGCATTTATTACAATCAGAGGTCACATGACCCAACATACAGAGCATACAGGCAACAGAAGCATAACATGTCTGAGTACAGACAACTACAAATGAAGAAGGCTGAAAAAGCCTGACTATCTACAAGACCCTCCCAAGGGTACAAGATCGTAGCTGAGGTAACAAGCTAAACGTCGAAGTCCACGAGGAACCACTAGCGAGACTGAAGTCTCTCTGCAAAAACATAAATTAAGCAAACGTGAGTACAAAGGTACTCAACAAGACTTACATCAGAACTAGCTACATATGCATCAGTATCAACAAAGGGGTGGTGGAGTTTGACTGCAGCAAGCCAGCTTTGACTCGGTGGCTATTCTGAACTACGACTGCAAGTAACTCTTTTGAGGTGGCGCACACGAGTCCACATATTCACCAATCAATACACCACTATGGATCCGCTCCCGTCTCCCTACGAGAAGGCCATCCATAGCACTCACGCTTATCTTGCGTGTTTTAGAGTATCCACTTTCACTTGTCTATGAACTTTAGAGGCAACCCAGAAGTCCATTTCCGCGGACACGGCTATTCGAATAGATTATATATATAACCCTGCAGGGGTGTACTTCTTCACACACGCTCTCACCACTTACCGCCGTTTACACGACATGTACTCGGCAACCTTCGAGCGGAGGCCCAGCGAGGGTGTCGGCCACGACCTGACTAACCACACAAGTCTCTCGTCCAGGTTTATCGCCTATTTGGGTTCCATCCGTGGGGAGATCCGGCCGGGGTGTCGCTCACGGCCCCAAACGATGTGTACAGGGTTCCCGCATCACCAAACGGGCGATCGGTACACCGTGCCACGTACCTGCCGCGTCACAGCCCACCCCGAGGGTCAGTGCTGCGCACGACCTCCAGTAAACTACAAACACCAGAAACTAGTTGCAACTCCTGGACAGAGATCATGTTGATTAATAAGTCGAGAGAGTCAATTAAGGATCCCAATGTGTGGTAGTAGCTGTTTCATGGACCAACCAACACAGAACTCAGTTCCTGAGGACGGCTACAATGAGACAACCCACCATGTACTCCTACATGGCCTCTCATCGCTACCTTTACCAAATCGTGTTCACACACTTAGCTCTCAACAGTAAGACATGTTCACCACATTCCAATTCATCCCCGATGAATCAGACCTAACACAACTCTAAGCAATAGCAGGCATAACCAGAAAGCATGAAAGAGTAGGCACAACATGGCTCAAACAACTCCTACTCATACTAGTGGGTTTCAACTATTTACTGTGGCAATGACAGGTCATGCAGTGGAAAGAGGTTCAACTACCGCAGCAGGTAACAGTTGAAGCGTTGTTGTCCTAATGCATTTAAAGAGAGCAAGAGCAAGAGAGCGGGATTGTATCGGAATGCTCAATGGGGTTTTGCTTGCCTGGCACTTCTGAAGATTACATTGGCTCTTCATCGGTGTCATCGATCACATCGTCGAAACACGTCTACTGAAAGGGAACAACACCGGCAACAGAGAAAGAAACACAATCAATGCAATGCACAATATGATGCATGATCATGACATGGCATTATGCTGTGGATTGAGCTAATGCAACTATCAACACAATTAAATGAAGTTGGTTTGAACCCAAGATTCAAATTCAAACTCCACATGTAGTTATTTTTTTGACTATATACTGCAGGGCAAAAGCCCCACAGCCCACTTTATTGAGTTATAAAAGAATCAAAATACAACAAAGTTAGAGATACTTACAAAGGTTTGGGAAACAGAAGGGCCTAAGGTAAGTTAGCTAACCAATACATAAAGGTATCCTTATATTTACATTTTATCCTATGAGATAAGAGAGTCATGTCATGGATAAAATTGTGCCTCACATGTAGTTATTTAAATACCATTCATTTCATTTGTCCTAAACAGTATCCATAAGTTGTTCTAACATGCATGAAAACAGTACAGATGGATAGATTGGATTTTTCTGATCATTTTTCATATATAAATTATTTTCATCTGAGCTACGGTTGATTTTATATGAATTTTAGAAGTTTTAACTAATTTCTGAAATAAATAAATCATTTTTGATTTATTTAGGATTCCAGAAAGGCTTTATGACATCATAGTGATGTCATCACTACGTCAGCAAGTCAAAGGCGCCAGCCCAGGTCAAACCTGACGGCTGGGACCCACAAGTCAGTGTCTTAACTAATTAACTAAATTAGTTAACACTAAGTTAAACCTAACTCAAATTATTAGGGGCCTGGGCCCACACGTCAGTGAGTTAGTGGTTGACTAAGGGCGTGGGGCCCATACGTCAGTGACCCGGGGTGGTCAACCCCCCGGTCAAACAAGTCAAACTTGCCGGCAACTCGCCGGCGGCGAGGCCCGAGATGCCGGAGGTGCTCGGAAAACCTCCACGGGGCTCGGATCGATGCGCTGAGGGCATAAATGGGATGCTGGCGATGCGCCGCGTCGGATGGTGGCGGTCTCCTGGCCTGGAGTGACCGGAAACAGTGCCGGCGGCGGGATTTGCGGCGGCCGGAGCTCGGGTCTGTGCGGGCGTGGTGCTGCGGCTCGAGGGAGAGCGAACGGAGGTGCTGGGAAGCACCTAAGGGGCAGCAGGGGCATGCCAGAGCCTCTGGTTGGAGCGGAGGGGCTCGACAGCACGGAGCTCGCCGGCCATGGCGGACGGCGGCTTCGGGTGCTCGCGGGGCAGCGGCTACAGGGTGTGCGCGAAGGAAAGGCGGAGGGAAATAGGTTCAGTGGCTCACGGCGGGTCGCCCGGTGCAGACGGAGGGGCCGGGGAGGTGTTGGTTGCCGCGAATCACCGGTGACGTTCCTCGGACATCGACGGCGAAGATGGTGATGTTGGCGATGAAGCGGAGCCCTCCGGCTCGTTTTCTGCGGCGTGGGAGGCCAGGTGCTCGACGGCGGGGCTTCTACGCTCGGCGATGCGGCGATAGGAGGACGGTGGCTACGCGTACGCGAGACGGCGGCCGGCGGTTTGCTCTCGGATGGAGCTCGGGGAGGAGCCAGCGGGTGAGGGAGAGACCAGAGGGTTTGGGGAAGAGAGGGGGGATTTGCAGCACGTCTCCAGGCGCGTCGGATGGGCTCAGAAACGCCTCGGCGGCAAGCAGGAGGTGTCCACGGCCACGCGCCGCTGCTGGCACGCAGCTGCTTTGGGGCGAGGGGAGGAAGACGACGGAGTGGCTGGCGGGCTGGGCCAACAGGAGCTGGGCCGTGCAGGTAAAGGCCAGGTAAGTTCCTTCTCTCTCTCGCTTCTAAATTAGTTTCTGTTTTCTAATTTTTTCTATTCTGTAATTTGTTTCTGATTTAGTAAAAAAAAAATACTAAATCAATTTATTTTCTTCTGATAAATTTGTAGGGGCTAAAAGAATTATTCCAAAGCCCCTCAAAATTTTCCAGAATTATTGGAGCAATTTAAAAATATATAGCATTTAAATGGCCCCAATTCAAATACTTATGATTTAATTCAAAGCCCAATAATTCCCTAAAAATGTTCAATATTTTTGGTTTGGATCAAAACCCTTGCCAAAATTATCACCCATTGATGAAGGCATTTTTGGGTTTATTGAAAAGGATTTTTATTTGAACCTATTTGAGTTCATTTAGTGCTAGGGTTTGATCAATCCCCAATTCCAGTTTAGCAAAATTTAAACATGATGACATGATGATCAGGCAAGAACCACAGGGGTTGATCTAGGGATGTGACAACTAAACGTTCACCTGTTCGTTCGTTCTAACGAACGAATTCGTCGTTTAGTCTTAGCTGACGAACGTCCGTTCGTTAAGCTGTTTTAGTTTTCTTTTTCGCAGTTATTTTCTGATCGCGATCTCTGATCCGATCTTCGTTTTAGTTTTACTTTTCGCTCGTTTATCGGAATCAGGTGATTCAAGCGCCTGGAGTTTCATCTCGAAATTCTCTTTCCGTTTAACCTAGTCACTCAAGCGTTTGCCTCTACTAAATTTGGACTATGGTCCAGATTGGTTCGGTAGTTGTTTTTCTTTCGCCGTTTGTCTTTCGTTGCTTTTTCTTTTGCCGTTTCTTTTGCAAACCGGAGTTCTTAAGTTGAACTTTCTGGTTAGATCTCTCATTCGAGTTTTACCTGTGCATTATTTAAGTACTTATTGTGTGCTTGTTTGTTTGCGATAGAGTACCCGGAGTGCGCCGCTTGCTACTTTGAATCTCTAGGTTTTGTGGATCATCAGCAAGGCAAGTAACACTTTGATCATACTTTCCAATTTCCTAGTTTTCATTGTATTATTCAAACCCTCACACATTGCATGAGTAGGAGCTAATAACATGTGGGACTAGGAAGTAGATTGAGGTAGTACCTATTACCTGCATTACATTCAAACCTTTGGGAGTTACTTCTACGTTTGCTGTTAGGGCATGCTATGCTCGTAGACGTGGTTTGGGTGAGTGTATTCCATGATAGGTGTGAGATTGTTAATTAATGGTTCAACTTAAGGTGGCAACTTTAACACACATCTGGGTGGATTGAGGCATCTGGGTATTCCAGTGATTGCCTGTTTTTCTTTTGGACCGCCACCCAGGCTCAAAGGGATCATGAGATTATTCATACTAGAAACTTCCGTGTGCAGCCACATGCCAATATGGGCTCTGGCATAGTTGAGTAAGTTGTGGGAAACCTTTCCATGATGGGCTAGCAGATGTAGAGGGATTGTAGGTGTACCGGCCTATCTATCTGGTTAAGGGGACCTCTTCGGAAAGACTGTGTCTTGGTCATCCGTTTCTCAAACACCATGCAGTGCGAGAAACCAAACGGAGGCGATCGAGTCTTGTGGGAAAAGTGCACAAACCTCTGCAGAGTGTACAAACTGATCATGATTAGCCGTGTCCCCGGTTACGGACGTCTTGAGTATCTAGTACTTGGATTATCATGTGAATCTCATCATGTTACTCTAATTAATATTATTGGGTTTAATGATGGACTTTTAATTGGGGTTGAGAGGATGTCTATCTTCTCAATGATGTTTCAACTACCATGATAGTTAAATTAAAATCTATTCCTTTGAAGTAGGGAAAAATTGGCTTTACGCAAAAACTGTAACCATAGAGCTTTCCACCAGCCATATTACATATAATATAGCTTTACTTTCATTGCTCTCTTGTGTTACTTTGCCAGCATATTCCATGTGCTGACCCGTTTTCGGGCTGCAACGTTCATGTTGCAGACTTTTTAGACGACGAGTAAGGTGCCTTATAGGTTGTGGTTCTATACTCAGTGATGCCGTTGGAGTTGATGGACTCACTTATCTTCCAAGCCTCCCGCTGTTATCGTGTTAGATGGCCTTAAGCCATTTTTATTATAATAAGTTCATCGTTGGAACTATTGATGTAATAAGTGTGTGATTGCTACTTTGTTATAAATCCTTCAAGTACTGTGCGTGTCAGCATTACTGATCCCGGGATGACACTGATGCACAGAGATCAGACTGTTTGAGGTCTGGTCGCTACAAGATGGTATCAGAGCACACGCTGACTATAGGACACACCCACTAAGCTAAAACCCTAGAGCACTATTCACTCTTCTATTTTCTAACTCCTCATCTTTTCTACTCTTTTAGGATGGTGGATGCAAAGAGCAAGTTCACTCAACCGGATGATGACACACCATTTGGACGACACCTAAAGGAAGTCACCAGATATCTAAACATTGGACTACCAAGTTTCACCGGAACCTACAATGCCACTCTACCTTAAGAGGAGCGTTGGTTGATTCAAGCTCAAGTTCCAGGAAGGACGTTCAAGCTCGTCACCGCACTCATAGCATTTTCTTTTAATGCACCTACATGGAACCTAGGCAGGAGCATGGCAGCCCACATCGCTATGGGAAGGATCGAAGAAGTCTACAAGCAGGAGCTAAAGGACACCATCTACCAAATTTGTGGACGTCGAGATGAGAATTGGGATATGATCAGCACTCGGAAGGATATATCCATTGCAACCTTCATCCAGGAATTGAACCAGCACATTCGTCGCTAGGAGCACCAGATGTGTGCAGGGATGATAGAATTGAAGAAAGCACTAAACAAGAACTTGGAGTTAGAAGAGGAACTCAAGTCTACACGCGACGGATATGAGGAGGAGATGCTAATACTTGTGGAGAAGAATGATGACTTGACACAGAAGTTAGGGATACTCATGGGAGAAGAAGAAGAGGAAGAAGAACCCAAGGAAATTCCTCTAGAAGACTATATCATCATTGATGACACGGATTCGGAACCCGATGATAGCAAAGACGAAGACTATGAAGATGAAGCTGGAGCAGATATCATGGAATCCTCTGTCGATCAAAATTTCTAGAAGGCCTTCCCATGACTAGTAGTTTTTTTTCCATTTAGTAGACTTAGAAACACTTTTGTAACGATTAGATCCGTGTAAGCCCTTGTTTGAGATTGATTTTGGTGTGATATGAATTGTGTGTTTGCCTCATGTGCATATGGGTAGTGATTTCCCCTTAGAACCTTTTCTATTCTAATCTCTTCCCTCTACACCCATCAGATGCCTCCAAGACGTGAGCCCGAATTTGAGTTTCCCCCTGAGCTCACTCAGTTGATCCAGCAGCAGAACACCCTAATGCAACTTCTTGTCCAGAACACTCAGAACAACCAGAACAACAACAACAACCCTCCACCACCACCACCCGTGGACAACCCGACACGTTTCTTAAGGTTGCAACCACCAGTGTTTGCTAGCAGTATCGAACCAATAGTGGCTGATGACTGGCTGCATAAGATTGGAAGGGATTTGACCACTGCCAATTGCTCGGATGCTGAGAAGGTGCGATTTGCCGCACACCAGTTATCTGGACCAGCCGCAGCATGGTGGGAGAATTACACAGCCACTTTCCCCATAGCCAACGTGACTTGGGATCAGTTTCAGCAAGTTTTTCGTACCGCCCATGTCTCAACTGGAGCTATGAGTATGAAGAAGCAGGAGTTTCGTAATTTGCGCCAAGGCAACCATACTGTGGCCCAGTACGTGGATGAGTTTAGTACCCTATCCCGTTATGCCCCAGATGATGTGGCCACAGATGCCGCCAAGTAGGAGAGATTCATGGAAGGGCTGAATGATGAGATGAGTGTACAGTTGATGGTGGCAACTTTCAATAACTACCAGGAGCTGGTTGACCGCGCCCTAATGATTGAAAGGAAGCATCAACAGATTGAAAGTCGCAAGAGGAAGTATGGACAAGGAAATTATAATTCTGGAGCCCAACAGAAGCCCCGTTTTACCCCTAAAACGGTAGGACAATTCCAACATACCCATGGAGGAGGTAGCTCGCACAATCACAATGGCCCCAAGAATGGAAATGGAAATGGAGCAATCAGTAACCAGAGCCGCCTTACCCCGTCCACACCCACCAAGAAGGATTTCAGCCATGTCACCTGTTACAAGTGCGGGAAGAATGGACATTATGCCAATGAATGCCCAGAAGCTAAGAATGGGAACGACAATGGAACCGCCGCAAAGAAGCCCAACCCGTTCAACAAAGGACAAGTGAACCACGTGACTGTGGAGGAGGTAGAAGAGCAACCAGATACTGTTGTCGGTAAGTTTTTGGTTAAGACATTTACCGCAATAGTTCTTTTCGATACTGGTGCAACACATTCATATATTTCAAGGGGATTCGTAAATAGACATAGGATGACCACCCGAGTTTTAAGGCCCCCATGTTGGTAAGTTCACCAGGAGCAGAGTATATGGCACACCAAGGATGTTTTCAGATGCCATTGATCATAGGACGCCATACTTTCCCCTCCGACCTAATAGTTTTGGAGTCACAAGGATTGGATGTGATATTAGGTATGGATTGGCTATCGAAGTATGGAGGTAACATTGACTGTGCTAGTAAGTCAATTTTGCTCACCACCCCGGAGGGAAAAAGGATTAAGTATGTATCTAGGCATTCACCTACAAGGACTCAAGTACATTCTCTCACGGGAGTTGTTCAGGAGGAAGTACCAGTAGTGAAGGATTATCCGGATGTGTTTCCAGAGGAGTTACCTGGCATGCCATCAGATAGAGATATAGAGTTTTTGATTGAGCTTTTGCTAGGCACAGGGCCAATTTCTAAGAGACCGTATAGGATGCCCGCAAAGGATTTGGAGGAGATTTAGAAACAGATTAAGGAGTTACTGGATAAAGGATTCATATGCCCAAGTTCTTCGCCTTGGGGTTCGCCAGTACTTCTAGTGGAGAAGAAGGATGGATCGTTAAGAATGGTGGTTGATTATCGAGGACTGAACATAGTGACGATCAAGAACAAGTACCCACTGCCGATGATCAATGATCTGTTCGATAGGTTGCAAGGAGCTAAGGTATTTTCCAAGATTGATCTGCGATCAGGGTACCACCAATTGAAGATCCGAGAGCAGGATATACCTAAGACGGCCTTTACCACTAGGTATGGGTTGTACGAGTATACCGTTATGTCTTTTGGTCTGACTAACGCACCGGCATACTTTATGAACCTGATGAACAAAGTGTTTATGGAGTATTTGGATAAGTTCGTCGTGGTGTTCATAGATGATATATTGATCTTCTCGAAGGATGAAGAGGAGCATGCAGAGTATTTGCGTTTGGTATTGGAGAAGCTCAGAGAACATCAGTTATATGCCAAGTTTAGCAAATGTGAGTTTTGGTTGAAGGAAGTCGGATTTATCGGACACGTTATATCTGGAGAAGGAATAGCAGTATATCCCGCCAAGGTGGACACTGTGACCCATTGGGAAGCACCAACAACAGTTGGAGAGATCCGGAGTTTCCTTGGACTTGCAGGATACTACCAGAGATTTATTGAGAATTTCTCGAAGATTGCAAAGCCAATAACAGATTTGTTAAAGAAGGGCACCAAGTTTAGTTGGACAGAAGAATGTGAGGCCAGTTTCCAGGAATTAAAGAAAAGGTTGGTCTCATCCCCTGTGTTGATTCTGCCAGATCAACATAAGGATTACGAGGTGTACTGCGACGCTTCACGTCGAGGACTTGGAGCAGTTCTTATGCAGGAAGGAAGAGTTGTTTCGTATGCTTCATGACAACTGAAACCTCATGAGTTGAACTATGCCACTCTTGATTTGGAGTTAGCAGCCGTAGTGCATGCATTGAAGACGTGGAGAAATTTTCTCATTGGAAACCATTGTGAAGTATATACGGATCACAAGAGTTTGAAGTATATATTCACTCAGAAGGAGCTGAATCTCAGGCAAAGGAGATGGCTGGAACTCATTAAGGATTATGACATGAGATTGCATTATCATCCCAGAAAAGCTAACGTAGTAGCCGATGCACTAAGCCGTAAGAGCCATGTCAATACCCTAATGACAGAGGAATTACCAAAAGAGTTAGTCGAGGACTTACGAGAACTACATATGGAGATAGTTCTGAGAGGCTATGTAGCAACACTAGAGATCCAGTCTACCCTGATGGATAAAATCAGAGAAGCTCAGAAAACTGACAAGGAGGTTGCCTCTATAAAGGAACGGATGAGCGAAGGAAAAGCTAAAGGATTTCGTGAGGATGAACACGACACCTTATGGTTTGAGGACCGAATTTATGTGCCTAATGACCCGGGGATCAGGAAGTTGATTCTACAGGAGGCCCATGATTCACCATACTCGATTCACCCAGGAACTACTAAGATGTATTTGGATTTGAAGGACATTTTCTGGTGGACCGGTATGAAGAAAGATATTGCGGAGTATGTAGCAATTTGTGATGTATGTCAGACAGTGAAGGCAGAACATCAGAAGCCGGCAGGATTGTTACAACCATTGCCAATACCCGAATGGGAGTGGGATAAGCTAGGCATGGATTTTATTATGGGATTACCCAGAACTCGTTCTGGCTATGACTCGATTTGGGTCGTAGTCGATCATTTAACAAAGGTAGCTCATTTCATCCCCGTAAAGACTACTTATACCAGTGCAAAGTTGGCAAAGATATACATGACCCGAATTGTATGTCTGCATGGAGTTCCGAGGAGCATCGTATCATATAGAGGAACCCAGTTTACCTCAAAGTTCTGGAATCAGTTACATGAAACTTTGGGTACCAGGCTAGAGTTTAGCACAACTTTTCACCCGCAGACAGATGGACAGACTGAAAGAGTCAATCAGATTTTGGAGGATATGCTGAGAGCCTATGCACTAGATTATGGATCTAGTTGGGACGACAATTTGCCGTATGCCGAATTTTCTTACAACAATAGTTACCAATCCAATTTGAAGATGGCCCCTTTTGAAGCGTTATACGGAAGGAGATGTAGGACTCCGTTGTCGTGGGACGAAGTTGGAGACCGCAAGTTGTTCGGGCAAGATTTGATCAAGGAATCGGAGCAGAAGGTGAAGTTGATTCGTGATAGGCTCAAGATTGCCCAGTCCAGGCAGAAGAGCTACGTAGATTCAAAACGCAAGGAAATCATTTACAAAGTCGGAGACAGAGTTTATCTTCGAGTATCTCCACTTCGAGGAGTTAAGCGTTTTGGAGTTAAGGGAAAACTAGCGCCCCGTTTTGTAGGACCCTATAATATTATGGAACGTATGGGGGAAGTAGCCTACAAGTTGGAACTGGCCGAAGGATTGTCAGGAGTTCACGACGTATTCCACATTTCCTAGTTGAAGATATGCCACGCAGAGATGACCGAGATACCGCTGAGGGATACCGTGCCATTGGAAGCTATTCAGTTGGACAGCGACTTGACCTATGAAGAGAAACCAGTCAAGATTCTTGAGTATGCCAGCCGAGTCACCCGCAGCAAGGTTATCAAGTTTTGCAAAGTTCAGTGGAGTCACCACACCGAGGATGAAGCCACCCGGGAAAGAGAGGAAGACCTGCAGAAGGACCACCCTCACCTATTTTCTAGCCAACTCGAATCTTGAGGGCGAGATTCATCTTAAGGGGGGTAGGTTTGTAACATCCCAAATTTTCAATTTGGAATGTTATACATTAGATCATCATGCATATCATATTTTCTTGCTTTTGGTGATCCAAGAAAAATCCTAAGCAACTCAAGGACCCTCGGAGAGAGTTGGGGATTTCAATATTTTCATATTTGAGGTTTCTCAAATTTTGAAAATAGGATAATTTGATTTTATTTATTTTATCTTCAAGTATTTCTATCATAAAGATATGAGAGAGGGAGTAAAATGACTCTCCCAAAATAAAGAAATACGAAAGATTTAATAAAAATATCAAATAAGTTTTATTTGGATTTTATTTGAATTAGGAAAAATTGCATGTTTTCAAAAATGCATTTTAGTGCCAAAAAAATGTTCATCTTGTTCTAAATATTCTATTTAGACGGTGAAAAATTTGTTTTGGCAATTTCTAGATTTTATTTTATTTTCTAGAGTTATTTTAGAACCGGCGTTAAAAAAAATATAGGGGGACCCGACCCGACTGGGCCGAAGCCCAGCCGAGCCAGGCCCATCGCCCGCCGCGCCGCCTTCCCCGCGAGAGATCACCATGGCCGCGCCGGACTCTTGCCGTCACCGCCGTTACTTGCCCCCTCCCCCAAGTTCCTCCCCCTCTTCCTCCACCGCACCCCGCCGCCGCACCCCGCCGCCGAAGCCGCCGCAAGCCGCCGCCGCCGCG
>LR738712.1:93896962-94009472 GCA_902687465.1 Secale cereale
GCGCCGGACTCTTGCCGTCACCGCCGTTACTTGCCCCCTCCCCCAAGTTCCTCCCCCTCTTCCTCCACCGCACCCCGCCGCCGCACCCCGCCGCCGAAGCCGCCGCAAGCCGCCGCCGCCGCGAGCCCGCGACACCGCCGCCGCCGCTGTACGCCACCGCCCCACCGCAGACGCTGCCGCCGCTACCCACCGCCACCACCGCAGTAGCCCCGCCGCCCGCCGTCGCCGCAAGCCGCCACCGCCGGCTGTTTTCGACGAGGTAGCCGCCGCCCGGTTTTCTTTTAGAAGACAGTTGGTTTTTCTAAGAACCCTAGTCGTTTTTTAGATCGGTTTTATTAGATCGGTTTTCTGTTTTTATTCTCTGGTTTAGTTAAGTAGTAAACGTTCACCCGTTCGTTCGTTCGTTCTAACGAATGAATTCGTCGTTTAGTCTCAGCTGACGAACGTCCGTTCATTAAGCTGTTTTAGTTTTCTTTTTCGCAGTTATTTTCTGATCACGATCTCTGATCCGATATTCGTTTTAGTTTAACTTTTTGCTCGTTTATCGAAATCAGGAGATTCAAGCGCTTCGAGTTTCATCTTGAAATTCTCTTTTCGTCTAACCTAGTCACTCAAGCGTTTTCCTCTGCTAAATTTGGACTATGGTCCAGATTGGTTCGGTAGTTGTTTTTCGTTGCTTTTTCTTTTGCCGTTTCTTTTGCAAACTGGAGTTCTTAAGTTGAACTTTCTGGTTAGATCTCTCATTCGAGTTTTACCCATGCATTAGTTAAGTACTTATTGTGTGCTTGTTTGTTTGCGATAGAGTACCCGGAGTGCGCCGCTTGCTACTTTGAATCTCTAGGTTTTGCGGATCATCAGCAAGGCAAGTAACACTTTGATCATACTTTCCAATTACCCAGTTTTCATTGCATTAGTCAAACCCTCACACATTGCATGAGTAGGAGCTAATAACATGTGGGACTAGGAAGTAGATTGAGGTAGTACCTATTACCTGCATTACATTCAAACCTTTGGGAGTTACTTCTACGTTTGCTGTTAGGGCATGCTATGCTCGTAAATGTGGTTTGGGTGAGTGTATTCCATGACATATGTGAGATTGTTAATTAATGGTTCAACTTAAGGTGGCAACTTTAACACACATCTGGGTGGATTGAGGCATCTGGGTATTCCAGTGATTGCCTGTTTTTCTTTTGGACCGCCACCCAGGCTCAAAGGGATCATGAGATTATTCATACTAGAAACTTTCGTGTGCAGCCACATGCCAATATGGGCTCTGGCATAGTTGAGTAAGTTGTGGGAAACCTTTCCATGATGGGCTAGCAGATGTAGAGGGATTGTAGGTGTACCGGCCTATCTATCTGGTTAAGGGGACCTCTTCGGAAAGACTGTGTCTCGGTCATCCGTTTCTCAAACACCATGCAGTGCGAGAAACCAAACGGAGGCGATCGAGTCTTGTGGGAAAAGTGCACAAACCTCTGCAGAGTGTACAAACTGATCATGATTAGCCGTGTCCCCGGTTATGGACGTCTTGAGTATCTAGTACTTGGATTATCATGTGAATCTCATCATGTTACTCTAATTAATAATGTTGGGTTTAATGATGAACTTTTAATTGGGGTTGAGAGGATGTCTATCTTCTCAACGATGTTTCAACTACCATGATAGTTAAATTAAAATCTATTCCTTTGAAGTAGGGAAAAATTGGCTTTACGCAAAAACTGTAACCATAGAGCTTTCCACCAGCCATATTGCATATAGTATAGCTTTACTTCCATTGCTCTCTTGTGTTACTTTGCCAGCATATTCCATGTGCTGACCCGTTTTCGGGCTGCAACGTTCATGTTGCACACTTTTCAGACGACGAGTAAGGTGCCTTATAGGTTGTGGTTCTATACTCAGTGATGCCGTTGGAGTTGATGGACTCACTTATCTTCCAAGCCTTCCGCTGTTATCGTGTTAGATGGCCTTAAGCCATTTTTATTGTAATAAGTTCATCGTTGGAACTATCGATGTAATAAGTGTGTGATTGCTACTCTGTTATAAATCTTTCAAGTACTGTGCGTGTCAGCATTACTGATCCAGGGATGACACTGATGCACAGAGATCAGACTATTTGAGGTCTGGTCGCTACAGGTTTCGTACCCTACAATAATCTCTTCGTTTGTTCTCCGCTATTAGTGATTTTTGAGTGACTCTTTGTTGCATGTTGAGGGCTAGTAATATGATCCAGTTATGTTATTATTCTTGAGAGAACTTGCACTAGTGAAAGTATGAACCCTAGGCCTTGTTTCCTAGCATTGCAATACCGTTTACGCTCACTTTTACCACTTGTTACCTTTCTGATTTTATATTTTCGTATTACAAAAACCTATATCTACGATCCATATTGCACTTGTATCACCACCTCTTCGCCGAACTAGTGCACCTATGCAATTTACCATTGTATTGGCTGTGTTGGAGACACAAGAGACTCTTTGTTATTTGGTTTCATGGTTGTTTGAGAGATACCATCTTCATCCTACGCCTCCCACAGATTGCTAAACCTTAGGTCATCCACTTGAGGGAAATTTTCTACTGTCCTACCAACCTCTGCACTTGGAGGCCCAACAACGTCTACAAGAAGCAGGTTGTGTAGTAGACATCAGGGAGAGCTATCTACATCAACATCTTCACCAGCACCATCTCATCTCAAACCCTAGTTCATCTCTTGTGATCAATCTTCTTATCGGAACTATAGATTGTTGCTTGTGGGTGACTAGTAGTGTTGATTACATCTTGTAGTTCATTACTATATGGTTTATTTGGTGGAAGATTATATGTTCAAATCCATTATGCTATATATTACCTTTCTGATCTTGAGCATGTTCACCACTTGTGAGTAGTTACCTTTGTTCTTGAGGTCACGGGAGAAATCATGTTGCAATTAATCATGTGAATTTGACATGTGTTCGATATTTCGATAGTATGTATGTTGTGATTCCCTTAGTGGTGTCATGTGAACGTCGACTACATGACACTTCACCATATTTGGGCCTAAGGGAATGCATTGTGGAGTAGCAATTAGATGGTGGGTTGCGAGAGTGACAGAAACTTAAACCCCAGTTAATGCACTATTCCGTAAGGGACCGATCGGATCCAAAAGTTTAATGCTAGGTTAGAATTTATTCTTAATACTTTTCTCGTAGTTGCGGATGCTTGCCGGAGGGTTAATCATAGGTAGGAGGTTTGTTCAAGTAAGAACAACACCTAAGCACCGATGCACCCACATATCAAATTATCAGTGTAGCTAACACGAATTAAAATAACATGATGAAAGTGACACATCTCCTTCAAGCACTCACCTCCTTGGCAACGACATCAGAAAGAGCTTGATGTCTAGTATGCAACTTTTATTCTTCTAGACTTTGTTATGCCTCTGATACGTCTCCAACGTATCTATAATTTTTGATAGTTCCATGCTATTATTTATGATGTTTTGGATGTTTAATGGGCTTTGTCATACACTTCTATATAATTTTTGGGACTAACCTACTAACCCAAAGGCCCAGCCCAGATTGCTATTTTTTGCCTGTTTCAGGGTTTTGCAGAAAATGAATATCAAATGGAGTTCAAACGGAATGAAACCTTCGGGACATATATTTTTGGAGAAAATCACGCACGGGAGACTTGAGAACCACGTCAGGGGAGCCACGAGGTGTCCACAAGGATGGGGGGCGTGCCCCTTCCCAGGGCGCGCCCCCTGCCTCGTGGGCCCCTCGTGAGTCCCACGGTGTCCTCCTTCATCCTATATAAGCCTACGTACCCCGAAACCATCAGCAACAGAGAAAAACCCTAACTCCACCGCCATAATCTTCTGTTCCCATGAGATCCCATCTTGGAGCCTGTTCCGGAGCTTCGCCGGAGGGGGGATCCATCACGGATTGCTTCTACATCATCATCATCTCCCTCACCATGAGTTGTCAGTAGTTTACCACAGACCTTCGGGTCCATAGCTAGTATCTAGATGGCTTCTTCTCTCTCGTTGGATCTCAATACAAAGTTCTCCTTGATCTTCGAGGAGATCTAATCGATGTAATCTCTTTTTGCGGTGTGTTTGTCGAGATCCAATGAATTGTGGGTTTATGATCAAGATTATCTATGAGAAATATTTGGTTCTTTTCTGAACTCTTTATGTGTGCTCATAATATCCTTGCAAGTCTCTTCGAATTATTGGTTTGGTTTGGCCTACTAGATCTATTGTTCTTGCAATGGGAGAAGTGCTTGGCTTTGGGTTCAATCTTGCGGTGTCCTTTCCCAGTGACAGTAGGGGCAGCAAGGCACGTATTTTATTGTTGCCATCAAGGATAAAAAGATGGGGTTTATATCATATTGCTTGAGTTTATCCCTCTACATCATGTCATCTTGCTTAAGGCGTTACTCTGTTTTTATGAACTCAATACACTAGATGCATGCTGGATAGCGGTCGATGTGTGGAGTAATAGTAGTAGATGCAGGCAAGAGTTGGTCTACTTGTCTCGGACGTGATGCCTATATACAATGATTATGCCTAGATAATCTCATAATTATTCGCTTTTCTATCAATTGCTCGACAGTAATTTGTTTACCCACCGGGTCTATTCTCAACATATCAATCTACATCTACATTACTTTTTCCGCTTTTACTTTCTATTCTTACAAACAAAAATACCAAAAATATAAACTATCATCTCTATCAGATCTGACTTTCGTAAGTGACCGTAAAGGGATTGACAACCCCTTCTCGCGTTGGCTGCGAAGTACTTATTTGTTTGTGCAGGTGTGAGGGACTCACGTGTGACGCCCCCGATTTGACCGTACACTAATCATGCACGCAAATGTGTACGACCAAGATCAGGGACTCACTGGAAGATATCACAACACAACTCTAGACACAAATTAAAAATAATACAAGCTTTATATTACAAGCCAGGGGCCTCGAGGGCTCGAATACATAAGCTCGAATACACAAGCGTCAGCGGAAGCAATAATATCTGAGTACAGACATAAGTTAAACAAGTTTGCCTTAAGAAGGCTAGCACAAAACATCAATGATCGAAAAGGCAAGGCCTCCTGCCTGGGACCTCCTAACTACTCCTGGTCATCAACTGTCTCCACGTAGTAGTAGGCTCCGTCGGGGTAGTAGCAGGCGTCAAGTATGGCGTCTGGCTCCTGGACTCCATCATCTGGTTGCATCAACCAACAAGAAGAAAGAAGGGGGGAAAGGGGGAGCAAAGCAACCGTGAGTACTCATCCAAAGTACTCGCAAGCAAGGATCTACACTACATATGCAACGGTATCAATGAAAGGGGGTAGTATCTGTGGACTAAGCTGGAGAATGCCAGAATAAGAGGGGGGAGAAGCTAGTCCTATCGAAGACTAGCATCTTCTGGAAACCACCGTCTTGCAGCAAGAGGGGGAAGTAGAGTAGTATAACATAAGTCATATTTATGTTGTTGTTTCAACGCTCCGGGATCCTTTCTCGACTCCCGAAGCAACATATCCAAACAATGCCTCAGCATCCAGTTCTAGTTGTAGCGATCGGGATACAACTCCAAGTGTCCGTTACCGTAGGACAGGCTATCGATAGATGTTTTCTTCCCTGCAGGGGTGCACCAACTTACCCATCATGCTTGCTTAACTCCGGCCGTACACACCATCAGGTCATGCCCGCCCTCGGCCAAACAATATGCCGCAACCCGACCTAGACTTAATAGAGAGGTCATGCACGCCGGACTAAACCCTATGCCCCCAGGGGTCATGGGCCAATCACCCCGGGAACTCCTGCATGTTGCGTGGGCGACCGGTGAGCAGACCTAGCAACCACCTTTAAAAGAGGTAGGAGCCTAACCAGTCCAACCCGGCGCACCCGCTCAGTCGCAATGACGTCAGTTAAGCTACGGCTGATGCATATGACGCAGAACGCCCATACTATGCCCACATGATGGTTAGCGCTATCAGGCCAGAGGCCCCTTGGATCAAATATCCAAACCGTTTAGTGTCTTGGGAACACGCGGTAACGACGAGAGACTCACGAACATGTGACCCCATCGCCCCGTCTCGAGAACTTGTGGCAAGGGCGAGTGCCCGGCCACGCCTCGTATTTATCTCGCGAGCACCTTCCAGGTCAACCCGACTACACACCACTCGCAATTAAGCTTGCGCGGGTACCCCTCTGGGTCGACCCGTCTTTAGTAACCAGGTTCAGTGTAAAGTCATAGTAACCATAGTAACTGTGTGTCTAACACCAAAGGGAAACCTGAGGAAATCACCCTCAATGGAATTCCACCTGATGTTATCGTCAAGGTGAACGAAAGAGGAGTCACCCTCGATGTCCACTCTTGAGGAGTTGCATGACAGTGTTGTTGTTGGGAGTGGAGAAAGAGGAATCACCCTCGATGACCACAACCGATGAACTAACCTACAAGGTTAACATCAGAAGTGATGATGAGGTATCACCCTCGGCACTCGATAGTAACCCAATAGTGTCGAGCAACTAAGGGGAAAGTGATGTGCGGTGCCGGGTCCTGGTCTTCGGTCCCGTTGATCGGGTCTTCTGATAATCCAGCGGGGCAGTTGGGACATGGCAGGGGGTCACTGGTGGATCTCTAACCAGCCTATACTAAGCAGTTTAGTATAAACATGTAAGGTAAGAAAGCAGTATCAACAACATGCTATGCATCATAATAGGATCATACAATAAGCAGTAGCAGTTCTAATGCAAGCATAAGAGAGAAGAGGATGGGCGATATCAGAATGATCAAGGGGGGTTGGCTTGCCTGGTTGCTCTGGCAAGAAGGAGGGGTCATCAACACCGTAGTCGATCACCGGGGCATCTTCGGTCTCGGGGTCTACCAGAGAGAAGAGGGGGAAGAAACAGTAAATATAAAGCAAACCGTTGCAACAGAGAAGCACAACATGTCAGCACGCAGTGCTAGGGTGCTCTAACGCGGTGGTACACGGTACCGACGAAGGGGAATAACACTCGGGAAAGTAACCCCGGCGTTTCGTGTTTTTGGTCACATGAATCGGAGGGGGAAAGTTGTAGGTTCACTATGCTAGGGACGTGTGGCGGATGAACGGACCGCGTATCCGAATTCGTCTCTTCGTTCTGAGCGATTTTCATATATAAATCATTTTCATCCGAGTTACAGATTATTTTATATGAATTTCTAAAGTTTTAAACATTTTTAGGAATTTATTTAATTAATTTAAATCAACATTATCCAGAATAGTAAGTGATGACGTCAGCATGATGTCAGGGTGATGTCAGCGGGGTCAACAGTCAACTTTGATTGGTTGACTGGTCAAAGGGGCAGTGGGGCCCACTGGCATAGACTAATTTAATTAGTCAGGTTTAATTAGACTAATGTGTAATTAGTTTAATTAAACATAATTAATTATGATTAATTAAGTTAATTATTAATTAATTAATTAAATTTTTATTTTATTAAATATATATTTTTAAAGGGGCTCGGCTGCGCCTGGCAGTGGGCCAGGGGTTTAGCGGGGCGGGCTATTTAACGGGCGTTTGGGCACAGGCGCCCGCACCCGAGGCCATGGCGGGGCGCCGGTGGGCAGCAACCGCGGCGAGGCAGCCGCAGGGTCCGGCGTTGGCGGGCCGCGTGGCCGCAGAGCGGGAAGGATAGGGGGGCCGCGGGCTCCTGGCGAGGTCGCCGGAGCCGAGCGCCGGGCGGCCGATGCGGGCGCGGCCGGCGGCCAGGGGGCGTGCGGCGCGGTAGCTGTGTGGTGTAGGGGCGCGCGCGGCGCGGCAAGGGAGGTGGCTCGGCGCGGCGAGCGGCCGACGGCAGCAGGCGAAGGCGAGGTAGGGGAGGGTGCGCGCGCTCGCCCGCGGCAGAGGCCAGCGGCATGGGGCGACTGCCTGCAACAACATGAGCAGCAGCTCGGCCGGAGCCGCAGCAAAGCGGCGGCGAAGGCGGGCCAGCCAGCGGCGGCCTGGGTAGCCAGGCAGCAGAGGCGAGCTGCGGGCGCGGCAACTAGTGAGCGGGGTGCGCGCAGCTATAGGCGGGTACGGTAACGAAGTACACGGCAGGGGCGGAGGCGGTGCTAGCGCACGGGCGACCACATACGGCTGCGTCGGCAGTAGGCGAGCGGCAACCTAAACGGCGGCAATCAGAGGGGGAGGAGGGAGCTTCGACGGAGGGGCTCACGGGCGTTGACGAGAAGGCCCGGGGGCGCCAGAGGAACCCGAGGTGACGCGGATCGACGCGGTGGAGCTCGACGTCCGGAGGAAGAAGAAGGCGACGTTCCGGCGATGGAGAGGAGATGGGCTTGAGGTCTTCGGTGTAGGCGAAGCAGTGGACGCCGGTGGTTCTACTGGGTGAGGTCGCCGGCGGTAGGGATCTCAGTGGGCGCGGGATTGAGCATGGCCATGGCGACGGAGTCTTCGGGTGCCGCCGAAACCGACAGTCAGGGAGGGGAGGATAAGGGAAACGAGCTTAGGGTTTGAGGGAAGGGACGCCGGCGTCTTGTAGGGGTCCGGGGGTAGCCGGATGGCCGGCACGTGTCCAGGCGCGGCCATGGCGCCGTCGGATGCCTGCCACGGCGTCCCTGTGAACAGAGAAAGAAGATGAGAGGGGGAGTCGGGATGGGCCGGTCTGGGGCGGCTAGCTGGGCCAGAGGCCCACTCTCCCTTTTCCCTTACAGCTTCTTTCCTTCTTCTTCTTTTTCTTTTTGCATTTTCTTTTAATCCTTTCTGTCCCAATTAGTTTAGGACACTTAAGACTTTTGCAAAAATGTTGTTTCACCACCAATATTAACAAAGGATTATTTGGCACATGATGAACATTTTGTTTTCATGTTTAAGCAATTTTAGAATTTCACTTAGCATTTGAATTTGCATTCAAAGGGAAAATTGAATGAAACATGAGACAATAATGATCAGAAACTTGTTTAGCAAAATTATGAACTTAACCCCAAGGGTTACTGTAGCATCATTACACCGGGGTGTTACAACTCTCCTCCTCTAAAAGAAATTCTCGTCCCGAGAATTAAGAGGTAGAAGGGAACAGGTCGGGGTATTCAGCACGGAGGTTATCCTCGCGTTCCCAAGTGGCTTCATCCTTAGAATGATTTGACCATTGCACCTTTAGGAACTTGGTAACCTTCTGGCGTGTTTGACGTTCAGCTTCTTCAAGAATGCAGATCGGATGCTCCTTGTATGTGAGATCATCTTGAATTTCAATCAATTCCGGATCCACTTCACGTTCTGAATCCTTGAAGCATCGACGAAGTTGCGACACGTGGAAGACGTCATGAACGTGAGAGAACTGAGATGGCAACTCCAATTGATAAGCCACCAGTCCACGACGGGCGAGAATGCGGAAGTAACCAATGTAGCGCGGAGCTAGCTTGCCCTTCACTCCGAACCGATGAGTGCCTCTCAAAGGAGTGACACACAGATAAGCTTGTTCACCTGGTTGATAAGTTGAACCCCAGTGTTTCCGGTCATAGTTGCTCTTCTGGCGGGACTGGGCCGCCTTGAGATTATCACGGACAATGCGAACCTGCTCTTCAGCTTGTTGAATAATGTCTGGACCAATGAGCGTCCGTTCCCCAGTTTCTAACCAATTCAGAGGAGTTCAACACTTACGTCCATAAAGCACTTCGAAGGGTGCCATCTTCAAGCTGGCTTGATAACCGTTATTATACGAGAACTCCGCATAAGGGAGAGATTCTTCCCACTTCTTGCCGAAAGAAATAACACAAGCCCGAAGCATGTCTTCAAGAATTTGATTGACTCACTCGACTTGGCCTTGGGATTGGGGATGATAAGCAGTGCTCCAGGTAATATGAGTTCCCATTGCCTCTTGGAAACTATCCCAGAACTTCGAAGTGAAAATACTACCACGGTCTGAACTGATCTCCTTCGGAATGCCGTGGAGTGACACAATTCTGGAGATATACAAGTTTGCTAATTGACTAGCAGTGATTGTCTCCTTAACTGGCAGAAAGTGAGCAACCTTCTAGAATTGGTCGATGACGACAAAGATAGCATCATTACCTTTCTGAGACTTAGGAAGGCCAGTGACAAAGTCCATCTGAATCTTATCCCACTTCCATTCAGGAATCGGAAGTGGTTGTAGAAGTCCAGCTGGTTTCTGATGT
The DNA here is from genome assembly GCA_902687465.1 of Secale cereale. Lineage (NCBI taxonomy): Eukaryota > Viridiplantae > Streptophyta > Magnoliopsida > Poales > Poaceae > Secale > Secale cereale. The sequence goes on from LR738712.1 coordinate 93,907,106, forward strand.
TCAGCTTTGACGCGACGACAAACATCACATTCTTCGATATACCGAGCAATGTCTTGCTTCATGTTAGACCACCAGTACTTCTGACGGATGTCTAGATACATCTTAGTACTTCCCGGATGAATAGAGAGAGGGGTGTCATGTGCTTCTTTCATCACCTTCTCAGTCATAAGCTCGAAGCGGGGTACCACTATGTGATCTTTGAAGTACAAGGTCCCATCTTCAGCAAGTGAGAAATCTCTGGATTTCTCTAAGGCAAGGTCCTTTTTCATTATATCAACGTGAGCATCTTTGGCTTGAGCAGACTTAATTGCTTTCAAAAGAGTTTGTTCCAGGACAAGGTTATTCAGAGAACCCTGTGGAACTAGTTGAAGGTTCAGCTTGCAAAGTTCTTCATAAAGGCCGGGTTGAGCTTTATGAACCATGTGGTTATTGCAATAAGACTTGCGGCTCAGGGCATCAGCCATGACATTAGCCTTGCCTGGGGTATAGGAAATACCCACGTCATAATCTGCTATAGCCTCCATCCATCTTTGCTGACAGAGGTTCAGGTCTGGCTGAGTAAACAGATACTTCAGACTATGATGATCGGTGAAGATCTCGCAACGATTACCGAGAAGGTAATGTCGCCACAGCTTCAATGAATAAATAACCGCTGCAAGCTCAAGGTCATGAACCGGGTAGTTTTCTTCGTGAGAACGCACTTGACGAGAGGCATAAGCAATCACACTGCGCTCTTGCATTAGGACACAGCCAAATCCTTGACGTGAAGCATCGCAATATATGACGAAATCCTTCTGAGAATCCGGAGGAGCAAGCACTGGGGCAGAAGTCAGCTTGTCCTTGAGAGTCTGGAAACTTTCCTGACATTTGTCTGTCCATTCAAACTTAACGCCTTTGTGAAGCAGATTAGTCAATGGCTTGGCGATCTTGGAAAAGTTCTCAACAAAACGACGGCAGTAGCTGGCGAGTCCGAGAAAGCTTCTGACTTGCTTGACATTCTTCGGAGGGGTCCAGTCAAGAATAGTCTGAACTCGCTCTGGGTTGATGGCAATACCATCCTTGGAGATCACATGACCAAGGTAGGTTACTTCGGGTAGCCAGAATTCACACTTAGAATACTTGGCATATAGTTGATGCTCTCGTAGCTTTTCCAGAATAAGACGAAGATGTTCAGCATGTTCTTCTTTATTCTTCGAATATACCAGGATATCATCCAGATAAACCACGACGAACTTGTCGAGGTAATCCATGAATATATAGTTCATCAGACGAGAGAAAGTCGCTGGAGCATTGGTCAAACCGAAGGACATGACGGTGTACTCGTAAGAACCATAACGAGTGACGAATGCGGTCTTTGGAATATCCTCTTCACGAACACGGATCTGGTGGTAACCCAACCTCAAGTCAAGTTTAGAGAAAACTGATGGACCAGCCAGTTGATCATACAGATCGTTGATCCGAGGAAGCGGATATTTGTTCTGAATTGTAGCTTGGTTGATAGGAAGGTAGTCTTGGACCAAACGGTACGTGCCATCCTTCTTCTTCACAAAGAGAGAAGGTGCTCCCCAAGCAGAGGAACTTGGACGAATGAATCCACTACGAAGAGACTTGTCGATTTCCTCCTTAAGTTCAAGGAGCTCATGAGGTGGCATCTTGTAAGGTCGTTTGGCGATAGGAATGGTGCCTGGTTTCAAGTCGATGACAAATTCAACAGCCCGTGTAGGAGGTATGCCTGGGTGTTCTTCTCGAAAGACATCTTGGAAATCGCGAACGACTGGAATCTTCTCAATGCCCTCAAGAGGTGCCGCGTTCAACACATTCAAGGCATAAAGTCGTGCCTCGGCATTTTGAACAACTTGAGCATGGTAGCTTACTATCTCATTCGATGGATGTAGGAGATGAACGACTTTGGTGGCGCAAACGATAGAGGCACTATGTGCTTTCAACCATTCCATTCCCAGAATGAGATCAATATTAGAAGACTCCAATATAATGGGAGAAACATGGAATTCCAACCCTTCAATTTCAACGGGGACGTCGCGACCAATCATTGTGGTTTGACACTGACCCGCAGGGGTGCGTACCACTATCGGAGTGTTCATGGGCTCGCATCGAATGTCGTGTGCGTAAGCAAAATTTTCTGACATGAATGAATGTGATGCTCCTGAATCGAATAACACAGAAGCCGGTACTGAGTTCAAGAGAAGAGTACCCATCACAGTAGCAGGCTGGTCTTGAGCTTCATTCAGATCGACGTGGTTAGCCTGACCACGACCATAAGGTCTGGCATTTTTATTGCGGGGCTGATTGTTACGGCCAGCTGTAGGGAGGGCCAGCTGGTTCTTTCTCTGACTGCAATCCCTAGCACGGTGACCTGGATGGCCACATCTGAAGCACAAATCACCATTGGGATTCGGAGCAGGAGCTCGGGGTGGTGCAGTCCGGAGAGGCTGCCTTGATGGTGGAGGGGGAAGACGCGGAGCAACATAGGATGGTCTTGGAGCAGGAGCAGTTGGACGATACATGTTGTGGGGGATCCAAATCCGACGCTTCTGTGCGGACGGGCCCGAAGATGAGCCAGCGTCACGGTTGCGCCTGAGGGATCCCTGGTGTTCCTGAAGACCAGTCTCAACCTGAATAGCCTTGTTCACCAAGGTGGCGAAGTCAACAAAGTCATGAGCGAGAAGTGCTAGCTTGATATTAGGGTGAAGTCCATCACGAAACTTCTCTTGCCTGCGAGCATCAGTAGCAATGTCTTCTTCAGCGTAGCGGGACAAGTTCAAGAATTCTCGCTAATAAGCATCTACAGACTTGCTGCCTTGGATGAGGTTGCGGAACTCTCGCTTCTTCCTGTCCATGATTCCTTGAGGAATGAAGCGGGCAAGGAAGTGTCGGTGTACTAAAGTAGGGGGTACCTTAGTATCCCGAACTTGTGCACGGGCAGTCGCAGCGTTCCGTGGCAGGGCTTGCCGTGCGACCGCCAAGGTCCACTGTGGTTCCTTCGGAGCCATTCAAGAACAAAGTATTCAAGTTAAAGGGACAAGGCCCCGGCAAGAGGAGCTTGCCGGGAAGGCCACTCAAGGCTCAAGACTACTTCTTTGGCACAGGACCCTGGCAAGAGGAGCTTGCCGGGAAGGCCAAACATGGCATTTCAAGAGACTTGCCGCGATGCGCCACGCGTCCCGGCAAGGCCCGGAGAGCGACAAGCTCCCGGGCGCGACAAGATAGCGGCCGCGGCAAGGCGCTTGCCGCGGCAAACTTCCACTAGGTACCCGCGCTCCAGCGCATCCACCCACGCGTCGCCCTGGGGCCCTTCCAAGCGCACGTGGCGGAAGGCTGTGCAGCCTGGGGGACACGGTGGCGAGCTGCGATGACGAGGCCACCGTCGTGGCGGATGGTGGCGCCCTAACGAACGCTTTTTGCACTGTTTGGAGCGACGGTGACGGGCATTTAATGCCCTTGTCCCCTACCGTCAGAGTTAGGTATAGAGCACTATGCAACACTGTTCCAACTACCACCCATTTTACGTTTTTGCCCTCACCTGCGTTGCCACCTGTCGGTGACCCCTTTGACCTATAAAAGGAGGCCCATGCGCAACGCAGGGGAGGTTCTGATCATCGATCACTCTCACGCCCGGTCCTGTTAGCGAGCAGCACTGTAGCTCTTCTCGCTCCCGAGCCCAGAACGCAATACAAACACAGGCAGGAGTAGGGTTTTACGCATCCGTGCGGCCCGAACCTGGGTAAACTGCTCGCGTGCTCGCCTCGATCCGCTCTTCGTGCATCCTCCGCCCCCTTGTCGTACCGAAAAGGGGCTCCGGTCCCATAGGTGTTCGTGGGCAATCAGTTTCCCCGACATCTTTGGCGCGCCAGGTAGGGGGTGCGTCGAGGTTGTGTGAACCCGATCCGGCGTTCACGCAGGCGAAATCTCCACCAACTTCGTCAACTTCATCGACTCCACCAGCATGCCGCCGAAGAAGAAGGCTTCGGAGGCAGCAGGCCCGTCCGCGTCGATCCCACCACCGCCGGAGCCAACGGCTGGTGGGGTAGACGCTGGCGGAAGGACGGACATCGGCGAGGAAACTCACGGCGCCGCCAAATCCAAGGACAAGACGGATGACCGAGCGCCCTCCAAGACCTCGGCGTCCGTGCACCCACCCCGCCCCTCTCAGGAGGCGCGGGACCGGCAGCGACGTGGTACACAAGGTACCATACGCTTGCTGGGCCAAGGTCAAGCTGGCGGTTCACGGGACGCTCAAGGCCAACATGCTGGCATGAGCAAGGCGCGGTCGCCGGGACGAGACGCTGCTCCTTCTAACGCAATTAGAAGTCCGAGCATATCTCGCTCCTCGCACCGCTCGCCACCGCTCCCCGCCACTCCAGGAGAAGCTCTAGCTCGAGCTCAGCTACTCCTCAACTTCCCTCCAGCGGCTGACAAGGCCGACGACTGGAGGGCCACCATCCAAAGCCTCATCGCCTTCGCCAACAACGACACTCCGCAGCAGCCGACGACGTCGCGACCGCGGCAAGTTAGCCAGGCGCGGGCTGATGGAGACAAGACTGCCGGGGGTGCAACCACCGTGCACTCCCCGCCCCGAAGGCCAAAATCGCCGGCTCGCCGGATCAACATCGACGACGACTCCACAGCGTCATCGGATCCGCGGGCTCGCCGCGATCAGCGCCAAGTCCTTGACGAAAGACAGCAAGAGGACGCTCGAACTCGCATCGAGCGTCGAAGAGAAGCGCGGCGTCAATCTGACCAGCGCGCTGGGCCCACTGTTGACATGCAAGCGCCAGGGAGACCAGGCGACCTGCCGTACGCGGCGGGCTGCCCTGCGTTCACCCTGAGCTGCGGCAAGTCCAGTGGCCCAGCATGAAGAACTTCAAGCCCGACGTACCCGAGAAGTACGACGGCAAGACTCATCCGTCAGAGTTCCTCAGCATCTACACCATCGCGGTGCAGGCTGCCGGGGGACGAGACGAGAAGATACTCGCAAACTACTTCCCGCTAGTGCTCAAGCCAAACGTCAGATCTTGGCTCATGCACTTGCCGGAGAACTCCATATCTTCTTGGGCCGACCTGTGCCATCAGTTTGTCGGCGCCTTCACAGGTGGCCACAAGCCCCATGGCCAGGAGAGTGACCTTCATATACTCGCCCAGAAAGAAGGAGAGTCCCTACGAAAGTACATCCAGAGATTCAGCCGCGTCCAGCACAACATCCCAGACGTCCACCCTGCCGCGGTTATTAGCGCGTTCCACCAGAACGTGCGTAACCGCAGGATGAGGGAGGAAATGGCGATGTGCAAGATCCGAGACGTCTGCGAGCTTTACGCCCTAGCCGACAAGTGCGCACGCGCTGAGGAGGGGAGGAGACTCCCCGGAGAGGATACTGGAGCAGGGGGATCGGATAGTGAGGACGCCGCCCCGGCAAAGAAGAACCGGCGGCGGAACAACAGGAAAAAGAAGAACAAAGAAGTGCTGGTCGTTGAGCAGTCCGGCAAGGAGGCTGGCGCCAAGAAAGCCCAGGCCGGCAGCTCCGGCAAGGAGGCTGCCGCTGTGGCGGCCGCCGACAAGCAGGACGGCTTCGACAAGCAATACTGCAAGATCCACCGCACCAAGGGCCATGACCTCCAGAACTGCAAAAGGGTCGAGTACCTCGTCGAGCAGCAGAAAGCTGAGTACGAGCGACGCGACAAGGAGAAAGCCTAGGGAGGTGGTGGAGAGTCCGGCAAGAAGCGGCCGTTCAACGGCCGGGGAGGACGCCGTGGCAAAGACAAGCAGCGGCAAGGAGACAGACCTCCCCGCGGCCGCGACAAGGATGATGATGAAGACGACGACGAAGATATGGATGACGGGGATAACAACGAGCAGGAATTCCAGAAGGCAACAAAGGTTTTGTGCGTAGACGGTGGCGCTTCTGTGCATACTTCCCACCGCCAGCTCAAGCAATGGGTGCGGGAAGTCAATGCGGCAGAACCGCCCGTCGAGTCGCGCAAACTTCTGAAGTGGTCCAGCACGCCCATCATCTTCGACATTGAGGACCACCCTGATCGCACAACTGCGGCGGGTGCTTGCCGATGTTGGTTTCACCAACTATCTGCAACCTCAAGGTCACCAAGATGCTGGTTGACGGCGGGGCCGGCATGAACCTGATCTCCTCCGCTGTGGTCCGGAAACTCCAGATCCCCAACAGCGAGCTCGAAGAAACCGGCACGTTCCAAGGGATCAACCCGGGAAGGAGCAAGCCGAAGGGGAAGATCACGCTGCCAGTGACATTTGGCGGAGAGCTGAACTTCAGGACTAAGAGGATCACCTTTGACGTTGCCGATATCCCATTACCTTACAACAGGATACTTGGCCGTCCAGCGCTCGCCAAATTCATGGCAGCCTCTTACTATGCCTACAACATGCTCAAGATGCCCGGCCCGATAAGCGTCATCTCCGTCCCCGGCGACAAGAAAGATGCCCTTATCTGTGCCGATAAGATTTACCGGGATGCAGCAGCCGCAACAGATAGCAAAACACTTGCCGCTGAAGCTCCCGGGGGGAAGAACAAGACCAAGTCTGGCAAGAGCTCTGGGGCCCACTCCGGCAAACACACCTCTTCGGAGTGCTGCACTGCCGTCGAGGACGCACCATCGAGCTCCACCGGCAAGTGCAAGAAGGTGATGGCAGCTCCACCTGCAACCAAGAAGGTGTCCGCCAAGGAGGACGGCACTGGTGGTACTTTCACCATCAGTGCCACGCTTGATCCTAAATAGGAAAGCGCGCTCGTTGCTTTCCTGCGGGCGAATGTCGACGTTTTTGCAGGGCAACCGTCTGATATCCCCGGTGTTCCCAGGAAAGTGATTGAGCACAAGCTTGCCATTTGTCCTCACGCGCGGCCCGTCAAGCAGAAAGTTAGAAAACAAGCAGTGGAGCGCCAAGAGTTCATAGCAGAAGAAATCAAGAAGCTGGAAGCGGCAGGCCTTGTCAGAGGTGTACTCCATCCCACGTGGTTGGCCAACCCTGTTGTCATGCGCAAAGCGAACGGAAAGTGGAGGCTTTGTATTGACTTCACCGATGTGAATAAAGCTTGTCCCAAAGATCCATTTCCCTTGCCGCGCATTGACCAGATCGTTGACTCCACGGCTGGATGTGAGTTGCTTTCGTTTCTTGATGCATATTCAGGATACCACCAGATATTTATGGCTGAAGAAGATGAGGAGAAGACCGCATTCATCACTCCATGTGGCACTTATTGCTTCATACGCATGCCCTTTGGATTGAAGATTGCTGGTTCAACTTTTGCAAGGGTAGTCCACACTGCTTTTGAGCCACAGATACACAGAAATGTAGAGGCTTACATGGATGATATAGTGGTCAAGAGCAAGGACAGGGCTACTCTGATACAAGATTTAGATGAAACCTTTGCGAACCTGCGCAAGATCCAACTCAAGCTCAACCCCGAGAAGTGCGTGTTTGGAGTCCCCTCCGGCAAGCTTCTCGGGTTCTTCGTGTCTCAAAGGGGGATTGAAGCTAACCCCGACAAGATCAAAGCCATCGAGCAGATCGAAGCTCCGAAGTGCGTCAAGGATGTACGAAGGCTTGCCGGCTGTGTGGCTGCTCTCAGTAGGTTTATTTCTAAGTCTGCAGAATGCGCCCTGCCGTTTTTCAAGATTTTGAAAAAGGCAGGTCCGATGAAATGGACTCCGGAAGCGGAGGCAGCGCTGCAGGACTTGAAGAGGTACCTATCCTCCACTCCCATACTTGTCGCACCTAAGCCACAAGAGAAGTTGCTGCTATACTTAGTGGCAACCAATCAAGTGGTTAGTGCTGCGTTAGTAGCGGAAAGGGAGGCAGATGATGAGCCAACAGCCTCGGCGAGCACATACAACGACAAGCAGGGGGCTTCCCCGACAAGCTCTGGTCCCGACAAGGATGGAACTGTGCAGATGCAAGAGGAAGTGCGGAAGAAGGTGCTGCAGCGCCCAGTCTACTTTATTAGCTCCCTTTTGCAGGGGGCTAGATCAAGGTACTCTGGGGTGCAGAAGCTGCTTTTCGGCCTTCTCATGGCCTCGAGGAAGCTGCACCACTACTTCCAAGCACACGAGATAACGGTGGTCACTCGCTTCCCGCTGAAGAGGATACTGCAAAATCCAGAAGCGACGGGCAGGATTGTCGAGTGGGCACTGGAGCTGTCAAGCTTTGGCCTCAAGTTTGAAAGCACTTCAACTATTCAGAGCAGAGCATTGGCAGAGTTCATAGCAGAATGGACGCCAACGCCAGACGAAGAGATTCCAGAGACAAGCATCCCCGCCAAAGAAGCAAGCAAGGAATGGGTAATGTACTTCGACGGTGCCTTCTCGCTGCAAGGCGCCGGTGCCGACGTGCTACTTGTCGCGACCACCGGAGAGCACCTCAAGTACGTGGTCCAGATGCACTTTCCCAAGGAGCAGGCAACGAACAATACTGCGGAGTATGAAGGTTTGCTTGCCGGCCTCAGAATCGCAGCGGAACTTGGGATCAAGAAGCTGATTGTACGGGGTGATTCACAGTTGGTCGTCCACCAAGTGAACAAGAGCTACCAGAGTCCGTTGATGGAAGCTTACGTCGAAGAAGTGAGAAAGCTTGAAGAACACTTTGAAGGCTTGCAGATGGAGCACGTTCCAAGAGCTCAAAACGACATCGCAGATGGCCTGTCAAAGTGTGCTGCACTAAAGCTACCTGTGGAACCAGGGATCTTTTTGCTCAAGCTAACTCAACCATCCGTAACACCATCGGCTGGACAAAGCAAGAAGAGAAAGCTGGTTTCTGGTGATTACTTGCCGGCAGAGGTTCCTGAAGCCGCCGCCAACAAGGTCCCCAAGATCAACGACAAGATTGCTGAGGAGCAGTCTGCTCCTGCAAGCCCAAGGGTTTGTACAGTTGAAGCAGGCGTTCCCGACAAGCTTTGCCCCGACAAGCTTGCCGGGGAACGTCAAGCTCCGGCTGCACCGCAAGTTCTTGCCGTGGAAGCTGACATTCTCGCAGCAGCACAGATGCCTTTAGTCCTTATTGCTGAGCCACACGCCCCAGCATGGGCGCAGCAGATTGTCCAGTTCCTTCAAACAGGAGAACTTCCCGAAGAGCCAGAAGAAGCAGAAAGAATAACCCGGCAGTCAAGTATGTATCAGTTTGTCGGCAACGAACTGTACAGAAGAAGACTCAACGGTGTGAAATTGAAGTGTATACCCCGGGAAGATGGACAAAAACTATTGGCAGAGATACATGGAGGCATATGTGGTCACCACATTGGCGCAAGAGCACTTGTCGGAAAGGCGTTCCGGCAAGGTTTCTTTTGGCCAGAAGCCCTCCAGGATGCAACTGCACAAGTAACCAAGTGTGAAGCGTGCCAGTTCCATTCCAAACAGATACATCAACCAGCTCAAGCTCTCCAGACAATCCCTTGTCCTGGCCATTTTCGGTCTGGGGGCTCGACATCCTCGGCCCCTTTCCCCGCGCAGCCGGGGGCTTTGAGTTCTTGTACGTCGCCATCGACAAGTTCACAAAGTGGCCGGAAGTGGAACCAGTGAGAAAGGTGACCGCACAGTCAGCAGTCAAGTTCTTCAGGTCGATTGTTTGCCGTTTCGGAATCCCTAACAGGATCATCACCGACAACGGTACACAATTCACTAGTCGCACCTTCATGCAGTTCGTCCAAGACCTTGGCGCCAAGGTCTGCTTCGCTTCTGTTGCTCACCCGAGAAGCAATGGTCAAGCGGAGAGGGCAAACGCTGAAGTGCTGCGCGGACTCAAGACGAGAACTTTCGACAGGCTGCACAAGTGCGGAAGAAACTGTATAGAGGAGTTACCAGCGGCTCTTTGGTCGATCAGAACGATGCCAAATCGAGCCACTAGACAGACACCCTTTGCTCTTGTCTATGGAGCAGATGTAGTTCTCCCCACGGAACTCGTATACGGGTCACCTCGAGTGCTCGCTTATGATGAGCTCGAGCAAGAGCAGCTGCGACAAGATGACGCACTGCTCCTTGAGGAAGACCGTCTTCAGGCTGCTGTACGAGCTGCTCGATACCAGCAAGCTTTGCGCCGCTATCATAGCCGCAAGGTTAAAGCCAGAAGTCTCGAGGAAGGCGACCTTGTTCTTCGGCGCGTTCAGTCCGCCAAGAATTCCAACAAGTTGACGCCGAAGTGGGAAGGCCCTTATAGGGTGAAACAAGTCACAAGGCCCGGCGCTGTCCGCCTTGAGACCGAAGAAGGCTTACCGGTGAGCAACTCCTGGAACATTGAGCATCTTCGCAAGTTTTACCCATAAGGCGCGGTTGCCGTGATCCGCTCCGGAAACCACCTTTTGTACAAGTCTTGCCGCTGTTTCATGTAATCCTTTGTACAAAGCCGGGCGCAGACCCCGTGCATCAGTAAAACTTATGTGCATCACACAACTTGTCATTTCATGCCTTTTCATTTCCTTGCATATACTATCTGACACTTTGTGCAGCACCTATCCCCGGTAAGCAATAACGAGCAACAAAATTCCATATCTCTGTTTTCTCTAGTTTCTCTTCTCTCAAGCAGAAGAAGTTTCCTCGCGCACAAGTTTGCCGGGGGGGAAGGAGATAGTGATATGGATCAAGTACCGTTCAAGAGAGCCTTGCCTTGCCGGGAGCCTTGCCTTGCCGGAAAGCAAACGACACAAAAGCTAAGTTGCCAAAGTTTGAGCAAGCAAATTTTTAAATTTTTGAGTTATCTTTCTTGAATGACTGCACTTTGTATGGAAAACCTGTGCGCGGAGGAACCAACTCGTGGCTAGCCGCACCCTTGCTTTGTTTCGAGCACGCTCAACGGCCTAAGTGTGCTGCGACAAATGTCGTGCCCTTACTTCGTTTTCGAGTTCGCTCAACAATCTAAGTGTGCTGCGACTAGCTGCGACAAGGTTTCTTGTCGGCAACGGCATTGCCAGCAGGCTGCTGAAGTTCCGCACTCAGCGCTCGCGGCAAGGGTCCCTACGCCGGCAAGTTCCCTAAAAGCGTAGGGTAAAAACATACAAAGCGCGGAAGTCAAGTAAAGGAAATAACATTGCATTAACTACCCAAAATAAGGTTATGTTACAAGGCAACTTGTCGCAATACTAATGGACTATTGTTCATAACATGGTTGGCAGCGACTAAGGAAGCAGAAGAAAAAATAGCCTAATCTGCGTGGTCGCCCTCGACTCTCTTGATTTTGCCCACCTTGGCCACGATAGGTGCGACAAGGGCCTTGAGCATCTCCTGGTCGGCGTCGGGCGGCAAGGTCCGGAGGACGTTGTTGAGGTTGAGTCCTGGGTTGCGGAAGACTATCTTCATCAGCACCTTCTCCAAGACGCCCGTGCAAAGCCTGCGCGCCTCGTTCGCCAGCTGCGTGGGGATCTTTTCCCGGAGCTGCTGGAGGGCCGTCCCCACGCCCTGGAGGAACAAGGTAAGCTTGGCGCTGGGGTGGAGATTCTCGTCGGTGGAATACCCGAGATACTCTGCCCCCAGCAGCTCCAGCTCCTTGTCTATGTTGGTGGCGGCGAGGACAAGACCTTCCGTCCAGAGCTCGACGGTCTGCCTGAAGTTGTTTTGGGAGATGGCGGCGCTGTCCAACAGCGCCTTTTCGGCCCTGAGTTCCTCCTTCAGCTTCGCCTCTTGCTCTATGGCGTTGTCAAGCGTTGTGGTGCGGGTGGACAGTTTCAGCTCCAGATCGGCGATGGAGTCCTTGGCTACGGCGAGCTCCTTGCCCTTGTCGGAGAGGCGGACCTGCAGCTCGGAGTGGCTGTGGGCGTCCTTCTCCCTCTCGAGCTTCAGTGCGGCAACCTCCTCGCTGCTCGTCTTGAGGCTCGCCTCTAGTTGCGCCACCCTCGCCTCCAAGTCCCTCTTGGCGGTCTCAGCAACCACAGCGGCATCCTTCGCTTCCTGCAGAGCTCCGCCAAGAGACTGTTCGCGCGCGGCAAGCTCGTCCTCGTGGCTGTCGAGGTCGACCTTCCGCTGCGTCAGTTCGCCTTCTCGCCGGGACAACTCCTCGGCGGCAAGCCGTTGCTACTCCTCCGCTTCGGCCTTCTCCAAGATAAAGTCCTGATGCGCCTCGGCGAGCTGCTCCCGCTCCTCCGCCAAGGATCGGAGAGCCGCCTGGTTGGCGGCCCGGAGCTCTTCTGCGCGTTTCTCCAAGTCTGCGCCCGCCTTGGTGGCCAGAGCCTCTCGGGACTCCATCTTGGCCTGCCTGGCGCGGTACAGGGATAGAAGCCTCCGCAAAAGCCGCTCCTCCTCGGGCTCGCTACTGCTGCTTGGCGCATCGACGAACTTCAGTCCGGCGGAGGCGAGGACATCCCCGTCGAAGACCTCTCCCTCCGCGGGCGCCCTTGACGTGGAGGCCCACGGGAGCTGAATGAAGACTCCGTTGCCGGCCTCCAGATAGGCGCCTGGCTTAGCCGCGGCAGCAGAGGGGTCGGCAGCCGGCGCAGCGTCTGACGCTCCTGCGGCCTCAGGGCCGTCAGTGCGACTGCCGGATTCCCCCTCAGCTGCCGCGCCGACAGCCTCGGCGGCCTCGCCGGTGGCAGGCTCGTCAGCACCGGCCGCCCCTTCAGTAGCCGCGGCGTCACCAGTGTTGCCGCGCGTGTCCTCCTCGGTGGCGGCCTCTGTCTCCATTGGCTCTGCGTCGGACGGATCTGAAGACAAGAAAAAGAAGAAAGAAGAACTGTCAAGCAAATATCCAAAAAGAAAAATTCAAGAGAAGAAAAGTCCAAGGGTTACCTGCGCGGGCCTCCTCTTCGGTGGGGTTCCTTGCCGGGGAGTTCTCCCTCGGCGGCGTGGTGGTAGCTCCCGCCGGCGGAGGGCCGCTGGCGCCGTCCCTTGGCGGCGTGCTCGCCCTTGGCGGAGTACTCGCCCTTGGTGGCCCTTGGCGGAGTGTCCTCCCTTGCCGGGGAGCTCCCCCTTGGCGGTACGGTCGAGACGTGCGGCGCGTCGGGGGCGGCCTCCTGGCGCTCCTGATGCTGCTGCTCTGCTTCTGCACAAGCCAACAAACAAACAAAACATCAACAAGGATAGAAGGCCCACGCACGCCCGACGAGCGGAGAGTGGACAGAAGACTTACGCTGGGGGCTGCTCCGGGGAACAGCTGCCGGGTCCGGCAAGCTTGTCGCAGGCGCACCCCCTACTGCGGTGGCGGGCTCGGCCTCAATGACGATTACTGGGACTTTGGCCCTCTTCGCCGCTCTCTGGGCCAGAGTCCTGGAAGAGAGATAGGATCAGAATCAGGCAAAAAAGATACAAGGCAAGAATCAACAGAAAGCCAGAGAGAAACAAGAATCACGAAGACTAACTCTTCTTCCTCCTCATCGTCGGAGCTGAGCGCCGAGAAGTCGAAATCCGGCCCGTGCGTCCCGGCACGAGGAGCTGGGGGAGTGGGCTCCCTTGGCCGCTTGGCGGGGGCCGGGACGGTGGTCTGAGAAGACCCCGCTCCGGTTGCCGCCGAAGCACGAGGGGCGGCGGGCACAGGGGCGCCAGTCCGGGAAGATCCCCTCCTGTTGCCGCTGAGGCACGGGGCGCTCCCTTGGCGGCCTTGCCCATCGCGGCGGCGCGCGTCGGGCGGTGTTGCGGCTGCTGGCTCGCCTGCCGCCCCGCCGCGTCTGCGGCCTTGCGAAGGCGCCTTCTTGGCGTAGCTGGAGGGCTCGCTGGTGGCGGTGAGCTACCCGAGGACGAAGAAGAGGAGTCGAGGCCCAGCGAGCCGCCCGAGTCCTCGGCAGGGTCGCTTGACCCGACGCCCTGCTGGTCGCTTGACCCGACACCCTGCTCGGCGGGCCCGCTCGACTCTGCACCTTGCTCGGTGGGCTCGCTTGTCTCGGCGAGTCGCCCGGCAAGCTTTCCCGCTTTGCGGAGCTCTTCCTCCTCGGCGAGAGTTGTCGCCTCCGCCGCCTCCGCTTCCTCCACAGTATACCCGAACTCGCCCGCGGCCCTGGCTGCAGCTGCCTCTTCCAACCTGGTGGCAATATATGCCATCTCATGGTTGGTGGTGTCGCGGGTGAGTCCCCTCTTCTCGTCGGCTTTGATTGGCGACTCCACCAGGGTATCGAAGAACGTTTGCACGGCTTCATCAGAAGGTTCCTGCCAAGTGGGGTCGATCCCATGGGAATCACACCACGGCATCGCCGTGCGAACGACACTGAGCGCAGAGCTGTTGCACAATGGAACTACGCCCGGCGGCAACGCGAACCACTCAGGGTGGGCGGAGTCGTATTTGAATAGCGCTTGGAGCATTGCGTTGAGCTCCAAGACAGTGAAATTATAATTGAGGCCCGGGCGCAGCCTCATGATGTCTGCCGCGTTCTCGAACTCCCAAGCAGCCCTCTTCCTCTCCTGCAAGGGAGCGATGCGGCGTCGAAGGAAGTCTGCCCCGACGGCCCCTACAGTGAGCCTGGCTTGCCGGAGGCGGAGGATCCGAGTGGTGGCTATCTTCAACTTGTCGTCCTCGGGGGCCAGGTCACTCCAGTCATTGCCACGTACTGCTGCTACCTGACACCGGGAAGTAAACGGCTGCGGGTCATCCTCTATGATCCAACAGCAGTTGGCCCTCCACTCATCCCACTTGCCGCGGAGCTCCCCCGTCAAGTACGCCTCTTTCTTGTGGAGCCTAAAGATCCAAGAGATCCCGCCAGACAGAGGTGATCCCGACTCGACTCGAGGTATGAAATAATGGCGGAAGAGAGCTACATTGGGGTAAACTCTGACGAAATTTTCGCACAGATGTGCGAAAATGGCCATGGTCAAGACAGAGTTTGGGATGAAGTCAAGGAGATGAAACCCGTAGGTATTCATAATGTCGCAGAAGAATTCCGAAAAGGGCGGGCAAAGCCCGCAGTAGAAGAATAGAGCGAAGAAGGCATAGCCGTTCGGGTACATCTCGCAGGCCACTGCGGGGAGTACCTTGGTGCACGGGTGCGCCTTCGTTTCCCTCGACCAGAAGAGGTAAAAGGTATCTTTCAGCTCCTCCGCACTGAGCCTCGGCGGGAAGACCGCCATCTTCTTCCGCATTGCTACTAGCTTCAGCGCCTTGGCGGACTTCGCGGCCTTCGCCTTGTCGCCCTTCGGGGCCATGGAAGGGACGGCGAGGGAAGTCGACGGCACTGGAAGTGCTGGCGGCGGCGGAGGGGGGGCGGAGCGCTGCTCTCTTTCGACCTTCGGGGAGGAGGGGAGCGGCGGGGGTTTCTGGAGGATGAAGAAGCAACGGGCGAATGGAAGGGACTGCCCCTGTTTCCCCTGCTTTTAAGGGGGGAGTGGGGGACGTTCCGCATTTCCCCATTAAAGAAACATGCCACGATCTCTCCCACGACGCCGCGATTGACGCGTGCCATTAGGGAGGGGCGCGGTGGAGATGGAGTGGGATACGGCGTGCCACGGGCCGCGCGTGCCCGTACACTGTTTTGGGCATGGCCCAACAGCGCTCGGCACCGTGTATGGCCCAGGCCCGGCGGCTCCTGTCGGTGTACTAAAGTAGGGGGTACCTTAGTATCCCGAACTTGTGCACGGGCACTCGCATCGTTCCGTGGCAGGGCTTGCCGTGCGACCGCCAAGGTCCACTGTGGTTCCTTCGGAGCCATTCAAGAACAAGGTATTCAAGTTAAAGGGACAAGGCCCCAGCAAGAGGAGCTTGCCGGGAAGGCCACTCAAGGCTCAAGACTACTTCTTTGGCACAGGACCCTGGCAAGAGGAGCTTGCCGGGAAGGCCAAACATGGCATTTCAAGAGACTTGCCGCGATGCGCCACGCGTCCCGGCAAGGCCCGGAGAGCGAAAAGCTCCCGGGCGCGACAAGATAGCGGCCGCGGCAAGGCGCTTGCCGCGGCAAACTTCCACTAGGTACCCGCGCTCCAGCGCATCCACCCACGCATCGCCCTGGGGCCCTTCCAGGCGCACGTGGCGGAAGGCTGTGCAGCCTGGGGGACACGGTGGCGAGCTGCGATGACGAGGCCACCGTCGTGGCGAACGGTGGCGCCCTAACGAACGCTTTTTGCACTGTTTGGAGCGACGGTGACGGCCATTTAATGCCCTTGTCCCATGCCGTCAGAGTTAGGTATAGAGCACTACGCAACACTGTTCCAACTACCACCCATTTTACGTTTTTACCCTCACCTGCGTTGCCACCTGTCGGTGACCCCTTTGACCTATAAAAGGAGGCCCATGCGCAACGTAGGGGAGGTTCCGATCATCGATCACTTTCACGCCCGGTCCTGTTAGCGAGCATCACTGTAGCTCTTCTCGCTCCCGAGCCCATAACGCAATACAAACCAAGGCAGGAGTAGGGTTTTACGCATCCGTGCGGCCCGAACCTGGGTAAACTGCTCGCGTGCTCGCCTCGATCCGCTCTTCGTGCATCCTCCGCCCCCTTGTCGTACCGAAAAGGGGCTCCGGTCCCATAGGTGTTCGTGGGCGATCAGTTTCCCCGACAGGAAGGCGGCTTGGAAATCCGGCCAAGTGATGACCGTTCCAGCAGGTAGGGTACGCCTGTGGCTGTCCCACCATTGAGCAGCGGGGCCCTTCAGATAGTATGCCGCGAAGGTGACATAGTTGGCAGGGGCTACACCAGCAGACTCTAGCTCGAAAGCGATGTCACGGAGCCAGTCATCGGCATCCAGTGGTTGAGTTGAGCTGTGGTAGACGACAGGGTTGAGTTGCGCAAAGTCTTGTAGAGTTACTGGGGCTGGCTGCTGATTCATATTTGGGTGAGGAAACTGAGCCATCACTCCTTCCATGAACTGGCGATTCAGCTCAAACTGTTGCATCATTCCTGCCACGAATTCGGGCGGTGGTGGAGCGTTGCCACCACGACCACGACCACCTTGTCTAACCATCCTGCTAACATGTAACAGGGGGTAGTTCAGCATTGAGCATTTGCAAAGACAAACAATTATTCATTATCTAACATGTAGAATGAACGAGGTTCGACGGGTACAACATAGTAGTCGACAAGACAGAGAGGGGTACTCATTCAAAATACTAACCTAAGGAATAACTATGGCTTATCCAACTTTGGGGTGAATGTGGTCACGGGATCCTAATGTTAGAGTTAGTAAATTCGTTTAACCCGAATAGAAGAGAGTTCAGAGTCCCAGAGTATAGACGAGGAGTAAAAGATCCTAATACCACCCAATTGGTGACGTGTGCCCGTAAGCCACACAGCCAAGTTAGTAAAACAGTTTTTCAAAGACTAGACTCAACTTCGGCCAAGGAGTTGGAAAGGAGGGTTCCTACAGGCAGTGGGCTCTGATACCAACTTGTGACGCCCCCGATTTGACCGTACACTAATCATGCACGCAAATGTGTACGACCAAGATCAAGGACTCACTAGAAGATATCACAACACAACTCTAGACACAAATTAAAAATAATACAAGCTTTATATTACAAGCCAGGGGCCTCGAGGGCTCGAATACATAAGCTCGAATACACAAGAGTCAGCGGAAGCAATAATATCTGAGTACAAACATAAGTTAAACAAGTTTGCCTTAAGAAGGCTAGCACAAAACATCAATGATCGAAAAGGCAAGGCCTCCTGCCTGAGACCTCCTAACTACTCCTGGTCGTCAGCTGTCTCCACGTAGTAGTAGGCTCCGTCGGGGTAGTAGTAGTCATCAAGTATGGCGTCTGGCTCCTGGACTCCATCATCTGGTTGCATCAACCAGCAAGAAGAAAGAAGGGGAGAAAGGGGGAGCAAAGCAACCGTGAGTACTCATCCAAAGTACTCGCAAGCAAGGATCTACACTACATATGCATCGGTATCAATGAAAGGGGGTAGTATCTATGGACTAAGCTGTAGAATGCCAGAATAAGAGGGGGAGAAGCTAGTCCTATCGAAGACTAGCATCTTCTGGAAACCACCGTCTTGCAGCAAGAGGGGGAAGTAGAGTAGTATAACATAAGTCATATTTATGTTGTTGTTTCAACGCTCCGGGATCCTTTCTCGACTCCCGAAGCAACATATCCAAACAATGCCTCAGCATCTAGTTCTAGTTGTAGCGATCGGGATACAACTCCAAGTGTTCGTTACCGTAGGACAGGCCATCGATAGATGTTTTCTTCCCTGCAGGGGTGCACCAACTTACCCATCACGCTTGCTTAACTCCGGCCGGACACACCATCAGGTCATGCCCGCCCTCGGCCAAACAATACGCCGCAACCCGACCTAGACTTAATAGAGAGGTCATGCACGCCGGACTAAACCCTATGCCCCCAGGGGTCATGGGCCAATCACCCCGGGAACTCCTGCATGTTGCATGGGCGGCCGGTGAGCAGACCTAGCAACCACCTTTAAAAAAGGTAGGAGCCTAACCAGTCCAGCCCGGCGCGCGCCGCTCAGTCGCAATGATGTCAGTTAAGCTACGGCTGATGCATATGACGCAGAACGCCCATACTATGCCCACGTGATGGTTAGCGCTATCAGGCCAGAGGCCCCTTGGATCAAATATCCAAACCGTTTAGTGTCTTGGGAACGCGCGGTAACGAGCAGAGACTCACGAACATGTGACCCCATCGCCCCGTCTCGAGAACTTGTGGCAAGGGCGAGTGCCCGGCCACGCCTCGTATTTATCTCGCGAGCACTTTCCAGGTCAACCCGATTACACACCACTCGCAATTAAGCTCGCGCGGGTACCCCTCTGGGTCGACCCGTCTTTAGTAACCAGGTTCAGTGTAAAGTCATAGTAACCATAGTAACTGTGTGTCTAACACCAATGGGAAACCTGAGGAAATCACCCTCGATGGAATTCCACCTGATGTTATCGTCAAGGTGAACGAAAGAGGAGTCACCCTCGATGTCCACTCTTGAGGAGTTGCATGACAGTGTTGTTGTTGGGAGTGGAGAAAGAGGAATCACCCTCGATGACCACAACTGATGAACTAACCTACAAGGTTAACATCAGAAGTGATGATGAGGTCTCACCCTCGGCACTCGATAGTAACCCAGTAGTGTCGAGCAACTAAGGGGAAAGTGATGTGCGGTGCCGGGTCCTGGTCTTCGGTCCCGTAGATCGGGTCTTCTGATAATCCAGCGGGGCAGTTGGGACAAGGTAGGGGGTCACTCGTGGATCTCTAACCAGCCTATACTAAGCAGTTTAGTATAAACATGTAAGGTATGAAAGCAGTATCAACAACATGCTATGCATCATAATAGGATCATACAATAAGCAGTAGCAGTTCAAATGCAAGCATAAGAGAGAAGAGGATGGGCGATATCGAATGATCAAGGGGGGTTGGCTTGCCTGGTTGCTCTGGCAAGAAGGAAGGGTCGTCAACACCGTAGTCGATCACCGGGGCATCTTCGGTCTCGGGGTCTACCGGAGAGAAGAGGGGGAAGAAACACTAAATATAAAGCAAACAGTTGCAACAGAGAAGCACGACATGTCAGCACGTAGTGCTAGGGTGCTCTAACGCGGTGGTACGCGGTACCGCCGAAGGGGAATAACACTCGGGAAAGTAACCCCGACGTTTCGTGTTTTCGGTCAGATGAATCGGAGGGGGAACGTTGCAGGTTCACTATGCTAGGTATGTCTGGCGGATGAACGGATCGCGTATTCGAATTCGTCTCGTCGTTCTGAGCAATTTTCATATATAAAACATTTTCATCCGAGTTACAGATTATTTTATATGAATTTCTAAAGTTTTAAACATTTTTAGGAATTTATTTAATTAATTTAAATCAACATTATCCAGAATAGTAAGTGATGATGTCAGCATGATGTCAGGGTGATGTCAGCGGGGTCAACAGTCAACTTTGACTGGTTGACTGGTCAAAGGGGCAGTGGGGCCCACTGGCATAGACTAATTTAATTAGTCAGGTTTAATTAGACTAATGTGTAATTAGTTTAATTAAACATAATTAATTAGGATTAATTATCAGGATTAATTAAGTTAATTAACTTTTTATTTTATTAAATATATATTTTTAAAGGGGCTCGGCTCCGCGTGGAAGTGGGCCAGGGGCTTAGCGGGGCGGGCTGTTTAACGGGCGTTTGGGCATGGGCGCCCGCACTCGAGGCCATGGCGGGGCGCCGGTGGGCAGCAACCGCGGCGAGCCAGCCGCAGCTGCCGGCAGCGGCTGGACGCGTGGCCGCAGAGCGGGAAGGACAGGGGGGCCGCGGGCTCCCGGCGAGGTCGCCGGAGCCGAGCGCCGGGCGGCCAGGGGCGCGCGGCGCGGCAGCTTTGTGGTGTAGGGGCGGGCGCAGCGCGGCAAGGGAGGTGGCTCGGTGCGGCGAGCGGCCGACGGAAGTAGGCGAAGGCGAGGTAGGGAAGGGTGCGTGCGCTCGCCCGCGGCAGATGGCAGCGGCATGGGGCGACTGCCTGCAACAGCAGGAGCAGCAGCTCGACCGGAGCCGCAGCAAAGCGGCGGCGAAGGCGGGCCAGCCAGCGGCGGCCTGGGTAGCCAGGCAGCAGAGGTGAGCTGCGGGCGTGGCAACTAGTGAGCGGGGTGCGCGCAGCTGTAGGCGGGTACGGCAACGAAGTACACGGCAGGGGCGGAGGCGGTGCTAGCGCACGAGCGACCACATACGGCTGCGTCGGCAATAGGCGAGCGGCGACCTAAACGACAGCAATCAGAGGGGGAGGAGGGAGCTTCGACGGAGGGGCTCACGGGCGTTGACGAGAAGGCCCGGGGGCGCCAGAGGAACCCGAGGTGACGCGGATCGACGCGGTGGAGCTCGACGTCCGGAGGAAGAAGAAGGCGACGTTCCGGCGATGGAGAGGAGATGGGCTTGAGGTCTTCGGTGTAGGCGAAGCAGTGGACGCCGGTGGTTCTACTGGGTGAGGTCGCCGGCGGTAGGGAGCTCGGTGGGCGCGGGATTGAGCGTGGCCATGGCGACGGAGTCTTCGGGCGCCGCCGAAACCGAGAGTCAGGGAGGGGAGGATAAGGGAAATGAGCTTAGGGTTTGAGGGAAGGGACGCCGGCGTCTTGTAGGGGTCCGGGGGTAGCCGGATGGCCGGCACGTGGCCAGGCGTGGCCATGGCGCCGCCGGATGCCTGCCATGGCATCCGTGTGAACAGAGAAAGAAGATGAGAGGGGGAGTCGGGATGGGCCGGTCTGGTGCAGCTAGCTGGGCCAGAGGCCCACTCTCCCTTTTCCCTTACAACTTCTTTCCTTCTTCTTCTTTTTCTTTTTGCATTTTCTTTTAATCCTTTCTGTCCCAATTAGTTTAGGACACTTAGACTTTTGCAAAAAATGTTGTTTCACCACGAATATTAACAAAGGATTATTTGGCACATGATGAACATTTTGTTTTCATGTTTAAGCAATTTTAGAATTTCACTTAGCATTTGAATTTGCATTCAAAGGGAAAATCGAAAGAAACATGAGACAATAATGATCAGCAAATTGTTTAGCAAAATTATGAAGTTAACCCCAAGGGTTACTGTAGCATCATTACACCGGGGTGTTACATCACGCGTGGTCTCCTACTAGATTGATACCTTGGTTCTAAAAAACTCAGGGAAATACTTATGCTACTATGCTGCATCTCCATTTCCTCTTCGAGGGAATACACCGCAAGCTCAAGAAGTAGCAAGAAGAATTTCTGGCGCCGTTGCCGGGGAGGCTTACGCAAAAGTCATATACCAAGTACCTATCACAAACTCTTATCCTTCGCATTACATTTTTGCCTCTCGTTTTCCTCTCCCCCACTTCACCCTTGCCATTTTATTTGTCCTTCTTCTGCCGTGTGTTTATGGTTCGCTTGCTTCTTGTTTGCTTGTGTGTTACTTGCTTGCTTGTCATCATGTCTAGCACACCTATCATTATCAACACTCCCGAGAGTGAGGTCCTCAACTTTAAACAAAGGAAGGTAGAAAACTTAAAAGATGCCTCGTATAGAATTTGCAATGCTCAAAATAGATCCAATAGGAAGCTTTCCACTTCCGTGCTTCTTCGCAATTTTTATGTTGGTATAACTCCGTGGAATAGATTCATCTTAGATACCATCACCGAAGGGAATTTCTTGGGTAGCCATACCTTTGATTCTTATAATGCTATGAGTGAATTATTTGGCTCACCACCTCTTATGGTTAATGGAACCATTTTAACTTTGGAGCATGTTATGCAAAGGTTAGAAATCATTGAAAACAAAGTTGCTACGGTAGAATTGGTAGAGAACTTGGATAGAAAAATCCATAATGAAATTACTCAATATGGATCCAAGGTAGGAGTTGTTCTAAAAAATCTTAAGGAAAAGGAGCCCATAGTTAAAGAAGAGCTAGATCAGGATTCTACTAGAATCGATAAGCTTGAGGATATTATCACTAATGTGGGTTCCGCTCTTTCTGCTATGAAAACTACTCCAAATACCCCTACCAGTAAATTATCTAAGTTCATGTATGTCCCTAAAGACAAGGGTGAAACATCTAGTAAAGGAATTGCGGATCTCAAATCCATAAGTGTTCGCCCTAATTTTCTTACTTTTGCAAGAGACCCTTTTGACACTTTAAAATTTCTTGATTTCTTGCCCAAGCGTTTGATTATTAATAGGGACAAAGAAGTGCCTAAGAATCACAAGTGTTTAATCAAAGAATTGCCTTCCAAAGATGGCAATACCTACATCTATCTTGTATCGTGCCTAGCTAGGGGCGTAAAATGATAGTGCTTGTTGGGAGGAAACCCAATTTTATATTATTTTTTTCCTGCTATTAGGGAATAAACATTGCATCTAGCCTCTGTTTAGATGTGGTTTCATGTTTTGTTTAGTGTTTCTGCCAAGCAGAACCTTTGGGAAGACGTGTGTGAAGTTTATGTGATCTTGCTGTAAAAAACAGAATCGTTAGCGCTCGCTAGAATGGTCGTCATATTTTACTGGAGCGTGCTATTTAGTTGATTCTGTTTGCAGATGATTAATAGACAAATTCCTCACGTTTACCAATTTAGTTTGATTTTTTTGAGTTACAGAAGTATGCGAAACCTGCATATTACTACATACTGTTATGTTTTTGACAGATTCTGTTTTTCGTGTGTTGTTTCGTTATTTCGATGTATCTATGAGTAATATTGTGAAGTATGAACCATAGAGAAGTTGGAATACAGTAGGTTTAACACCAATATAAACAATGAATGAATTCATTGCAGTACCTTTTAGTAGTGGTTTGCTTTCTTATACTAACGGAGCTCACGAGAATTTTTGTCTAAGTTTTGTGTTGTGAAGTTTTCAAGTTTTGAGTATTGCTTTGATGGACTATGGAACAAAGAGTACCAAGGGCCTAAGCTTGGGGATGCCCATGGCACCCCAAGTAAAATTCAGGGATAATCAAAAGCCTAAGCTTGGGGATGCCCCGGGAAGGCATCCCCTCTTTCGTCTTCATCCATCGGTAACTATACTTGGAGCTAAATTTTTATTCACCACATGATATGTGTTTTGCTTGGAGCGTCTTGTATAATTTGAGTCTTTGCTTGTTAGTTTGCCACAATCATCCTTGCTGGACACACCTATTTGAGATAGTTAAATATGGCCTAGGAATTGTTACAACACTCTATGTGCTTCTCTTATATCTTTTGAGTTGAATAGTTTTGCTCTAGTGCTTCACTTATATCTTTTAGAGCAAGGTGGTGATAATATTTTGAAGAAATTGTTGAACTCTCATGCTTCACTTATATCCTTTTGAGAGTCTATTAAAACAGCATGCTAATGTGCTTAGGCTATATAACTAGTCTTCACATGATAGACATCCAATATCAATGTAGTAAAAACTTCCACACCAAGTGCGTTGAATATGATGAGATGTTGGATGCTTGATAATTGTTTTGAGATATGAGGATAGTGATATTAGAGTCATGATAGTTGAGTTATTATGAAATTGAGAAATACTTGTGTTAAGGTTAGTGATCCCTGTAACATGCACGTATGGTGAACCGCTATGTGACGAAGTTAGAGCATGAGGTATTTGTAAAGTGCCAACCTTTGTGTGGAGGTCGGGGGCGCACGATGGTTAACTCCTACCAACCTCCCCCCTAGGAGCATGCGTTGATTGCTTTGTTTTGATGACTCGTAGATTTTTGCAATAAGTATATGAGTTCTTATGACTAATGTTGAGTCCATGGATTAGACGCACTCTCACCCTTCCACCATTGCTAGCCTCTCTTGTACCGCGCAACTTCCGCTGGTACCATACACCCACTATATATATCCTTCCTCAAAACAGCCACCATATTATTCCTCAAAACATCCACCATACCAACCTACCATGGCATTTCCATAGCCATTCCGAGATATATTGCCATGCAACTTTCCACCATTCCGTTCATATGACTCGCATCATATTGTCATATTGCCATTGCATGATCATGTAGTTGACATCGTATTTGTGGCTAGGCCACCATGCATAACTTTTCATACCTGTCACTCTTGTTTCATTGCACATCCCGGTACACTGCCGGAGGCATTCATATAGAGTCATACTTTGTTGTAGTATCGAGTTGTAATATCGAGTTGTAATGAAAGTGTGATGATCATCATTATTAGAGCATTGTCCCATGGGAGGAAAGGCTAAATCAATAAAGCCCCTCCGCAAAAAAAGGAAGAAAGGCCAAAGAAAAAAAATAAAGGCCCAAAAAAAGGGACAATTGCTACTATCTTTTTCCACACTTGTGCTTCAAAGTAGCACCAGGTTCTTCATTGTAGAAAGTCTCATGCTTAGTCACTTTCATATACTAGTATGAATTTTCATTATATAACTTGGCTTGTATATTCCAACGATGGGCTTCCTCAAATGCCCTAGGTCTTCGTGAGCAAGCAAGTTGGATGCACACCCACTAGTTTCTTTTGTTGAGCTTACATACATATTTAGCTCTAGTGCATCCGTTGCATGGCAATCCCTACTCACTCACATTGATATCTATTGATGGGCATCTCCATAGCCCGTTGATACGCCTAGTTGATGTGAGACTATCTCCGTACTTTTTGTCTTCTCCACAACCACCTCTCTATTCCACCATAGTGCTATGTCCATGGCTCACGCTCATGTATTGCATGAAAGTTGAAAGGTTTGAAATAATAGAGTATGAAAACAAGTGCTTGGCTGAAATCGGGGTTGTGCATGATATGAATATTTTGCGTGATGAAGAGGGAGCATAGCCAAACTATATGATTTTGTAGGGATAACTTTCTTTAGCCATAGTATTGTGAGAAGATATGATTGCTTTGTTAGTATGCTTGAAGTATTATTATTTCTTATGTCAATATAGACTTTTATCTTGACTCTTTCAGATCTGAACATTCATGCCACAATTAAGAGAATTACATTGAAAAATTATGTTGGTTAGCATTCCACATCAAAAATTCTGTTTTTATCATTTACCTACTCGAGGACGAGCAGGAATTAAGCTTGGCGATGCTTGATACGTCTCCAAAGTATCTATAATTTTTTATTGTTCCATGCTATTATTTATGATGTTTTGGATGTTTAAAGGGCTTTATCATACACATTTATACCATTTTTGGGACTAACCTACTAACCCAAAGGCCTAGTCCAGATTGCTGTTTTTTGCGTGTTTCAGGGTTTTGCAGAAAATGAATATCAAACGGAGTCCAAACGGAATGAAACCTTTGGGAGAGATATTTTCGGAGAAAATCACGCACGGGAGACTTGAGAACCACATCAGGGGAGCCACGAGGTGTCCACGAAGGTGGGGGGCGTGCCCCTGCCTCGTGTGCCCCTCGTGATTCCCTCGGTGTCCTCCTTCCTCCTATATAAGCCTACGTTCCCCGAAACTATCAGCAACAGAGAGAAAACCCTAATTATTCCACCGTCGTAACCTTCTGTTCCCGTGAGATCACATCTTGGAGCCTGTTCCGGAGCTTCGCCGGAGGAGGGATCCATCACGTAGTGCTTCTACATCATCATCATCGCCCTCACCATGAGTTGTGAGTAGTTTACCACAGACATTCGGGTCCATAGCTAGTATCTAGATGGCTTCTTCTCTCTCTTTGGATCTCAATACAAAGTTCTCCTCGGTCTTCGAGGAGATATATTCGATGTAATCTCTTTTTGCGGTGTGTTTGTCGAGATCCGAAGAATTGTGGGTTTATGATCAAGATTATCTATGAGAAATATTTGGTTCTTTTCTGAACTCTTTATGTGTGCTCATTATATCCTTGCAAGTCTCTTCGAATTATTGGTTTGGTTTGGCCTACTAGATCTATAGTTCTTGCAATGGGAGAAGTGATTGGCTTTGGGTTCAATCTTGCGGTGTCCTTTCCCAGTGACATTAGGGGTAGCAAGGCACATATTGTATTGTTGCCATCGAGGATAAAAAGATGGGGTATATATCATATTGCTTGAGTTTATACCTCTACATCATGTCATCTTGCTTAAGGCGTTACTCTGTTCTTATGAACTCAATACACTAGATGCATGCTGGATATCGGTCGATATGTGGAGTAATAGTAGTAGATGCAGGCAGGAGTCGGTCTACTTGTCTCGGACGTGATGCCTATATACAACGATCATGCCTAGATAGTCTCATAATTATTCGATTTTCTATCAATTGCTCGACAGTAATTTGTTTACCCGCCGTAGAATACCGCTATCATGAGAGAAGCCACTAGAGAACACTATGGCCCCCGGGTCTATTCTCAACATATCAATCTACATCTACTTTACTTTTTCCGCTTTTACTTTCTGTTATTATAAAAAAATAGCAAAAATATAAACTATCATCTATATCAGAACTCACTTTCATAAGTGACCATAAAGGGATTGACAACCCCTTATCGCGTTGGCAGCGAAGCTCTTATTTGTTGGTGCAGGTTCGAGGGACTCGCGCGTGGTCTCCTACTGGATTGATACCTTGGTTCTCAAAAACTGATGGAAATACTTACGCTACTATGCTGCATCTCCCTTTCCTCTTCGAGGGAATACAACGCAAGCTCAAGAAGTAGCAGCCTCCAAGTGTGGATTTTTGTAGGATAACAACGAATTTACCTCAAGTGGATGACCTAAGGTTTATCAATCTGTGGGAGGCCTAGAATGAAGATAGTCTCCCTTAAACAACCCTGCAAACCAAATGCAACAAATCTCTTGTGTCCCCAACACACCCAATACATTGGTAAAATGTATAGCTGCACCAGTTCGACGAACAGATAGTGATACAAGTGTAGTATGGATAGTATATATAGGTTATAGTAATATGAAAATAAGAAAACAATAAGCTAGCAAGTGACGAAACGGAGAACAAACGATATTGCAATGCTTAGAAACAAGGCCTAGGGTTCATACTTTCTCTAGTGCAATCTCTCAATAGTGCTAACATGATTGAATCATAGAACAACCCCTCAACGGGCGAGAAAGAATCACTCCAAACTTCTTATCTAGCGGAGAACTAAGATGAAATTGTTTAAGGGTATGGAACGACCTCAAAGTTATCTTTTCCGATCAATCTATTGAGCAATCCCTATATGTGTCACAAACAGCCCTGGAGTTCGTACTAAAATTACACCATACACTATACATCAACCCACTCTAATGTCACCTAGAAACTCCAATGTCACCACAAGTATCTGTGAGTTTATTATTCGATATGCATCAAACAACGTCAGATTCATAATATTCAATCCAACACAAAGAACTTCTGAGAGTGCCCCAAGATTTCTACTGGAGAAAGTATGGTGAAAGCGTGCATCAACACCCATGCGTAGATTACTCCAATGTCACCGCGGGAATACGCAAGTTGATTGCCAAAACATATACCAAGTGAATCAACAGAACACCCCATTTTCACCATGGGTATCCACACGAAAGACATACATCAAGTTTTATCAAATCCATTAAAGTATTCAATCGGATAATAGTGAAATCTCGAAGGTAAAAACTCAATTCATCACAACAAGATAGAGAGGGAGAAACACCATATGATCCAACTATATTAACAAAGCTCGCGGTACATCAAGATCGTGCCAAATCAAGAACACGAGAGAGAGAGAGAGAGAGAGAGATCAAATACATAGCTACAAGTACATAAGCTCAGCCCCGATAGTGAACTACTCCCTCCTCATCATGGTAGCTGTCGGGGTGATGAAGACATCCTCCGGTGATGATTTCCCCAACCGGCAAAGTGTCGGAATGGGGCTCCGATGGAGATCTCTTTGGTACAGAGGCCCATCGCGGCGGAGCCGAAGTTCTAGGTTTCTATCTGGGTGTTTTGGTATTTGTAGGAATTTTGGAACAAGTCCCACATCAAGGGGCGCACGAGGGAATGACAAGCCTGCACGACACGCCCTCGGGGGAGGCTACGCCCTAGGCTTGCCGCGTCCTTGTGTCTCTTCTTCCCTTCCAAGAATCTTCGGGTGTCTCTTTTGTTCCATAACAAATAACCAAAAAAGTTTAGCCCATTCTGAGAACTTTTATTTCTGAACAAAAAACAACACCACGGTAGTGCTGCTGAAAAAAGCGTCTGCCCGGGTTAGTTCAATTCAAATCATACCAAAACCATATAAAATTGTTTTAAACATGGCATGAATACTTTATAAACTACTAGTAAAAAGGCCCGTGTCTTGCAACGGGAGAAAAAAAATACCACACACTCTGAATATACAGAAAATGGTCTATAATCTGAGAATTTGTAGCTACGGCCCAAACAAAGATGGTCTTAACATATAAAAGAGGAGTTTAAGATTCTATAGGTGTTATTTTTCATCATGGCTTGCATGTAGATTTAATCCGTACAAATAGACAGGCAAGTGATCGTTTATTTATACATGTCATATTCGGAATGGGGTGTTGTTATGGGCGAGTAAACAACAACGAAAAAACAAACGATGACACATTAGCACACTGAGGAGACATGTGTTCATCAATGGCAGTTTTCAGTTTAACAATCACCAACTTAGGGCAACTCTTGAACACTTTTTTTCACATGCATATTTCTTAAATACATGAAGATTTGTTAAAAATGTTGTTAAAAAGATACATGATTTTTAATCCAAAATAGATTTTTTTGGAAAAGAACATTTTGTACGGTCTCATGTGGATGGAGGTACATGCACCCCTATTTCATCACAATTTCTTGCCATACATGTCATATGTATTGGTCCCTGTTTCATCACTATTTATATTTTATCAGTCTTGTGTTTTTTTTCATGCATGCCACCTTTTTACTTTTTTCATGCATGTCCTCTTTTTCTTCTTCTTATATATAGGAGAATAAAACAACATCTCATCTTTATCGGATGTCCTCTGTATTTTATTTTTTATTTCTTCTATTGCGGACATCCCATCCTTATTGGTTCCTTCTTTTATTCCTTATCATGCGCATCCTTATTTTTTGGGTGTCTCTAGCAAATTTATCTTCAATTTCATGTCCAATCCTCATTTTCTTGAGGGGTTCATCCCCAATCTGAATCACTGCCGGTATGAAAAAAAGACGGATAATGCATTGTTGATTAATATTGCAGGCTAGATAGTATTTTTTTTCAATTGTTAACAGGGAAAATAACATCATATTCAGATTCTACATATTTTTCTAATTAAATTCAATATATAACATGTTAAATTTGGAGTTACGGTTTAGAAGATATGAGTATTTTTAAAAACATTTGAGATGTATTGCGGGTTTAATGTTAGAAACATTAGGGGGTTTTCTGTAAAATAGAAAAACGGACCGAGAATACATATTTGTTTATTATACTTGAAAATAAAATATATATATTGTAAAAGTTACTATGCATGTCCGACGAACGTGCTATTGCGTACGATCAACGTGTGTGCCACCAGATGTCTTCTTTTGAGGAAAAAATAGTTGCAGACAAATGTCACACATGCAATCTGGCTTGTGTACATCCGGTGGCTCTTTATTTTGAAAGTTGCAAGATGCCCATGCGTTGCAAGGAACATCGAGATACATTTATATGAGTATTTTATCCCGTGGGTGAAAAGGATGAATGAGGGAAGTCCTCCACAAATGTGGAGATGAGTGCGGGTATCATTTATCAAAATTTTCATAGTTTCCTTCCCATCCGTCAGATATATATCGAACGGCCTATAATGCAGGATGGCAGGCACACCATCATCACCAACTTTGTTTTTTATAATATTTTAAAAAACGTTAAGATGTAGTCCCTCTGTTCCAAAATAGATGAATCAATTTTGTACTAACTTTAGTACAAAGTTAGTACAAAGTTGGGCCATCTATTTTGGAACGGAAGGAGTACATGAATGGTGGGTGTGCAATTATGCATGTCTGGAGTGCATGCAACTCTTTGCTGTCGACCTGTGCGCAACCGGAGTAATATCAACTAAAAAAATACAAAGATCACAATTTTGAAAATAAATAAATACAAATACAAAACAAAAAATAAATTGAAAGAAAAAAATGTTTAAAATTAAAAATACAAGTTCAAGAATAAGTACATATACCAATATGGGTGGGCATAAAACTCGACAAACCAAAAACTCGACCGAAACTAAAACCGAATAAACCAAAGTTTCATTTTTTTAATGCGCATAAAGTACTTGTGTTTTTATGCTACTATGGCGAGGAGTATGATGGTTGTGATATGGGTCATTGATAGCAACAATACACATACGTCTCGCCTGTTGGTTTTCACATTTTTCTCCTGTATCTTTTATTTACAGTCAAAGTCAAACTGAAGCTGGCACCTAAAACTTCCATCATAGTCAAAACCATTTGTCCAACACATAGATAGACACTTGTTGGACAAGTGGATGTAGATCCATACTCTAAGACCCTGCCGTGTAGTACAATACTTTCTCTATTTGAAGATATGTTTCAATCTAATTAAAACCATTAAAAAGTTGTCGAAAACAAGTGTGGGACAAAAACGGTCGCCGTCTAAGCGTCTACACATACAGATAGAGATGGATATATAGAGATAGATAGATAGATAAACACGGTGAGCTGTTGCATCATCATCGCCCGTTCGTCGCGCATTGTTTTGCCGGAGACAGAGCCAAAAAGCCCCTACCTCCGCTCGGTCAAGACAAGCCAGTGATGTGAAACAGAAGCGCAAAGGTGCGTGCAGCCACAACCGCTCGCGCTAGTGACTCCACATACGCCTCGTAGGACACGCACTCCACCCGCTGGCCGATTGTAGCATGAGTGTTACCACTCTGGGATCGGCTCCCTTGTGAGCCATGGCACGCGTCCCACTGGCACGACATGTGTCCTACCGGGCAACGTCTAATGTCCGCTCTTCCGAAAACACCCTTCCCTTTAAAGCATAAAAAGCAAAAGAGAGCGTCTTCTTCCTCTTCACACGAGGCAGCCACGAGTAGAGCGGAACAACACATCACCAGACAACCATGCCTTCGGCTTCCCACCTCGGCTGCGGAAATCATGTAAGTCACGTCCCTCTCCTCGATCCATCTCCTATGTGCTTGTTTTTCTCTCGTCGTGTACTTAATGAGTTGCCCACCTAAAATGTTCTTAGTTTCTCTTCCTCCCTTGGGCAGGTTCTTCTCTGACGAGTGCGAGAGCATCCTCTGACGAACTGACGAGTTTTATGCGGGAGCTTTATCTGACCAAGTGACTAGTATGTGCGGCGCCGATGGGGAACTACTCGAGAAACTTGTTGCGTGGCATCGACGGGGGAGATGAAGGCGAGGAAAAGGCTCGGCACTTGGATTCACAGGAGGAGGAGGTGGTGGAACTTATCCTCGGGCTATCATTCAGGGGCCAGTTAGGGTGGGAGAGAAGGGCGGTGAGGGCCTTGCCAGGTCATCATCGGTCATGTGCATCTAGGAGGTGGCACTAGCACCGCCAATGCTCATCGGGATGAACTCCCTATGTAAAATGGCAGATGCAAAGGAGGCAAAAAAACACTGCTTCCCTTAGGAGCAGCACCAAGGTCCAGCCCTCAATGACCCTCCAAGGGGGCGACACCGGGGTGGAGATCGCGGCAAAGCTGTAGGCCTGCTTGAACCCGTCCCCAGGCTTGTCGGACGGCGAAGGTCTGTCTATCTTAATATTTCGTTCTTGCGGTAATGATATATGTACGATGGTAGTCCTTAAGCTAAGCAAATGTGGTAGAGTATTACTACTTTTAGCTCAGTTAATTAACATGGTCAACAACATTAAAATATTAATAACTTGCATACATCTCACTTGTAAATATTCTGCTAATTAGGTAGGTGTAATGGACATGATCTGTTCTTTTTATTGGGTAGTATTAAAGGACAAAAATTGTTCACCGCTAATAGGATTAGTTATACCTTCCTTCTCCAATCATGATAGTGTCCTAGTAAATCGGGGCACATAAATAGGGGTAAATGGAACAACTGCATCATTTCGAAGTTGTTAAATAAGCAAGAAAACCCTGTACCATCATTAAAACACAATAATGACACACCACCCTATCTTACCGAATCCACCCAAGATCCAGCGACCTGGCTATAATCCAGAATACGGGCCTCCTCTCCATAGTAGTATTGCTTTATTCACTAGCCTTGTGCAACTAACAAATGGCACAATTCTACTTTCCTAATGTGCATTGCACCTATAAAAATCCTATTATTTACCATGTAAAAAGAATGCGATTATGTTTATTACACCTACCCAATTAGCAGATATTTACTAGTGAGACGTATGCAAGTTACTAACATTTTAACATTGTTGAGCATGTAAATTAATTGAGCACAAAATTAGTACTACTCTACCACATTTTCTTAGCTTAAGGATACAGTACATATAACACTATCGTCTGAAAGAAACATTCAGACAGGCGCACCTTCGCTGTCCGACGAGCCCTGGTACAGGTACAAGATGACCCGCAGCTTTGTCATAGGCTGCTCACCGGTGCGTCTCCCCTACAGGGTCTCCGAGGGCTAGACCCCGGCGCCACTCCAAAGGGAAACGGTGTTGTTCCCCTTATTTGCATCTGACATAGTTGGGAACGTGTTTGTCCTGGCGAGCTTGGGTGGCACTAGTGCCACCTCTTGGATGCATGTGACCGAAGAGGACCTAGCGAGCCCCTGCCGAGTCGATCTCTCCGCCCAAACCGCCCGCCGAGCGACAACCCGAGGCTAAGTTCCACTTCCTCCTCTCGCGAATCCAAGCGCAGAGCCTTCTTATCGCCGTCGTCTCCACCGTCGACACCGCGCAACAAGTCCCTCGAGTTGTTTTCTATAGGTGCCGCTCTTACTGGTAACTTTTGGTTAGAAAAAGCTCCCGCACGGACTCGTCACTTTTTCAGAGTAAGAACCCATGCTTGTTGGTTTCTTGGACCAGGGGTACTTACCATGTCAACTCCCGGCCAGGTGGGCTGGGCCCAGGATCCCATTTGTCGATACCATCCTAGGTCACTTCGGGTAGCCCATGACACCTACAAGGAATACAGTAGGTTTAACACCAATATAAACAATGAATGAATTCATTGCAGTACCTTTTAGTAGTGGTTTGCTTTCTTATACTAACGGAGCTCACGAGAATTTTTGTCTAAGTTTTGTGTTGTGAAGTTTTCAAGTTTTGAGTATTGCTTTGATGGACTATGGAACAAAGAGTAGCAAGGGCCTAAGCTTGGGGATGCCCATGGCACCCCAAGTAAAATTCAAGGACAATCAAAAGCCTAAGCTTGGGGATGCCCCGGGAAGGCATCCCCTCTATCGTCTTCATCCATCGATAACTATACTTAGAGCTATATTTTTATTCACCACATGATATGTGTTTTGCTTGGAGCGTCTTGTCTAATTTGAGTCTTTGCTTGTTAGTTTTCCACAATCATCCTTGCTGGACACACCTATTTGAGAGACTTAAATATGGCCTTCGAATTGTTAGAACACTCTATGTGCTTCACTTATATCTTTTGAGTTGAATAGTTTTGCTCTAGTGCTTAACTTATATCTTTTAGAGCACGGTGGTGATAATATTTTGAATAAATTGTTGAACTCTCATGCTTCACTTATATCCTTTTGAGAGTATATTAAAACAGCATGGTAATGAGCTTAGGCTATATAACTAGTCTTCACATGATAGACATCCAATATCAATGTAGTTAAAACTTCCACACCAAGTGCATTGAATATGATGAGATGTTGGATGCTTGATAATTGTTTTGAGATATGAGGATAGTGATATTAGAGTCATGCTAGTGGAGTTATTATGAAATTGAGAAATACTTGTGTCAAGGTTAGTGATCCCCGTAACATGCACGTATGGTGAACCGCTATGTGACGAAGTTAGAGCATGAGGTATTTGTAAAGTGCCAACCTTTGTGTGGAGGTCGGGGGCGCACGATGGTTAACTCCTACCAACCTCCCCCCTAGGATCATGCGTTGATTGCTTTGTTTTTATTACTCGTAGATTTTTGCAATAAGTATATGAGTTCTTATGACTAATGTTGAGTCCATGGATTAGACACACTCTCACCCTTCCACCATTGCTAGCCTCTCTTGTACCGCGCAACTTTCTCTGGTACCATACACCCACTATATATATCCTTCCTCAAAACAACCACCATATTATTCCTCAAAACAGCCACCATACCTACCTACCATGGCATTTCCATAGCCATTCCGAGATATATTGCCATGCAACTTTCCACCGTTCCGTTCATATGACTCGCATCATGTTGTCATATTGCCATTGCATGATCATGTAGTTGACATCGTATTTGTGGCTAGGCCACCATGCATAACTTTTCATACATGTCACTCTTGTTTCATTGCACATCCCGGTACACTGCCGGAGGCATTCATATAGAGTCATACTTTGTTGTAGTATCGAGTTGTAATATCGAGTTGTAATGAAAGTGTAGCGACCACAATCCGAATGGACCGAAGTCTCTGTGTTCTGTGTCATCCCTGGATCGGTATGCTGACACACACAGTACAAACAGGATTTATAACAGAGGTAAATCACATGTATTAAGTAACATAAATACTATTACCTCAAATCGATCATAGCGGAAGCAACAAAGGTCGTGGAT
The DNA here is from genome assembly GCA_902687465.1 of Secale cereale. Taxonomy (NCBI): domain Eukaryota; kingdom Viridiplantae; phylum Streptophyta; class Magnoliopsida; order Poales; family Poaceae; genus Secale; species Secale cereale. Next base: position 93,941,998 of record LR738712.1, read on the forward strand.
TCCCATCAACACCAACGGCAAAGTTGAGTGTAGAAATCATAACCCCTAACGTATCCCTTACTCGTCGTAAGATAATCCTGCAACATAAAACGTTGCAGCCCGAAAACGGGTCAGCACATGGAATATGCTGGAAAATTCACACTGTAATGATAATGATGAATAAGGCCTACAACTACATGCATATTTGGCTGGTGGAGGCTGTAAGGTAAAGGTTTTTGCGTAAAGCCAAATTTTCCCTACTTCAAAGGAATGCATTTTAATTAACTATCATGGTAGTTGAAACATTGTTGAGAAGATAGACATCCTCTCAACCCCAATTAAAATAATCATTAAACCCAACAATATTAAATTAGAGAGTGATGAGATCAACAAATAATCCACTTCTAGATACTCAAAGATGTCCATAACCGGGGACACGGCTACTCATGAATAGTTTGTACACTCTGCAGAGGTTTGTGCACTTTTCCCACAAGACTCGATCGCCTCTGTTTGGTTTCTCGCACTGCATGGTGTTTGAGAAACGGATGACTGAGACATAGTCTTTCAGAAGCGCTAGCACCTTACGATCGGGCGGACCGTACCAACCTACATCCCCCTACATCTGCTAGTCCACCACTGTAAGAGTTCGCACAACTTACTCATACTATGCCAGAGCCCATATTGGCATGTGGTTGCACATGGAAGTTTCTAGACATGAAATATTATATGATCCCTTTGAGCCTGGGTGGCGGTCCAAAAGAAAAACAGGCAATCCTGGAATGCCCAGATGCCTCAATCCACCCAGATGTGTATTAATGTTGCCACCTTAAGTTGAACCATTAATTAAACAATCTCACATCTGTCATGGATTTCACTCAAACCCAAACCACGTCTACGAGCATAGCATGTCCTAATAGCAAACGTAGAAGTAACTCCCAGGGGTTTGAATGTAATGCAGGTAATAGGTTCTACCTCAATCTACTTCCCAATCCCATAGATTAATTGATCCTACTGATGCAATGTGTTTGAGGATATAACTAATGCAATGAAAACTGGGTATTGGAAAATATGATCAAAGTGTGAACTTGCCTGCAAAGTTGATGAAGATGATTCGCACTCAAAACTCTGGATAGATCTACTCGTCACACTCCGGTCAATCTATCGTAGGCAAGCAATAGTAACCACACATAAGCAATCACTCAGAAAGATCAGACAGAGCGAATAAACACTTCGGAAAACTTCGAAAAAAAACGAATGACTCTTTAAACACAAAACAATTTCCAACAGTACCAAAATTATGTGAATTTGGCCTTATCAGAAAGTTTAGGTCAAGAGCTTCGATTTGCAAAAAGAATCAACTCAAACGGAGTTACGAAACTCAAGTTATGACCAAACGAAGTTCAAATCTAAAACTAGTTGAATTCAAATTTTAAAACTTTCAAAAACATGTTTGGGTTGTATTACTGGAAAGAGGGCTTCGTAACGAAGACGTGGGCGTTGGTTTCGTTGAATTTGGACTAACCGGTAAAAAGATATGGCCATTTGAAGTTTAGGGGCTAATCTGCAAAAATAGTAATTACAGACAGGCCCGTGGCCAAAAATCTAAAAGAAAAAGAAAAAAAAACTAATGAGCGAACGCTCACTATTTACGCCTAACTAACGATCGTTCACTACTTAACTAAACCTAAAAAAAATCAAAACCGCTCTAAAAAGAAAACCTAACTAACCAGAAAACCGGGACGGTTTTATACCTCAGCGGCTTTTCCGCGGTTTAGGCGGATCGAACCGGGCGGATCCGAAAAAAAAACGGACCGGCCGGCGGCGAACTCCGGCGCAGCACCGTCGAGTGGCACGGCGTCGGGCGCGGCTGTGGGAGCTGCGGCGAGCGGCGCGGCGGGGGCAGGGCGAGGCGCGGCGCGGCGGGGCGCGGGAGGCAGCAACGGCTAGCGATGCGGCGGCGGCGGCGGCGGCTTGGCGATGCGGCGGCGGCGGCGGAAGTGCGCAGCGGCGGTGGCGCGATGCAAGGAGGGGAGGAGAGAAATGGGGCGGGGCGGCGGTCTTATAAGGACGGAAGGGGAGGCTGGCTTGCGGGAGGGGTAGGGAGAGGCCGGGGCGGCCACAGCGGCGGCCGGCGTGGAGCTTACGGACTCCAGCGGAGTCCAGTTCGGCGACGGGAACGAAGGCGGCTGGGCTGGGCCTGGCTCGGGTGCTGGGCCGGCCCAGTCGGCGAGGGAGCAATTTTTTTTTCTTTAAACATTTTTTTCTATAGGCATATAATATATCAAAATTTACAGAAAAATAAGCCCTATAACATGAACATTTTCCTACTGCCAAATAAAATTCCCACAAAATCTAATAAGTCAAAAGGTGCTACTGTTGCAATAAAATCCAGTAAAATCATTTTTAAAAATACCAAAATGACTTCAAATTTAATTCTCTCCAATTTTCTGCTGTAGGGAATCATGTTACCCTATTTTCCATGTAATTTATTTTTGGAGAAAAATAATTTGAATAAAAACCAAATAACTCAATATTTGAAATTGAGTTGCAGAAAATTTCAGAAAACTTCCAACTCATATTTCCTATAATTTGAAGGAGTCATTTTATCTTCTCTCGGGAAAATCATTGAGCTGCTTAAAGTCTCTGAATTGAAATATTTCGAGAATGAAATTCAAAATCCTTTCAAAGCCCTTTTATCATTTAAAATAAATGGAAGAAGTCATATTATCTTCACTCTAGGGTTTTGTGTTGAAAAGAATTTTTATTCCCTCGGAGATCAAAAGCAAAGTGAAAGTTTTGGGAAAGTCATTTTATTCCCTCTCATTTAACTTTCAAAAATTTCAAATTTCACTCAATTTCACTCAGCACATCAAACAACAATCCATTCTATCTATTTATTATAACATTCCAAAATTTAGAATTTTGGGATGTTACAAACCTACCACACTTAAAATGAATCTCGTCCTCGAGATTCGGAGAGGCTAGCAAGAAATAGGTTAGGGTTTGGGGGTCTCCTAACAAATCCACTGATTGGTGTGGCCTAGTGTGCTACCACACTTAGAAACATGGATACGGTTCCATGAAAACTCAGGTTCTCCATCCTTTGGGGTTGACGGCGTCGGTCTTCTCAAATCTTCAGGGTAACTCCTTCCCTGGGGCTCTTTTCGGTAGTGGCAAAACATTTGCCATCCTCAATTCCTTGTATCCTTTCCTCTTGATAAGGTTCTTTCGAGACAGGTTCTTAGCTGACAGGTTTGGCGCCAATACTAAACAAGTATCGATATCTCATGGTGGTCATGAATCAAATTAGTTGGGTCCTTGCAGAAAACGGGTCTGGGCTTCATCCTCACCGTATATCCTACGGTTGGCAACAACATGCCGTGTACAAGGGAAAAATTTCTATACCATTCTAAGGTTTGAACAAAGTTTTGACATCGTTGTCTCTCTACTATAGGTAAGTCACTCAGATTTACCATCCCGTATAACAGAGGTGAATAATAAGAGTAAGTTGGTATGGTGATCAATCCATCCCGCACCCAAATCATTACCCTGTATATGATTTAGTGAATCTCGCATTCTAACACTCGGTCATCCTCACAAGCATTACAGAATTTCGTCTTGTTGACGAACTGAGTTCGAATATATCCATTGATTCTGCAAGCCAAACAAAACATCTAGCGTTTCCACAACCCTCGGGTTTAACGTAACCACCTATAAAATCGTATGTTGGCCAAGTCGTAACTTCTACCAGGGGTTTTCCTTCAGCAGGAGTGTGCTTGCTTTCTTGACAGGTCCTGGGGCCTGTGGGTTATGGATCATCTCACCACTAGCAATAGTTGGTCTCATCATCGGGTTGCAACTGGTCATTCTTCCAAGATCCAACTTCCTTGTATTCTTAAATCCATCCAAGTATCCTTTACTTCTCTTGGGTAAAACTACGATGTAATTACTCAGACTCATCCTTGGGCAATCCACTCCAAGTCTGACGTAACCAACCACTAGCTAGTGTATTCTGGTAACAGTGTTGGATTCTACCACACTTAAAATGAATAACACTAGTTTCTTCAAAATCCCCTTCCATGCATCATGTCTTCACTCATCACTATAGAGTAACAACTCAAAAAAATCCAAAATCAATACCAGGCTGCTAACTTCACCGATTCTCAACTTACTACGGTCTACTGCATTTCCATTGCAGGCTTCATCTCCAATACTTAGCACAAAACTCCTTCTTGGTACAATCTATAGCAAAATGCACTGCTTCACTACAACAGAAACATATTACTACTGACAAGTCTCGTGGTTCCCTTATAATTACGTAGCCTCCTTTAGGTCCTCGGCTTGTGGGTCCACTTCAGAACTTGTATATCCTTAAGTCATTCTTAGAGTCACTATTGCTTCATTCTCCAGCATTACACCTTCTTAAAAATCCAATTGTACTTCTTTCCTTCTCATTCTTGGGGTAAACTTCATATCAAAATAGACTCCGACTTATTTGTGCAAACTCCACTAATTGGGGCAACACAGTCCTTCGTATGGGTCCAGGATTCACTCAATAAGGTACCACTAAACAAAATGCACTGGTTCATCCATAATCCATATTCTCCTCATATCAAATCTTTTATTACTTCTTGAACCAGTATTCAATACTCCTATTTCCAAGGGTGCATCACTACAATTTCTACTATCCAGATAATCTGGTATGGTCAAGAATTTCCTCCATCTATAACCATTCGTCCTAGCTAAGGATGCTTCAGTCCCACTGGAATTGTGCAACGTGATTCTTAAAATCATCAATCTTTTGCTTCGTCCTATTGGTCGTGTGCTTCATCTCCACCATCTCTGCATGCATCATACTCAGGCATCCCTGGGTATAACGAAGTCTTGCTTCGAGTATTTCTCCAATCTGACGTATGGCCTCCATAGCAGCTTCACGAACAGAATCGAAGAATGTTGTTCGCGGTACTCGGGATATGAAAAAGTATTGACCCATAGTCTTTGGGCAAACTCCTTTCACACGGTGGAGTTGTACCTCCACATACCAAAGTTCAACTCCATTCTCCATGAAGGGATAACCCTTGTAAACTGCATCTCCTTCCAGTTGAATATGCTTCATCATGTCCTTCAGGATCTTTGGGTAATCCTGATCACTAGTCAGGGTCATGATGGTTTCCGGGCCTTTGAGAAAAGACTCCTAAAGGGTTGTCATCTGTAGTCATAAGACAAAAGGGTTCTCAGGACAACATACAGACATCCTTGGTTAAAAACGGAGTCTTTTGTCCGAGAAAGGTTTGTGGTCAACTACTCCAAGGGTTCTAGGTTTTGGTCAGGGTGAGATAGCAAAAGAGGCACTCACAATCATCCAACAACTCATAACACTTCCTTCTTGGATTTCAAAATATCAACTTCTATTGCTTCACGAACTATTACAATGTTATTTCCATACTCGACTCAACATTGTAAAAGGGGTTCCACTTTTAGCTACATGCTTCATTCTAATATCCAGATCTCAACTACTCTGATCAATCTTCCTCCGGTCTAGACCTTCTCTGGCAAAATGCTCTACTTCCTTGTAGTGTAAACTAATGTCATAAGACAGATCTAAGGTCTTCATGGTGACTATCCTGGTTCACTAGATTCTCCACTTCCTGGTTGGGCAGTGGATAGCATAATGACCTAAATCCTTGCACCGGTAACATGTGATGTCACTCAGGTCCTTTTCCGCAGAAGTTGGGTTCTTCTGGGGACACATGTTCTTTCTCTTCCTCAACTTCTTCGTTCCTATCAATTCTTCTATCCTTTGTGGATCAAACTCCACTTCTTCTGTCGGGAAGTCTCCCAGATACTCATGGCTTTCCTTTGTGCATTGCTGTGAAAGATGTCCTTTCTCTCCACATGAGTAGCAAGCACGGGAATAATATCTGTTTAGTCCTTCTCCATCAGGGTCGTCAATATCTTCCTCCATCGCGGATTCCCTTAAGGTTTCCTCGAGGACTTCTTTCGTTACTTCTTTCTTCTGCTGGATTGTTCGTTCCACCATGGGGTAAATGTGACACTGAGCAGGGTAGTGGGTAGTCCTTTCACACAAGAAACAAGTAATCTGCCTAGTTGGGCATTCTTCAGCTAGGTGACTTCCTTCACAATTAGGGCATTCATCCTTGTGCTCCTCCTGGGTGTGTCCTATTTCTCCACAAATCTTGCAGGCACAACGTTTCTTCTTCGGGTTGTCTCCACGCTTGCGGATGAGACGGGATCCTAACAGGGTCTTCTTGAATTCTTCCCAATTTTCTGCTCTATTACGTCCTTGTATGTCCTGATGCATCTTCCACCATGTTGCAGCACTTTTTGTAAAGTTCTAAAGAACGTATTGAACTTCATACTTCCTTGAAACCAAATTTTTCCTGAAGTGATCCTCCATGTTTTGTATCCATAACTCTGCCTCCGGCTGGGTCATTGGTCCAGAGACTTCAAGTCTACCTTCAGTCATCCTCTATTGGGTCCAAGGGTTTTGGGATGAGATTCAGAAGAGATAGAGAGGGATACACTCAATACAAACATTGATTTTGGAAAGACGGGTTTTAGTTTGTGGCCGTCAGAAAACATCAAACAAATGACGGCTCACAATCGTCGCATCTAACGTAAGTACATAACAGGGGGTTGGTCTTCTAAAGGTCATCATCTCTTCAAAGTCGTCAACTCTTCAAATCTTCGGAGTATGCATTTTTGTGGCTTCAATACTTCCAATGTATGGTAAAATCCTCTTTACTCCGAAGTGATCCAAATGGTAAAGGGTATTGTCTAATTACTTAAGGTCAAGGGAAAGTTTTGACAAAGCTCAGAAAAGAAGAGAGGTAAGTATCTTTTTGAAAAGATAGTTTTAAAGAAAACTTTTCCTATGGTTTGGCTAGTTTCTAGGGTCACGTCCTACAGTCAACATGTGCTCTGATACCATCTTGTAGCGACCACGATCCGAATGGACCAAAGTCTCTGTGTTCTGTGTCATCCCTGGATCGGTATGCTGACACACATAGTACAAACAAGATTTATAACAGAGGTAAATCACATGTATTAAGTAACGTAAATACTATTACCTCAAATCGATCATAGCGGAAGCAACAAAGGTCGTGGATTCCCATCAACACCAACGGCAAAGTTGAGTGTAGAAATCGTAACCCCTAACGTATCGCTTACTCGTCGTAAGATAATCCTGCAACATAAAACGTTGCAGCCCGAAAACGGGTCAGCACATGGAATATGCTGGCAAATTCACACTGTAATGATAATGATGAATAAGGCCTACAACTACATGCATATTTGGCTGGTGGAGGCTGTAAGGTAAAGGTTTTTGCGTAAAGCCAATTTTTCCCTACTTCAAAGGAATGCATTTTAATTAACTATCATGGTAGTTGAAACATTGTTGAGAAGATAGACATCCTCTCAACCCCAATTAAAATAATCATTAAACCCAAAAATATTAAATTAGAGAGTGATGAGATCAGCAAATAATCCACTTCTAGATACTCAAAGATGTCCATAACCGGGGACACGGCTACTCATGAATAGTTTGTACACTCTGCAGAGGTTTGTGCACTTTTCCCACAAGACTCGATCGCCTCCGTTTGGTTTCTCGCACTGCATGGTGTTTGAGAAACGGATGACCGAGACATAGTCTTTCAGAAGCGCTAGCACCTTACGATCGGGCGGACCGTACCAACCTACATCCCCCTACATCTGCTAGTCCACCACTGTAAGAGTTCGCACAACTTACTCATACTATGCCAGAGCCCATATTGGCATGTGGTTGCACATGGAAGTTTCTAGGCATGAAATATTATATGATCCCTTTGAGCCTGGGTGGCGGTCCAAAAGAAAAACAGGCAATCCTGGAATACCCAGATGCCTCAATCCACCCAGATGTGTATTAATGTTGCCACCTTAAGTTGAACCATTAATTAAACAATCTCACATCTGTCATGGATTTCACTCAAACCCAAACCACGTCTACGAGCATAGCATGTCCTAATAGCAAACGTAGAAGTAACTCCCAGGGGTTTGAATGTAATGCAGGTAATAGGTTCTACCTCAATCTACTTCCCAATCCCATAGATTAATTGATCCTACTGATGCAATGTGTTTGAGGATATAACTAATGCAATGAAAACTGGGTATTGGAAAATATGATCAAAGTGTGAACTTGCCTGCAAAGTTGATGAAGATGATTCGCACTCAAAACTCTGGATAGATCTACTCGTCACACTCCGGTCAATCTATTGTAGGCAAGCAATAGTAACCACACATAAGCAATCACTCAGAAAGATCAGATAGAGCGAATAAACACTTCGGAAAACTTCGAAAACAAACGAATGACTCTTGAAACACAAAACAATTTCCAACAGTACCAAAATTATGTGAATTTGGCCTTATCAGAAAGTTTAGGTCAAGAGCTTCGATTTGCAAAAAGAATCAACTCAAACGGAGTTACGAAACTCAAGTTATGACCAAACGAAGTTCAAATCTAAAACTAGTTGAATTCAAATTTTAAAACTTTCAAAAACATGTTTCGGTTGTATTACTGGAAAGAGGGCTTCGTAACGAAGACGTGGGCGTTGGTTTCGTTGAATTTGGACTAACCGGTAAAAAGATATGGCCGTTTGAAGTTTAGGGGCTAATCTGCAAAAATAGTAATTACAGACAGGCCCCTGGCCAAAAATCTAAAAGAAAAAGAAAAAAAACTAAAGAGCAAACGCTCACTATTTACGCCTAACTAACGATCATTCACTACTTATCTAAACCTAAAAAAAAATCAAAACCGATCTAAAAAGAAAACCTAACTAACCAGAAAACCGGGATGGTTTTATACCTCAGCGGCTTTTCCGCGGTTTAGGCGGATCGAACCGGGCGGTTCGTCGGTTCGGGCGGATCCGAAAAAAAACCAGACCGGCCGGCGGCGAACTCCGGCGCGGCACCGTCGAGTGGCGGGGCGTCGGGCGCGGCTGCGCGAGCTGCGGCGAGCGGCGCGGCGGGGGCAGGGCGAGGCGCGGCGCAGGAGGCAGCAGCGGCTAGCGATGCGGCGGCGGCGTCGGCTTGGCGATGCGGCGGCAGCGGCGGAAGTGCGCAGCGGCGGCGGCGTGATGCGAGGAGGGGAGGAGAGAAATGGGGCGGGGCGGCGGTCTTATAAGGACGGAGGGGGAGGCTGGCTTGCGGGAGGGGTAGGGAGAGGCCGGGCGGCCACGGCGGCGGCCGGCGTGGAGCTTCCGGACTCCAGGGGAGTCCGGTTCGGCGACGGGAACAAAGGCGGCTGGGCTGGGCCTGGCTCGGGTGCTGGGCCGGCCCAGTCGGCGAGGGAGCAATTTTTTTTCTTTAAACATTTTTTTCTAATAGACAGAAAAAACGAATAAAATCAAAATAAATAAAAATAACCTATAGGCATATAATATATCAAAATTTGCAGAAAAATAAGCCCTATAACATGAACATTTTCCTACTGCCAAATAAAATGCCCACAAAATCTAATAAGTCAAAAGGTGCTACTTTGCAATAAAATCCAGTAAAATCATTTTTAAAAATACCAAAATGACTTCAAATTTATTTCTCTCCAATTTTCTGCTGTAGGGAATCATGTTACCCTATTTTCCATGTAATTTATTTTTGGAGAAAAATAATTTGAATAAAAACCAAATACCTCAATATTTGAAATTGAGTTGCAGAAAATTTCAGAAAACTTCCAACTCATATTTCCTATAATTTGAAGGAGTCATTTTATCTTCTCTCGGGAAAATCATTGAGTTGCTTAAAGTCTCTGAATTGCAATATTTCGAGAATGAAATTCAAAATCCTTTTAAAGCCCTTTTATCATTTAAAATAAATGGAAGAAGTCATATTATCTCCACTCTAGGGTTTTGTGTTGAAAAGAATTTGAATTCCCTCGGAGATCAAAAGCAAAGTGAAAGTTTTGGGAAAGTCATTTTATTCCCTCTCATTTAACTTTAAATTTTTTTAAATTTCACTCAATTTCACTCAGCACATCAAAGAGCAATCCATTCCATCTATTTATTATAACATTCCAAAATTTAGAATTTTGGGATGTTACAGAAAGTGTAATGATCATCATTATTAGAGCATTGTCCCATGGGAGGAAAGGCTAAATCAATAAAGCCCCTCCGCAAAAAAAAGGAAGAAAGGGCAAAGAAAAAAAAAATAAAGGCCCAAAAAAAGGGACAATTGCTACTATCTTTTTCCACACTTGTGCTTCAAAGTAGCACCATGTTCTTCATTGTAGAAAGTCTCATGCTTAGTCACTTTCATATACTAGTGGGAATTTTCATTATAGAACTTGGCTTGTATATTCCAACGATGGGCTTCCTCGAATGCCCTAGGTCTTCGTGAGCAAGCAAGTTGGATGCACACCCACTAGTTTCTTTTGTTGAGCTTTCATACATATTTAGCTCTAGTGCATCCGTTGCATAGGCAATCCCTACTCACTCACATTGGTATCTATTGATGGGAATCTCCATAGCCTGTTGTTACACCTAGTTGATGTGAGACTATCTCCGTCCTTTTTGTCTTCTCCACAACCACCTCTCTATTCCACCATAGTGCTATGTCCATGGCTCACGCTCATGTATTGCATGAAAGTTGAAAGGTTTGAAATAATAGAGTATGAAAACAAGTGCTTGGCTGAAATCAGGGTTGTGCATGATATGAATATTTTGCATGATGAAGAGGGAGCATAGCCAAACTATATGATTTTGTAGGGATAACTTTCTTTAGCCATAGTATTTTGAGAAGATATGATTGCTTTGTTAGTATGCTTGAAGTATTATTATTTCTTATGTAAATATAGACTTTTATCTTGACTCTTTCAGATCTGAACATTCATGCCACAATTAAGAGAATTACATTGAAAAATTATGTTGGTTAGCATTCCACATCAAAAATTCTGTTTTTATCATTTACCTACTCGAGGACGAGCAGGAATTAAGCTTGGCGATGCTTGATACGTCTCCAAAGTATCTATAATTTTTTATTGTTCCATGCTATTATTTATGATGTTTTGGATGTTTAATGGGCTTTATCATACACATTTATATCATTTTTGGGACTAACCTACTAACCCAAAGGCCTAGTCCAGATTTCTGTTTTTTGCCTGTTTCAGGGTTTTGTAGAAAATGAATATCAAACGGAGTCCAAACGGAATGAAACCTTCGGGAGAGATATTTTTGGAGAAAATCACACACGAGAGACTTGAGAACCACGTCAGGGGAGCCACGAGGTGTCCACGAAGGTGGGGGGCGCGCCCCCTGCCTCGTGGGCCCCTCGTGAGTCCCTCGGTGTCCTCCTTCCTCCTATATAAGCCTACGTACCCTGAAACCATCAGCAACAGAGAGAAAACAACATCTCATCTTTATCGGATGTCCTTTGTATTTTATTTTTTATTTCTTCTATTGCGGACATCCCATCTTTATTGGGTCCTTCTTTTATTCCTTATCATGCGCATCCTTATTTATTGGGTGTCTCTAGCAAATTTATCTTCAATTTCATGTCCAATCCTCATTTTGTTGAGGGGTTCATCCCCAATCTGAATCACTGCCGGTATGAAAAAAAGACGGATAATGCATTGTTGATTAATATTGCAGCCTAGATAGTATTTTTTCAATTGTTAATAGGGAAAATAACATCATATTCAGATTCTACATATTTTTCTAATCAAATTCAATATATAACATGTTAAATTTGGAGTTACGGTTTAAAAGATATGAGTATTTTTAAAAACATTTGAGATGTATTGCGGGTTTAATGTTAGAAACATTAGGGGTTTTACTATAAAATAGAAAAACGGACTGAGAATACATATTTGTTTATTATACTTGAAAATAAAATATATATATTGTAAAAGTTACTATGCATGTCCGACAAACGTGCTATTGCGTACGATCAACGTGTGTGCCACCAGATGTCTTCTTTTGAGGAAAAAATAGTTACAGATAAATGTCACACATGCAATCTGGCTTGTGTACATCCAGTGGCTCTTTATTTTGAAAGTTGCAAGATGCCCATGCGTTGCAAGGAACATCGAGATACATTTATATGTGTATTTTGTCCCGTGGGTGATAAGGATGAATGAGGGAAGTCCTCCACAAATGTGGAGATGAGTGTGGGTATCATTTATCAAAATTGTCATAGTTTCCTTCCCATCCGTCAGATATATATCGAACGGCCTATAATGCAGGATGGCAGGCACACCATCATCACCTACTTTGTTTTTTATAATATTTAAAAAAATGTTAAGATGTAGTCCCTCTGTTCCAAAATAGATGAATCAATTTTGTACTAACTTTAGTACAAAGTTAGTACAAAGTTGGGCCATCTATTTTGGAACGGAGGGAGTACATGAATGGTGGGTCTGCAATTATGCATGTCTAGAGTGCATGCAACTCTTTGCTGTCGACCTGTGCGCAACCGGAGTAACACCAATTAAAAAAAATACAAAGATCACAATTTTGAAAATAAATAAATACAAATACAAAACAACAAATAAATTGAAAGAAAAAATGTTTAAAATTAAAAATACAAGTTCAAGAATAAGTACATATACCGATATGGGTGGGCATAAAACTTGACAAACCAAAAACTCGACCGAAACTAAAACCGAATAAACTAAAGTTTCATTTTTTTAATGCGCATAAAGTACTTGTGTTTCTATGCTACTATGGCGAGGAGTATGATGGTTGTGATATGGGTCATTGATAGCAACAACACACATATGACTCGCCTGTTGGTTTTCACATTTTTCTCCTGTATCTTTTATTTACAGTCAATGTCAAACTGAAGCTGGCACCTAAAACTTCCATCATAGTCAAAACCATTTGTCCAACACATAGATAGACACTTGTTGGACAAGTGGATGTAGATCCATACTCTAAGACCCTGCCGTGTAGTACAATACTTTCTCTATTTGAAGATATGTGTCAATCTAATTAAAACCATTAAAAAGTTTTCGAAAACAAGTGTGGGACAAAAACGGTCGCCGTTTAAGCGTCTACACATACAGATAGAGATGGATATATAGAGATAGATAGATAGATAGATAGATAGATAGATAAACACGGTGAGCTGTTGCATCATCATCGTCCATTCGTCGCGCATTGTTTTGCCGGAGACAGAGCCAAAAAGCCCCTACCTCCGCTCGGTCAAGACAAGCCAGTGATGTGAAACAGAAGCGCAAAGGTGCGTGCAGCCACAACCGCTCGCGCTAGTGACTCCACATACGCCTCGTAGGACACGCACTCCACCCGCTGGCCGATTGTAGCATGAGTGTTACCACTCTGGGATCGGCTCCCTTGTGAGCCATGGCACGCGTCCCACTGGCACGACATGTGTCCTACCGGGCAACGTCTAATGTCCTCTCTTCCGAAAATACCCTTCCCTTTAACGCATAAAAAGCAAAAGAGAGCGTCTTCTTCCTCTTCACACGAGGCAGCCACGAGTAGAGCGGAACAACACATCACCAGACAACCATGCCTTCGGCTTCCCACCTCGGCCACAAATCATGTAAGTCACGTCCCTCTCCTCGATCCATCTTCTATGTGCTTATTTTTCTCTTTTCATGCACTTCATGAGTTGCCCACCTAAAATGTTCTTAGTTTCTCTTCCTCCCTTGGGCAGGTTCTTCTCTGACGAGTGCGAGAGCATCCTCTGATGAACTGACGAGTTTTATGCAGGAGCTTTATCTGACCAAGTGACTAGTATGTGCGGCGCTGATGGGGAACTACTCGAGAAACTTGTTGCGTGGCATCAACGGGGGAGACGAAGGCGAGGAAAAGGCTCGGCACTTGGATTCCCAGGAGGAGGAGGTGGTGGAACTTATCCTCAGGCTGTCATTCAGGGGCCAGTTAGGGTGGGAGAGAAGGGCGGTGAGGGCCTTGCCAGGTCATCATCGGTCATGTGCATCTAGGAGGTGGCACTAGCAACGCCAATGCTCATCGGGATGAACTCACTGTGTAAAATGGCAGATGCAAAGGAGGCAAAAAACACTGCTTCCCTTAGGAGCAGCACCAAGGTCCAGCCCTCAATGACCCTCCAAGGGAGCGACACCGGGGTGGGGATCGGGGCAAAGCTGTAGGCCTGCTTGAACCCGTCCCCAGGCTTGTCGGACGGCGAATGTCTGTCTATCTTAATATTTCGTTCTTGCGGTAATGATATATGTACGATGGTAGTCCTTAAGCTAGGCAAATGTGGTAGAGTATTACTACTTTTAGCTCAGTTAATTAACATGGTCAACAACGTTAAAATATTAATAACTTGCATACATCTCACTTGTAAATATTCTGCTAATTAGGTAGGTGTAATGGACATGATCTGTTCTTTTTATTGGGTAGTATTAAAGGACAAAAATTGTTCACCGCTAATAGGATTAGTTATACCTTCCTTCTCCAATCATGATAGTGTCCTAGTAAATCGGGGCACATAAATAGTTGTAAATGGAACAACTGCATCATTTCGAAGTTGTTAAATAAGCAAGAAAACACTGTACCATCATTAAAACACAATAATGACACACCATCCTATCTTACCGAATCCACCCAAGATCCAGCGACCTGGCTATAATCCAGAATAGGGGCGTCCTCTCCATAGTTGTACTGCTTTATTCACTAGTCTTGTGCAACTAACAAATGGCACAATTCTACTTTCCTAATGTGCATTGCACATATAAAATCCTATTATTTACCATGTAAAAAGAATGCCATCATGTTTATTACACCTACCCAATTAGCAGATATTTACTAGTGAGACGTATGCAAGTTACTAACATTTTAACATTGTTGAGCATGTAAATTAATTGAGCACAAAATTAGTACTACTCTACCACATTTTCTTAGCTTAAGGATACAGTACATATAACACTATCGTCTGAAGGAAACATTCAGACATGCGCACCTTCGCTGTCCGACGAGCCCTGGTACGGGTACAAGATGACCCGCAGCTTTGTCATAGGCTGCTCACCGGTGCGTCTCCCCTACAGGGTCTCCGAGGGCTAGACCCCGGCGCCACTCCAAAGGGAAATGGTGTTGTTCCCCTTATTTGCATCTGACATAGTTGGGAACGTGTTTGTCCTGGCGAGCTTGGGTGGCGCTAGTGCCACCTCTTGGATGCATGTGACCAAAGAGGACCTGGCGAGCCCCTGCTGAGTCGATCTCTCCGCCCAAACCGCCCCCCGAGCGACAACCCGAGGCTAAGTTCCACTTCCTCCTCTCGCGAATCCAAGCACAGAGCCTTCTTCTCGCCGTCGTCTCCACCGTCGACACCACGCAACAAGTCCCTCGAGTTGTTTTCTATAGGTGCCGCTCTTACTGGTAACTTTTGGTTAGAAAAAGCTCCCGCACAGACTCGTCACTTTTTCAGAGTAAGAACCCATGCTTGTTGGTTTCTTGGACCAGGGGTACTTACCATGTCAACTCCCGGCCAGGTGGGCTGGGCCCAGGATCCCATTTGTCGGTACCATCTTAGGCCACTTCGGGTAGCCCATGACACCTACAAGGAATACAGTAGGTTTAACACCAATATAAACAATGAATGAATTCATTGCAGTACCTTTTAGTAGTGGTTTGCTTTCCTATACTAACAGAGCACACGAGAATTTTTGTCTAAGTTTTGTGTTGTGAAGTTTTCAAGTTTTGAGTATTGCTTTGATGGACTATGGAACAAAGAGTAGCAAGGGCCAAAGATTGGGGATGCCCATGGCACCCCAAGTAAAATTCAAGGACAATCAAAAGCCTAAGCTTGGGGATGCCCCGGGAAGGCATCCCCTCTTTCGTCTTCATCCATCGGTAACTATACTTGGAGCTATATTTTTATTCACCACATGATATGTGTTTTGCTTGGAGCGTCTAGTATAATTTGAGTCTTTGCTTGTTAGTTTGCCACAATCAGCCTTGCTGGACTCACCTATTTGAGAGAGTTAAAAATGGCCTAGGAATTGTTAGAACACTCTATGTGCTTCACTTATATCTTTTGAGTTGAATAGTTTTGCTCTAGTGCTTCACTTATATCTTTTAGAGCACGGTGGTGATAATATTTTGAAGAAATGGTTGAACTCTCATGCTTCACTTATATCCTTTTGAGAGTCTATTAAAACAGCATGGTAATGTGCTTAGGCTATATAACTAGTCTTCACATGATAGACATCCAATATCAATGTAGTAAAAACTTCCACACCAAGTGCATTGAATATGATGAGATGTTGGATGCTTGATAATTGTTTTAAGATATGAGGATAGTGATATTAGATTCATGCTAGTGGAGTTATTATGAAATTGTGAAATACTTGTGTTAAGGTTAGTGATCCCCGTAACATGCACGTATGGTGAACCGCTATGTGACGAAGTTAGAGCATGAGGTATTTGTAAAGTGCCAACCTTTGTGTGGAGGTCGGGGGCGCAAGATGGTTAACTCCTACCAACCTCCCCCCTAGGAGCATGCGTTGATTGCTTTGTTTTGATGACTCGTAGATTTTTGCAATAAGTATATGAGTTCTTATGACTAATGTTGAGTCCATGGATTAGACGCACTCTCACCCTTCCACCATTGCTAGCCTCT
Source organism: Secale cereale (assembly GCA_902687465.1). Taxonomy (NCBI): domain Eukaryota; kingdom Viridiplantae; phylum Streptophyta; class Magnoliopsida; order Poales; family Poaceae; genus Secale; species Secale cereale. The sequence goes on from LR738712.1 coordinate 93,958,573, forward strand.
CTAGTACCGCGCAACTTTCGGTGGTACCATACACCCACTATATATATCCTTCCTCAAAACAGCCACCATTTTATTCCTCAAAACAGCCACCATACCTACCTACCATGGCATTTCCATAGCCATTCCGAGATATATTGCCATGCAACTTTCCACCGTTCTGTTCATATGACTCGCATCATATTGTCATATTGCCATTGCATGATCATGTAGTTGACATCGTATTTGTGGCTAGGCCACCATGCATAACTTTTCATACATGTCACTCTTGTTTCATTGCACATCTCGGTACACTGCCGGAGGCATTCATATAGAGTCATACTTTGTTGTAGTATCGAGTTGTAATATCGAGTTGTAATGAAAGTGTAATGATCATCATTATTAGAGCACTGTCCCATGGGAGGAAAGGCTAAATCAATAAAGCCCCTCCGCAAAAAAAGGAAGAAAGGCCAAAGAAAAAAATAAAGGCCCAAAAAAAGGGACAATTGCTACTATCTTTTTCCACACTTGTGCTTCAAAGTAGCACCATGTTCTTCATTGTAGAAAGTCTCATGCTTAGTCACTTTCATATACTAGTGGGAATTTTCATTATAGAACTTGGCTTGTATATTCCAATGATGGGCTTCCTCAAATGCCCTAGGTCTTCGTGAGCAAGCAAGTTGGATGCACACCCACTAGTTTCTTTTGTTGAGCTTTCATACATATTTAGCTCTAGTGCATCCGTTGCATGGCAATCCCTACTCACTCACATTGATATCTATTGATGGGCATCTCCATAGCCCGTTGATACGCCTAGTTGATGTGAGACTATCTCCCTCCTTTTTGTCTTCTCCACAACCACCTCTCTATTCCACCATAGTGCTATGTCCATGGCTCACGCTCATGTATTGCATGAAAGTTGAAAGGTTTGAAATAATAGAGTATGAAAACAAGTGCTTGGCTGAAATCGGGGTTGTGCATGATATGAATATTTTGCGTGATGAAGAGGGAGCATAGCCAAACTATATGATTTTGTAGGGATAACTTTCTTTAGCCATAGTATTTTGAGAATATATGATTGCTTTGTTAGTATGCTTGAAGTATTATTATTTCTTATGTCAATATAGACTTTTATCTTGACTCTTTCAGATCTGAACATTCATGCCCCAATTAAGAGAATTACATTAAAAAATTATGTTGGTTAGCATTCCACATCAAAAATTCTGTTTTTATCATTTACCTACTCGAGGACGAGCAGGAATTAAGCTTGGCGATGCTTGATACGTCTGCAAAGTATCTATATTTTTTATTGTTCCATGCTATTATTTATGATGTTTTGGATGTTTAATGGGCTTTATCATACACATTTATATAATTTTTGGGACTAACCTACTAACCCAAAGGCCTAGTCCAGATTGCTGTTTTTTGCGTGTTTCAGGGTTTTGCAGAAAATGAATATCAAACGGAGTCCAAACGGAATGAAACCTTCGGGAGAGATATTTTTGGAGAAAATCACGCACGGGAGACTTGAGAACCACGTCAGGGGAGCCACGAGGTGTCCACGAAGGTGGGGGGCGCGCCCCCTGCCTTGTGGGCCCCTCGTGAGTCCCCCGGTGTCCTCCTTCCTCCTATATAAGCCTACGTACCCCGAAACCATCAGCAACAGAGAGAAAACCCTAATTCCACCGCCGTAACCTTCTGTTCCCGTGAGATCACATCTTGGAGCCTGTTCCGGAGCTCCGCCGGAGGAGGGATCCGTCACGTAGTGCTTCTACATCATCATCATCGCCCTCACCATGAGTTGTGAGTAGTTTACCACAGACATTCGGGTCCATAGCTAGTATCTAGATGGCTTCTTCTCTCTCTTTGGATCTCAATACAAAGTTCTCCTCGGTCTTCGAGGAGATTTATTCGAGGTAATCTCTTTTTGCGGTGTGTTTGTCGAGATCCGAAGAATTGTGGGTTTATGATCAAGATTATCTATGAGAAATATTTGGTTCTTTTCTGAACTCTTTATGTGTGCTCATTATATCCTTGCAAGTCTATTCAATTATTGGTTTGGTTTGGCCTACTAGATCTATAGTTCTTGCAATGGGAGAAGTGATTGGCTTTGGGTTCAATCTTGCGGTGTCCTTTCCTAGTGACATTAGGGGTAGCAAGGCACGTATTGTATTGTTTCCATCGAGGATAAAAAGATGGGGTATATATCATATTGCTTGAGTTTATCCCTCTACATCATGTAATCTTGCTTAAGGCGTTACTCTGTTCTTATGAACTCAATACACTAGATGCATGCTGGATAGCGGTCGATGTGTGGAGTAATAGTAGTAGATGCAGGCAGGAGTCGGTCTACTTGTCTCGGACGTGATGCCTATATACAACGATCATGCCTAGATAGTCTCATAATTATTCGATTTTCTATCAATTGCTCGACATTAATTTGTTTACCCGCCGTAGAATATCGCTATCACGAGAGAAGCCACTAGAGAACACTATGGCCCCCGGGTCTATTATCAACATATCAATCTACATCTACTTTACTTTTTCCGCTTTTACTTTTTGTTCTTATAAAAAAATACCAAAAATATAAACTATCATCTATATCAGATCTCACTTTCATAAGTGACCATAAAGGGATTGACAACCCCTTATCGCGTTGTTAGCGAAGCTCTTATTTGTTGGTGCAGGTTCGAGGACTCGCGCGTGGTCTCCTACTGGATTGATACCTTGGTTCTCAAAAACTGAGGGAAATACTTACGCTACTGTGCTGCATCTCCCTTTCCTCTTCGAGGGAATACAACGCAAGCTCAAGGAGTAGCAGCCTCCAAGTGTGGATTTTTGTAGGACAACAACGAATTTACCTCAAGTGGATGACCTAAGGTTTATCAATCTGTGGGAGGCCTAGAATGAAGATAGTCTCCCTTAAACAACCCTGCAAACCAAATGCAACAAATCCCTTGTGTCCCCAACACACCCAATACATTGGTAAAATGTATAGCTGCACCAGTTTGGCGAAGAGATAGTGATACAAGTGTAGTATGGATAGTATATATAGGTTATAGTAATATGAAAATAAGAAAACAATAAGCTAGCAAGTGACGAAACGGAGAACAAACGATATTCCAATGCTTAGAAACAAGGCCCAGGGTTCATAATTTCTCTAGTGCAATCTCTCAACAGTGCTAACATAATTGAATCATAGAACAACCCCTCAACGTGCGAGAAAGAATCACTCCAAACTTCTTATCTAGCGGAGAACTAAGATGAAATTGTTTAAGGGTATGTAACGACCTCAAAGTTATCTTTTCCGATCAATCTATTGAGCAATCCCTATATGTGTCACAAACAGCCCTGGAGTTCGTACTAAAATTACACCATACACTATACAGCAACCCACTCTAATGTCACCTAGAAACTCCAATGTCACCACAAGTATCCGTGAGTTTATTATTCGATATGCATCAAACAACGTCAGATTCATTATATTCAATCCAACACAAAGAACTTCTGAGAGTGCCCCAAGATTTCTACTGGAGAAAGTATGGTGAAAGCGTGCATCAACACCTATGCATAGATTACTCAAATGTCACCGCGGGAATCCGCAAGTTGATTGCCAAAACATATACCAAGTGAATCAACAGAACACCCCATTTTCACCATGGGTATCCACATGAAAGACATACATCAAGTTTTATCAAATCCATTAAAGTATTCAATCCGATAATAGTGAAATCTCGAAGGTAAAAACTCAATTCATCACAACAAGATAGAGAGGGAGAAACACCATATGATCCAACTATATTAACAAAGCTCGCGGTACATCAAGATCGTGCCAAATCAAGAACACGAGAGAGAGAGAGAGAGAGAGAGAGAGAGAGAGAGAGAGAGATCAAACACATAGCTACAAGTACATAAGCTCAGCCCCGATAGTGAACTACTCCCTCCTCATCATGGTAGCTGTCGGGGTGATGAAGACATCCTCCGGTGATGATTTCCCCAACCGGCAAAGTGTCGGAATAGGGCTCCGATGGAGATCTCTTTGGTATAGAGGCCCATCGTGGCGGAGCCGAAGTTCTAGGTTTCTGTCTGGGTGTTTTGGTATTTGTAGGAATTTTGGAACCAGTCCCACATCAAGGGGCGCACGAGGGAACGGCAAGCCTGCACGACACGCCCTCGGGGGAGGCTACGCCCTAGGCTTGCCGCGTCCTTGTGTCTCTTCTTCCCTTCCAAGAATCTTCGGGTGTCTCTTTTGTTCCATAACAAATAACCAAAAAAGTTTAGCCCATTCTGAGAACTTTTATTTCTGCACAAAAAACAACACCATGATAGTGCCGCTGAAAAAAGCGTCAGTCCAGGTTAGTTCAATTCAAATCATACCAAAACCATATAAAATTGTTTTAAACATGGCATGAATACTTTATAAACTACTAGTAAAAAGGCCCGTGTCTTGCAACGGGAGAAAAAAATACCACACACTCTTAATATACAGAAAATGGTCTATAATCTGAGAATTCGTAGCTACGGCCCAAACAAAGATGGTCTTAACAAATAAAAGCGGAGTTTAAGATTCTATAGGTGTTATTTTTCATCATGGCTTGCATGTAGATTTAATCCGTTCAAATAGACAGGCAAGTGATCATTTATTTATTCATGTCATATTCGGAATGGGGTGTTGTTATGGGCGAGTAAACAACAACGAAAAAACAAACGATGACACATTAGCACACTAAGGAGACATGTGTTCATCAATGGCAGTTTTCAGTTTAACAATCACCAACTTAGGGCAACTCTTGAACACTTTTTTTCACATGCATATTTCTTAAATACATGAAGATTTCTTAAAAATGTTGTTAAAAAGATACATGATTTTTAATCCAAAATAGATTTTTTGGAAAAGAACATTTTGTACGGTCTCATGTGGATGGAGGTACATGCACCCCTATTTCATCACAATTTCTTGCCATACATGTCATATGTATTGGTCCCTGTTTCATCACTATTTATATTTTATCAGTCTTGTGTTTTTTTCATGCATGCCTCCTTTTTACTTTTTTCATGCATGTCCTCTTTTTCTTCTTCTTATATATAGGAGAATAAAACAACATCTCATCTTTATCGGATGTCCTCTGTATTTTATTTTTTATTTCTTCTATTGCGTACATCCCATCTTTACTGGGTCCTTCTTTTATTTCTTATCAAGCGCATCCTTATTTATTGGGTGTCTCTAGCAAATTTATCTTCAATTTCATGTCCAATCCTCATTTTGTTGAGGGGTTCATCCCCAATCTGAATCACTGCCGGTATGAAAAAAAGATGGATAATGCATTGTTGATTAATATTGCAGCCTAGATAGTATTTTTTTTCAATTGTTAACAGGGAAAATAACATCATATTCAGATTCTACATATTTTTCTAATCAAATTCAATATATAACATGTTAAATTTGGAGTTACGGTTTAGAAGATATGAGTATTTTTAAAAACATTTGAGATGTATTGCGGGTTTAATGTTAGAAACATTAGGGGGTTTTCTATAAAATAGAAAAACGTACTAAGAATACATATTTGTTTATTATACTTGAAAATAAAATATATATATTGTAAAAGTTACTATGCATGTCCGACAAACGTGCTATTGCGTACGATCAACGTGTGTGCCACCAGATGTCTTCTTTTGAGGAAAAAAATAGTTACAGACAAATGTCACACATGCAATCTGGCTTGTGTACATCGAGTGGCTCTTTATTTTGAAAGTTGCAAGATGCCCATGCGTTGCAAGGAACATCGAGATACATTTATATGAGTATTTTATCCCGTGGGTGATAAGGATGAATGAGGGAAGTCCTTCTCCACAAAAGTGGAGATGAGTGCGGGTATCATTTATCAAAATTGCCATAGTTTCCTTCCCATTCGTCAGATATATATCGAACGGCCTATAATGCAGGATGGCAGGCACACCATCATCACGAACTTTGTTTTTTATAATATTTTAAAAAACGTTAAGATGTAGTCCCTCTGTTCCAAAATAGATGAATCAATTTTGTACTAACTTTAGTACAAAGTTAGTACAAAGTTGGGCCATCTATTTTGAAACGGAGGGAGTACATGAATGGTGGGTGTGCAATTATGCATGTCTGGAGTGCATGCAACTCTTTGCCGTCGACCTGTGCGCAACCGGAGTAATATCAATCAAAAAAAATACAAAGATCACAATTTTGAAAATAAATAAATACAAATACAAAACAAAAAATAAATTGAAAGAAAAAATGTTTAAAATGGAAAATACAAGTTCAAGAAAAAGTACATATACCAATATGGGTGGGCATAAAACTCGACAAACCAAAAACTCGACCGAAACTAAAACCGAATAAACCGAAGTTTCATTTTTTTAATGCGCATAAAGTACTTGTGTTTCTATGCTACTATGGCGAGGAGTATGATGGTTGTGATATGGGCCATTGATAGCAACAACACACATACGTCTCGCCTGTTGGTTTTCACATTTTTCTCCAGTATCTTTTATTTACAGTCAAAGTCAAACTGAAGCTGGCACCTAAATCTTCCATCATAGTCAAAACCATTTGTCCAATACATAGATAGACAGTTGTTGGACAAGTGGATGTAGATCCATACTCTAAGACCCTGCCGTGTAGTACAATACTTTCTCTATTTGAAGATATGTGTCAATCTAATTAAAACCATTAAAAAGTTGTCGAAAACAAGTGTGGGACAAAAACGGTCGCCGTTTAAGCGTCTACACATACAGATATAGATGGATATATAGAGATATATAGATAGATAGATAGGTAGATAAACACGGTGAGCTGTTGCATCATCATCGTCCGTTCGTCACGCATTGTTTTGCCGGAGACAGAGCCAAAAAGCCCCGACCTCCGCTCGGTCAAGACAAGCCAGTGATGTGAAACAGAAGCGCAAAGGTGCGTGCAGCCACAACCGCTCGCGCTAGTGACTCCACATACGCCTCGTAGGACACGCACTCCACCCGCTGGCCGATTGTAGCATGAGTGTTACCACTCTGGGATCGGCTCCCTTGTGAACCATGGCACGCGTCCCACTGGCCCGACATGTGTCCTACCGGGCAACGTCTAATGTACGCTCTTCCAAAAATACCCTTCCCTTTAACGCATAAAAAGCAAAAGAGAGTGTCTTCTTCCTCTTCACACGAGGCAGCCACGAGTAGAGCGGAACAACACATCACCAGACAACCATGCCTTCGGCTTCCCACCTCGGCTGCGCAAATCATGTAAGTCACGTCCCTCTCCTCGATCCATCTCCTATGTGCTTGTTTTTCTCTCGTCGTGTACTTCATGAGTTGCCCACCTAAAATGTGCTTAGTTTCTCTTCCTCCCTTGGGCAGGTTCTTCTCTGACGAGTGCGGGAGCATCCTCTGACGAACTGATGAGTTTTATGCGGGAGCTTTATCTGACCAAGTGACTAGTATGTGCGGCGCCGATGGGGAACTACTCGAGAAACTTGTTGCGTGGCATCGACGGGGGAGACGAAGGCGAGGAAAAGGCTCGGCACTTGGATTCGCAGGAGGAGGAGGTGGTGGAACTTATCCTCAGGCTATCATTCAGGGGCCAGTTAGGGTGGGAGAGAAGGGCGGTGAGGGCCTTGCCAGGTCATCATCGGTCATGTGCATCTAGGAGGTGGCACTAGCACTGCCAATGCTCATCGAGATGAACTCACTGTGTAAAATGGCAGATGCAAAGGAGGCAAAAAAAAAACATTGCTTCCCTTAGGAGCAGCACCAAGGTCCAGCCCTCAATGACCCTCCAGGGAGCGACACCAGGGTGGAGATCGCGGCAGAGCTGTAGGCCTGCTTGAACCCATCCCGAGGCTTGTCGGACGGCGAAGGTCTGTCTATCTTAATATTTCGTTCTTGCGATAATGATATATGTACGATGGTAGTCCTTAAGCTAAGAAAATGTGGTAGAGTATTACTACTTTTAGCTCAGTTAATTAACATGGTCAACAACGTTAAAATATTAATAACTTGCATACATCTCACTTGTAAATTTTCTGCTAATTAGGTAGGTGTAATGGACATGATCTGTTCTTTTTATTGGGTAGTATTAAAGGACAAAAATTGTTCACCTCTAATAGGATTAGTTATACCTTCCTTCTCCAATCATAATAGTGTCCTAGTAAATTGGGGCACATAAATAGTTGTAAATGGAACAACTGCATCATTTTGAAGTTGTTAAATAAGCAAGAAAACCATGTACCATCATTAAAACACAATAATGACACACCACCCTATCTTACCGAATCCACCCAAGATCCAGCGACCTGGCTATAATCCAGAATAGGGGCGTCCTCTCCATAGTTGTACTGCTTTATTCACTAGTCTTGTGCAACTAACAAATGGCACAATTCTACTTTCCTAATGTGCATTGCACATATAAAATCCTATTATTTACCATGTAAAAAGAATGCCATCATGTTTATTACACCTACCCAATTAGCAGATATTTACTAGTGAGACGTATGCAAGTTACTAACATTTTAACATTGTTGAGCATGTAAATTAATTGAGCACAAAATTAGTACTACTCTACCACATTTTCTTAGCTTAAGGATACAATACATATAACACTATCGTCTGAAGGAAACATTCAGACAGGCGCACCTTCGCTGTCCGACGAGCCCTGGGACGGGTACAAGATGGCCCGCAGCTTTGTCATAGGCTCCACACCGGAGTGTCTCCCTTACAGGGTCTCCGAGGGCTAGACCCCGGCGCCACTCCAAAGGGAAACGGTGTTGTTCCCCTTATTTGCATCTGACATAGTTGGGAACGTGTTTGTCCTGGCGAGCTTGGGTGGCGCTAGTGCCACCTCTTGGATGCATGTGACCGAAGAGGACCTGGCGAGCCCCTGCCGAGTCGATCTCTCCGCCCAAACCGCCCCTCGAGCGACAACCCGAGGCTAAGTTCCCCTTCCTCCTCTCGCGAATCCAAGTGCAGAGCCTTCTTCTCGCCGTCGTCTCCACCGTCGACACCGCGCAACAAGTCCCTCGAGTTGTTTTCTATAGGTGCCGCTCTTACTGGTAACTTTTGGTTAGAAAAAGCTCCCGCACGGACTCGTCACTTTTTCAGAGTAAGAACCCATGCTTGTTGGTTTCTTGGACCAGGGGTACTTACCATGTCAACTCCCGGCCAGGTGGGCTGGGCCCAGGATCCCATTTGTCGGTACCATCCTAGGCCACTTCGGGTAGCCCATGACACCTACAAGGAATATTCCACAAAACTAGGCATAAAGACAAGGACACCTCTTCACTGATGTAGCCAACTAGGACTCCTGTTATTCTAGGCGTCCAATGAATTATATAAACAGAGGCTATGCCAGACGATAGATCATCTAAAATCATACACACACGATCCCGTGGTAGATCACTTGTACTCTCTACCATATCGAAATGAAGACAATCAAAGTAGGATGTAGGGTATTACCTCCTTGAGAGCGCCCGAACCTGGGTAAAGTCATGTGTCCATCACTACTACATGATGCTGCTAACACGCCACAACAACCATGAATGACTTTAACGCACGGGGGAGTAACTGCTAATTCTGGTGGGGCCGTACTTTGTAATGGCTCATGAATGACTTTAACGCACGGGGGAGTAACTGCCAATTCACTCTTCCCACCATGCCCTTATCCCTAGACACGTAAGCTGCATTCATGGAGTGGAGTAGGCAACGAAGGCGCGCAGTGCGGAAGAGCATCAAAGCAGGATCCAAGCTTATTGAATTGGCAGAGGAGGGCGGCGGTTACCCGCCGGGGAATTAGCCCCCACCCCCAGATCACCTATAAAAGGGGGAGCGGGGGAGGAGTGGAGGCATTCATCCATACTCCTCTCTTCCTCTTGGTCCTTGCTTTCTTGGCTTATGCCGGAGAAGAGAGCCCGGGGCCAGTCCCGGGCGATGGCTTGCGGCAGTCGATGTCAAATTCTTGTATTGAGGCTTGGGGAGTAGGTCTCCCCCTTTGCTCCCCCACATGCACCAGGGGGACATGCAGACGACGCGGTGGTAGCCCCGGAGGTGGCGACTCTGGTGTGTTTGTCACGGGACCATCCATGGCCGTAGTTTCAGTGAGAGGTGACGCGAACGACACCATGACGAGGCCATCAATCGACGCAAGGCGTGGTAGTCGAACGTGGTCTATTATTCCTTCCTTTGCGGCGCCGTCGTGGGCGAATCTGACCTCCCTGGCCACCGCTCATTCGGCGTACAGGAGAATATCACACTTCCAAACACGGTCCTTCAAGGTGCGGTGGTTCTCGACCTTCAGGCAGTCGGGGATGACCATGCTCTCTGTGGAAATTCCTGGAGAGCATGGCGTCCGTGTCGTCTGCCGCAAACGGGGCTTCGGAAGTCCGAGGCGTTGAAGGTGATAGAAACTCATGACGCGTCAAGATTGGGGGCGACCATTCCGATGAGTCGTGTTTTGCCGGTGACTTCGTCGTCTCCGCCTGGGCTTCCGGCAGCGCCACCATCCGCTCCTGCCTTCGAGTTCCTTCCTCCCAGTGGGGACCGAGTGCTCCCGAATCCTGGGGAGGCGCCAAATCCCAGCTGGGTCCTCCGTACACCTTCTTGTCCTCCCACAGTAGTGCTTGGGGAAAAGAGGGATAGAGAAGGTGATTATGGGGCACTTATCTTTTTTCAATCTTAAACTTGTAGGCATTTTAAACTTTAATTCAAATGTAATCTCTTTTATCCATGTTAGTGTTCTATAAGATTTGTACTCGTTGATTTGCTTATTAATGAAAAAGATAAACCTTGTCGGGGTCCTGTGCATGTAATGAGTCCATGCGGAGGTGGGATACCTCTATACTTCCAAGTAAACAAGTTTCCCCCAGCAAGCTACCTTGCCGGTATCTTCAGTCTTGTTGTCGCGGAGCAAAGCTTACCGGGCGTAAGGCATAAAGAGGGACCAGCCCCCCCGCCGATTCTTCCTCAAAAGAGGCCACTGCGACCATCCTGACCAAAGCAGCGTTTGAGTCGAAGGATGGGAGCACCTAAGTTTTTGAAAAGTTGCGAGGTTTTCTTATGCACAAATTCTTACAGGGCACATATGGATAAAGGGAGAGAACTCATCTGTCTGGCTTGCCGGGGATTGCAGCATTGGCCTCTCTTCTCATATACACTTGGGGATCCAAGTCCATGGAAGGAACCTGTGGTTTATCCAGATGAAAATGATGCCAAATGCAATCTTATCTATATGAACATGAGATGCTCATGATACGATTGTGCATGCATGCAACTTGTCGCACCCCTATCAGCACTTCATTTGTTTCTCTAATGCTCAGGGTCTGCACCTGGCTTTGTATAAGGGGTTACATGCAACTGAGGCAAGGCTTGTAAAAAAGGGTGGCTGTCGGGCAGGGCCGGACAGCCGCGCCTTACGGGTAGTACTGCCTGAGATGATAAATGTTCAAGAGTTTTGCAATAGAATGCCATCTGCGGTCTCCAGACGGACAATGCCAGGTCTGGTAACTCGTACCACCCGGTAAGGGCCTTCCCACATCCGCGATAACTTGTTTGCACCCTTGGTGGACTGTACGTTCCTAATGACAAGGTCACCTTCCTCAAAACACCGGGCACGAACCCTGCAGCTGTGATAGCGACATAGGGCTTGCTGACATCGTGCAGCACACGTAGCAGCGCGGAGATGGTTCTCCTCGAGAACCACATCGCCGTCACGCCAGTGTTGATCCTGCGCTACTTCATCGTAGGCAAGCACATTGAATTCTAACCCACTTCCTATGCATAGGGATTTTGTGAGCAAACAATTTACAACAACAAGAATCAACTAGCGTAGGAAGGAAGAACAAGCATGACTTCAAAACTTTCAATACATAGAGAGGAAATTTGACACTATTGAGACATTTAGAATCATATGTTCCGCTCTCAAAATAATTTTCAGTAGCATTATGAATGTATCAAACAATATAACTTTCACATAGAGCATTCTTTTCATGATCCACAAGCATAGAAATTTTATTACTCCCATAAAGCCAATTTCTTGTCATTCATAATGGTGGGGGCCAAATCAATAAAATAACTATCATGTGACACATGACTGACATAATCCAATTGAAAATAAAAATCACGACGACAAGTTTCATCGTTATCATTATTATTTATAGCATACACGTCACTACTGCCGGATGCTGCTAACGCACACTACACTGGTACACGCCGGTGCTAAACAAACGGTTTTCAACCCCTTTCCGCGACGACATTCGGAACCGTCGCCAAGTGAGTGTGGGCGATAGGGGGGGGTCCTTCCCACACGACCCAGAAACCGTTGGGGATATGCCGTCCTGGCACACACGCTCGGCAAAATGAGGTCGTGTGCGACTAGCGAGCACTCAAATACAGAAATACGTACAGTAGTGCTCAAAAAATACAATTATACAGGCGAAATCATTTTTGGTCGTAAGTACTTCCCACATAGTCATTCACCACTAAACGTTTCCGTTCATATATACATCCCACACAGTCACTCTAAGGAAAACGTTTGCGCAAGGTGGCGTAACGCAAACAATTTTCAAGAGAATGTTGTGTGTGATTGTTCATTGATCCAACACGGTTTATTCCTAGAAACTGTGTGCGTTGCCTGCGGTCATCGCCCACTGTATTTTCTCATTGACCGTTTGCAATAGGAAAACCCAATTAGCAAGCTAATTGGCCAATTAGCGGGCTAATTGCCCTATTATTAATAATCTATTTACTAATCTAATTGACATTCATATTAAGCACATAATATATTTCATTTCCATATTAAGGAAGAAGGATTTCCTAATTGAAATACATCGTAGTACAACATGATATAACTTCAGTACTAAGCCACCCCATTACACAACTACACTAGCAGCAAGTTTCACATGCAACATTTAGAACCTTTCGAAATTAGCATCATATACGTTACATAGAGAGATGCATCTCATCTAGAAAACTTTTGAAGTGGAAGGAAAATATTGAGCCTTCATTCATGCTGAAGGTCTATGCAAATTTAGGCCAGTGTGTGTGGATGATTGACCGTCCATCCTTCGACCACTTTAGGAACACTTCAATATTGAACCGTGGGTGTTGTATGAAAACTTTCCCCGCCTCCTGACCACAGAGGTGGTTTGAGAGGTAATCATCAGTGAAGCCTAAAAACAAGGATGTGCATAAATATCTTCTCTATATTGCAAATGGGGAAAATGAATACAAAATGGCAAGGTATAATAGTTCGTACCATCTTGTAAACCTCAGTGCTTCCCATTTTTTTCCCCTGCAACACATATAAGGTAGTTAGTCATCAGGTTAAGTAAGGGTTCGCATGCTATTAGTAAAATATGTTGATGAAAAATAAGCACATCGCAAATTCATCAGATTAATTCAAGCCACATGGAAAACCCATTTATCCAAACCAAGCATGATTAAGAACTAGGAAATATAGCACTTGTATATGTTTCTTATGTATTAAGTGCAGCCAAATTCGATTTATTCGTCGCATGGTATACAATAAGAGAATGCAGCCACAACAATTGAACATCACGTTGTAGAATTGAACCAAGCAGTTAACTAAACACCCCAACAAATGAACCAAATGTTAACAGAGCACCAAATTGCACAATATAACATACTCCTAATAGAAGATCAGACAGTTAACCAAACAAAGCATGCTTAACAACTTGGAAATATAGCAATTGTATTTGTTTCTCATGTATTTAGTATAACCAAATTCGATTTATTCCTCACATGGTATACAATAACAGAATGCAGCCACAAAAATTGAACATCGTGTTGCAGAATTGAACCAAGCAGTTAATTAAACAACACAACAAGTGAGCCAAGCCACAACAAATGAACCAAGCAGTTAATTGAACACCAATTGAACAATATAACATACTCCTAATAGAAGATCAGACAGTTAACCAAACCAAGCATGCTTAACAACTTGGAAATATTACACCCTGAAGAATTGAACATCACATTTGCATAATTGAACCAAGTAGTTAATTGAACACCATATTGCACGACATATAGAACATATACACTATAGCAGAAGATTGCATAGTAAAAGTAGATAGCACAGTTCACTAGAATTTGTTGAGGAAAGGCAGTAGCTAGAAAACTGAACGTGGGTCCTTATAGTGAGCTAATAAGACAAGCTACTCCTCATTGTTGGAGATATCGATGACGATTGGCTCCTTGGACATGGAAGAGGGCGAGGCCTCCGCATCATGGGTGCCCTCGTTGTAGTGGTGAGTTGCCTAAGCCGCTCCGGGCACCAACCTGCTGGCTATCGAGATGAGGTAAGCACGTGCACGCTGAGAAAACACCTCGTAGTCTTTGTCGAAGGCACCAACGGTGGCCTCGATAAAACGGCACGAACTGTCGTTTAATACAGCCAACCACGTCGCGGCATCAACGCACGAGGCGTAAATGGTGGCCTCGATGGCGAGGTGCTCCTCCAAGATCTGGGGGTCGGCACGAATGGAAGCCATCGCGACCTTATCCGTGCGTGCGACCGTCATTTGCTTCTACGTTGTCAAATACTCCTTGAGGTCCTGGCTATACTGTGTGCACCATGGCTTAGGCCAGCGCTTATTTGATGGAGGGTTGGGTGATTTGGGTGGTGTTCGCACACGAACACGTCACCGTGTACCTCCAACATCGAGGGTGATGCACCGCAGCTCGCGTCGAAGGAGACCCATCCGGAAGCACGGTACGCAAGCAATCCGACGGGCGCTTTTGAGCACCCGAAACCCCATGCGCCCGGGAGGGACCCCGTCTGGAAACATGGCGGCTATGGGCCCCTAGAGCCTCGAAGATCGCTGCCCTTCAACGAAGAAGGAATGAAGAACGAGAGAGAAAGAACAAGGGAGACATGTAAAACTAGGGTAAAAAGTATATGGGTTTTGCGATTGTGTGTTGTTGTTCAATCGGCCGTCACCACTTAGGTATATAAGAGGCGGCTGGACTTCCCGTGCAAGGAAAAGACTTCAATTCACGTCCAAAACCCTAGTCCAATTCGGATTTGTTTGGTCCGAACTTTCCAAAACTGTTCGGTAAAATCTTGCTGCACTTTGCGTACCATGTTTGGGAGTGTAAACTACCTCAGATGGAAACGAGCCCAAAAGCAGTCTTGCCCGCTTCGACGAGACGAACAACTTTCATGTTGAACGTTTTTTGATCTGAGGCCATCTTGAGGGTGTTTTCGGCTGTTTCCGAAGTCTGAAAGAGCGAAATTCAAAACCCGGATGAACATACCCAAAGTGTCCGGCCATCCACAGAGAAATCCAAAACCCGGAGGGTTTCCCCGGAGTGTTCGGCCATCTAGTGTAGCAGCGTCTTGTACTAGATGTAACTTTTGCATACACCCTCGGATTAAGACGATTTTTATATCAAGATCATCCGTTTCGACGAGACACACAACTTTGATGTTGAAACTTTTTCCATTTGAGGACGTCTTAATTGGGTTTCAAGCCATTCTTTAATATGGTGTCAACATGAGCATCTCTGAACTTGTCATAACTTTTGCATCCAAGCTCCGTTTTAGACCATCTTCATATCCATCTTGATCTTCTCGAAGAGATCCATCCCATGGTGACTTTCAATAATAAGTTTGAATTAATCTTGACATAGCTTCAAGCTACTCTTCATGACTGTTCCACTTTTGAGCGTCAACACATGCCCCCCTGTTTTTCGGCAAAGTTAGCGTGCCGAAAAGTAACTTGTACCATGTTTGTTCTAAGGATGATGTCAACACTCCACCAGCCATTTATATGTGCTTAGGGCGATAAATCTATATCGTCCATGTTCATGCTTGAGGCGATAATTCTATTTCGGCCATTGATTTTAACATCTTATTTACATCATACCTTGGAACCGATTACCACCTATCGGCTTTAAAGAGATGGGAATGAACCCATTCCTTGTGGCACTAAGGAAATCAAACTCCGAGAGGTTACGCCCTGTTAAGAAAGTAACATCGGGATGATTCCAATCAACCGATGCATCGGCCAAAGCAACACAAGCCGAATTATCCGCGTGAATGACTTCTACCTCTTCATCGACCCGTTGTATTAAGAATTGATGCATGGTAGATGGCACACATTGGTTAGCATGAACCCAATCGCGGCCTAATATAACATTATAGTTACCTTGCACCTCCGCGATGAAGAATGTGGTGGCCAAAGTTTTGCTTCCCACGGTGAGTTCCATGCATGTCACACCTTTGGCCTCTGTCTTTTCTTTACCCTCAATTCCATTAGGTACCATATTGTTCTTCATCAATGCATCATCATCTAACCCCAACTTTTTAAAGACTGAGTAGGGCATAAGATTTACCATGACACCACCATCAACGAGCATCCTAGCAACCGGTGATCCGTTAATATGACCTTTGAGGTACAACGGCTTCAGGTGTTTCACCGGTTCTTTTGGCTTCTCGAAGATAGCATTCTTAGGACCAAAATCCAGGTGGGCTACCTCCCCTTCTTCACCTATAGCATGAAACTCGGCGGGTAAGTAATATACCATATTAACATCCATACCTTCCCGAACCGGCGTAGATTCATAATCCACCATCTCATCTTCATCTCCCAATGTGTATATTGGGCTTAAATATTCCTCAATTGAAGGGGGTGTTTCAAGTGATGTGGACGATGTAATAGGGGTCGCATCATCCTCTTTTGATGGTGAAGGTGTTGCTGGAGCTAATGTAGAAGCATCAGTGTTTTGTTTTTGTTTAGGCCTCCACACTTGTTTTGTGAGTGCCATGGGCCGAATTTCACTTAATAATCCGTCCCTTTGCCTCTCCTCTTTGTGTTGTACCTTCTCGTGGTTCCTCATGCGTTGTAATCTCCTTTTCATGGTCTTGGTTAAACCGGGAGGACACCACTTACGTTGAGTATTTTTGGGATACCTTGGTTTAGCCTTGCTTGTGCCCGCCTCATGATCATTCACCATGGAACCCTGCTGAACAATAACAATATCACCATTAGAAGTAGCTAGATTACCAACAACTGGCTTTTCGATCTCCTTTTGCTTGTCGCATTCTGCAATTTCTGCATTAGGTGACTTAACACGCCACACTTTTTTTGGCCTTGCTTGGAGAAAGTTTTGTTGGCCGATTAGCTCCATAGCTCAAACGGCCTTGTGTGTGATAATAAAGCCTCTCGCGAGTAGGCCTTCTAGGTGCTACCCACCCCATATGGAAAGCATACGGAGCCATTGGGGGCTGCCCCATCTTCCATTGAAGTCTCTCATGTAATATGGCGCATAGGAGGGTTGTGACATCCATGGTGTCGGTGCCCATGACCCATATGGCCTTGCATGGCGTTGAAACTCTTGCTCCCGAGGCGATATTGAATGCTTTGAATGTGATGGCCGATTAGAGCTAGAACCGGCCGCTTGACTTGCATATTTGGATAGCAACATATCAAAAGTTGGCTTGATTCGCTTGCGCTTAGCTTCACTCTTTTCCCACTTGCCAACTTCTGAATTCTTGGGCTCGATAAATTTAACATGAGCATCTTCTTGTACTTGTAGTTGCCCCTTGAGTGCAGGATTTTTTATAGTGATCTTCAACACTTCCTTGCCATCGGGTTGCTTCTCAAGCACAATCTTTCTTCCCAAGACCTTGTCGCCCTCCTTGTTATTCCTGGGTTCACCAATAACAACATTATCTTTATTAGCGGATTCGACTATGTTAGGCCGAATTAACATTTTTTCCCTTCCAAGTCCATGGTGTTTATCGGGAAGGGTTGTTTATCAACTTGCATCTCAGCAAAATTCAATCGTCCGTCATTAATGGCCGATTGTATCTGCCGTCGAGAAACATTGCAATCGTTAGTAGCATGAGAAAAATGAATTATGGTACTTGCAATAAGCACGCCGTTTTAGATCCTCAAACGGCGGTATGGTGTGTGATATTCTAATCATCTTGTCTTGCAAGAGAGCATCAAATATTTTATCACACTTTGATATATCAAAAGTAAACCTCATCTCCTCATCACAATTCTTGCGAATCGGCTTAAGAGCGTTGCACATATAGGGTTTGGCCTTTGAGGAACAAACAAATTCAGTAGTATAGACATCAACCTCATCGTCCGAATTATCATCATTGTGTTCAATCATATGCATTCTAGGACGATCGGTTGTAGACCTATGGACTTCTATACTTCGACTCTCTTGGGACAAAGCTTTCTGTAAGACTTGATTAATGCTAAAACTCATAACTTTCTAGCATCTCTTTAATGTGAGTTTTCAAACCATTAAGAACAAGATCCGCCAAGTCTCTCTCAGTTATCACTAAGCTATAACATCGGTTTTTTATATCTCTAAATCTCGTGACATAATCGCTGACCGATTCATCATGTTTTTGCCTAACCGATGTAAGATGTGACAACTTAAGCTCATTATCGCCGCTATAAAAGTGATCATGAAACTTCTGTTCTAATTGCGACCATAAGAGAATTGAACCATGTGTTAAAGCAGCAAACCATGAAAATGCGGTGCCATTTAAAGATAACGGAAATAAACGCACTTTCAATTCTTCTATGGAACATGCTTCACCTAACTGCGATAGATACCGACTAACACGCTCCCATTTTGTTTTTGTGCCCTCTCCACTAAATTTAACAAAATCAGGAACCTTGTAACCTTGAGGGTACGAAACTGCATCAAAGTGCTCAGGATAAGGTTTTTGGTACACATGACTCTTTACTTTCGGCTCATTTCCGAAAGTTTCTAGAAACATCTTATGCAAATCCTCCCTTAATTTAGCTAAAATTGGATCTGAGGTAGATGAAGATGTTTGTGGCAATGACATCGGAGCAACCTGAGTACTAGCTAGTGGTGCAACTTGTGGGATGGGCGCCGAACCATGATTCGGCAGAAGACCAAACATGCTTGCACCTATGGATGGTGCGACAAAGTGATTCGGCGTTGATGCCGAATTGGGCACACTCATAATAGGATGAGGATATGTAGGTGCAGCCACAAGCTGGTATGTTTGACTAGGGTAAAAATTCAACGGCATACTATATTGTTGTTGCATAGGAGGTGCCGATGAAATAGGTAAAGTTGGACTAGGGTTTTCAGATGCACCAACAGTACCACTAGATGACGGAGGCATATTTTCTTAGCATTAGTATTTGCCACAAAAGAATTGTACGTCATCACATTACCCTTACTAACAAGACTTTCAATCACAGCCACGTGCTCTCGAGAAAAAAACTTTACTCAAAGTGATTAAATCTTGTTCGTCAATGAGAGGAGAAAAATTGACGTTTCCAACTGGAGTGATGTTGCCTAGACGGTCCTTCTTGAAACTTGCAAGAAATGCCTCCAAATCCTCCTCCTCATGCTTCTTCTTGAGCGCTTCAAAAGCCTCTTCACGCTGCTTCTTGCGAGTTTCATAGGCTTGGCGATGTTCCTCCGATAGTTCATCAAGACTGGGCTTAATGATGTTATCGGCGTCAACTTCTAAGGGCTTGGGGAGATTAGACATGGTTGATGATGATTCTTGATCTTTCTTCCCCAACGGAGTCACCAAAAAGTGTGTTCGCACACGAACACATCACCGTGTACCTCCAACGCCGAGGGTGATGCACCGCAGCTCGCGTCGAATGAGACCCGTCCGGAAGCGCGGTATGCAAGCAATCCCGTGGGGGCTTTTGAGCACCTGAAACCCCACGTGCCCAGGAGGGATCCCGTCTGGACACGCGGCGGCTATGGGATGCCCTAGGTCGGTTCGCCCGCCCCTAGAGCCTCGAAGATCGCTGCCCTTAAACTAAGAACGAGAGAGAAAGAACAACGGAGAGATGTAAAATTAGGGTAAAAAGTAGATGGGTTTTGCGTTTGTCTATATAAGAGGCATCTGGACTTCCCGTGCAAGGAAAAGACTTCAATTCACATCCAAAACCCTAGTCCAATTCGGATTTGTTTGGTCCGAACTTTCCAAAACTGTTTGGTAAAATCTGGCTGCACCTTGCGGGCCATGTTTGGGGGTGTAACGACCTCGGATGGAAACCAGCCCAAAAGCGATCTTGACCTTTTCAACGAGACGAACAACTTTCATGTTGAATCTTTTTTGATCTGAGGTCATCTTGAGGGTGTTTTCGGCTGTTTTCCGAAGGCTGCAACAGCGAAATTCAAAACCCGGACGAACATACCCGGAGTGTCCGACCATCCACAGAGAAATCCAAAACCCGAAGGGTTGTCCCCGGAGTGTCCGGCCATCTAGTGTAGCAGCGTCTTGTACTGGATGTAACTTTTGCATACGACCTCAGATTAAGACGATTTTTATATCAAAATCATCCGCTTCGACGAGACCCACAACTTTGATGTTGAAACTTTTTCCATCTGAGGCAATCTTAATTGGGTTTCAAACCATTCTTTAATATGGTGTCAACATGAGCATCTCTGAACTTGTCATAACTTTTGCATTCGAGCACCATTTTAGACCATCTTCATATCCATCTTGATCTTCTCGAAGAGATCCATCCCATGGTGACTTTCAATAATAAGTTTGAATTAATCTTGACATAGCTTCAAGCCACTCTTCATGACTGTGCCACTTTTGAGCGTCAACAGGTGGAAGGTGTCGCGCTCGCGCCGGCGGTTGGGGCATGTGGGATGTGGAAGGAGGAGAAGATGGGGTCGGGTGTGGATTACCTGCCTGGATATGAGAGGCCGAGAACCATGAAGGAGGGTCGCTGGTGAGGAGGCGGAGGAGCTGCAAGCAAGGAGTGAAGGTTTCAACTTGGAAAGGAAGGTGGAAAGAGGGGAAATGTGGCTTTTGGTAAGGGGGAGGGGCGGGGAGTTAGATATTTCCGCGGAAGCCGAAAATTTGGAATTGCTTCAGCCAAAAGACTGGCGCACAAAGTGTCATCAGACACAGTCCCTTATTCACAGCGGGCTATGGACTGTAGCCGTCACACCTTCTCACGTAAGTCGTATGCGTACTATAATCTGATGGTGCTCCAAAATATTTTGTGCTACATCTCACACGGTTGGTTCACTACAAAAAAAGACACATCCATGACATTTTGGGCCGAACGAATTTTTTTCTGTCATACTTATGACACTTCTATGACGATAATTGTGACAAAACCCGGTATCATCATAGACGTGGTGGGGTCCTACTTCTATGACAAAAAATCATGACAGAAAATGGGCTTTTCGGCCTGGGCGGGTCGGAGACACAGCTGCATGACATTCTTTGGGCCGTCCATGATGGAAAAAATCGTGGTAGAAGCGAGGGCGAGGAAAATATCGGGGTGTTCCCGGTTATGGTGGGTGGTCGGGTCCGAGCGATGCACATTTCTCTCGTACACACACGTGCATGGGTGCGAGGCGTTGAGCTCTAACTGAACCCAAGCGAGGTATTGGGCTCTAACTGATCCCGAGCGATTGCACTGCAGGTTACGCGTTACTAAACCCGAGCGATCGATCGATGGCTGTTAACAAAACCCAATCGAGCGATTCCTTCACTACTATTGCAAACTGAACCCGATCGATGCTGCCTCTTGATGAACAGTGAGCGTTGCTGGGGGGGTTTGGATGAACAGTTCCAGGAGGGGGTGGATGAACAGGACCCCGTGGTGTTGCCTCTGGATGAATAGGACCCCGATCGATGGAGCCGGTTGGGGCTGGATGAACAGGACCGCGTGGAGGGCAGGATGAACAGGACCACCCCATGGAGGGCTGGATGAATAGTAGACGATGGAGGGCTGGATGAACAGTAGTCCATGGAGGGGTGGTTGGCCCGTGGAGAGGGCTGGTTGAACAGTATCCGGTGGAGTAGTGCGTGGTGGTGGCTGGATGAACAGGAGCCCCGTGGATGAACAGTCACAGGTGGAGGCCGGAGGAGGTCGACGGTGGATGAACAGTAGCCCGTGGAGGCTGGAGGGGGTCGACGGTCGAGATGAACAGTATCCCGTGGAGTCCCGTTTTGCGGTACGCCACACCCCTCCCGATGAACAGGACCCCAGTTTCGACCGTAGCACTCCAAGACAAGTCCATTTCCTCCGTTTTGCGGTACGCCACACCCCTCCCGATCAACAGGACCCCCATTTCGACTGTAGGAGGTCTGTTTCCTCCGTTTTGCGGTACGCCAGACCCCTCCCGATGAACAGGATCCCGTTTCGACCGTGCTCGGTCGAACACAAAGCCGTTTCCTCCGTTCTACGGTACGCCATGCCTCATTTCCATCGGTTGTTCCGTTCAAGCCCTCCCGATGAACACGACGACGCATTCTATTCCGACCCAGCCGGTTGGCTCCCCATGAACATGACGACGACGCAGTTTCTGCGTTCCGACCCAGCCATGTACACGAGCCTTGGACATACGTATGCGCGAGTAGGCGTTCGAGACCCTGCCCGTATGTACGTACGTGGCCGTATTTTCTTTCTTGCACACTGGTCGCTGTACGTACGTGTACATGCTACGTGCACGCCTCTACATCGACCAGTATGTATGTACATGTTCGCGACCAGAATGACAATGCTACGTACGCTTCGACCAGGTGGGTCCCGACTGTCAGGCACTTCCTTGCCTAAGAAGAAGTAGCTGGTGGGTCCCAGCAGTCAGGGGGGAACATTTTTTTTGCAAAATACGGTGGCCCGTTTGATGGGTCCCCGCTGTCAGGTGGAGGAATAATTATTTTGCGCGATATATGGAAGCACTTCCTTGCTACGGCCGTGGACCCAGCTGTCAGCCTCTCCACATACAGTACTCTTCCGATGGAAGTCGATCGTTGACCACATTGACAACGCCGTGCCGAGAGCACCAAGGCAGTGGACGACGGTAAGGCATAGGAAGGGGACGCAGAGCCAGGGAAGACGCGGCAGTGGATGCCCATGAGGAGAGTAGTACGAGGGTTCACTGATTCGGCTGCGGTGTGAGGCTGCCATCGCGGCAGAATACAGGGGGTGTGGGTGAGTAGAGGGATGGTCTGGTCAGCGGTGGGAGTAGTAGGGGGCGGTGAGGCCTCCGCGGCGTCGCAGCCGGCCACGGGAGGCAGGAGCACGAGGCACGACCGGCACTGGTTTGGGCGGCTGGAGCGAGAAGACCAGAGGTTGAAGAAGCACTACGGCTGTTGGATGGACATTGTACGGTCACTGGAGCTATAATCGTGCATATTGTCTAAGTTGGCAAAGCCCTCTGTCCCCGTCAACTTAGTAGGCCCACAAGTCAGGCTCCCACTATACTAGGTCCCAGCTAGCAGGGAGAGTATTCATTTTATTCGTAATAAGGAGGCACTTCCTTGCGTGTGAAGATATAGCTGGTGAGTCCGAGCTGTCAGTGGCGGTAACATTTTTTTCACAAAATACAAAGGCCCTTTCGGTGGGTCCAAGATGTCAGGTGGAGGAACCATTATTTTGCGCGTAATAAGGAGGCATTTCCTTGCGTGCGGCCGTGGACCCAGCTGTCAGTCTCTCCATGTACAGTCCACTTCAGATGCATGTCGGTCGTTGACCACGTTGACTAGGCGGCGCCGAGAGAACCAGGGCGGTGGACGGCGGTGAGGCCTAGGAAGGGAACGATACAGAGCCAGGGAAGAGTCGGCTGTTGTTTCCCATGCGGAGGGGAGTTCGACTGTACGAGGGTTTACGGGTTCGTCTGCCATCGCTGGAGAATAACAGCAGGTGCGGGTGAGTAGATGGATGGCTAGGCCAACGATGGGAGTATGGTGGGGTGGTGAGACCTGCGCGGCAGCATAGCCGACCGCGGGGAGGAGAGAGCAGGCAGTCCCACCGACGCTTCTTTGAGTGGCTAGAGCAGGAAGAACAGAGATTGAAGAAGCACGACGGCAGTTGGATGGACATCCAACAGTCATTGCTTTAGGAAAGCCTCAAATCTGTGGAAAACATCATACAACCCATCTGCCATTATTTCTAATACTTTACAACCCATTTGCTAATTCTTAAGGGTTTTTTGGAGCCCATATTCTTTTTGTTAGCATTACAGCCCATATTGTGGACACGGTTAAAAAATTATATGAAATTTTGCATATTTCGGTGCGGTCCAAACTGTTTTTAATCCCGAAATTTCGAGTCACATTCAAACTCATTTGAAAAATAGTATATATCAATATAAAATCCAACAAATTGTCCACGCATAAAAATCAATGCAATTTAATATCTCGAAATGAAAAAAAAAGAAATTTGAAACTAATTGCCGGTTTGATGTGTTTTAAAAATGTACAACCTATTTCTCATTACTGACAGACCATTTTCTCGGCCAGCCGAATGAAAGCTCTCCCCGTCTTGAAAGATTTGCAGCCCAACAAGCCTGACAAAGCGACTTACTTGGCAAATCACAAAAAAACTAGGCTGTGGCCGTGGACCCAGCTGTCAGCCTCTCCACGTACAGTACTCTTCTGATGGAAGTCGGTCATTGACCACATAGACTACACCGCGCCGAGAGCACCAAGGCGGTGGACGTCGGTGAGGCCTAGGAAGGGTACGACACAGAGCCGGGGAAGATGCGGCAGTGGATGCCCACGCAGAGAGGAGTACGAGGGTTCACTAGTTCTGCTGCGGTGTGTGGCTGACGTCACCGCTGGGCCTGGCTAGCGGTGGGAGTAGTAGGGGGCGATGAGGCCTCAACGGCAGCACAGCCGGCCACTAGAGGAAGGAGCAGGCGGTCTCGCCGGCGCTGGTTTGGGCGGCTCGTGCAAGAAGAGCAGCGATTGAAGAAGCAGCATGACCGTTCGATTCAAATCCAACGGTTACTGCTGCTAGAATCATTTGTTGACTAAGTTGACAAGCCCTGCGTACGCGTCAACTTAGTAGGCCCACATGTCAGCCTCCGAACCGGTGCGCCCCAAATATCAGTCGGAGGAATCATTATTTTCACGTAATAAGGAGGCAGTTGATTGCGTGCGGCCAGGCCAGCGGAGGGAGTTGGGTGGGCCGGGGAAGCCGGCGCGGCATCACTGTGGGCCACAAGAGGAGGGAGCATGCTGTCCCGCCGGTGCTAGTTTAGGCGGCTGGAGCAGGAAGATCAGAGATTGATGAAGCACGTCAGATGTTGGATGGACATCCAACAGTCACTACTGCTAGAATCGTGTGTTGACTGACAAAGCCTTGCGTAAACAAGTCAGCCTCGAAATCTGTGGCGTGTACATCCCATTTGCTATTATTTTTATAAATTTTACTCATTTTAGAATTCATATGAAATTTATTGCAGCCCGTTTTCCATTTTTTGAATTGCTGCCCATTTTCTGGTCAGTACCAGGGTTAAAAAAATTAACTAACTATGTGGGAAATTTTGAAAATTCGCAAATTTTTGTTGGGGAACAAAATATTCTTAATCCAAAAATTAGTAGCCATACTAAAACAAATTTAAAAATAAATTAGTACTATGTCATGTTAAATCCAATGAAATGCGTATAAGACATAAGTAAAGAACAAAAAACAAAAAAAGAAACTAATATCCCATTTGCTATATTTTTTTGGAATTTTCAACCCCTTTTGATATTAATTTTAAAAGACACTGACCATACTCTTTGGCCAGGCCGGAATGCATCCCTCCTCGTCTTGAAAGAATTGCAGCCTAGTAAGTCAGAGAAAAAAAATAGGCCTAGCTTGTGTATTCTTCAAAAAGAAATACTGGGCTACCTATTTTCCCAAAGAAAATACTGCTGGTCTGGTCATGTTGTTGGACGGGCCACAGAGGCCGCACAACCCAGTTTATATCATGATCCTCCGAATTACTTATTTATGTTTAGGGGACCATGAGCATGTACCTGGGCCGGATTCATGTGAGAGCCTCCCTTCCAGTTAATTATGGGCTTCTCTATTGGGGCTTCATCGGTGGGCTGCATGTTATCAACAAGTGGAAAATGTGTTCTGTACGAAAAATAGTATACGCTACATACGGTACGGGGCACTAAAGGATCGAACCGTGCAATGACTTCCAAAACATTGTGTTTGTCATTCTAACAACACATTTATTCAACCAAATACGAAATATACTATTGGTTGTACATTGAAAACAGCAGCAGCAGCAACCAGGGATGGGGGTGCAACAGAAGCAGTAAGCAGGCCAGAAGAGTGAAGATGTAACTCTCCCTTCCAAACCAAACATCAGCCATCATTACAAAAGGGCTACCAAAAAAGAACAAGTGTATGCATCAAACTAAATAAATATCCTACTACACAAGTGTACGCATCTAACTAACTGGGTCAGTTAGACGTTACTATTTATTAAGCTGTGGAGATTGGCTGACGGCTTGAACCAAATGGGTGCCTGACGGGGGAAACTCCAGCCAGCAGGTCGAAGTCTGATACTTGCGACCCTCTCTCCTACTTTGGGCTGCAAAGCGTGGCGGCACATATCAGGGTATGGTGCATGCAGAGACGCATGGTATGCTGTGTACACACAGTTTTGCCTGATGAACGAAACTGCGCTGCCATCATGATCCTTGCCGTCGGTTATCTCCTGGTTAATCGGATAATTCTGTCCGACAAATAGAGAGCGTGTACCAAGGCTACTTACCAACCTCTAGTCAAAAATTCCTGAAGGCCTAGAGAAGCTGGGATCCTGCTCAAAGACTTTACATTGACTGTGATTGTATTCCGCGAAACAACACGTCCGGTATGTGTGAACGATCATCAATCGTTCGCCGTCGTTTGATCGAGCCAGGAACCACCTACAACTGCCATGCCACTTTTTTTTGAAAGGTTCTGGGATTAGGAAGGGTAGGGACACCAGGCGGCCTACAACATCGTATCAAGTTGGAGTCAAATAACCCTAAAAAAAGTTGGAGTCAAATAAAAAAGGGCTCTTGATGTAGTCAATCTTAAGAACAACATGTTATGAGCATGAATATTTTTTCAATAATTGTTGACAGTAATATAAGCAAGCCATCATGATATCATAGGAAAGTAACATACTGCTGTAACAGCCGTTTGTAGCGATGACTGGAGTAGGCCAGCAATACGTCCAGCCATAGAAGGAGTCGACGGCATAAATGAAGCCCTTGTGTTCAATGGCATCACTGAAGCATGGAGGATGTATGATCCTGCGATGGACATGCAGATTTATGCACTTACCGCAGTGACTTGTGAGATAAGCAAGACCGCGGTTGAAGAACACAATTAGCCTGAAGTCTTTATAATTCGCAGATCACTACTGGCCCTTGGCAAAGAACATCAAGTACGAGATGTGCTACCCGTTCACCGTGCCGGAGTCGTTGGAGGATCAGCACCGCCTGCTAGTCTCGGAGGAGGACGACAACGTCTTCCTCTTGATCGTGGGCACCGGTGAGGCACGCGCAGGCCGCCGCCACATCTCTATAGTGTGCGTCAGGGGCGATGCCGCTGACGCTGACACTGACACGAGCCCGTTTTACGGGTGCGTGCTCACTATTACTACCCCTCGGTGGTACGTGGGCGACGACACTGGCTACGTCAAGCTGACTTGGACTCTGCTGAGCTGGGACCTTCCCGCCGATGTGGACATGGAAGACACACAGTATTATTTGACCCCCAACAATGTGCACGGGGACTCCAAGGAGGTTCACCTGGACATCTGCATTATCAAGTTAAATGTTGATCATCAGTCTTCGCTCAATGCAATCCACTGTCTAAGCATGTGGAGACTTCCATATGCATGATCTTGCTCTATTGGAGTATCGCGCATGAATAAAAGTGTATTCATTTATGGTTTACTCTAGAATCTTCCATGTATGAATTTTTACTACAGTACTAGTGAAATACTTATGATCAACCATTTCTTACATATCCTCTGCCCCCTTCCAAGTCATCCTGATTTAATCCCTCCGTCTAGGTGTATATGGGCATGGTTAGCACTTAAATAGTATAGAAAATTGTTGACTATAAGAAAGTGACATGTCATCTGTAGCCAACATGTATAACAATGGATACTCAAAAACTAATTCTTGAAGATCATTTCTTGCAAAGCACAATAGGAGTTATTTCTTCACAAGTTTTGGATGCAGGTTGAACAGTTGAACGCTTTTGTTTGCAAAAGATACTTTTTTATCTATTTCACCCGGATGTTTGTTATCTCTAGAGATGAAATAATATCCGAACAAACCTATCGATACCCGTTACACATGAGATGACCCTCACATTCTTTGTCAAAATAAACAACTCCCCGATCAATGCATTTCACTCTTCCGTGCAATGCATGGGCACCTTACTATAGATTAGTACGACCAAAAATTGAAGTAAGATTATGTATAGTACGATAAATGATGATGCATGTCACCTAAAATTATATCATTGAAAACTATGTTCAAAGACGAATCCAACGATATTGTTTTTGTTGGCATGCACTAACATTTTGTCAGTTAAATCTTCAGTCAAATTCAATGGGGGATTAACCACGACTGATGTAGTAGTACTAGAGTAGAGGGCGGCGCTGCACGGGACTCTCACCCCGCTCGTGGCGCGGCAGTAAAGCCGTCATATCATAAAACCCAACCACTCCTAGTAATAAGTGGCCTGATAAAATAAACGGACAAGCAACCATCACATCCCTCCATCTTTTTTGCATTTCATCTATCTGCATTTACTTTCTCCGGTTCATCTCGCACACTTGATCCCTAGCTACTACTCATAGTATCCCTAGCTACTACTCCTAGGGCCAGTTCCTCTGGCGGCTTCCCCAGCTTTTGCTATAAGACTAGTCACAATGGAGAGTAACATTAAGGCGCCTCACTCATTTATTTGGGATTCTAAACTAGTACTACTAGTAGTACCACCGTCCTGGTTTATTCCTCACCATTGTAATTTGTGCTAAATTTTGACCAAAGATTTAACTGATAAAATGTTAGTGCATGTCGCATGCACTAACATTTCATTAGTTAAATTTATGATCAAAATTTCACATATTACAATGGGGACTCATGACCCACAAGTGTAGTGGATCTATCGTAGTTCTTTCGATAAGTAAGAGTGTCGAACCCAACGAGGAGCAGAAGGAAATGATAGGCAGTTTTCAGTAAGGTATTTTATGCAAGCACTGAAATTATAGGTAACAGATAGTTTTGTGATAAGGTAATTGGTAGCAAGTGACAAAAGGTAAAAGTAAATATGATGCAGCAAGGTGGCCCAATACTTTTTGTAGCAAAGGACAAGCCTGGACAAACTCTTAAATAAAGGAAAGCGCTCCCGAGGACACATGGGAATTATCGTCAAGCTAGTTTTCATCACGATTATCTGATTCGCGTTCGGTATTTTGATAATTTGGTATGTTGGTGGACCGGTGCTTGGGTGCTGTCCTTACTTGGACAAGCCTCCCACTTATGATTAACCTCTAATGCAAGCATCCGCAACTACAAAAGAAGTATTAAGGTAAACCTAACCATAGCCTGAAACACATGGATCCAAATCAGCCCCTTACGAAGAACCGCATAAACTAGGGTTTAAGCTTATGTCTCTCTAGCACCCCATCATCTACTTATTACTTCCCAATGCCTTCCTCTAGGCCCAAATAATGGTGAAGTGTCATGTAGTCGACGTTCACATAACACCACTAGAGGAGAGACAACATACATCTCATCAAAATATCGAACGAAGACCAAAGTCACATGACTACTAATAGCAAGACTTCTCCCATGTCCTCAGGAACACAAGTAACTACTCACAAGACATAATATTGTTCATGATCAGAGGGGTATGAATATGCATAATGGATCTGAACATAGGATCTTCCACCAAATAAACAACTAGCATCAACTACAAGCTGTAATCAACACTACTAGCAACCCACAGGTACCAATCTGAGGTTTGGGTACAAAGATTGGATACAAGAGATGAACTAGGGTTTGAGAGGAGATGGTGCTGGTGAAGATGTTGATGAAGATAGCCCTGCCCAAGATGGGAGAGTTGTTGGTGATGACAGCGGTGACGATTTCCTCCTCCCGGAGGGAAGTATCCCCGGCAGAACAGCTCTGTCAGAGCCCTAGATTAGTTTCCGCCTTGGTTTCGCCTCGAGACGGCGGCGTCTGGTCCCGAAAGCCTCCTTATGATTGTTTTCCAGGTCAAAACACCTCATATAGGACAAGATGGGCATCGGGGGCCTTCCGGCTGGCCCACGAGGTAGGGGCACGCCCTGGGAAGGGGGGCGCGCCCCCCACCCTCGTGGACAGCCGGTGGTCCCGCTCGTGGACTTCTTTCGCAAGATATTTTTTATATTTTCTGAAACAAAGTTCTATTGAGTTTCAAAGCTTTTGGAGTAGTGCTGAATAGGTTTCCAGAGTTTGCTCCTTTTACAGCCCAGAATCCCAGTTGCCGGCATTCTCCCTCTTGATGTAAACCTTGTAAACTAAGAGAGAAAAGCCATAAGTATTGTGATAAAACATATAATAACAGCCCATAATGCAATAAATATCAACATATAAGCATGATGCAAAATGGTCGTATCAACTCCCCCAAGCTTAGACCTCTCTTGTCCTCAAGCGAATGCCGATATTGAAAAATATGTCCACATGTTTTAGAGATAGAGGTGTCGATAAAAACAAAATACGGACATGAGGGCATCATGATCATTCTCATAACAGCAACTTATATAAATATAGTCATATGATTCTTATGCTAAAGTAACAATTCATCCACAATATCAAGTATGAATCATAAACTTCATTGGAAACTAACAAACTTTGATCTCGGTCATTGAAGCAATTGCAATTTTTCTTAACATTGGGAAGAGTCAATATAAGAGCTTTTCAGCAAGCCTACATACTCAACTATCATATATTCTTTCACAATTGCTCACACTCATGCAATACTTATGTTTATGGAGTTTTAATCGGACACAGAGAAAGATAGGGGCTTATGGTGTTGCCTCCCAACCTTTTACCTCAAGGGTAATGTCAACAGTAATAGATCATGAAAACTTACATCCAAGTGGGTATATATGTCAGGATCTTTCCAACACAATGTGCTTGCCAAAGGATAAAATGTAAAAAGGAAAGGTGGATTTCACCTTGACACTTATAAGGCACGAATAATAGATAGGCCCTTCGCAGAGGGAAGCAGAGGTTGTCATGTCTTTTTGTGGTTGGATGCACAAAGTCTTAGCATAGAAGAACTTCACTTTATATTGCCACTTGTGATAAGGACCTTTATTATGCAGTCCGTCGCTTTTATTACTTCCATATCACAAGATCGTATAAAGCTAATTTCTCCCACACTAATAGATCATACTTATTTTAGCGAGTTTACAACATGACAACTTACTTGGAAGGATCTTTCTCAATCAATAGGTAGGTATGGTGGACTCTCATGGCAAAACTAGGTTTAAGGATACATGGAAGCACAAGTAGTATCTCTACTTGGTGCGAGGAGTTTTGGCTAGCATGAGGGGGAAAGGCAAGCTCAACATGTTGGATGATCCAGGACAGTATACTTTATTTCGGATATAAGAAGACATAACCCATTATGTTGTCTTCCTTGTCCAACATCAACTCTTTAGCATGTCATACTTTAATGAGTGCTCACAATCATAAAAGATGTCCAAGATAGTATGTTTGTATGTGAAGCCTCTCTTCTTTTATTACTTCCTATTAATCGCAAGGATGACCAAAACTATGTTTGTCAACTCCCAACAACTTTTATTTATCATACTCTTATATGTGAAGTCGTTACTTCCCATAAGATCGATATGATCTCTTTGATACTCTTTATGTTTTCTTTGTTTTTATCATGACCCAAGTGAGGAAATCAAGCCCTTGACTCAACACTAATCTTTATTATATAGCTCAAAGACTTGATTACAAAGGGTAAAGCTCACAAAGCAAAAGTTCACAACTAGATCATGCTAACTTTATTCTACTAGATCAAGATACTACCAAAATGATCGAATTAAGTAAAATGGTAAAGAAAGGAGTGATGGTGATACGATACCGGGGTCACTCCCCCAAGCTTGGCAGTTGCCAAGGGGAGTGCCCATACCCATATGATTATGTCTCCTTCTTTGGGGGTGGTGATGATGGAGTTGTTGATGATGTAGGCTTGTTGTCCACCTTCCAAGGCATGGGTTCACCATCATAGAAGGATGATCGAGTCTCCGGGATAGTCAAATCTGCAGCCAAACTCATCTTCTTGAATCTATATTCATACTCACAGTTTTTGTTTTGCAGGTCATAGATCTGGGCTTGGAGGTGTTCGATCTTCTCTTGAAGATTGGAGATAGCTTCCCCAAAGATCCTTGAGTCTAGCTTGAGGTTGTTGGCGAGCTCCGAGATCATCATGTGGTTGGCGTTGAGTCCTTGTTCCACCATATCTTGGCACTTGAAAACTTGCTGCTCCATTGCTTCGAATCTTGTCTCCATGCTTCCGGTCCTCCTCGGCCCCTGAACATCACGGATGTGCAGCACCCCCGCAAGGTAGGGGTTGATGACCTTCTCGAAGAACTTGTCCTTGGGGTGTTGGAGGACGCCATGATGATCTAGATCTGTCAAAAACAGCAGCTCGAAACAAAAACAGAGGATTTTTGCATGATACAGAGGTCAAAACCTTCGAGAGTATATATAATGAATTTTTACCGACAAAAAGGGGTAACCCACAAGAAAATGGAGTCCGGGGGACACACAGGGTGCTCACGAGGCAGGGGGCGCACCCTGGGCAGGGGGCGCGCCCTCCACCCTCGTGGACGCCTCGTGTCTCCTCCAGACTGCTTCTTATTTTTCTATTTTTCTAAATATTCCAAAACGGAGAAAAATTGCCTTTAGAACTGTTTTGGAGTCGGTTTACTTACCGTATCACATACCTCTTCCTTTTCGGAGGCTGAATCGTCCTGGAAAGTGTCCCTTATGTATTCCTCCGGGGTTACGGTTTCAATAACATTGGTTTCAACATTTATAGGATTACCTGAGATATAATGTTTGATTCTTTGACCGTTCACCACCTTCGGATTTGTGCCTTCGAAGTTGTTGATTTTTATGGCACAAGAACGATAAACCTCCTCGATAACGTAAGGTCCTTCCCACTTGGATAGAAGTTTTCCTGCAAAAAATCTTAAACGAGAGTTGAATAGCAAGACATAATCACCTACGTTAAACTCACACTTTTGTATCCTTTTGTCATGCCATCTTTTAACTTTTTCTTTAAATAGCTTGGCATTCTCATAAGCCTGGGTTCTCCATTCATCAAGGCAGCTAATGTCAAATAGCATGTCCTCACCGGCAATTTTGAAATCATAATTGAGCTCTTTGATAGCCCACTATGCCTTATGTTCTAGCTCAAGAGGTAAATGCCACTACAAGAAACTTGTTAATACATGACAGTCCCAGTCCGTCACAGATCAGGCAAAAACTGTCATGTGTGCCCATCCTTGACGGATCCAAAATCCGTCATGTATATCGCGTCATAATTTGACATCGTGCCTTCCATGACGGTCCTTTGGCCGTCATGGATCTGCCCCAGGCCCGCCAAGCCAAAACCAGGTTGTGACGAAACAGACCGTCACCTATTTACATGACGTGGCTGCAACATGGACCTAAAAAGGCGTCTACGTGGATCTGACGTGGAGGATAACATGGCCCATGTTGTAACCAACCCAATTGGCCCAATATTTTTGGTGGACAATTTTATCTTCATCCTGCTATTAGCCCACCTATTTTTTTAGTCCCAACCGATTAGCCCCCTTTGTCCAGGTTGTTTTCTCAACGCAACACAATTTACAATAGGAAACCCAAATTATATTCATTCAAAAAATAGCAACTGTTTACATGACAATACAGAGTTACAACAATCTAGCCTGATTTATAAAAAAAATAACAAAGCTTAATATCATAACATCACAAGCATATCTAGAAGGCGCTATAAGCATTTTTGGAAATGCACTACTAGCTGATTTCAATGTCCAACACCACCACCTGAAGGCAGCTATCCAGACCCAAATAATTCATGCTGACAAACATCGAACTCTGGTAAGACGGATTACCTACCAAACCTCCATAGAATCAAAACACATACAAAATTATAATTATAATAAGTTACAAAAGCCAGCTCCAAAATGAATCCAGAGAGTAATAATATTATTTGATTTTCTGGACACACCACTACTATATTAAGGTACCACGTAATTGTGGGCAACGCATGTGAAAAAAGCTGACTAGTTACAAGTTCAATAAATTTTCTATAAATGTGACATTTTATCATCCAAACATAAAAAGGTCAACATCATTTTAAAACAAAGGACAAATAGATCATTTCATATTCATAAGTACGTCAACAAAATCAAGTTCATATGCGCATGACAGGACTTGTATATCAGAATAGATGATCCCATACAATGCAATGTAGTTCATAGTCAATAAAACATGGAAAAATGTAATACTATACTTTTTAAAATCAATTAAAGCTAGTTTCTGTCAATAAACTTATTTATGCATGTAATGGAAAATAAAAACACTCAAAGGAAAGAGCATTTTAGGCAATTAAATGATCCAAAGTTCAATATGAGAAGTGCTGAAGAATTGAGAGTGGATGTTGAGTATTCTAGTAATAACACTGAAAATTTGACACTCAACAATTGAACTAGGTAGCTGATCAAACAGTCCTAAATCGGAAGCAAAAAACAATATAACATATACTATTAGTAATCTTAAATAAAAGCGCGCAATTTTCAGTTCCATCGCTACTTCAGATTGCAATTCTGTGTACACGCATTTCCGGAAGTACAGTAGTACAAAATCCATCACCTCTGCTGTAATAAGCAAAAAAAAAATTGAACATTAATTAAACTGTTAGCTTGCAAACCCAAAGAAGAATGGAAAACAGAAGCATTATTTATACAACTATATTCAGAGGTCACCTATTTGAACAAAGCAGAAGTAATCATACAAAGATTAGCATGCTAGAGAAACAATGAGTACAGCTGGATGATGATGTACATGCATCAACATTGTTTGCAACCATATTAATACAAAACTTGGAGAGTCTATCAGAAACACAAAAGAAGAAGGGAGGATAATTTTCTGTACAAGCAATCAGCTGAAAATTATGTAAAGAAAATTCTGCCAGCATATACACCGTACCACACATTCCTTAAAAATAAGAATGACAGTAATAAACAAGTAACAGAGACTAACTTTAAGATAATTAACACAAGCTGGGCATAAACATAGGATAAGTTCAAATAAAAATATGTAATGTTGTGGACAATATTAACTCAATGTTTGAATCAAATTCGGCACCAAAGAATTTTTCATCTAACTCGATGTCTATGCTGCAAGTTCATCTCAAAGCACCAACAAATACAGTACTAAGCAATACTTACTTGCTAAGTGAACTTCAAATGGCATGCAAAATATTAACAAAGAATATGATACAGTTTCACTGAAAGATCTCCCACACTAATAGTTTATTTGTCGAGTACTAAGCTGTTTAATTTTTATTAAATGAAAAAATAAAAATATGTACTGTAGCGAACTATGAAACAAGAAAATAATTTATAAATAGTGAACTAATAGTTAGGAAAGGGCAGCTTGAATTGATCATGCTTCGCTTATATTCAACGACAGGTAGAAATTAATTAATTGTTATTCAGATACAAGCAGAATCAGAACCCATGAACACCAAGAGATGGCAACTCTAGTAGTGTATGGATGCAATGCATGATATCAGGGACATGGTCCAATGCAGATTTTATGCACACAGAAATATATGTACAGTTAGAATTTTACAGATACCACACAACAATCCACACCTTGAACAACTCACAACAGTACACAACTTGAACAGCTCAAAATGTACAGCCATAATAATTCACATCAAGAATATGACAAGCGAAAGAATGGGAGGGTATCAAGCTCACCATGTTCTGCTCGAGGACTATGGCATCAACTTCGATCAGGTGGGAGATGTACAAAATATAATGTGCAAAACAAAGATATTAGTGTGACAATTGGATGTGCAGTTTCATTTCATTATTACTGAAATGCAAATGTTGTCTCAACTGAACCAAATTCTTAAAGAACTATACCTTCCCAAATGTCTAATTTACTAACTAGAGTCTTAAAGAATTGATTCAAATGAATACTAACTGAACTAAGAAGGAACAATGTTCAATGGCTAGCCACACATTACTTTCCCTTTCTTCATGATATACTTGAAGTTTGTCTTGCATAAAGTAACAAGTATCTATTAAAAAATTTATTACTTGGAATTATAATGAAGTTACATCAGAAACCCAAAGCAGTGCAACACTGACCATCCTTTGGATAATAATAATAAACAGAACATATTTTCCATCTTTGCATTGGTAAGGCTAAAACACATATACCGGACAAAAAATTACTAGTCCTTGAAATGTGCTAACTAAAATGAAATACCGGCTCCACATGCCCTGATGTCCTCTGCCCAATCATGCAATGATTGAACTTAAAGAATTCGTGAGATATATATCTATCAACAATCACTATGCAATCTAAGTGAAAATGCAAGCCTTAACCTATGCTGAATATAGATCAGGAATCTAAAGTGATCTGTCACAAGTGAATATTGGCTGAAATAAAATAAGCAGAGGATGCCATAGAGGAGGAAGGCTGAAGAAGTTCATTGGTGTTGCAGTGGTCGCAGTACAGGTCGGCCACCACCGTAGCGCTGCAGAGTATGTCGCCACAGGATGCACAGCCACGCCGGAGAGGCGGCAGAGGAGGTCGGGGTCGCCGCCGTCTAGCCCAGCGCGCACAAGTGCACCGAGCTAGGGGAAGCAATCCAGGAGGTGGAGGGGCGCGACGGGGCGCGCTGTCCGACGGAGAGGAGCCACCGGAGACGCCCTGACGATGGATGTGGTGCCACAACCGAAACCCCAGCCATGGGCTAGGGGTCGTGGGCGGGCGCCGGAGACAGGTAGTGGTAGATCCAACTGTACTGGAGGAGGGAGGGGTTGGAGAATAGCTCGTCAGTGTGCTATGCGGTGGCGGACGTCGCCGCAATCGATGGGTGTTGGTCGCTGCGCGAGGGGTGACATGAGAGAGAGAGTTAGG
This sequence comes from Secale cereale, assembly GCA_902687465.1. NCBI lineage: Eukaryota > Viridiplantae > Streptophyta > Magnoliopsida > Poales > Poaceae > Secale > Secale cereale. The sequence continues at coordinate 93,995,546 of LR738712.1, forward strand.
TTGCCAGAGTGGTGGATGGGTGGGGGATTCGAAGGATCTGATATCTGCCAGAGCTGCGAGGTGAGAGGAGGGAGAGGGAGGGCCGACGGCGAGCTGTGGATGGAGGGATGGGAAGATCTGGTGAGTGGCGGCGATGGGGAATTGGGAGGGGGTTGCGTGGAGGAGGAAGAGAGGAGGGGGGCGAGGAGTGTGTTAGGGTTAGCCTTTTATATGCGGAACGGTTGGGCGGGCTTTAGACGGGCTCGCGGGGCTGTACCACACCATCCGCGACAGTTTCTGAAATTGTCATCGTAAATCCGTCACGAATTAACAAGTTTCTTGTAGTGTTCCAAGCTTTTCCATATACCATCTTATATGGAGACATACCCATAGGATTTTTGTATGCAGTTCTATAGGCCCATAATGCATCATCAAGTTTCTTGGACCAATTCTTCCTAGACCTATTAACTGTCTTTTGCAAGATTAATTTCAACTCTCTATTACTTAGTTCTACTTGACCACTAGTCTGTGGGTGGTACAGGGATGCGATTCTATGGTTGAAATCATATTTAGCAAGCATCTTACGGAAAGCACCATGAATAAAGTGTGAACCACCATGAGTCATTAGATATCTAGGGACTCCAACCTCGGAAAAATAACTTCTTTAAGCATCTTAATAGAGGTGTTGTGATCAGCACTACTAGTTGGAATAGATTATACCCACTTAGTAACGTAATCAACAACAACTAGAATGTGTGTGTACCCATTAGAGGCAGGAAACGGTCCCATATAATCAAAGCCCCAAACATCAAATGGTTCAATAACAAGTGAATAATTCATAGGCATTTCTTGACGTCTACTAATATTACCAATTCTTTGACATTCATCACAAGATAAGATAAACTTACGGGCATCCTTGAAGAGAGTGGGCCAATAAAAACTGGATTGCAATACCTTATGTGCAGTTCTGTCTCCCGCATGGTGTCCTCCATAAGCTTCGGAGTGGCACTTGCGTAGGATCAGTTCCTGTTCATGCTCAGGTACAAAACTTCTAATAATACCATCCACTCCTTCTTTATAAAGATGTGGGTCATCCCAGAAGTAATGTCTCAAATCATAGAAGAACTTTTTCTTTTGCTGGTATGTGAAGCTAGGAGGTATAAACTTAGCAAAAATATAATTAGCATAATCAGCATACCATGGAGCAGTACAAGAAGTATTTATGACAGCTAATTGTTCAACAGGAAAGCAATCATCAATAGGTTGTGGGTCATCAAGTATATTCTCTAACCTAGATAAGTTATCTGCTACAGGGTTCTCAGCTCCCTTTCTATCAATAATATGCAAGTCAAATTCTTGCAGCAAGAGAACCCATCTAATAAGTCTAGGCTTAGCATCTTTCTTTTCCATAAGGTATTTGATAGCAGCATGATCAGTGTGAATAGTTACTTTAGAATCGACGATATAGGGTCTAAACTTATCACAAGCAATTACAACTGCTAAAAATTCGTTCTCAGTAGTGGCATAATTTCTTTGGGCACTATCTAGAGTTTTACTAGCATAATGGATGACATTAAATTTCTTATCAATTCTTTGCCCTAGAACAACACCTACAGCATCATCGCTAGCATCGCACATAATCTCAAAGGGTAAATTCCAGTCACGAGGCTGGACAATAGGTGCATAGATCAATGCTTTCTTAAGTATTTCAAATGCTTCTAGACAATCATCATCAAAGACAAAAGGAATATCTTTTTGTAAGAGATTAGTCAAAGGCCTGGATTTTGGAGAAGTCCTTAATGAACCTCCTATAAAACCCGACATGACCAAGGAAACTTCGTATACCTTTGATGTCCTTAGGGCATGGCATCTTTTCAATAGCATCAACTTTAGCTTTGTCAACTTCAATACCTCTTTTAGAAATTTGATGTCCCAAGACAATGCCTTCATTAACCATAAATTGGCACTTCTCCCAGTTCAAGACAAGGTTAGTGTCTTCACATCTCTGCAAAACTGGATCAAGGTTGCTTAAGCAATCATCGAAAGAAGTTCCATAAACAGAGAAATCATCCATGAACACCTCAACAATCTTTTCACAAAAATCAGTGAATATAGGCATCATGCATCTTTGAAAGGTAGTAGGTGCATTACATAAACCAAAAGGCATACGTCTATAAGCAAAGGTACCGAAAGGACAAGTAAAAGTGGTCTTTTCTTGATCCCCTTTTGACACAGGTATTTGAGAGAAACCAGAATAACCATCTAAAAAGCAGAAATGAGTATGTTTGGATAACCTTTATAGCATTTGATCAATAAATGGCAAGGGGTAATGATCGTTCTTAGTAGCTTTATTTAACTTACGGAAATCAATTACCATCCTATAACCTGTAACTATTCTTTGTGGGATCAATTCATCTTTATCATTAGGAACGACATTCATACCTCCCTTCTTAGGGACACGATGGACAGGACTTACCCACTGGCTATCAGCAACTGGATAGATAATACCTGCCTCTAGGAGCTTTAGTATTTCCTTCCTTACCACTTCTTTCATCTTAGGATTTAACCATCGCTGATGATCAATAACTGGTTTAGCATTTTCTTCCAATCTTATCTTGTGTTGATATATAGTGGGACTAATGCCCTTTAAATCATCCAGAGTATATCCAATAGCAGCTCGGTGCTTTTTCAGAGTTTTCAATAGCTTTTCTTCTTCCTGCTCTGAAAGGTTAGCACCAATAATAACATGATATATCTTCTTTTCATCAAGATAAACATACTTAAGATTATCAGGTAAAGGTTTAAGTTCAAACACGGGATCACCCTTGGGTGGAGGAGGATCCCCTAGGATTTCAACAGGCAAGTTGTTTTTCAATACGGGTTCCTGTTTAAAGAATATTTCATCTATTTCCCTTCTCTCATTCATATGCATATCATTTTCATGGTCTAGCAAGTATTGTTCTAAAGGATCATTAAGTGGCACGGCAATAGAAGCAAGAACAATAATTTCATCCTTACTGGGTGGTGCCTTTTCAAGGGGTTGTCTTCGAAATTTAGAAAAGTTAAAATCATGAGACATACCCCCTAACCCCACAGTAACAATATCATTCACGCAGTCTATCTTGGCATTAACAGTATTCAAGAAGGGTCTACCAAATATAATGGGACATAATTCATCTTGTGGGGAACTAAGAACAAGAAAATCAGCAGGGTATTTAACCTTCCCACACAAGACTTCAATATCTCTAACAATCCCAACTGGTGAAATAGTGTGTCTATTAGCAAGCTTAATAGTAACATCAATCCCTTCTAACTCAATAGGTGCAATATCCTGCATAATTTCTTGATATAAATCATGAGGGATAATACTCGCACTAGCACCTACATCACATAAACCATGGTAACAATGATCTCCTATCTTAACAGAGATAACAGGCAAGCCCACAATAGGTCTATGTTTGTTCCTAGCATTGGGTTTGGCTATTCTAGCAGACTCTTCTTGGAGGTAAATAACATGTCCATCTAAATCTTCTACCAAGAGATCTTTAACCATAGCAACACTATGTTCAACTTTAATTTTCTCAGGGGGTGTAGGTGTTCTAGTATTACTCTTACGAACTACAGTTGAAGCTTGAGCATGATCCTTTATCCTAACAGGGAAAGGTGGTTTCTCAATATAAGCGATAGATATAACAGGATCAACATTATAAGTGATAGTCTTTTCTTCAACTTTAATAGGTTCAACTACTTTTACTTTAATAGGGGGATGGTACTTAAACCACTTCTCCTTGGGGAGATCGACATGAGTAGCAAAAGATTCACAGAAAGAAGCTACTATCTCAGAGTCAAGTCCATATTTAGTGCTAAACTCACGGAAAACATCGGTATCCATAAAAGCTTTAACACAATCAAACTTAGGGGTTATACCTGACTCCTTACCTTCATCGAGATCCCAATCTTCAGAGTTGCGTTTAATTCTTTCCAAGAAATCCCATTTGAATTCAATAGTCTTCATCATAAAAGAACCAGAACAAGAAGTATCGAGCATGGAGCGATTATTAAGAGAAAGCCGAGCATAAAATTTTTGAATGATCATTTCTCTTGAGAGCTCATGATTGGGGCATGAATATAACATTGACTTAAGCCTCCCGCAAGCTTGAGCGATGCTTTCTCCTTCGCAAGGCCAGAAATTATAAATATAATTACGATCATGATGAACCTGGTGCATAGGGTAGAACTTCTGATGAAATTCCAACTTCAGACGATTATAGTTCCATGATCCCACATCATCGCATAGCCTAAACCATGTCAATGCATCTCCCTTCAAAGATAAAGGGAAGACCTTCTTCTTGATAACATCCTCGGGCATACATGCGAGCTTAAATAATCCTCAAACTTCATCCACATAGATTAGATGTAAATCGGGATGCAGTGTTCCGTCTCCTGTAAAGGGATTTTCAAGCAGTTTCTCTATCATACCCGAAGAAATCTCAAAGCAAACATTTTCAATAGGTGCAGTATGTTGTGGAGAAACTCTTTGCTCTTCTGGTCGGGGTGAAGATACCCCGAACACGCCCCTCAAAGGATTTTGAGCCATAGTAATAAGTGACAATAAATTTCAGCACACTATATAAAATTTTCCTTACCAAATTCCACTTACCAAAGGCGCTTCACTCCCCGGCAACGACGCCAGAAAAGAGTCTTGATGACCCATAAGTGTAGGGGATCTATCATAGTCCTTTCGATAAGTAAGAGCGTCGAAACCAACGAAGAGCAGAAGGAAATGATAGGTAGTTTTCAGTAAGGTATTTTATGCAAGCACTGAAATTATAGGTAATATATAGTTTTGTGATAATGTAATTGGTAGCAAGTGACAAAAGGTAAAAGTAAATAAGGTGCAGAAAGGTGGCCCAATCCTTTTTGTAGCAAAGGACAAGCCTGGACAAACTTTTATATAAAGGAAAGTGCTCTCGAGGACACATGGGAATTATCGACAAGCTAGTTTTCATCACGATCATCTGATTCGCGTTCGGTACTTTGATAATTTGGTATGAGGGTGGACCGGTGCTTGGGTGCTATTGTTACTTGGACAAGCCTCCCACTTATGATTAACCTCTAATGCAAGCATCCCCAACTAGAAAAGAAGTACTAAGGTAAACCTAACCATAGCCTGAAACATATGGATCCAAATCAGCCCCTTACGAAGCAACGCATAAACTAGGGTTTAAGCTTCTGTCACTCTAGCAACCCATCATCTACTTATTACTTCCCAATTCCTTCCTCTAGGCCCAAATAATGGTGAAGTGTCATGTAGTCGATGTTCACATGACACCACTAGAGGAGAGACAACATACATCTCATCAAAATATCGGATGAAGACCAAATTCACATGACTACTAATAGCAAGACTTCTCCCATGTCCCCAGGTACAAAAGTAACTACTCACAAGACATAATATTGTTCATGATCAGAGGGGTATGAATATGCATAATGGATCTGAACATCGGATGTTCCACCAAATAAACCAACTAGCATCAACTACAAGGGGTAATCAACACTACTAGCAACCCACAAGTACCAATATGAGGTTTGGGTACAAAGATTGGATACAAGAGATGAACTAGGGTTTGAGAGGAGATGGTGCTGGTGAAGATGTTGATGAAGATAGCCCTGCCCAAGATGTGAGAGTTGTTGGTGATGACGGCGGTGACGTAAGTATCCCTGACAGAACAGCTCTGCCGGAGCCCTAGATTGGTTTCCGCCTCGGTTCCGCATCGAGACGGTGGCGTCTGGTCCCGAAAGCTTCCTTATGATTTTTTCCAGGTCAAAACACCTCATATAGGAGAATATGGGCATCAGGGGCCTTCCGGTTGGCCCACGAGGCAGGGGGCACGCCCTGGGAAGGGGGGCGCACCCCCACCCTCGTGGACAGCCGGTGGTCCCCCTCGTGGACTTCTTTCGCCAGATATTTTTTAAATTTTCTAAAACGAAGTTCTGTTGAGTTTGAGGGCTTTTGGAGTTTTGCAGAATAGGTTTCAAGAGTTTGCTCCTTTTCCAGTCCAGAATCCTAGCTGCCAGCATTCTTCCTCTTCCTGTAAACCTTGTAAAATAAGAGAGAAAAGGCATAAGTATTGTGACAAAACATATAATAACAATCCATAATGCAATAAATATCAATATATAAGTATGATGCAAAATGGACGTATCATGGACCAATAAACCAGGATGGAGGTACTTAGTAGTTATGGGATTACTAATCTAGAAGCTTAAAAGAACTGGCCCTTGGTACTCCTACTAGTAGTACTCCCTCCGTCAAGGTGTGTAAGTCACCTAATGTGGAGCAGCGCGACATAGGTGGCTGCGGATTGGAAGAGGCCAAAGAATCAGACCGAAAATTCGTCCAATCATCGTGCCACTTTTTTCCTCCTAAACCAAACGGAGATTAGCAATGAATCACTAATTAATAGGGCTGCCGTTTCAGCCAACCCATGCAGGCCCATTGACGTGCATGCAAACTGGGGTCAATCCCTCCCCTAATCAACATGTTCCTTCTCTACATGCATAGGCCGCTCATTCTCTCCCGCATTAACTTCCTCCCCCGCGTGGTTCAGCCAAAAAAATTGCTCGCTGATGAACGAGGCAGTGAGGGGAACGAGGACGGAATTTAATACATTGCGCCTAAGTGTTTTGGGAATATTGATTTTCGTAAGGTGATTTACACACCTAGACGGAGGGAGTAGTACTCAAGTTGGAATTCCAATTGCACGGCACAACTTGTTAGGCAAAAAATTCGATACAGGGTGTAGGAAGCGGTTTGGGAATTTGCATGCCTTTCCGACCAGTGAGATACTCCGTACAAAGTACGACAGATAAATAATAATAGAGAAGGAAGCTAAAAGTAAACAATCAAACGAGCATTTTTGCATTTGTTTTGCATTGAATCGTTTCACAAGCTTGACTAGTGTTGTTTTTCTACTTTTACAAAAACCACATCATAGTGTTCAAACGTGCATTTGCACGTACATAAGTAATAGTAGTACTCCCTCCGTCTAGGTGCATAAGTCTTCCCTCTTTCTTGGTCACGGTGCACAACCAAAGATGACTTATTGACTTGGATGGATGGAGTAGCACAGTCTGCAAGCATATATAGAGAGAGACGTGCAGTGCGATAGTATATAGTAAAGTTTGTGCTATATGCACGTACTTTCAAAATGCGTACGAATACACAAGGTTTCCAAACTTTCCCTTATACATACTTAATTAAGGACGCTAATAATTCCTGAACGTTTGGGATTTATCATTTACTTCCCAAAACTAATGAGATCGCCTTACGAAACAAAAATTGTACTCCTACTAAAAGCCATGGCGCTCCCAGGAGCGCTTGTAGCGCGCCACAAGTGCCCTGGTGCGCGGCCGTTTCCTAGCGCGCCGAAACAACGCCTCTTCCTCAGCCTCGCAACTCGCGAGGTGCTGATTGGAGGCTTGCCGGCGGGCGAGCGCGATCTCACCCGTGTGGTTATCCAGCGCCAACAGGTACTCCTCCTGGCAGGAAGCGTGCAACCGGTCCACGTACCGCCAAGTGTAGATGAGGCGCTTGGGCCCTACTGCACTCAGGGCTTTGGCACGGGCATCCTCCGCCACCCTCACGGCCCTCGCACGAGCCTTTTGCCAAAGGGCCAATTGCCTGACTCTCTTGGACGCGACATAGGCCTACCAGGCAGCTTGTCCCACGGTGCACTTCTCTTCATCGGCCTTCTTCTCCGCCTCTATTTTAGCGCGCTCTGCTGGAGGCAAAGCCTCCCACAAGGCGACATCCATTTCTTTCCAAATCTCCTCAAGGCTTGGGGGCTCGACGGGCGGCGCGGCGTTCTCCTCATAGCGGGGTGCCGACGCGTCCTCCGACACGCGTGCTGGCGAGATTGGGAACGCCGACGAGTCCACCTCGACGCGTCAAAGCAAGGAGCGGAACGCCGACGCGTCCTCCTCGACTAGTGGCGGCGAGGAGCGGAATACCGACGTGTGACCGTCTGCGCGGTGCAGCGAGGGGCGCCTAGGGGTTGTGAGGGGTGATGCCATGGTGGTCGACATGATAGGGAGGGGAGTATATAGCGATGAACGTTAGCATTCTTCCGAATGTCGTGGGAGGCGCAGTATTTATAGCAAGCAATGGCACACCTACGTAAGATATGGACTGAGCTACACTGACTTAACTGCAGGTCTAGTTGCGTCACTGGCATGTGGGCCAGACCCCTATTGGGCCCATATGTCAGTGACCCAATGCACCTGAAGTTAAGTAACTGAAGCAGCATCCCGGGTGGAGTGGTGGGACCGCTGGAGGGAAAAGGAGAGTATGGCAGGCATATTATTTCCACACATGGAGAGGAAAAGATTTGGAGACGAACGGGCTTCCTGCAGGTACGGGGAACGGTGCATAAAGTCTCATCTTTCATGTCGAGCTAGGTATAGTCTCAAGTCATTAAAAACATACACGCCCCACACATGTTCATATTTCAAGGTCCACTAAATTATTGCATGTGATGGTTAAGGCTGGCGATAATGGTGGTATCTTAGCTGGTACACCCTCCTATCCTTTATACTCTGCGCATAACTTTTTTTGTTTTTTTCCAAATGCTCTACGCGATCCCCTTGAGTAGCGCACCTTTCCATCCTACCCCTGCCTTACCGCTTCGCTAGCAATTAATCTCCATAATTAGTGCAACTTCCTAGTTTGCATGCAGAGACATAAGCGGAGGAGAGAGAGATTACGTGTGACATGCATGGAGGGATTCGAGGCGACTAGTACTCTAATCCACGCAAAAGCAGGGGCAAACTTGTCCAGAAAATTTTGAACGAGCCTCTCCTTGGTATGCGAGCTACGAGTTATGCGCAATGTAGAAAGAAACGGAGGGAGTATCATGCACATGGGAATAGCAAACAAGCCGGCATGGCGTGCGAACAGGCCGAAGGTCGTGGGAGACCCGACGGTTGACGAAATTAATTGAAGTTACACACAAGCCGGCATGGCGTGCGAACATGCAGAAGCTATACCGTCAGGCCTGCGATATGGGTCTAGTAGACATGAAATCTAGTGGGTCCCGCATAGTTCTCGTGAACTCTTTGGGGGCTTGCAGCCATTTATCCACCGGGCAAGCCAGCAACCCCATGCCGTTCGCACGCCCTACTCGTCCCCGTCTTCTACTAGTACAGTACCTTACAACAGTTCGTTCCCAGTCGTCCCGTCAATCCTAACCCTCCTCCCAAATCCATGGCGTCCCAAATCTCCATGATCGGCGGTGAGTACAAGGTTAGAATCATCACCGGCGATGAGTTCGACGTCATCTACACCCATTCTTCCGCAACGGTGAAAGAATGCCTTGCTCGCTTCAAATGCATGTTCGAAAACTCAAATGATGAGTGGGTCGCTGGGCTAGATGTTGAGTACACCATAGTCTTGGGAAGCGAGAAGAAACTAAAGGAGGCATAGAAGAAGAAGCCCGCCGTGATCCAGGTTTGCGTGCATGACTTATGCTTGGTCTACCACATATGCCATTCCGACATTGAGTGCAAGGAATTAAAGAAGTTCCTCAAGGGCGGCCGAGTCAAATTTGTTACTGTAGACTTTAGGAACGATAAGGAAATCCTGGGTCGGATAGGCCTCGTTGTAGGCCAGCCCTTCTATCTTCAGAAGGAGATCCTGTTGTCCTCCTCTCAGCCTTCAATGCTGACCCTGGCAGCAGCCATGATTGATCGTTCGTACGCTAAATTGAAGAAACCTCACCACGAGTTTCATCATGCATGGGAGTCGAAGACATTAGATGAAGATCACATCCCATACGCAGCAATGGATGCCTACCTTTGTTTAACTATCTACAAGGGTTGGATAAAGAAGCAGAGCCTAGTGTCCGGTTCAAGCAAAGAAGCGTCGGCGAAGAGGAAGAGGACGAAGTCGAGGACGTGGGCTTGGACTCCGAGTAGGTGGCAGTGCCGTCGCTCATGCTGGTTCTACTGCAGTGTCAAGCGGACTAGTTGCTTAGTTTATTTTCAAGGGTGTGTTGTGCTGAGGCCCCAGCAGAATTATGTTTATGTTCTTTCTCGTTTTTTGAACTCTTTAGTACGTGCAGTAGTACTATTACTATGTCTTACTACTGTTCTTCTTGCAGTTGGTACTACTGCTCGTATCTTCGTATTCCTACTGTAGTTAATACGTTTGTACTAGTATTATAATTTGGGTCAGTCGATTTGTGAAAGAAGTTCGACGGAGTGAAGGAAGAAGATGGCAGGGTGCCCATGATCTATCTTATGAGTGTTGGGTGTGGAATGCAGTTCGCCGAAAAAAAATGGATCGTGCCCGGGGTTAAACGGATGGCGGGGTGGGGGAGCATGGCGGTGGCAGGCGGTTCAGGGGAGGGCGCGGCGGCAGCGGCAGGCGGTTAGGCGTGTGGCGGGCTGAGAAGATGAACCGTGCATCTATTTCGGAGGTTGAAGTAGCCCTTCTAGCCATCCAGGTTGCATCAAATGGCTCACAAGAGTTGACTGACCCAAATTGCTCCTTCGGATTGCAGGATCCACGTGGCATTCAAGGTCTCGAAGGTAGATTCCGCGTCCGCACCCGGTTTGCGGGCTCGACGCACGCGCGATCGGCTTCCTCCGCGATAGCCACCATGCACGCCTCCTCCACGCGGGAGGAGACGACAATGACACGCTAGTTTGTCCTCGCCGGCGTGTTCTACTTCTCGAACTTGCGTTGTATTCCCTCCAAGAAGAAAGGGTTATGCAGCACAGTAGCGTAAGTATTTCCCTCAGTTTTTGAGAACCAAGGTATCAATCCAGTAGGAGACCACGCGCGAGTCTCTCGCACCTGCACAAAGAAATAAGAACTTCGCAGCCAACGCGATAAGGGGTTGTCAATCCCTTTACGGTCACTTACGAAAGTGAGATCTGATAGATATGATAGTTTGGTATTTTTGGTATTTTTGGATATAAGAACAGAAATTAAAAGCGGAAAAGTAAAGTAGATTGTAGATTGATATGCTGAGAACAGACCCGGGGGCCATAGGTTTCTCTAGTGGCTTCTGTCATGATATCGGAATTCTACGGTGGGTGAACAAATTACTGTCGAGCAATTGATAGAAAAGCGAATACTTATGAGATTATCTAGGCATGATCATTATATATAGGTGATGTCTACACACGCTTCTACTCTTGTAGACTATGTTGGGCCTCCAAGCGCAGAGGTTTGTAGGACAGCGGCAATTTCCCTCAAGTGGATGATCTAAGGTTTATCGAACTCAGGGAAGTAGAGGTTGAAGATGGTCTCTCTCAAGCAACCCTGCAACTAAGATACAAGAAGTCTCTTGTGTCCCCAACACACCTAATACACTTGTTAGATGTATAGGTGCACTAGTTCGGCGAAGAGATGTTAAATGGCAAATGATATGGATGGCAAAACAAAGTAATATAAATCTGTAATAAAAAGTGCAGCAAGCAAACAAGTGGTAAACGTGAGCACAAATGGTATAGCAATGGTGGAAACAAGGCCTAGGGTTCATACTTTCACTAGTGGCAACTCCCAACAACATTAACATAATCGAATCACATGATATTTCCCATATAACATGCAAAGGGGACACACTTGGAGGTCATTCCTTCTTGGTCAAGAGAGGACGAGAATTATGTAGGGCTACAAAAGCACACCACAAAGTTCGTAGTTCTCAATCTAAGGATTTCCCAATGTCACCGCGGCCATCCAAAGAGAGTCCCACAATCACCACAACATATCTAAAGGATAGTCAAAGACAAGCACCAAGAGACTCTCAATTTTCAATCAACACACAAGAGAGGAAATCACTCATGAAAATACTTTTCTAATCCATGTCCAATAGACCGCTGTCACCTTGGTCTCGGGGATTATACTAGATAAAGACAAGTGAGTACATCAATCCAATACATAGAGGAAGGGGAAACATCATGGGATCACCCTAGATTAACATAGCCTATGATCACAATGAAGATCACATCATGGGAGAGAGAATTGACCACATAGCTACTGGTAAGAACCTCAGCCCCGAGGAGGAACTACTCCCGCATCATGGAGGGAGGAAGCAACGTCGATGGAGATGAATCCGGGGGCACTTCCCCATCCCGGCAGGGTGCCGGCACAGGAATTCTGGTCCCTCGAAGCTTGATGGCGATGGCGGCGGAGATCGGGATTGCGTCTGGAGAAAAGGGGTCTGGAATCAGGGTTTCCTCGACGGATGTTAAATATATGCCAAAGGGGGTCGCCAGAGGAGGTCAGGGGGGCCCAGGCGCCCCCCCGGCGTGGCCTAGGGGGGCCGCCTGGAGCCCCCGTGGACCCCCTCCGACCCTACTTTGGCCGCATGGAAGCTTCGGGAATGCTGATTTTTTATATATTTTTCCCGAAATTTTTCTGGCAATTTTCGTAATGGGAAAAACCTGAAATACAAAAGCAGCAGAAAACAGAAACTGGCACTGGGGTGCACTGAGTTAATAGGTTAGTCCAAATATGATCAAAAGTGTATGGAAGTGTATAAATATCATAGCAATATCACCCAAAAGAGGCATGGAGCAAGCAGAAATTATAGATACGTTTTGGACGTATCAACATCCCCAAGCTTAATTCCTGCTCGTCCTCGAGTAGGTAAATGATAACAAGAATAATTTCTGTGGTGACATGCTATTAACCATATAGGACTTTTCATAGTCATATGACAAAAGCTTACTGAGACAATGAATCTGTAGTAATTAAGTTGCCTTATGAGAAAATCACAAAGAACTGAAAGTTTTACAACATGATACTGAAACATCAAATAGATTTGTAATGAGCATGGTGTTCAAATATGATAAAGTGATATCTCGCTTGCCCCCTTTAGTGAAGCAAAACATAAATGCAGGGGCACCTCCAAGGTTTAAGTGATGACTAGATACAATGATTTCAGAATAAACGATATCACAATCATGCAAAAGACAATGCTACTTTGGGACAATGCACATTACACTCAGAATGGCAATCATGCTCTCAGTAGTTGGTGCTTTAAAAGAAGGTGGAGACTCTCGAACCGTGGCTTTTGTTGGCAAGGTTGAAAACCCATAGTCGGAAACAAACACAAAACATGTACCAGAGCTCTTGGTTTTAAAAACAAAGGTAACAATATTTTTTAGATTATGCATGTTCCGTCAACGAATGGTAGCAGACAACTCAATCACTTCTTGAGATGGACAAGTTTCGAGGAACGGCTCCCGAATGAGGACGATCACATCCTCTTAATCTCCTTTGTTTATCACTACCAAAGTTTTCTGATTTCTCATGAACAAAGCGTGAAGGAGGGTTTGTTTGTTATATTAATTTTGAGCCGGGCCCACTCAATGCCAGTTCCTTCTCGTATTATGGGTTTGCACATTATACACGCAATCCCGGGGTGAAGCTTGTCCAACTTAAAAAGATCATGAATTAACTACTACTTCCTCATGAACTTAAAACAGAGGCACAAAATAGGAATGCTTTTTCTTTTTCTTTGAATAATTTCGAGATGGTACATGCAAGTCTCCGTTAGGAATGACAGGTAAATACCATGTAGGAAGGTATGGTGGACTCATATGGCATAACTGGTATAAAGGAATTTGGATGCACAAGCAGTCAGTCCGCTTAGTATAGGCGAAGGTTAGCAAAAGACTGGGAGCGACCAACTAAGAGAGCAATGACGGTCATAATCATGCAGAGCGACAAAGCAACATTGAATCAGGCATGGAAGTTATATCTCTACTCAGAAACAAAAGATCATCAAGGCTTGACAGACTTTCTTTACAGTCTTAAATATGCGTGAGCATACGCCAAGTCAATCAAAATAAATTCTTTGAAGGAAGATATTACTAAACCATACCACATCATAGGCAAACAAATCATGTTGGTACTCCAATAACACATTGGGAA
>LR738712.1:94009482-94039827 GCA_902687465.1 Secale cereale
CAAAGCAACATTGAATCAGGCATGGAAGTTATATCGCTACTCAGAAACAAAAGATCATCAAGGCTTGACAGACTTTCTTTACAGTCTTAAATATGCGTGAGCATACGCCAAGTCAATCAAAATAAATTCTTTGAAGGAAGATATTACTAAACCATACCACATCATAGGCAAACAAATCATGTTGGTACTCCAATAACACATTGGGAACCCCCCCCCCCCAGCTATTTGAGACTAACCATAAGAAAACATGAACTACTAAGCGCCATTATGCACGTAGCATCTTTATCATAGACATATTAACCAATGCAACGGAAGCAAACTCTCTTAATAAGATAAGCATGATACCTAAAGAGAGTTCAAGCAACCAACTAAACAAAAGCTCTTTAGAAAGATAAGCATGAAAATTAAGAGCTGAACATGATAGTAGCTATTGAAAGACAAAGAACACACACAACAAAGATAGACATGAAAATTCTATGGTATGTTCTAGGTAGAAGTGGAGCGTGTTTCTCTCCCACACAAAGAAAGCTGAGTTCCGACTCGTTATGAAAAGCTAAAGGAAACTAAAAAGCAAACTAAAAGCAAGACGCTCCAAGCATAGCACATAATACATGAAGTGATAAAAATATAGTGAAACGAAAGACGAACTGATAATGTTGATGGAGAAGGGGATGCACGGGGGCATCCCCAAGCTTAGACGCTTGAGTCTCCTTGAATATTTCTTGGGGGTGCATGGGGGCATCCCCAAGCTTGAGCTTTTGACACTCCTGAATCTTTTTATCATCTTCCCTCGCACACTTGAAAACTCCCTTCATACATAACTCATCATAATCTGATTAGCGAGGTTACTACCCATAATAAAATAATTGTTCCTTGCTGGAAATAAAGATATTCTTGAAGGTCTACTGTTTCTCAAGATTGCCAAAAGGTTTTTGCAAATAAAAAGCAAGCTCAAGGTTTGCAAAATGAAGGAAAGGCAAAACAGGACAGAATCTGTGAAAAACAGAACAACAGGTAGTAAATGATTTTTTCGGGGAACTTCTGCAACTCTAATCAAAAAACTCAGAACAGACGCACGAAAGACAATTGTATAGAGCACGCTGTCGAAAAAATTCAGACCAAAAAGATGAACTGGTGATTTTATACGAATTTTTCTATCCAAGGACAGAATCTGTTTCCTGGACAGCACGTCACAACTTTTGAACTTTCTTGCAATCAGAGGCTACACTTGGCACAAAGTTGAAAAGTAAAGATACAATGATGATGCTACTGTAGTAACAACATCAAGACACAACAAAAGCAAAATAAAATTTTATTCATTGTGGGCTGCCTCCCAAAAGCGCTTTCTTTTATGCCTTTAAGCTAGGCATAAGACTTTAATGATGCTCTCGTAGGAATAAGAGTTGAAGAACAAAAGAGAGCATCAAGAAGCAAATACCAAACACATTTAAGCCTAACATGCTTCCTATGCATAGGAATATTGCAATAGAATAATTCATTGAAGCACAAAGCAACTAGCATAGGAAGGCAAAACAAGCATAACTTCAAAATATTCACCATAAAGAGAGGAAACTTCTTATTATTAAGATATTTAGAACCAAGTCTCCCTCTCTCATTATAAATTTCAGTGGCATCATGGATGAACTCAACAATATAAGCATCACATAAAGCATTGTTACCATGATCCACATGCAAAAAGGTACTCTTACTCTCCACATAAACATAATCTTTCTCATTGGTAATAGTGGGAGTAGGACTATCATAAACAACTTGAACACTATAGATTAATTGTATATTAGGAGGGTGGTGTTCAACAAGGGAGTAATTCCCTCCATGATTATGACAAGTTTCATAAGGATAATTTCTCCTTATGTCATAGGTACCTTTATAATCACTATAGATTGGAGTTATAACATCATCATGGTAGAGAAGAGCATTATCATTGCTAGCAACTATATTTGTAAACATGTTGTATTTATTCTTACTAGCAAGAGAATTATCAATTATCACATCACTAGTGGGTAAAGGATTTGCAATCCTATCATCCCCAAGCTTAGAGCTTCCCATATCTTCACTTTCAGAGTTGGTACCAAAAAGATTTTCAAGATCATAAGTAGCATTATCATCATTTTCCCAATCACAATAAGTAACATGCATATCATAATCAAAATCATCTTCAATAGTACCTACGGACGTATCATCAAGATGATAATTAAGGCAATAAACTTCACCTTCTTCTTTAAACTTACAACCGTTAGGATAAAAGTTGATGGGATGAATATGCTCAGGCCAGGTTGATACCCATTCTTCTTCCTTCTTGCTCCTCTTCCTCCTCCTCTTCTTTTTCTTCTTCTTCACCTTAGGAGGGAGTGGTTGGAGATGAAGCTTCTCCACATATCCTGGTTTATCATTAGAAACAATAGGGGAAACTTGGGAGAAACTCTCCTTTTTATTAGCAGAAATATAAGAGACATTTTTATACTTTGGTAAAGTTCCCTCCTTTCTAATCTTACTTATGTAATCATTTTCATGGCAATTAACAACACAATAGAGATGGCAATTTTGCAAAGTGTTTTTTATTCCTATGGCATTATCATCCAGCCAAGAAGTCTTTTTTGATAACTCTTCACACATCAAAAATAACATAAGCTCATCATAAAGATCAGAGGTGATCATGTTATCACACAACCGGTTAATAGTTATGTTTTGAAAGTTCATGCATTGAAAATTAAAGTGACCCTCTATACGGCAAAGTTCACAAGGAAAAGGATAAAGGTCACACAATTCTCTAGCAATTTCATTTAAATCTCTGACCCAAGTGATTGTTCTTTCATGCTTATGTTGCTTACAATACTTCTCTTCTTCAATCATATGCCTTTCACAAGGTCTATCCACTCCACAAAAATTAACATGCTTATATAAAACTTTGTTTTTAGGAATTGGATCATGCATGTTGCAATCATCATGAACAATTTCATTTTCTTTGCAAGTCTCTTTAAAAGGTTTATGATACTTGATCCAATCCTCCTTAGGCATATTAAGATGTGAAGCAAAAGATTTTAGGAAATCAACAAGGAGTTGAGAATCAAGTCCAAACTTAGCACTAAACTTATTAAAACTTGTAGTTTCAACAAAGGACTTAATGCAATCATACTCATAAATTATACCTGACTCTTTACCTTTGTCGATCTCCCAATCTTCAGTGTTGCGTTGAATTCTTTCAAGGAGTTCCCATTTAGCATCAGTCTTTTCATTTGTGAAAGAACCCATAGAGGAAGCATCGAGCAAATCTTTATCCTGTCGAGAGAGCCTCGCATAGAAATTAGTAATAATCATATCTTTGGGGAGCCCATGGTTAGGACATTTTAGCATTAACGTTTTCAGTCTCCCCCAAGCTTGAGCTATGCTCTCTCCGTCATGAGGATAGAAATTATAAACATAATTCCTATTCTCATGGACTTCATGAAGAGGATAAAACTTGGAGTAAAAGAGAGACTGGATCTCTTCCCAATCCAGCAGGTGAGAGTCATCTAGTAGCCTATACCATTCCAATGCTTTTCCTTTCAGTGACAAGGCAAATAATTTCCTCATGACAAACTCCCTTGATACACCTGCAAGCTTAAATAAGGAACATAGTTGTGACAGATATAGCAAGTGTTCACCGGGATGTTTGTCTCCTACATAACGATTAGCCAAAACATAATCGATAATACCAGCTGGTATTTTATAGGGCACAATTTCAGTAGGGGGAGGAGCAACCACCACAGGTGTGGGGCGTCTTCCCGCAAGCAACGATCCAATAGCAAGGTTGTCCGTAAGCATAACTAGTGAAATAAAAACAAGAAACAAAAAGATTTAATTGCAAGATCTAAAGATATACCTTCAAGCGCTCACCTCCCCGGCAACGGCGCCAGAAATAGCTTGATGTCTACACACACTTCTACTCTTGTAGACTATGTTGGGCCTCCAAGCGCAGAGGTTTGTAGGACAGCGGCAATTTCCCTCAAGTGGATGACCTAAGGTTTATCGAACTCAGGGAAGTAGAGGTTGAAGATGGTCTCTCTCAAGCAACCCCGCAACTAAGATACAAGAAGTCTCTTGTGTCCCCAACACACCTAATACACTTGTTAGATGTATAGGTGCACTAGTTCGGCGAAGAGATGTTAAATGGCAAATGATATGGATGGCAAAACAAAGTAATATAAATCTGTAATAAAAAGTGCAGCAAGCAAACAAGTGGTAAACGTGAGCACAAATGGTATTGCAATGGTGGAAACAAGGCCTAGGGTTCATACTTTCACTAGTGGCAACTCCCAACAACATTAACATAATCGAATCACATGATATTTCCCATAAAACATGCAAAGGGGACACACTAGGAGGTCGTTCCTTCGTGGTCAAGAGAGGACGAGAATTATGTAGGGCTACAAAAGCACACCTCAAAGTTCGTAGTTCTCAATCTAAGGATTTCCCAATGTCACCGCGGCCATCCAAAGAGAGTCCCACAATCACCACAACATATCTAAAGGATAGTCAAAGACAAGCACCAAGAGACTCTCAATCTTCAATCAACACACAAGAGAGGAAATCACTCATGAAAATACTTTTCTAATCCATGTCCAATAGACCGCTGTCACCTTGGTCTCGGGGATTATACTAGATAAAGACAAGTGAGTACATCAATCCAATACATAGAGGAAGGGGAAACATCATGGGATCACCCTAGATTAACATAGCCTATGATCACAACGAAGATCACATCATGGGAGAGAGAATTGACCACATAGCTACCGCTAAGAACCTCAGCCCCGAGGAGGAACTACTCCCGCATCATGGAGGGAGGAAGCAACGTCGATGGAGATGAATCCGGGGGCACTTCCCCGTCCCGGCAGGGTGCCGGCACAGGAATTCTGGTCCCCCGAAGCTTGATGGCGATGGCGGCGGAGATCGGGATTGCGTCTAGAGAAAAGGGGTCTAGAATCAGGGTTTCCTCGACAGATGTTAAATATATGCCAAAGGGGGTCGCCAGAGGAGGTCAGGGGGGCCCAGGCGCCCCCCCGGCGCGGCCTAGGGGGGGCCGCCTGGGCAGGCCGCCTGGAGCCCCCGTGGACCCCCTCTGGCCCTACTTTGGCCACATGGAAGCTTCTGGAACGCTGATTTTTTATATATTTTTCCCGGAATTTTTTTGGCAATTTTCGTAATGGGAAAACCTGAAATATAAAAACAGCAGAAAACAGAAACTGGCACTGGGGTGCACTGAGTTAATAGGTTAGTCCAAATATGATCAAAAGTGTATGGAAGTGTATAAATATCATAGCAATATCACCCAAAAGAGGCATGGAGCAAGCAGAAATTATAGATACGTTTTGGACGTATCAATAGGCATCACGTCCGAAACAAGTAGACCGAAACGATTTTGCATCTACTACTATTACTCCACACATCGACCGCTATCCAGCATGCATCTAGAGTATTAAGTTCATAAGAACAGAGTAACGCCTTAAGCAAGATGACATGATGTAGAGGGATAAACTCCAAAATATGATATAAACCCCATCTTTTTATCCTCGATGGCAACAATACAATACGTGCCTTGCTGCCCCTACTGTCACTGGGAAAGGACACCGCAAGATTGAACCCAAAGCCAAGCACTTCTCCCATTGCAAGAACTATAGATCTAGTAGGCCAAACCAAACCAATAATTCGAAGAGACTTGCAAGGATATTATAATCATACATAATGAGTTCAGAAAATAACCAAATATTTCTCATAGATAATCTTGATCATAAACCCACAATTCATCAGATCTCGACAAACACACCGCAAAAAGAGATTACATCTAATAGATCTCCTCGAAGAGAGAGGAGAACTTGGTATTGAGGTCCAAAGAGAGAGAAGAAGCCATCTAGATACTAGCTATGGACCCGAAGGTCTGTGATAAACTACTCACAACTCATGGTGAGGCGATGATGATGATGTAGAAGCACTCCGTGATAGATCCCCCTCCGAAGGAGCTCCGGAACAGGCCCCAAGATGGGATCTCACGGGAACAGAAGGTTGCGGCAGTGGAACTACGATTTCCTCTGTTGTTCTGATGGTTTCGGGGTACGTAGGTATATATAGGAGGAAGGAGGGCACCGGGGGCGAAACATGGGGCCCACGAGGCAGGGGCGCGCGCCCCCACCCTCGTGGACGCCACGTGTGCCCTACTCCGTGGTTCTCAAGTCTCCCGTGCTTATTTTGCTCCAATGATATCTTTCCCGAAGTTTCATTCCATTTGGACACCGTTTGATATTCCTTTTCTGTAAAACCCTGAAATAGGCAAAAAAAACTTCAATCTGGACTGGGCCTTTGGGTTAATATGTTAGTCCCAAAAATAATATAAAAGTGTATAACAAAGCCCATTAAACATCCAAAACATCATAAATAATAGCATGGAACAATCAAAAATTATAGATACGTTGGAGACGTATCAAACATCTCCAAGCTTAATTCCTGCTCATCCTCGAGTAGGTAAATGATAAAAACAGAATTTTTGATATGGAATGCTAACCAACATAGTTTTCAATGTAATTATCTTAATTGTGGCATGAATGCTCAGATCTGAAAGACAAAAGTCTATATTGACATAAGAAATAATAATACTTCAAGCATACTAACAATGCAATCATGTCTTCTCAAAATACTATGGCTAAAGAAAGGTATCCCTACAAAATCATATAGTCTGGCTATGCTCGCTCTTCATCACACAAAGTGTTCATATCATGCACAACCCCGGTTTCAGTCAAGCACTTGTTTTCATACTCTATTCTTTCAAACCTTTCAACTTTCATGCAATACATGAGTGTGAGCCATGGATAGAGCACTATGTGGAATAGAGTGGTGGTTGTGGAGAATACAAAAAGGAGGGAGATAGTCTCACATCGACTAGGCATATCAATGGGCTATGGAGATGCCCATCAATAGATATCACTGTGAGTGAGTAGGGATTGCCATGCAACGGATGCACTAGAGGTAAAAATATATTAAAGCTCAACAAAAGAAACTAAGTGGGTGTGCATCCAACTTGCTTGCTCATGATGTGGCACCCCGGATCAGAGCGACCGGCTTACCTTGCATTGCCAGCCCAGAGACCTTGTCTTCTGGGAACACACAACATCTTGGTACAGAAAGCAGCCGCTTTATGGATACTAGCGGGCCAAAGTTTTACATTACAACAGTTAGCGAGGCCGAGCGGCACACACGGTGCGGCTAGACAATATGTACATTATTTAATGAACATAAAAGGGCCTCGGGCATAAACTACGCAGCAGCGGAACGACGTCGTAGCGGAACTCCATCTCACAGGGACACCGATGTGGATACAGACTAGACTCAGACGGCACTCCTTCCCAGTGGAACTTTCCAGAAATTTGGTATGACACGCCAGGTCAGTACTTTGAATGTACTTGCAAGCTTAAAGCAAAACAAAATCATAATGACAAACAATACCATGATGATTAATCAAGATTAAATATGCAGCAACAGACTTAAATGTAAATTTACTAACATGCTATGCTCATGACCTTGCATAAATAAAACCACAGTCTGAATTACTCTTGATAATTTATTATAACCACCACCTTATTCAGTTCAACAAGATAGAAAACTTGACCTTTCCGGTGATCACAAACCTGCCCATACAGGGTCTCAAAACATCTCGGAAGCTCTTTCATCAATTTATCATAGCACCAGAAATTTAGGACATAGTGAGCAACATTTTATTATCTGTTGACCCATGGTGTGACCTACTTTCGAGCGTGTCCATGACCATGGACTCGGCTATCGATAGATTTAATACACTCTGAATAGGTAGTGCACTGTACCCACACCACGGAACCCATGGCCTCTTTCTCCCATTCGGGTGGACCAACGGCATTCCGATGAAACCCGTCCTTTGCGATGACACTCCTCCGGCCACTCCGACTCGTTCCCCCACTGGAACAGTCCTGGGAGGCATTGTGTCTACCGAAGACACACCTGTCACTGTCGTTGCCAAACAAAAATTGTCCCAAATGGGAACTCGGTACCATAAAATTATCTACGGGCACACAAGGTTATGTCTTCTTACCGGGCCAGGGTACTGCACACCCATAACCTTCCCTATCTGGAGGTACCGATAGGAGGCATGTCAATGGACAGAATCAAGACCTTCCCATAAAGGTAAATGCGGTTGCACCGGGAAAGACTCGATTCAGTGGCACCATGACCCAGTCAATAATTTATTCAAGTTGAGTTATTAACAATTTCAACTTAGAAAGAAATAAAGTAACCAGTGTCATACAATGCAATGCAACATACCAAAGTGCAGTACATAAACAAGAAAAATGCCATGCAACAATAAAACTGAGTCAACTTTCATCTTAACTTCACTATTTTTCTGGTTATGATAGACTTTCAACAAAATTTGACTTGGCAAAATTTTATCATAATTACTTAATGCAAAAGGAAATAACTTCACCTATGTATGTCCATAATCATTCCTAATATCCCAACTTTATTTTAACTATCTTAATGACTTAAACCAAACTTCAACTTTCTGTAAAGTGAAATGAAACCCATAACTACGGCAACCAAAAGAACTATTTAACCAAAATATTTAACATGCATAATGTAAATCATTTGTTCAAGTTGGAAAAATCACAAATATTGAAATGGCACTATGAAAATGTTGATGTGGCTTGCCTTAGTTCAAATGAGGCTCACAAGCCTCCTAGTGATCCTCAAGACAAGTTTCTTCCTCTAAAAATAAATAAAAGTTCAAAAAGAAATTATCATGATTCATTCAAAAATTCACCAGAAAATCTACACAGCACCAAAGGGTTTCATTTTTGGTGTGCTGCAATATTTCTTCACGAGGAACACAATGCAAAAAAGAATCAATTCATTTGGATTTAAGGTTGAAAAGTTACAACATTTTGAAGTTCTCTGGAATTATTTAAATTCAGCAGTTTAAATAAAAAGAATAGGGGGGGTGACGTCGAAGGCGTAAACACCCTGAGCGCCACCACTTATACCGCTTCGCGTGGGAATGGAGAGAGACTGACTAGTGGGCCCCGCTAGTCAGGTGAGAGGGAGAGAGAGAGATGGGCAGAGGCGGCCGTCGTTTCGCAGGAGCGTACGCCGGCGACGTTGCCCTTTGGCTCAAACGGAGAGGATAGATTGACGGAGAAGGTTGAGGCGCACCTGCCTCTACCTGTGGGGTGGCTGGAGGTGGACGGACAGGGACGGAATGGAGCTCGGAGGCGAAGGCAGAACAGGGACTCGCTGGAGTTGGGGAAGACGACGAGCTACGACACCTCCAGCAGCTCCAGCTAGGCGAATAAGCTTCACCAGAGAGTGCGGAGGCCCTGGTGCAGTCTCCTTGGACAGAGGGGGCTGGGAGCTACCTCGAGGACTCGAGTGGGATTGCCGGTGAGCTCGGCTGGGGAACGGTGGCCTGAGGCCTCCCCGGTCGGGCCACGGGGTTCTACTCTATCTGGGGTCGTGTTGGAGTGGAGCGGTGTGCTCGAAGTGGCTGGGGAAGGGCCTATTTATAGGCGAGCGAGAGGGGGGAATCAGTGCTCCGTCGACGACACCTGGCCGCGCCCGGCGACGAAACAGCGTCAGTGAGAGGGGGAAGAAGAAGACGGAGTCACGAGGGAGCTGTGGTCGTGCGGAGACGAGCACAGGGGCGCAGGAGATGGCGACGAGCACAGTGCGCACCGCACTGTGCCTTGGCCAGACCGTGCTCGTGCTCGCTGCGGCGAGCTTCGGCGTCAGCGAGCGCCAGGGGTGGACTGTGGGGATGAGGACGATGATGGGGGCGGGGTTTGGCGCAGCTGGGCAGGCTCGGAAGCGAGCACACGCTCCACAGAGCGCTGGCGGCGTTCAGAGCGCGCCGGCTGCATACCATGGCACGGTGCACACGCGTGGTCACCGCACGAACCCGTGTCTGCAGGCTGACTTGGTGCCAAAAACCTTGTCTGGCGTGTTGTTCGTGGTAGATAGGTGAGTTACCCAGGGTTGTTTTAATTCCAGACGCAGTAGAATGAGATTAACTGGCCGGGTAAGTTTCTGGACAGAAACTTTGAGATATTGCTGTGGTAAAATGGTGAATAGTTGGAGGTTGTGCTTTGGAGGCTAGTCATGAGTTACTAAGGTGAATATGCACAAGAAGTTTCAGGAGGATTGGAGCAAGTAAAATGGTAGTTGCTGTAGAAACTACCATTTCTGTCCAGAATGGAAAAGATTTTCTGTAGCAAAAATATTCCAAAATGCAATAATTTTGCTCAGGAATGTGCCAGAGGGTCCAAAGAATATTTAGGAATTTCCTCAGAATTTATGGAGCCAGAAAAATAGGGGTTGCTTTGGAGCACCAAGAATTTAGCTAGGGTTTTAAGGAGAAAAATGAATATTTTTCAAATAAGAAAAATATTCCAAGGAGTATATTGGGGTGGTCCAGAGATATATAATAGTTGGAGATGAATGGGAAGCACTTGGCTGAAAGCCAAAAGTATCCAAGTGGTTTAAGTCCATATGAAATGATTCAAGAAACCCAAGTTTTGAAATAAATTCAAATAAATCTTTGGCAAATAAAAGAGGGTAAAAATCAGGCTATCACACATGAAGACCTAGGGCATTTGAGGAAGCCCATCGTTGGAATATACAAGCCAAGTTCTATAATGAAAATTCCCACTAGTATATGATAGTGAATAAACATGAGACTCTATATCATGAAGAACATGGTGCTACTTTGAAGCACAAGTGTGGAAAAAGATAGTAGCAATTGTTCCTTTCTTCTATTCTCGTTTTTTTGGTGGGGCCTTTTCTTTTGTTCGGCCTTTCCTCACTTGGGACAATGCTATAATAATGATGATCATCACACTTATATTAATTTACAACTCGATACTAGAACAAAGCATGACTCTATATGAATGCCTCCGGCGGTGTACCGGGATGTGCAATGAATCAAGAGTGACATGTATGAAAAATTATGCATGGTGGCTTTGCCACAAATACGATGTCAACTACATGATCATGCATGGCAATATGACAATATGAAGCGTGTCATATGAACGGAACGGTGGAAAGTTGCATGGCAATATATCTTGGAATGGCTATGGAAATGCCATGATAGGTAGGTATGGTGGCTGTTTTGAGGAAGATATATGGTGGCTGTTTTGAGGAAGGTCTATAGTAGGTGTATGGTACTGGCGAAAGTTGCGCGGTACTAGAGAGGTTAGCAATGGTGGAAGGGTGAGTGTGCTTAATATCCATGGACTCAACATTAGTCATAAGAACTCATATACTTATTGCAAAAATTTACGAGTTATCAAAACAAAGCAATCAACGCATGCTCCTAGGGGGGAGGTTGGTAGGAGTTAACCATCACGCGCCCCCAACCTCCACACAAAGGATGACACTCTACAAATACCTCATTCTCTAACTTCGTCACATAGCGGTGAACCATATGTGCATGCTATGGGAATCACTAACTTTAACACAAGTATTTCTCAATTTCATAATAACTCTACTAGCATGACTCTAATATCACTATCCTCATATCTCAAAACAATTATCAAGCATCCAACTTCTCATCATATTCCATGCACTTAGTATGAAAGTTTTTACTACATTGATCTTGAATGCCTATCATATGAAGGCTAGTTTTATAGCCAAAGCACATTACCATGCTGTTTTAATAGACTCTCAAAAGGATATAAGTGAAGCATGAGATATCAACAATTTCTACAAAATATAATCACCACCGTGCTCTAAAAGATATAAGTGAAGCACTAGAGCAAAAACTATTCAACTCAAAAGATATAAGTGAAGTACATAGAGTGTTCTAACAATTCCTAGGCCATATTTATCTCTCTCAAAAAGGTGTGTCCAACAAGGATAATTGTGGCAAACTAACAAGAAAAGACTCAAATTATACATGACGCTCCAAGTAAAACACATATCAGGTATAGTTACTAATAGATGAAGACGAAAGAGGGGATGCCTTCCCGGGGCATCCCCAAGCTTAGGATTTTCGTTGTCCTTGAATTTTAACTTGGGGTGCCTTGGGCATCCCCAAGCTTAGGCTCTTGCCACTCTTTGTTCCATAGTCCATCAAAGCAATACTCAAAACTTGAAAACTTCACAACACAAAGCTTAGACAAAAATCTCGCGAGCTCCGTTAGTCCATCAAACCACTACTCAAAAGTACTGCAACAAACTCATTCTTTGTTTATATAGGTGTTAAACCTACTGTATTCCAACTTCTCTATGATTCATACTTCCCAATACTACTCATAGGTTTATCAAAATAAGCAAACAACACACGAAAAACAGAATCTGTCAAAAATAGAACAGTCTGTAGTAATCTGTAACTTTCGCATACTTCTCTCAGTCCAAAAATATTGATATAAATTGTTAAACGTGAGGACTTTTTCTATTAATCATCTGCAAAAAGAATCAACTAAATAGCACACTCTAGCAAAACTTGGTGACCATTCTAGCGAGCGCTAATGATTCTGTTTTTCACAGCAAGATCATATAAACTTCACACAGTTCTTCCCAAAGGTCCTACTTGGCACTAACACTCATTAAAACACAAAACCACATCTAAACAGAAGCTAGATGCAATATTTATTCCTAAATAGAAGCAAAAAAAATTGGGTTGCCTCCCAACTAGCGCTATCGTTTATAGCCATTAAGATAGGCTTGAGAATTCAATGATGCTCACATGGAAGACAAGACTTGAAGCACAAATTAAAGAGCATCATAGAACATGTGACAAACACATCTAAGTCTAACCTACTTCCTATGCATAGGCATTTTATAGGAAAACAAATTAGCAAGACAAGCAATATCTAGCATATGCAAGGAAGAAGAAAGAAACAATAGCAATCTCAACATAGCGAGAGGTAATTTAGTAACATGCAGATTTCTACAACCATATTCTCCTCTCTCATAATAATTGCACTTAGGATCCTAAGAAAATTCAACAATATAACTATCACAAAACATATTATCAATACGATTGTCAGGACCCCGATCCTAAGTCACACAGGTCTAGCCTGTAACACATCATATCACTTTGCGGCCTCACGCACGGTATGCCCACGGGTGCCACCTTACCTGGCCCGAGACCGTTTGCGCATTTTGGCACACGTATATGATAGTGTCGCTAGCATCCATATGACAGAGAACCCGGGCCGACATGACCAGTTATAAACCAAAAGTGGCACTAGATTACAGAGACATGCATACATGACCCAGCAACGAACGTGTCGGTCATCAACGTATGAACCCAAGTCATAGCAAGCTACAAGGACTTAAAGGAACAACGCGTGACATTTCCCCTAAGGGACAGACACAAGAACGAAGAAGGACACATGCCGGCCAGCCTAAGTGTTCCGGAGCAGTAGCAAGCTACCAAGGCTCAGTGGAAGCACTAGGAGACATTTCCCTATAAGATAGGCTACCAAGGGTAAACAACTAGGTGTCGGATCCCACACATAGCAATACACATTACACGTACGCATACCATGCAAGTATGTGATGTACAACATGGCATCACAACATAACTGAACAACTCATATAGATAAAGGCCCAGAAGAGCCATCATAGCATTTATTACAAACAGAGGTCACATGACCCAACATACAGAGCATACAGGCAACGGAAGCACAACATGACTGAGTACAGACAACTACAAATGAAAAAGGTTGAGAAGCCTGACTATCTACAAGACCCTCCCAAGGGTACAAGATCGTAGCTGAGGTAACAAGCTAAACGTCGAAGTCCACGCGAAACCACTAGTGAGACTGGAGTCTCTCTGCAAAAATATAAATTAAGCAAACGTGAGTACAAAGGTACTCAGCAAGACTTACATCAGAACTAACTACATATGCATCAGTATCAACAAAGGGGTGGTGGAGTTTGACTGCAGCAAGCCGGCTTTGACTCAGTGGCTATCCTGAACTACGACTGCAAGTAACTCTTTTGAGGTGGCGCACACGAGTCCACATATTCACCAATCAATACACCACTATGGATCCACTTTCGTCTCCCTACGAGAAGGCCATCCATAGCACTCACGCTTATCTTGCGCATTTTAGAGTATCCACTTCCACTTGTCTATGAACTGTACAGGTAACCCAGAAGTCCATTTCCGTGGATACGGCTATTCGAATAGATCATATATAAACCTGCAGGGGTGTACTTCTTCACACACGCTCTCGCCACTTACCGCCATGTACACGTCATGTATCTCGGCAATCTTCAAGCGGAAGCCTAGCGAGGGTGTCGGCCACGACCTAACTAACCACACAAGTCCCTAGTCCAGGCCTATTTGGGTTCCATCCGTGGGGAGATCCGGCCGGGGTGTCGCTTACGGCCCCAAACGATGTGTACAGGGTTCCCGCATCACCAAACGGGCGACCGGTACACTGTGCCACGTACCTACCACGTCACAGCCCACCCCGAGGGTCAACACTGCGGACGACCTCCAGTAAACTACAAACACCATAAACTCGTTGCAACTCCTGGACAGAGGACAAGGGCAGTTAATAAGTCGAGAGAGCTTGGAGCGCCCGGAGCCCAACGCGTGGTAGTAGCTGTTCATGGATCAACCAACACAGAACTCAGTTCCTGAGGACGTTTTCAATGAGACAACCCACCATGTACTCCTACATGGCCTCTCATCGCTACCTTTACCAAATCATGTTCACACACTTAGCTCACACACAATAGGACATGTTCATCACCCTTCCAATTCATCCCCGATGAATCAGACCTGACACAACTCTAAGCAATAGCAGGTATAACCAGAAGGCATGAATGAGTAGGCACAACATGGCTCAAACAACTATTACTCATACTAGTGGGTTTCAACTATTTACTATGGAAATGACAGGTCATGCAGTGGAAAGGGGTTCAACTACCGCAGCAGGTAACAGTTGAAGCGTTGTTGTCCTAATGCAGTAAAGAGAGCATGAGCGAGAGAGTGGGATTGTATCGGAATGCTCAAAGGGGTTTTGCTAGCCTGGCACTTCTGAAGATAGTAATAGTTCTTCATCGGTGTCATCGAACTCATCGTCGGAACCACGTCTACTGAAAGGGGACAAACACCGGCAAACAAGAGAGAACACAATCAATCTAATGCGACAATATGATGTATGATCATAACATGGCAATATGCTGTTGATTGAGCTAATGCAACTAGCAACCATATTAAATGAAGTTGGTTTGAACCAAAGGTTCAAATTCAAACTCCATATGTGATTATTTAATTGTCATTTAGTTGATTTGACCTAATCAGCAGGTTTAACTTTTTCAAACATGCATGATAATGCCATAAACATATCCCATGAATTTTTCTGATCATTTTTCATATATAATTATTTTCATGGGAGTTATCGATTATTTTCTGTGATTTTTAGAAGTTTTAGCTATTTTCAGAAATAAATAAATCATTTCTGATTTATTTTAAATCATAGAAAATAGTTACTACGTCAGCACTAGGTCATGCTGATATCAGCAAGTCAACATGGGCTGGTCCAGTCAAACCTGACCTGTGGGTCATACAGGTCAGTGTGACAGTGTTGCCTGAGTCACAGACAGGTGGGCCCTGTCAACAGCCACGTCAGCAAAGTCAATGATGACGTGTGGGTCCCACTGGGTTAAGAACTAAACTAAAGGAAAATTACATTAAACTAAACGGGCATGGGGCCCTAATGGCAGTGTCACTAGGGGTTAACTAATTAGGTGATTAGCACTTAACCTACAAACCTAAACTAATTAAACAGAGGCCGGTCCCACGAGTCAGTGACTCAGGGGGGGGGGGTCAAACCCCTGGTCAGCTAGGTCAAACTGGCCGGCGGCTCGCCGCCGGCGACAGCGAGCACGACTGAGGGGCTCGGGATTTGTATACGGTCGACCAATTCGACCGCCGTTTGGTCCTACGCGTAGCTGGGGCTCGCGCGCATCTGGTAGGGCAAGCGGGAGGAGCTGGGGTGGCCGGAGCTCGTCGGAACGGAGCTCGCGGCGGCGCCGGAGTTCGGGCCAGCTCGGGTTTGATGCTACAGCGGGCGGGCAAGCTCTTGCGGGGCACCTACATGATCTACGAGAGCTCACGAACCCAACGGAGGCACGCACAAGACCATTTGGTCACCGGGGCTTCGGCGGCGATGAGGCCGTGCGGCGGCGGCTACTGTCAGCGAGGGGGCGTCGGCTACGACGATCAAACGGGGGCGGGGTTAGGGGGAAGATGACCGGGGGCTCACCGCGGTCACGAAGAGCTGGTCAGTGAGCTCGCTGGAGGCCGGACGGCGTCGGAGCATCTCCGGCAATCTGGAGAGCCGAAGGTTGAAGATGACGGCGTCGGCGGCGTTTGGCGTTGCGTAGCTCGGCGAGGAGGTCAAGGGCGGCACGGCGGAGCTCTAGGACACGTTGTTGAGGCGAGTGGGAGGCGGTGGCTGCGTGTTTTGCGGCGGCACGGCTGTGGCTGCTTCGGCCATGGCGGGAAAAGGCGAGGGAGAGAGCCAGGGGGAATTGAGGCGTCAGCCCGATCCAGATGGCAGCGGGGAAGGTCGAGGCGGTGTCGACGTGGTCTAGGGGGCAGGCAAGCAGGTGGCATGGAGGCACAGCCGTGCGCGCGCGCCGGCCACACGCCCTCGTTCCCACTGGCACGAGGAAGAAGACGCCCTTGTCCCTCGGCTGGGCCAGGAACAGGAGCTGGGCTGGCTCTGCTGCAGGTAAGAAGTCCAGGTGAGGTTCCACTCTCGCTTTTTTTCTGTTTTCTGTTTTCTATTTCTTTGGTAACTTTGTGGCTTTTCTAAAAATGCTTAGGCATTTTCAAAAATCACCAAACTGCTCATGCCCACTGTTTAGCATATAACCAACATGGAACGTTTCAGTTTAGGATTATTTGGACATTTAGAATAATTAGTAGCATTTAAATGCCCAAATGCAAATACTTTAAGATTTAATTCAAAAATCCAGAATGGTCCTAGAAATATGTGCAACATCTTTGGCAGAGGTTTTTAATCAATCCAAAAATGTTGAACTTTTCCAAAGGGCATTTTGGGTTCATTGAAAAAGATTTTAATTTGACCCTAGTTGAATTCATTTGGTGCTAGGGTTTGAACATCCCCAATTCTAGTTTCTGAGAAATTTAAACATGATGCAACAGGCAAGTGCTATCCTAGGGCAAGGTAAAGCTAGGGATGTGACAACTCACCCCCACTAAACAAGAATCTCATCCCGAGATTCAACCGTAGGGTAAGAAATCATAGGGGGCACTAACTAACACAATCTTCATGATCCAAGTGCTCTTCATATGAATGTTGATTGCTTGCATCATGTTGATCTTGACACCGTTGCTTTTGAGGTCTTTGTCCAACATGGTGACGACAAAAGAAACTCTACAAAATTGATCTTCTGAAAGATCGAGCAACTCAAGATCAACTCATGGAGTGAGACGTTGAAACATCTCTTGAGCCGAGACACGGAATACACATCCAGGGGGATGGAGTGAAACAAACGATGAAGGTTCACCTAGTGGCAATAATTCCACACCTAAGAAGAGGGTGATCGATATCACCAGACGGGACACCTTAGAGAAGGTGACTCATAGAGTTATTCCCTTAAGTGGCAAAAAGAATTACTTTTGATATAGAGATCATTGAAACTCTCTATACCAACCTGAGGCAAATCACAATCGATCGTTTGATGGAGTCCGAAAGAATGACATTCTCCATCTAGAATGGATGATGTGGACTACCTTGTTGAAGACAACACAAGGGATGATTTTGCTTATCATCGGAAATGGATGGAACCCTTGGTAGGACCACTTTTGAAGATAATCCTGACCAGCAATGGCTGAGAAGGGCAACCCATGGAAAATTGGCACTTGGCGATGCAAGTTGGGAACAAAATGCAAATGCTGGGAATGATTATGGAAACTGGGAAGAAACCCAACAGTAGAGAGAAAATCTACTCTTTGAGAGGTTATAGCATAACCGAAGAGACTAGGAGCACTCCTAGTTAGTGTCGATGATAGCACCTAGTGCTTGTGCGTGCTCTCAAGAACTTGAGCATTCCCATATTCATCAAGGTTTTATCAATATCCTTGCCAAGGATCCTGGCAACACAACAAACTACCATGATAAATAGCGATGGACGATGCAGAAGCAAAGGAAGATAACACTTTCTGAGATTTCACCTTAGCGGAGTCAAGGCGCAAAATCTTGATGATCGACCGAGAGACATTTAGCGCTCCACTTCTAATGTTCTCCTTGATGTGCTAGCGCAACCCATTTATTAAAATGGTTTGGTACATAGAATGTCAACTAAAAGGTCGGACTTCAGGAGCACAGAAATCCATAAGGAACAACTAGGGAGTAAATCCTGCGAAATCCTTATGGGGAGGTGGCCAACTTCTTCAACCAAGATACCACAACAATAGGTCTTCCGACTGGGTGTGTTGGCCACGACATCCACTTTACCGGTTATCGAGAGACCAATATTATAGTTCTTGGAAAATGCTCCAACCATCATATCTGCCTGAGATTCAGTTCTGCTTGGTGTCAGGATATTCCAGACTCATCGAGTCTAGAAAGAAAAATGAAAGTTTGCAACCCAAATCGATAAGACGACATTGCGAAATTCTCGGGATTGAACTATGGTAGCAAGCTCCAAAACATGAGCTGGTTCTGCTACAAACCTGTGAACACATTGTCTAAGACAAGCATGACCACGTAGTAGTCTTATGGTAAAACACCACCGAGTTCTGGTTGGGAACCATCGTCTAGGATATCGAAGTCCTTACATAAGTCATATGATTAGCTCTTATGATGGAACTTCTTCTCCTTGAACAAATCAATCAGTGGCTTGGTGTGCTAGGGATACATATGGAATGAAGATGATCAGTCTATCAGACCATGGAATACTTCGCACGTATGCATGACTGAATTGGGATGATTCCAGAGGAGGTAAAACAAGCGTTCTCAAATTCACGGCGGCAACTTACATCAAGTACTCGTGAATTAGGGGAAGCCACTTCTTACATCAAGACATCTACTTCATGAGCTAACACAAAGATGATGCTTACAAAAGTTTCCAATGTTAGTTTTAATGTTCAACATGAATCATGGAGAGATAAGGATGTTTGTTGATGGGCTCAACAATAATTCATCCAGGTTTCCATATAGATGGAATTCCATGACAATGTGAACAAAGCGATAGCATTGGTCAGACCAATAGATGTAACGATGTATGCTCGAGGGATCAACCACGAGTAAGACAACATTACGAATACCATTGGTTCTGATTCGACTTGACGATAGCCCACACTCAAATCAAAGTTTGGACAAGACAATAGATCCAACAACTGATCACAAGGATCCACCGATTAAGATATCATCTTTCTTCAACACGCACACAAATGATATCCCTTGGAAGGAACTAAGTCAGGCAAGCTTTTATCTTCCAACTCTCCAAGTTGTTATTTAGCTTAACCAACTAGTTCAGGGTATCCAACGCAGATTCTTGGAGAAGGGGTGGTTTATAAGAAAACCAACTTAATCACGAGCTCAACATAACAGTCAGGGAACACAATGGTAATACTTCCGAGAAGATATCCGGAAAATCACGAACCACCGATATGTTATGAAGCTCGAGAACGATCTTGCTTTTCAGGGCAAGACGATATGATCAAAAGAGCGAGAGATTGACACAATCCTAACTCATTGATCGGAGGGTGCACCAGAAATAAGGACTAGGTAGCACGATCATTCTTAGAATGATGATTCCGTATCCAACATGCTAAGAATGAGATTACCGTCCATTAACTACTAGGCAACGGAGTTGCTAGGAGTATTGATTACACACATCACGATTCACTTGTCAGTATTCTGGTTACAACAACACGGAGGCCGATGAATGAACGATGATGGTGAGAAGTATCACTGTATCAAGAGTTCATAGGAGGTGGTGCAATTCCCATGACATTCTTGACATAAGGATGGTAATACTCCGAGATAGAACAGATTAGAAGCTGTATTAGCATTCTCCATCTGCGAAGTACAACTTCTTTGACCCAATCCTGGGTATGGATAAGGTACTGGAGTTTGTTTCTCCTAGTCATTCCAGAATAGAATGACTTGACGGGCCACAAGAGTAAAAGGCATCGATGAACACGAGTGCACAACTACTCCTGTCTATCAACTGATAGACGAGGGTCATAATACAACTAAAAAGGGACAACTCAAAGGAACATATAACTTTCTGAGTTGTGAATGCATAGATTAGTATGTCGAACTAGTTCAGCATGTTTCTTCCGGATAATCCATGCAGAAAGTAGAATTGGCAGAGTCACAATACGAATGGAGTACTACTCAGGAGCACTCTGGTTGTGATCTTTTGGTTCGGGAGAACTCCTGCCAAGGATGGTTCATGGTATTTGGAAGAATGATATACCACGGACCTCGAGGACTATCACAAGGTTACTAATATCCTAAAGGGACGAGCAAATACTACCAACATGAAGTAAGTAGAATGAACCTTGGGTTTAGGAACCCAGAAATAGAATGCCTACTAACTAAATGGCATCACGGGATGCTTTCGAGAATGATGGCCAGAATCATCACACTGGAATATAAAGCATTGCTAGATTACTGGTGATCTTCTAAGACACCTAGGGTCATAATAATAGCTCCAACATGTATGTCGAGGCAACGAAGTACCTCAACACAACGACTAGTGTGGTTAATCTGGCCCAAAGGAGCATCGGGACAGGAAGAAGGGATTTGCAAATGCATCAGACTATTTAGAAAGCTGGGATGACTCAGACAGCATAATGTCTGTAATTGCTCAAAAAGACTTTTGAGACTAAGGCACAAGATGGCATAACCACTCAACATCATAATGTCAAGGTTCTGAGATCAACAGTTGAACACACAGAAGTAGTAGAAACTGAACTGAGGGTTGAATCCACCATTAACGTGATCCTGATAAATAGAATGAGAATCCTAGTTTCTTAATCCCCGTAGAAAGAAGAAGGTGACTCAGATCAGAAGTTCATAGGGTAAAGGAGTAAAAAGAGCATTACGTTCCCTTCCACAATCAATTCCCTTAATATAACTAAAGAGTTTCTAGATACAACTTCGACCAGTTTGGCTTACTAATCCTATAGGCAGTCAGGCTCTGATACCAAAGCTGTCAGGACCCCGATCCTAAGTCACACAGGTCTAGCCTGTAACACATCAAATCACTTTGCGGCCTCACGCACGGTGTCCCCACGGGTGCCACCTTACCTGGCCCGGGACCGTTTGCGCATTTTGGCACACGTATATGATAGTGTCGCTAGCATCCATATAATAGAGAACTCGGGCCGACATAACCAGTTATAAACCAAAAGTGGCACTAAATTACAGAGACAGGCATACATGACCCAGCAATGAACGTGTCGATCATCAACGTATGAACCCAAGTCGTAGCAAGCTACAAGGACTTGAAGGAACAACGCGTGACATTTCCCCTAAGGGACAGACACATGAACGAAGAAGGACACATGCCGGCCAACCTAAGTGTTCCGGAGCAGTAGCAATCTACCAAGGCTCAGTGGAAGCACTAGGAGACATTTCCCTGTAAGATAGGCTACCAAGGGTAAACAACTAGGTGTCGGATCCCACACATAGCAATACACATTACACGTACGCATAACATGCAAGTATGTGCTGTACAACATGGCATCACAACATAACTCAACAACTCATATAGATAAAGGCCCAGAAGAGCCATCATAGCATTTATTACAAACAGAGGTCACATGACCCAACATACAGAGCATACAGGCAACGGAAGCACAACATGACTGAGTACAGACAACTACAAATGAAAAAGGTTGAGAAGCCTGACTATCTACAAGACCCTCCCAAGGGTACAATGTGACGCCCGAAGACCGACGTCCCAGAAGATCCCAGAAGATTCCAGAAGATTCCAGATGTTCCGGGTTGCCCGTGTGTTCCTTTTATGCTTGTGATATTTATTTTTGCATTGCATCATGTCATCATGCCATCATGTCATATTTTATTTTGCATCTCAACCAAATAAATTGTGTGGGCCTTCGGTCCATTTAAATCGAGGGAAGGTGACTTCTCTTTATAACATATAAAAGCCTCTCAATATTTAGGGAGCTATATTTAAAATATTCCAATTGGTTGGGATCACCGTAACACACTTGCAATATTCCCCATGTTTATTTCACTTCGAGTTTCTACTTCTAAACCTTGTCTTAATTCTTTCCGTTGTTTCGAGGTTCCTCCAAAACCCCCCCAACTATTTTATTTAAATTCCTGACATTTTTTTTTGCGGGTCCAGGGAATTTTACCTCTTGCCCTAACTCTTTTTCTAACACCTCCTTCCTTTATTTTTCTCCTTTGCGGTTTTCCGTTTTGTTTGGAAAAACAGCAGCAATGTTAAAGAAAGAAAACTCCTCCAGGCCACCTCCCTCTCCTCCTTCGGCCCAGGCCTCTAGGCCTCAAGGCCCAGCTCCACCTCCCTAAGCCGGCCCGGTTTCCCCTCCTAACCCTAGCCACCTAGCGACCCCAACTCCCCATCGCTTTCTCTCCCTCTCGTCCCGACCCCGCCGCCACTCCGTTTCCCTCTTCCTCTCGATCTCTCTTCTCTCCCTCGCTCGCGACCGAGCCCGAACCTCCCGTTCCCTCGTCCCTGGCCTCCCTCGCCAGGAACTCCCGCACTCCAGCGAGCTCGACAGGGCATCGCCCTCCTCCCTCGCGTGGCTGCAGAACCGCCTCCGCGCCTCGGGCGTTCGCCACCGCGGCCCTCTGGCCTCCTTCCCGAGCGCCCCAAGGCCGGACGCGAGCGCGCCCTCCAGCTCGAGGCCAGCCAGGGCCCCGAGCGCCCCGGCCTCCCCTGCGTCGGCGCCCCTCCTCCATCTTCAATCGCCAAGCCATCGCCCCCCCGAGCGTTTTTCCTCATCGCGCCATGTGCGCCGGCCAGGAGCCCAGGAGCCCGACGCGCCCGCCGCGCTCTCCTCCAGGTCGCCCGCAGGCCCGAGCGGTCGGCCTCCCTCCGTCCTCCAGTGCGAGCGCCGGCCGTCCTCCAGCGCTCCTCCTCCGCCCGAGCCCGGAGCGCCCCTTCCTCGCAGCAAGGTCGCCCGGGCCACCGCGCCTCGCCATGGACGTCCTCGTCTCCGCGGCCTTCCTCCTGCACGCCGTGGCCTCCCTCCGCGGATCCCTCTTCTGCCTCGTCCTCCACAGCGTCAAGATGCGCCCCGTCCTCCCCGTCCTCGAGCCGCCGTCCTCCTCGCCAAGTTACTGCTGCCGTGGCCTCGTGGCCCTTCACGCCAAGACCCTGCTGCTATAGTTTTGTTTTGTTTTTGTGTTGCTTGTGTTGACCTTGGCAGAGAACGTGTACGCCTACACGCCAAAGACCACGGCGACCGAACGGCTACGAACGACAAGTACCCCTCCGGATATGAGTACATCTACGAACGAGTTCGTCTACCGTCGCCGTGTACCCCTACCGATGCGACAAGTACCACTACTTCCACTACCATCGCAAACGGGAACCCCAAGTACCACGACGACCCGAACCGCTACGAACGTGCACGACTCCGAAACGAGAACGACTACACGTGACGATGATGCGTCAAGTAC
Source organism: Secale cereale (assembly GCA_902687465.1). NCBI lineage: Eukaryota > Viridiplantae > Streptophyta > Magnoliopsida > Poales > Poaceae > Secale > Secale cereale. Next base: position 94,033,179 of record LR738712.1, read on the forward strand.
CACTACCATCGACAAGACCGAGACCGGCAAGTTCCACGACGTGACAAGTACCTCTCCGAACGGGATGTGAACGACTACACGTGTACCTCTACGGGAACGACTACTTCCCTCTACGGCCGTGTACAACTACTTCCTCTACTTCCACTACGTCCCTCGACGATCTCGAACCGTCCCGAAATGAGTGTTTCGAAGGTATAACCCCGAGACGTGACCCGTGTGATGCTTGTTGTGTTGTATGAAATGTCTCCCTTGTGTGCATCGTGCCCGTCCCGACTCTTTTGTCATGTTCCTCGGTTGCCTTGTCGCCGACTCGTGGGAACCCGGCAACGGGATCACCCCACCTCTTTCGTCTCATTTGACTCGCTCACGCCACCTTCATCTTTTGCACCGGCCTCTCAACGAGTTACCGGAACCGATATGTTGCCGTGGCATCATTTTCGGATCGTTGCCGTGGCACCCTTTTCTTACCACCACGATGACAAATGCTTCATATCTCTCTTGTCAACCTTTTAATAAAAACTTGCATAAACTTGATCATGTCATCCGCATCATGTTCACAACACTAAAATGTTTAATTGTTGTTGCTTTATAATTATTAAACATGCTCATGGGGATTTTCCGGATATGTTGTTGTTATTTTCCGGCGTCATTTAAAATGTCTTAATAGTTAGTTTACTTATGCTTCACCTCTTGCCATGTTAAAAACATTTAATCTTGTCTTGTAAATAACGAGAGTCAACTAAATAATAAATGTGGTGTTTCGTCAATATGCAACTCGTTGCATATTGAGCTCCACTTAACTTGTAGTATTTGTTTGTGCACTTGCCATGCCATGCTTATTTAAACCGGACATGCATCATGCTTGCTTGTGCATCGTATGCCATGTTTATGATATGTGTGTTTACCGTGTTGTTTCTTTCTTTCCGGTTGCTTCTCTTGTTAGCTTCGGTTTCGTTCCGGAGTTGTGAGGATTCGCTCGACTGTTGCTCCGTCTTCTTCTTGGACCCGTTCTTCTCCCTTGTGGAATTCCAGGAAAGATGACCGAACCCGGATATCATTACTATCTTTGCCTATTGCTAGAGTATCGCTCTATAGTTTTGCCTCGATGCCCATGTCTTCCTGTCAGCCTCCTACTTGTAACCATGAACCTGTTTAACCACCCTACCTATGCAAACCGTTGCTTGGCTAAGTACGCTTCGCTCAGCCCCTCTTATAGCATTGCTAGTTGCAGGTGAAGATTGAAGATGCTTGCTTCATGTTGAAGTTTGGTTGGGTTATATCACACTATATAAATGCTTAAAATGAAATCATCTATATACTGGCAGGGTGGAAGGCTAAGCCTTTTGCTTGGTGTTTTGTTCCACTCATGCCGTTAGGAACCGTATAAACCGGTGTTATGTTCCTTGATTATGCGTTCCTAACACGGTTGGGGTGTATGGGACCCCCTTGATAAACCGCTAAGTGCTAAGTCTTTTCCAGCAAGTCCCAACATTTGGTACTATTTGCCTCATAATAACAACTTAATTAATTAATTAAATTTGCATAGGGGGTCGCTCCCTCGAGGATTCCTAATTCTACATAGCAGGGGGGGCCAGTGCTGATGGTGTTGGTCCCAAACGGGGAGTCTGCGGGAACCACCACGGGGAAACTCGAGGATTGGGTCCTGTAGAATCGCCCATCCGGTCGTGTCCTGAGACTTAGATACGCGCGGCTACTATCAGGGTGTCGACACGCCGGGAGGATTTGCTGGATTAGCCTTACCTTAGTTCGGTTTAACTTGAGCACGGGATTCCGAGAATACTCGGGTCTTCCCACTTATGGAGTTGCGACTCCGCGGATCGTGGGCTTGTAATGGGTCAAGTTGGAACACCCCTGCAGGGTTTGAACTTTCGAAAGCCGTGCCCGCGGTTATGTGGCAGATGGGAGCTTGTTAATTCCGGTTGTAGAAAACTTGACACAATGATTCAATACACTACCAGCGTGTGTACCGTGACTGTCAATTTCCGAATAGGGATTCGGGAGTTGAACACGGTGGGGTTATGTTTGACCGGCTTTAGCTAGGATCACTTCGTGATCATCTTTCGACCGATGCTCTTCTCTTCTCGCTCTCTTTTACGTAAGTTAGTGCTAGTTGCTGCTGCAGACTCTTGTTGTTCCTTCACCTCTTGTTCTTTCTTCAGCCTTGTGCTCACCCAAGGCTTAAATAGTCTTGTTACCCGGGAACGGGATTGCTGAGTCCTCTGTGGCTCACAGTTACTTCACAACACCAGATGTAGGTTCAGCCGAGTTTGATGCAGGAGTTGGATCAGTTCTTCACCCGGGAGTTCGATGAAGAGCGTGGCCGTTTGCTTGTGTCGTTTCGACGATCAGTAGTGGTTTCTACTAGGATTCGGTCCTGACCTGTGGCTTTATGTTGTTTTGGTATCTTTCTTTTGGATCTTCGCCCGTAGTCGGGTTGTGATGTTTTGAATGATGTTATGCTTATGTATTGTATTGTGTGAAGTGGCGAGTGTAAGCCAACTATCTTCTTTTGCAATTTAATCCCTCTTTTACATGAGTCGTGCAAAGATACCAAACTTGAGATCATTCTAGGATGGGCTTATACCTTTAAGTCGTGCCTCGACACGTAGGAGGTATAGTCCCATCCTGGGCATTACAAGTTGGTATCAGAGCCTTCTCCGACCTAGAAGCCCCCACTGATTGATCGAATCATTGACGGTTGAGTCTAGGCACACACTGAAAATGTTTTGAGTCCTATATTTATATCAGAGAGTAGGATTTCTTTTGCTTCTCATCCCCTTTCTCTCTGGTGAGGACTCCTGACGTCTACTCTTGTCTCTCCTATCTTCAAAATTTGCACAAATTTTTTTTTAGGAATCCCGCGAGTATTCTGGGATTGTTTCGATGTTCTTGTGACAAGGATATTGTTCTCGATGCCTCCTGTTACCGAGGAGTTGAGCTTCGGGGTATCATTGACACAAGCATATCGCGGCAGTACTAAATACTTAAGACGGCCGACATCAAAAATCTCCCCTATACGGCCAGTGGCAAGATAACCCCGACATCACCCAGTACTGGGGAGGTAGTTCGAGAGTATTGCCATAGCTTGTTATAGTGGATGCTTTTCGAAGGTCCGAGGTAAACAGTTTCCGAGAAAGACTGGTTATGTGTTGAAGGACGGATACACCTGGATGTAGGTTTAGAGTTGATTGCGCGGTGCTTCCCGTGTATCCCCAACACCTGATTGCATAACTGGAAACTTTCGGAAATCTATAGGTGGGTTCATCTAGTAGTTCTAGGCATTCTTCCAACGGATGCACGATATGAAGTTTGGGGTTCTACATTGAGTGAAGTGGTTTTATGGACTTGTTCTGATCGGGAGTTGCATCTTAAAGGGTCCTTGGCTATGCTGATCCGGGGATTGCAAAACCCTTTTGTAACACGTTCCATGAGCTTTCAGCACGAAGATGTCGAACGAAGCTTCTATCTTGTGTTTGTTCTATCTGTTCCTTGTTCCTTTTTATTTTATCTTTTGTTCTCCCTAGTGGCTTCTCGTCAAGTTGATGTAACTATGGAATTCATTCATTCAATTCTCTGTTCGGATGATATTGTGAAGATCATGCTGCATATCTATCCTTTGTTCTTGTTTTGATTCTGGTATTCGAGTTGCTTCGATGTCAAATGTTTATTCCATACCTTTCCAATCGGTGTTCTCGTATTTCTATGGGAGTACTAATTCTTCTTCACCATCAAGATCTTCATGTTAATCCTTTTCAACCGGTGTCCATTTTGTTCGTCTCAAGTTGTCTTTGTTTTCCCCACCCTCCCACCCTTCTTCTTCTTGGAGCCAGAAATTCTCAGATGAAATATTCATTTTATTCATGTGATATTTCTTCATTTTTTTTCCTTCAATGTTCTTATCCGGTGATTTATCGTGAAGATGCTCAACAGCTTCAAGTTCATCATTCTTTTGTTCTCTAATTCTTTCGGTGGATGTAATTCAAGATTTCGGTGTTGATCTCATCCTTTTCATAATGCTTTTTTATTTCGGTGCACCAATTAATCATTCTCCTCTTGCTATTCATATCCGGAGTGCTGAAGATTCATAATTCCATTCTTAATCCGTTCAAATTATTTTTGAGGATTGTTATCTTGTTCGAGCCATTTAATTCAACCGGTGCAATATCTCTTAAGCAATCTTTCCCAACGGTGATTTTTTGAGTGGGCCCTAACCCACAGGTCTTTTTCAAGGATCTTACCTGACTCTTCTAATTTTTCTGGAGTTATACTCAAATTCTTTCCAAAGTGTGACGTAAGTATGATTCCCATCAGTCACATGCCTTTCTCCAAGATCGCTTTCAAATTCTTTTCATCGTTGGTTCAACCTTTTTAATTCTTCATTCCAGAGTGCTCAACAATTCTTCATGGCATTTCTCGCCTTCATTCTCAACATTTGAAGACCGGAGAAGTGCTTCTCTTAAATCTTGGCCCGTTCTCTTGAAGATTCGTGGTTCTAGCTTCATGCCATCCTCTTATTGTTCCGATTGTGAGGAATTCTTTTATGCCATCCGAAGCATTTCATGAATTCTTCCTTTTGTGATCCTCCGAAGGCCATCAGTTCAGAAGATTCTTCGTTCTCAGTTTTCAACTTCGTCCTCCAACTATTCTTCATTGATGCCTCTCGTTCGTCTCCCTATTCTTACGGTGGTTCATTCAAGTTTACTCTTCAGTTGTTATCGTATTAATTCATTTGTTCTTTTCATAATCCTACCGGTGATTCGTTCAATACTCTCTCAACCTTGTGCTAGATCTCTCTTAATTCTTTCCAATGAGAATAAGTAGTATGCCAAATCCTTTGGTTGTCATCAATTTAAATTGGTGAAGGAGATGCATTACATAATTCTTATTCTTATTCCTTCAAGGTGATTTAATTCTTTTGTCTGGAGCTTGTTCATCATATCTTATCCTTGGTTCTAAGTTGTTCATCTTGTTTTCCGGAGCTTCAAGTTATTTCAATTATCTTTCAAGCTCCATCTAATTCATCGCAGGCTTTGAATCTTATTATTTTCATCTTTCGCTTCTCATGCTTTCATTCCCGGAGTTCTCATGGTGGTTCATCAAGACTTAATTCATCCTCAGTCTTCATCAAGATTCTTGTTGGAGCTCAAGCATTCTTCATCATGCTTTCCAATTGCAATTCTTTCTACCTTATCTTTCAGATGGTGTTATGTCATTCTTGTCAATTCCTTCTTGTTTCATGATTCACGAGTTATCAAGAATGGGATATTTAAAACCATCATTTTCCTTGTTCAGGAGATCCTTTCAACCCCTCCTTTTATCTCTTGGAGTTATCTTGGGTTGTATTTCACCTAAAAGCTTTCCCTAAGGATTGTTGCTAATTATGGTGCTTATAAATGACCCAAGTTCTGCATTTATCATTCCGGTGAAATAAGTTTTTCATCTCCTTGTTGATCTCAATCCAATCAATTGTTTTCGTCAGTGGCTGGTTGTCACCTCTTAATTTTGAGATCTTTTCCATAAGCCCACATCAAGCTTATTCCTTTTCGTTGTTGATTTTTCCAACAACTCCGTTCAACTCTTCTTCGTAAGGTCGCTCTTTCAAATTCAATTTTGAGAGAAGTTGTCATTTTCTTCTCCATTCTTTTCTTTCTTTGATCTATATTCTATTCTTTCATTCCGGAGGCTTTGTGATGTTGCTCTCTTTAACCATCATCTCGTTTTTATCGAGATCATGTTCATTCCTTGTTTATCTATTTAACCGGAGTGTTGTATTCTTCATTCTAGTTCTCTCATCTTATCAAGTTTTAACTTTCCTTTAACCGGAGTGCTGTCTGAATCCTTCTTACCCCTTGTGCCATTCTTTCAATTGTTTCGGAGGCAATATGCTGTTGATTTCATCAAGTTTTATTCCATCTCCTCAAGTTCTTGTTAATTCCGTCCATTTTCAGACGGAGTGCTGTCCAAATTCTGTCATTCTTATTCCTTGGCTATACCATTGAGGTTTCATATTCTTTTGGTTCATAAGCTTGTGTTTCATGTCTTTCAACCTACAAGGTTCTCATAATGCCCCTTGTTCCTCTTTTCTAACGGAGTTTTCATATTCGTTCATCTCCGTTGTATTCTTCTTTCAACTTGTTTAACCTCTCAAGGTTCTTTGGTTTCACTCGTCTGTCGAATAAGCAACTTTGTTTTACCTATTCCTCTTCCGTTTTTACCCGGTGATATCTCTAGGATCTCGGGTCGAGATCCTCTGTTAGTGTGGGAGAGTTGTGACGCCCGAAGACCGACGTCCCAGAAGATCCCAGAAGATTCCAGAAGATTCCAGATGTTCTGGGTTGCCCGTGTGTTCCTTTTATGCTTGTGTTATTTATTTTTGCATTGCATCATGTCATCATGCCATCATGTCATATTTTATTTTGCATCTCAACCAAATAAATTGTGTGGGCCTTCGGTCCATTTAAATCGAGGGAAGGTGACTTCTCTTTATAACATATAAAAGCCTCTCAATATTTAGGGAGCTATATTTAAAATATTCCAATTGGTTGGGATCACCGTAACACACTTGCAATATTCCCCATGTTTATTTCACTTCGAGTTTCTACTTCTAAACCTTGTCTTAATTCTTTCC
>LR738712.1:94039996-94056992 GCA_902687465.1 Secale cereale
CCCCCCAACTATTTTATTTAAATTCCTGACATTTTTTTTTGCGGGTCCAGGGAATTTTACCTCTTGCCCTAACTCTTTTTCTAACACCTCCTTCCTTTATTTTTCTCCTTTGCGGTTTTTCGTTTTGTTTGGAAAAACAGCAGCAATGTTAAAGAAAGAAAACTCCTCCAGGCCACCTCCCTCTCCTCCTTCGGCCCAGGCCTCTAGGCCTCAAGGCCCAGCTCCACCTCCCTAAGCCGGCCCGGTTTCCCCTCCTAACCCTAGCCACCTAGCGACCCCAACTCCCCATCGCTTTCTCTCCCTCTCGTCCCGACCCCGCCGCCACTCCGTTTCCCTCTTCCTCTCGATCTCTCTTCTCTCCCTCGCTCGCGACCGAGCCCGAACCTCCCGTTCCCTCGTCCCTGACCTCCCTCGCCAGGAACTCCCGCACTCCAGCGAGCTCGACAGGGCATCGCCCTCCTCCCTCGCGTGGCTGCAGAACCGCCTCCGCGCCTCGGGCCTTCGCCACCGCGGCCCTCTGGCCTCCTTCCCGAGCGCCCCAAGGCCGAACGCGAGCGCGCCCTCCAGCTCGAGGCCAGCCAGGGCCCCGAGCGCCCCGGCCTCCCCTGCGTCGGCGCCCCTCCTCCATCTTCAATCGCCAAGCCATCGCCCCCCCGAGCGTTTTTCCTCATCGCGCCATGTGCGCCGGCCAGGAGCCCAGGAGCCCGACGCGCCCGCCGCGCTCTCCTCCAGGTCGCCCGCAGGCCCGAGCGTTCGGCCTCCCTCCGTCCTCCAGTGCGAGCGCCGGCCGTCCTCCAGCGCTCCTCCTCCGCCCGAGCCCGGAGCGCCCCTTCCTCGCAGCAAGGTCGCCCGGGCCACCGCGCCTCGCCATGGACGTCCTCGTCTCCGCGGCCTTCCTCCTGCACGCCGTGGCCTCCCTCCGCGGATCCCTCCTCTGCCTCGTCCTCCACAGCGTCAAGATGCGCCGCGTCCTCGAGCCGCCGTCCTCCTCGCCAAGTTACTGCTGCCGTGGCCTCGTGGCCCTTCACGCCAAGACCCTGCTGCTGTAGTTTTGTTTTGTTTTTGTGTTGCTTGTGTTGACCTTGGCATTGAACGTGTACGCCTACACGCCAAAGACCACGGCGACCGAACGGCTACGAACGACAAGTACCCCTCCGGATATGAGTACATCTACGAAGGAGTTCGTCTACCGTCGCCGTGTACCCCTACCGATGCGACAAGTACCACTACTTCCACTACCATCGCAAACGGGAACCCCAAGTACCACGACGACCCGAACCGCTACGAACGTGCACGACTCCGAAACGAGAACGACTACACGTGACGACGATGCGTCAAGTACCACTACCGTCGACAAGACCGAGACCGGCAAGTTCCACGACGTGACAAGTACCTCTCCGAACGGGATGTGAACGATTACACGTGTACCTCTACGGGAACGACTACTTCCCTCTACGGCCGTGTACAACTACTTCCTCTACTTCCACTACGTCCCTCGACGATCTCGAACCGTCCCGAAACGAGTGTTTCGAAGGTATAACCCCGAGACGTGACCCGTGTGATGCTTGTTGTGTTGTATGAAGTGTCTCCCTTGTGTGCATCGTGCCCGTCCCGACTCTTTTGTCATGTTCCTCGGTTGCCTCGTCGCCGACTCGTGGGAACCCGGCAACGGGATCACCCCACCTCTTTCGTCTCGTTTGACTCGCTCACGCCACCTTCATCTTTTGCACCGGCCTCTCAACGAGTTACCGGAACCGATATGTTGCCGTGGCATCATTTTCAGATCGTTGCCGTGGCACCCTTTTCTTACCACCACGATGACAAATGCTTCATATCTCTCTTGTCAACCTTTTAATAAAAACTTGCATAAACTTGATCATGTCATCCGCATCATGTTCACAACACTAAAATGTTTAATTGTTGTTGCTTTATAATTATTAAACATGCTCATGGGGATTTTCCGGATATGTTGTTGTTATTTTCCGGCCTCATTTAAAATGTCTTAATAGTTAGTTTACTTATGCTTCACCTCTTGCCATGTTAAAAACATTTAATCTTGTCTTGTAAATAACGAGAGTCAACTAAATAATAAATGTGGTGTTTCGTCAATATGCAACTCATTGCATATTGAGCTCCACTTAACTTGTAGTATTTGTTTGTGCACTTGCCATGCCATGCTTATTTAAACCGGACATGCATCATGCTTGCTTGTGCATCGTATGCCATGTTTATGATATGTGTGTTTACCGTGTTGTTTCTTTCTTTCCGGTTGCTTCTCTTGTTAGCTTCGGTTTCGTTCCGGAGTTGTGAGGATTCGCTCGACTGTTGCTCCGTCTTCTTCTTGGACCCGTTCTTCTCCCTTGTGGAATTCCAGGCAAGATGACCGAACCCGGATATCATTACTATCTTTGCCTATTGCTAGAGTATCGCTCTATAGTTTTGCCTCGATGCCCATGTCTTCCTGTCAGCCTCCTACTTGTAACCATGAACCTGTTTAACCACCCTACCTATGCAAACCGTTGCTTGGCTAAGTACGCTTCGCTCAGCCCCTCTTATAGCATTGCTAGTTGCAGGTGAAGATTGAAGATGCTTGCTTCATGAAGTTTGGTTGGGTTATATCACACTATATAAATGCTTAAAATGAAATCATCTATATACTGGCAGGGTGGAAGGCTAAGCCTTTTGCTTGGTGTTTTGTTCCACTCATGCTGTTAGGAACCGTATAAACCGGTGTTATGTTCCTTGATTATGCGTTCCTAACACGGTTGGGGTGTATGGGACCCCCTTGATAAACCGCTAAGTGCTAAGTCTTTTCCAGCAAGTCCCAACATTTGGTACTATTTGCCTCATAATAACAACTTAATTAATTAATTAAATTTGCATAGGGGGTCGCTCCCTCGAGGATTCCTAATTCTACATAGCAGGGGGGGCCAGTGCTGATGGTGTTGGTCCCAAACGGGGAGTCTGCGGGAACCACCACGGGGAAACTCGAGGATTGGGTCCTGTAGAATCGCCCATCCGGTCGTGTCCTGAGACTTAGATACGCGCGGCTACTATCAGGGTGTCGACACGCCGGGAGGATTTGCTGGATTAGCCTTACCTTAGTTCGGTTTAACTTGAGCACGGGATTCCGAGAATACTCGGGTCTTCCCACTTATGGAGTTGCGACTCCGCGGATCGTGGGCTTGTAATGGGTCAAGTTGGAACACCCCTGCAGAGTTTGAACTTTCGAAAGCCGTGCCCGCGGTTATGTGGCAGATGGGAGCTTGTTAATTCCGGTTGTAGAAAACTTGACACAATGATTCAATACACTACCAGCGTGTGTACCGTGACTGTCAATTTCCGAATAGGGATTCGGGAGTTGAACACGGTGGGGTTATGTTTGACCGGCTTTAGCTAGGATCACTTCGTGATCATCTTTCGACCGATGCTCTTCTCTTCTCGCTCTCTTTTACGTAAGTTAGTGCTAGTTGCTGCTGCAGACTCTTGTTGTTCCTTCACCTCTTGTTCTTTCTTCAGCCTTGTCCTCACCCAAGGCTTAAATAGTCTTGTTACCCGGGAACGGGATTGCTGAGTCCTCTGTGGCTCACAGTTACTTCACAACACCAGATGCAGGTTCAGCCGAGTTTGATGCAGGAGTTGGATCAGTTCTTCACCCGGGAGTTCGATGAAGAGCGTGGCCGTTTGCTTGTGTCGTTTCGACGATCAGTAGTGGTTTCTACTAGGATTCGGTCCTGACCTGTGGCTTTATGTTGTTTTGGTATCTTTCTTTTGGATCTTCGCCCGTAGTCGGGTTGTGATGTTTTGAATGATGTTATGCTTATGTATTGTATTGTGTGAAGTGGCGAGTGTAAGCCAACTATCTTCTTTTGCAATTTAATCCCTCTTTTACATGAGTCGTGCAAAGATACCAAACTTGAGATCATTCTAGGATGGGCTTATACCTTTAAGTCGTGCCTCGACACGTAGGAGGTATAGTCCCATCCTGGGCATTACATACAAGATCGTAGCTGAGGTAACAAGCTAAACGTCGAAGTCCACGCGGAACCACTAGTGAGACTGGAGTCTCTCTGCAAAAATATAAATTAAGCAAACGTGAGTACAAAGGTACTCAGCAAGACTTACATCAGAACTAACTACATATGCATCAGTATCAACAAAGGGGTGGTGGAGTTTGACTGCAGCAAGCCAGCTTTGACTCAGTGGCTATCCTGAACTACGACTGCAAGTAACTCTTTTGAGGTGGCGCACATGAGTCCACATATTCACCAATCAATACACCACTATGGATCCACTTCCGTCTCCCTACAAGAAGGCCATCCATAGCACTCACGCTTATCTTGCGTGTTTTAGAGTATCCACTTCCACTTGTCTATGAACTGTACAGGTAACCCAGAAGTCCATTTCCGCGGACACGGCTATTCGAATAGATCATATATAACCCTGCAGGGGTGTACTTCTTCACACACGCTCTCGCCACTTACCGCCATGTACACGTCATGTATCTCGGCAACCTTCAAGTGGAAGCCTGGCGAGGGTGTCGGTCACGACCTGACTAACCACACAAGTCCCTAGTCCAGGTTTATCGCCTATTTGGGTTCCATCCGTGGGGAGATCCGGCTGGGGTGTCGCTCACGGCCCCAAACGATGTGTACAGGGTTCCCGCATCACCAAACGAGCGACCGGTACACCGTGCCATGTACCTACCGCGTCACAGCCCACCCCAAGGGTCAGCGCTGCGCACGACCTCCATGGATGGAACATGGCTCAACCCACCATGTACTCGTACATGGCCTCTTATCGCTACCTTTACCAAATCGTGTTCACACACTTAGCTCACACACAGTAGGACATGTTCATCACCCTTCCAATTCATCCTCGATGAATCAGACCTGACACAACTCTAAGCAATAGCAGGCATAACCAGAAGGCATGATTGAGTAGGCACAACATGGCTCAAACAACTCCTACTCATACTAGTGGGTTTCAACTATTTACTGTGGAAATGACAGGTCATGCAGTGGAAATGGGTTCAACTACCGCAGCAGGTAACAGTTGAAGCGTTGTTGTCCTAATGCAGTAAAGAGAGCAGGAGCGATAGAGTGGGATTGTATCGAAATGCTCAAAGGGGTTTTGCTTGCGTGGCACTTCTGAAGATAGTTATAGTTCTTCATCGGTGTCATCGAACTCATCGTCGGAACCACGTCTACTGAAAGGGGACAAACACCGGCAAACAAGAGAGAACACAATCAATGCAATGCGACAATATGTGGTATGATCATGACATCGCAATATGTTGTTAATTGAGCTAATGCAACTAGCAACCATATTAAATGAAGTTGGTTTGAACCAAAGGTTCAAATTCAAACTCCATATGTGATTATTTAATTGTCATTTGATTGATTTGACCTGATCAACATGTTTAACTTGTTCAAACATGCATGATAATGCCATAAACAGATTCCTTGAATTGTTCTGATCATTTTTCATATATAAATTATTTTCATTGGAGTTATAGATTATTTTCTGTGATTTTTAGAAGTTTTAGCTATTTTCTGAAATAAATAAATCATTTCTGATTTATTTTAAATCACAGAAAATAGTTACTACGTCAGCACTAGGTCATGCTGACATCAGCAAGTCAACAGGGGCTGGTCGTGTCAAACCTGACCTGTGGGTCCCACAGGTCAGTGTGACAATGCTGCCTAAGTCACAGACAGGTGGGCCCAGTCAACAGCCACGTCAGCAAAGTCAATGCTGACGTGTGGGTCCCACTTGGTTAAGAACTAAACTAAACGAAAATTACATTAAACTAAACGGGCATGGGGCCCACATGGCAGTGCCACTAGGGGTTAACTAATTAGGTGATTAGCACTTAACCTAAAAACCTAAACTAATTAAACAGAGGCCGGTCCCACGAGTCAGTGACTCAGGGGGAGTCAAACCCCTGGTCAGCCAGGTCAAACTGGCCGGTGGCTCGCCGCCGGCGATAGTGAGCACGGCGGAGGGGCTCGGGATTTGCATATGGTCGACCAATTCGACCGCCGTTTGGTCCTACGCATAGCTGGGGCTCGCGCGCATCTGGTAGGGCAAGCGGGAGGAGCTGGGGTGGCCGGAGCTCGTCGGAACGAAGCTCGCGGCGGCGTCGGAGTTCGAGCCAGCTCGGGTTTGGCGCTACAGCGGGCGGGCAAGCTCTTGCGGGCCACCTACATGATCTACGAGATCTCACGAACCCAACGGAGGCACGCACAAGACCATTTGGTCACCAGGGCTTCGCCGGCGACGAGGCCGTGCGGCGGCGGCTACTGTCAGCGAGGGGGCGTCAGCTACGGCGATCAAACGGCGGCGGGGTTAGGGGGAAGATGACCGAGGGCTCACCGCGGTCACGAAGAGCTGGTCAGTGAGCTCGTTGGAGGCCGAACGGCATCGGAGCATCTCCGGCGATCTGGAGAGCCGAAGGTTGAAGATGACGGCGTCGGCGGCGTTTGGCGGCGTTTGGTGTTGCGTAGCTCGGCGAGGAGGTCGAGGGCGGCACGGCGGAGCTCTAGGACACGTCGTTGAGGCGAGTGGGAGGCGGTGGCTGCGTGTTTTATGGCGGCACGGCTGCGGCTGCGTCGGCCATGGCGAGGAAAGGCGAGGGAGAGAGCCAGGGGGAATTGAGGCGTCGGCCTGATCTAGACGGCAGCGGGGAAGGTCGAGGCGGTGTCGACGTGGTCTGGGGGGCAGACAGGCAGGTCGCGTGGAGGCACGGCCGTGCGCGTGCACTGGCCACACGCCCTCGTGCCCACTGGCACGAGGAAGAAGATGCCCTTGTCCCTGGGCTGGGCCAGGAACAGGAGCTGGGCTGGCTCTGCTGCAGGTAAGAAGCCCAGGTAAGGTTCCACTCTATTTTTTTCTTTCTGTTTTCTGTTTTCTATTTCTTTTGTAACTTCGTGGCTTTTCTAAAAATGCTTAGGCACTTTCAAAAATCACCAAATAGCTCATGCCCACTGTTTAGCATATAACCAACATGGAACATTTCAGTTTAGGATTATTTGGACATTTAGAATAATTAGTAGTATTTAAATGCCCAAATGCAAATACTTTAAGATTTAATTCAAAAATCCAGAATGGTCTTAGAAATATGTGCAACATTTTTGGCAGAGGTTTTTAATCAATCCAAAAATGATGAACTTTTCCCAAGGGCATTTTGGGTTCATTGAAAAAGATTTTAATTTGACCCTAGTTGAATTCATTTGGTGCTAGGGTTTGAACATCCCCAATTTCAGTTTTTGAGAAATTTAAACATCATGCAACAGGCAAGTGCTATCCTAGGGAAAGGTAAAGCTAGGGATGTGACAACGATCCACATGCATATGAAGTTGACACTATTCCAAAATAGTGGGATTAACATTAACTAAAGTCACGACCTCTCCAAGCCCACTTTTATGAAAAAATTCATAAGATTGAACATTCTCCAAATATGTGGGATCTAAAGTTGACACTCTTCCAGACCCACTTACAATATTATTGCAAACATTATTATCAATCTCATATATATCATGGGGCTTAAATAAGTTTTCAAGATCGTAAGAAGCATCACCCCAATCTTGATCATTGCAACAAGTAGTGGGCATAGCAAAATAAGCATACCCAAGCTTAGGGTTTTGCATATCATTAGCACAATTTACATTAAAAGAATTTATAATAACATCATTGCAATCATACTTTTTATTTAAGGAACTATCATGAATCACTTTTTCTCTTAACAATTCCTCACAATTTTCAGATTCATGAATTTCAAGAAAATCCTCATAAAGATAATCTAGTGCACGCAACTCACTAGCAATAGGTTCAACATAATTGGGTCTCTAAAAGAGATTAGCAAGTGGATGAGGATCCATACTTTAGCAAGCGAAGATGCAAGCTAATTGATTGCACATGGCAACACAAGCAAACAAGAGGCAAGCTAACGGTAAACACACGGCAAAAGAAGGGCAAATAAAACGGCAAGGATGAAGTGGGGCAGAGGAAAACGAGAGGCAAAAAAATGTAATGCGAAGGATAAGGGTTGTGATAGGTACTTGGTATATGAATTTTGCGTAAGCCTCCCCGACAACGGCGCCAGAAATTCTTCTTGCTACTTCTCGAGCTTGCGTTGTATTCCCTCGAAGAGGAAAGGATGATGCAGCACAATAGCGTAAGTATTTCCCTCAGTTTTTGAGAACCAAGGTATCAATCCAGTAGGAGACCACGCGCGAGTCCCTCGCGCCTGCACAAACAAATAAGAACTCCGCAGCCAACGCAATAAGGGGTTGTCAATCCCTTTATGGTCACTTACGAAAGTGAGATCTGATAGATAGGATAATTTGATATTTTTGGTATTTTTGGATATAAGAACAGAAAGTAAAAGCATAAAAGTAAAGTAGACTGTAGATTGATATGTTGAGAATAGACCTGGGGGCCATAGGTTTCTCTAATGGCTTCTCTCATGATAGCGGAATTCTACGGTAGGTGAACAAATTACTATCGAGCAATTGATAGAAAAGCGAATACTTATGAGACTATCTAGGCATGATCATTATATATAGGCATCACGTCCGAAACAAGTAGACCGAAATGATTCTGCATCTACTACTATTACTCCACACATCGACCGCTATCCAACATGCATCTAGAGTATTAAGCTCATAAGAATAGAGCAACACCTTAAGCAAGATGACATGATGTAGAGGGATAAACTCAAACAATATGATATAAACCCCATCTTTTTATCCTCGATGGAAACAATACAATACGTGCCTTGCTGCCCCTATTGTCACTGGGAAAGGACACCGCAAGATTGAACCCAAAGCCAAGCACTTCTCCCATTGGAAGAACTATAGATCTAGTAGGCCAAACCAAACCAACAATTCGAAGTGACTTGCAAGGATATTATAATCATACATAAAGAGTTCAGAAAAGAACCAAACATTTCTTATAGATAATCTTGATCATAAACCCACAATTCATCGGATCTCGACAAACACACCGTAAAAAGCGATTACATCGAATAGATCTCCTCGAAGACCGAGGAGAACTTGGTATTGAGATCCAAAGAGAGAGAAGAGGCCATCTAGATACTAGCTATGGACCCGAAGGTCTGTGATAAACTACTCACAACTCATGGTGAGGCGATGATGATGATGTAGAAGCACTCCGTGATAAATCCACCCTCCGGCGGAGCTCCGGAACAGGCCCCAATATGGGATCTCACGGGAATAGAAGGTTGCGGTGGTGGAACTAGGGTTTTCTCTGTTGTTCAGATGGTTTCGGGGTATGTAGGTATATATATAGGAGGAAGGAGGGCACCGTGGGCCAAACGTGGGGCTCACGAGGCAAGGGGGCGCGCCCTATAGGGGGGCGCGCCCCCCACCCTCGTGGACGCCACGTGTGCCCTACTCCGTGGTTTTCAAGTCTCTCGTGCGTATTTTGCTCCAAAAATATCTTTCCCGAAGTTTCATTCCGTTTGATATTCCTTTTCTATAAAACCCTGAAATAGGCAAAAAAACAGCAATATAGACTAGGCCTTTGGGTTAATAGGTTAGTCCCAAAAGTAATATAGAAGTGTATAACAAAGCCCATTAAACATCCAAAACATCATAAATAATAGCATGAAACAATCAAAAATTATAGATACGTTGGAGACGTATCAGCGTGCTGGAGCATGTGCTCGTCCTGCTCTTCGTACGCTGCGTGCATAGACGCGGCTCCACCAGCTGTTCGCATGCTTGGCAATGTGGCGGCATCGCAAGGAGGGACCATAGACGATGTGAGCAGGCGTGCCTTTGGCTTGGCGGGGACATGGCGGTGATGGGCAAGAAATTGTTGGCCGAAGCAGGCGGGCGCCGGCATGCGCAACAGCGGCGGCGGCATATTGATGAGTGCGCGTATGGGAGCTTAGTTTAGTTTTATATAGGGTTGGTCCAACTTAAAAGAAAACCGTACTAGTACACGTAAACATTAGACTTAAGCAGCGCTTTTATTAGTTACCACAACCATGATATGGAATCCTATGCAAGCGCGTGAACCGCTGTCGCGCGGTCGATCGAACGGTGCGTCACCATGTCGCGCTCGAAGGACATCCACCGAACCTTTTTGTGTGTGTGAAAACAATCCCCGAATATTACTCAACATTTTTTCCGGGAAAAGTTCTTGTTGCTACAATATTTCCATATATTTGAATTTAGCTCTAGTTCATTTTAATTTGGATTCGGACGTTTTAGGTGCGCCCTAGTTTTTTTTAGTACTGATTTTGTGTGTGTGACTGAGAGAGAACGTGTGTATCTGTCCATATGTGTGTTGTGGCGGAAGGGCAATGTGGAGACGGTGTGCGTGTGATAGAGACATAGAGAGGTGTGAATATGCAAATGATCATGCATGAGTGAGACATAGACAGATGCCGATACGTTGTGTATACATGAGAGAACGGTCTTCCATTTTACTTGTGTGTGTGTGTGTGTGAGAGAGAGAGCGAGAGAGGAGCATCCATAACACAACAACCATCTCTCTCGATTCGTCCGTCCCTCGCACGATCACATGTAACACATGCATCAACGCGCACATTTTGACACCCTCACCCGTCCCCTGCCCACCTCAAGGCCCGCACATCACTCTCTATCTCGCACGCACAATCTCTTCGTGAATACCCTATTTAGCAAGTAGTTTTCTATCACATACACACACATTTCTCTCCTTAGGTTTTCTCTCAATATATGACACACACACACACACACATCACACATCACACACACACCCTTTCCCCCGAGCACACAATTCATCCCCATCCAAGGTTATATGGCAGCCACTCTCGCTTGTGCTTCTCCGCACCCCAGCATGCCCAACACCTCAATCTTCAAAGAGGGCGTCGAGGAGATCGAAGACGGCGACCACACTGTGCTAGAGAATGCGGGGCCATTTGGAAGCAGGATGATGTGACGACGGCTCACTGACTCCTCCCCCACCCTCTCTCTCTCACACACAAAATTACCAATGCCTCTCTGCCCCGCACAAATTTATCAATCCCTCAACCCACGAGATCCTTCCCCTCGTGTCCATGTTTTTCCAGCTCTCTCATCAAACCTGTTGTCTCTTCTCCTTCCACATGTATAGAATCCGGATGCACACACATCTCACGTATATTACATGTCTCCATCTTTCTCACAGACCTAACTTCTTCCTCTCTCTTACTCTCTCTAGCTATCTCCCTCTCTCTGTTTCGTTAGGTTTGTCTCCTACTCTCTCGTTCACATACATACAATCTTTCCCGCCCTATCTACTCCATCTTCGCAAGCTCTCTCTATACGTTTCATTCACACATTAGGATATGTTCAAAATGTTGCTTTTATAATGGCTGATGTAGAGTTATTGTTGGTTTTGTTGCATCCTACAAAGTAATAACTATAAAATGCATTTTGATTGTCATTTGACTGGGATTATGCGAGTTTGAGCATGTTGTGAAGTACTATAGACCTATATATCTTGGAATTCGACAATGATTGTAACTATTGAATTGTATAGACCATTACCTTCGAAGTCAGTAGCCTAATATATTTATTTGACAATTTCACCAAATGATTAATTCACTACATACTAGGAAAACAAATGTGTACACCCTCCGTTTTTATTTATGTCTACGTATTAGCATTGGTCAAAGTCAAGTTTTGTAAAGTCTCAGAAAGTTTATAACAAAAAATATTAACATATACAATAACAAATAAATACCATTAGATTCATTATTGAATGTACTTTCACATCATACATATCTGTTATGGTAAATTTTTTATATTTTTCTATAAACTTGGTCAAACTTTAGGAAGTTTGACTTTGGTCAAACCTAATATGCATAGTTTACTAGTACTACTCGCTAGTTTCTTAGCCGAATCACCCAACACACCACACGGGGAGTTCAGTGTCACATAATTTTGAGGTCGGCGGGAAAATCTCCCTGACCCTAATTCGAGCAGTGGGAAGTTACCATCATAGCCTTCGGAACAGGCCGACTGATGACGGTTGGTAGGGGGCTGTTTTCGTAACTTCAGGTTCACCCTACCCAGCCAACCCTACCCCAGCACCCAGAGTAGTACACCTGAATACTCCCCATTTTCTATCCCCACTACAAAATAGACTTCTCCACGGCACCGCGGCCTTCCTGCTCCTCCCCTTCTACATCGGCGCACTCGTCCACCGCAGCGCATCTGCCTCATCGACGACATCGTATGCCGCACTGGAGTCGGTCCACCGTCATCGTCGTACATGGAGCCTCTTCCCCGGCACCGTCTTCCACTGTCTCGGATCTGCTTCCTGGAAGCCAATGCCAAGCGCAGAAGCACCACCGTCGTGTACAATGAACTGACTCCCGTTGCCGACCATGACTCACAGAGGCCGCCGCGACCATCGTTCTCCTCATCGATTAGTAATGTGTGTATTGAATCACTTAGCAATACATGTGCAGTTCCAATTTTGTTCATACCTACCCTTCAAATTTCTTGGGTGCTATTGTTCCCGTAAAAGTAATTGGTTATAGCCTCCATTGTCCACGTCGCTCCTGTATCACACTGTGCTTGGGTAGGTATTTCATCTGCAACCAGTAGTGTGCCATATGATGGATAGTTTTTTAGAAGTAGCAAGATGCCCATGTGTTGCACGCATCAAGATGCATTTGTATGAGTAGTTTATCTTGTGGGAGAAAAGGATGAATGAGGGAATGCCTTATTTGCAAATGCGGAGAGGGGTGTCGGTATCTTTTTGCAAAATTGCCACAGTTTCCTTCCTATCCATCGAATATAAATCAAATGGCCTATATTGCAGGATGGCAGGAACACCATCATCACCAACTCTGTTTTTTAGAAGATTAGGTAAAAAGTAGAGAAAAAATAGAGTAGAGAAGTAGAGATAAATATTAAATATAAAATAAATATAAAAGTAGAGAAGAGAGTAGAGATAGCAGAGACGTCGGGAAAGGATTGTGCGCGCGCGGGAAAAAGCGGGCGAGCGTGCGCAATCCTATCCCACCGCTCCCTAGTTTTGGCGCGCGGCATCCGGCGCACGCTTTTTAAAATCCAACGCCCTCCCACCGCTCCGTGCCTTGCCACCGCTCTCTCCCCGCTATGTGCGTCGCCACCGCTCTCTCCCTGCTCTTTCTCGCCTCGCCGCCACCACGCCACCATGCCGCCGCGTCGCTGGGAAACTTGGGGATACCGCGGCGTCCGCGCGCGCCCCTCCGGCGGCTTCTCCGCCGAGATCCGGTTCCGCGGGAAGCGCCTCGGCCTCAGCAATTTCGACACCACCAGCGAGGCCTCCCGCGCGTACGACACGGCGGCGTGGCGCCTCCGGTGGCCTCATAGAACATTGAACTTCCCCAATGTGTCGACGCGGGAGCTAGCACAGGAGCTCGCGCCTCTACCGCGGCTTATCACCGACGAGGATCGTCGCGACAACCGGAGGCGGGAGCACCATCTCGGAATCGCTGAGATGAACGAGGAAGCCATGGCGTTGTGGCGCCAACGCTTCCTGCAGGACATCATCAACGAGCATGAGTTCTATGAGCAAAGGAGGGCGGAGAGGGATAAGAGGAGGGCGGAGCGAGCCGCCTATCGCGAGGACAAGCGTAGGAAAAAAGCGGACGGTCAATTCAACATGAGGCTAGGAGCAGCATCGCCCTGCGAATCCAACGACGATCGGTATCTTCAGTCCTACAGTCAGACGTCGGAGGTGGACAACACCGAGGAGGAGTCAGACGACAAGGAGTAGTTGAATAATCTATTTTTTATCTATATATGTTGAGAACTATCCTCTACTCTCTGTCTCTACTTCTCGATCTCAGCACTGTAACCGCTTTTTCAAAGCACCGCGCATTGCGATTCTGTTGGAGATGCTCTAACATGGTAGACAGGTGCTTTAATGTTGCCCACAAGATGCGCGAGTATTACTAGTAGTATATTTTTCTAGCCATGTTGAGATTTTAAAACCACGAGTGCGAACATGCAGAGAAGCAATGAAGACCAAACACGGGATATTGGGGACATCTTCAAGGAGCGTGGCAAGTTAAAGAGGAGCTGCACCGAACCTGTAAAATGAGCTTTGGTAAGTAACACTCTTTCAATTAGTTTCGTTTAGCCTCGTGTTCTTCGATGTGTATATGTTGTAGTTTCTGTTTCTCTTAAGCTTCGTGTTCTCCGATGTGTCATAAGAAGAGTCTTAATCGTCCTAATGCTTTCGTTTTTAGCTTGATGTAGGAAGTGGGTGTTCTCACCTTGTAGTCTGTTTTTATATTTTTTCCTTTTGAATTCATTTCTCCCAGTTCTGTTTATCTGACTTCTACTAAATGGATCTGGGTTGCTCTGAGTAATTATCTAAAAAAGAAGTAACTTCATGTCAAGATGCAATTCCTGCAAGGAGGGAAGTATGGTCAACCTCGAGATCATGTTTCCAGAATGAGGTTGGATTACACACAAGGTGCCAGTTCCCTAATGATGCTGGATTAGACACAAGCACTACAAGAAATATGTCAACTTATGACCTTTTGTTAGTGACCCTGGAAGAATTGGTCATAGATCTATGACCATTTCAGACCAATTGGTCAAAAGCTGTTCGGGGGGCTCCAAACCCTAAACTATAACGACCATTTTGGTCAGAAAGGTCATAATTTCCTTACACGAAATGGTCACAAAGCAGATAGCACTGGTTCGCTGCCTTATTTCTAGCTGTTCATGACCAATATAGATGGTCATAACCTTGAAAATTGTGGTGGGTTGCTACGACTAGCCGCCACCTCATCAGTTTTGCCTATGTGTCATGTCCATGTGGCAGTTTTTGCCCTAGGTTGTGAAGCAACCTATATTTCTGTCATTCCCAAAATTCCCCAAAAAATCTCATAAATTCTTTGGGTCATATCTTCGTCAAATATGTAAAAAACCTTCCTTGCCTAGTTCAAAAATAATTCAAAAATATTCATTTTCCTATTATGTTCAAAAAACACTTTGTGAAGGAAGTACCACTTTGGCATGTCCAAATGGTATCCATTTTCTACAGTGCTTTCCTATGCCCAAATAACTATCCTCCACCAAATGCCAGCTCAATCCATTCATTATTTTGAGCCCATCTTCAACATTCGTATTTATGTCCAGTGTGGTACTTTGCAAAGCAAGTACCACCTAGACTCCTCCTTTTGAGCTGAAAATTTGTGAAGACGGTCTTCTTAGTAACTGATCATCCTCAACCAAAATTCACGCCCATTAGCCATGTGCATTTTCCGTACCGCTAATAAAACACTTGGCTGCTAATTCATGTTTGAGCATCGATCGGTCTCCTCGTGAGAATCTAATGTTGTAATTTTCTTCCTAGCACCTACCTGGGGAGTGGACAACCCACTAGACATGCCTAGGCCGCCCAGAACACATGGCAACGCCACAGTCACGCGGTGACCACGCAGCGGGCATGCGAGTTTACGCGCTCTAGAGTTGGGGCCCTCGACCACTGCCCAAACCTCGACGTATCGCCACCAAACCATGTATTTATGATTAAATAGGTACTTATGTACCTAGAAATGATTTTTGGAAAAAATAAATAGCAAACTATGAGGCAGCCGCAGTTCAAATTTGACCCGCTTCCAGCTGAATCGGCGGAAATTTGTCTTTTTCATGAGAGGTGGATCAAAACTTTTTACACCCAAACATTTGGTCAATTGTGCATTAAATATGGCCTAGTATTTTATAAAAATGATTTGGTCAAATTTTGCAACAATTATTTGGGAGGTTCTTCACAAAAAAACCTCCTTTTGGGCACTCGAAAAATGGAAAATGAATTTTTCGTCCAAAGAAAATGAAAACTTCCTTAAGCAATATTGTTTGCCATTCCAAGATTCACCCTTGTGCACAATATGAGATCATTTGAACAAACTATGCCATGAATGTGGCCATAGGATTGATCATTTGGCTTGAAAGCTATGAATCTTCATGCATGATAGCTCATTTCTGAGAACACTTTTTTAAAAGAATTGCCGTATTACAAGTTTATTATTTTTCCTGGTAACTTGGTCATATATAATGACACCATGCGAAGGTGTTCCAATTTTTTGAATTTTTTTGAATTTTTTATGCCCGTTTCAAAATGCGGTCAAAACAGCGGGAATGACCGTTCCTAGCTAGTGGTTGAATCTTGGAATTTTTTTGGTGTTTCTCTGATTAAATAGATACTTATGTACTTACAAATGATTTTTGGAAAAAATAAAGAGCAAACTACGAGGTAGCTACAGTTCAAATTTGACCCGCTTCCAACTGAATCGGCGGAAATTTGTCTTTTTCACGAGAGGTGGATCAAAACTTTTTACACCCAATCATTTGGTCAATTGTGCATTAAATATGACCTAGTATTTTATAAAAATGATTTGGTCCAATTTTGCAACAAATATTTGGTAGGTCCTTCACAAAAAATATCATTTTGGGCACTCGAAAAATGATTAAAAATAGCTAGAAAGATCAGAAATGCATACAAATTGGTATTTATCCATAAAATGTTGTCTAACTCTAGTGAAAATTTGTGTGGTTCCCTTTTGCAAAATATTTTCGATAGCTACTTCACAAAATCCATCTATTTTTAGTACTTAGAGATACTTTTTAAAATTACTGGTTTTCCGAACCAATCAGGACTCTTCCCACGGATCGATGACATGGCGCCCATCCATCCATCCATCCATCTCACCATCCCACATCCATCCATCCATCTATCTACAGAAAAAAATAAAGAAAAAATGAAAAAGACCACCCCCACCGCAACCCAAACCCTAGCCCCCATCCATCCATCCATCCACCCCCACCGCAACCCAAACCCTAGCCCCCATCGCACCCCTCCTCCCCCCATCTCCTCCCCGCCGCCTCCCAACCAACCTTGCCGTACACCACACCCACAGCGGCGACCCACCGGCGCCCCACCTCCTCCGCGCGCCGGCGGCCCTTCCCCTCCTTCCCTTCCCTCATCT
>LR738712.1:94057002-94166322 GCA_902687465.1 Secale cereale
TCATCTCCGCGCGCCGGCCACCCTTCCCCTCCTTCCCTTCCCTCATCTCACAGCCAAAACCTCGATCCCCACATCGCACCCCTCCTCCCTCCTCCCTCCTCCCAATCTCCCCGACGACGCGGGCGGGTGCGCGGGCCTCGACCCGCGGGGCTCGGCGAACGCTGCGACCGCGAGGCAGGCGGAGAGCGAGCGAGCAGCCGGGCCATGGCGGCGATCGCGAGGGGCAGCGTGCGGGAGATCCGGGCGGCCGACGTGGAGGCGGCCGGGCTCGCCGCGGCCGACGCGGTGACCTTCCTCACCGTGCTCCGCTCGGCGACCGGGAAATACGGCGGCGACGCGGCCGCCGTGTGGGCGGCGGTCGTGGCGGCGGGGGTGCTGCGGCCGGACCACCCGCACGCGCTCCACCAGCTGGTCTACTACTCCGTCTACGCCGGCTGGGACCGCGCCAAGCGAGGCCCGCCGCCCTACTGGTTCCCCTCTCCGTAAGTCTCGCCGTCCGCCGTCCATTTTTTTGTTGCAAATACAACTGAACAGGGGTTCTCTCCCAGCGCTTAATTTGCTACCAACTGTTTGATCCAATCGGGTAGTGGCACCAATCAATGGCTAATCAATGGTGAGAGTGACTGCTAGTCTGTTTCCACCAACCAGTTCAGCTTATGGTTCCATTTAACCCAGCATTTAGCGTGACAACAAAAGTAAGATTCAGTACTATTTTGATCCTAGCTTATAACTGGTCTGTGGATTTCACACCATCTAACAATGCTATGTAATAGGACGATCAGTGTATATATAATTTACTTCATGACACATTTATTCACAAACTTTGTTCACTAGATCCACATTTATTCACGCGGGCGGGTGTATATGTCAAGACGCATTTGTGTAGTTTTAACACACTTAAGTTGAATCATTCTACCCCTAAATACCTGTATCTGATAATATACCCAAAGTGCATTCTGAGGGCTGTGTCAGTGTCTATAACTAGGATTGTGTTACCAATGGATGCCATTTTAGGACAGTAAAACTGAGCCTAATCCCAGCCCTCTCACTCCTCCTTCATTTTTGGCCGTCCGTTTTAGTAATTGAGGTGTTTCTGACTGTCGGATCTGCTGCCCAACATACATTGCGCTGTTTGAGCTGTGTATGTATATACTACTACAATAGCCAGAAGCAATCCATTTTATTAAATGCATTATGGTTAGGATTTAGTCATGGCATGACCTTGTTGTTTTTTTTAAAATCTGGTTGCAAGTTTACTATTTTTTCAGAACCATCATCTTACATTTTCTTGTTTCATGTACAGCCTGCCAAAAATGGCTAACTCTCTGCCTAGGAGGAGAAGCACCACCTCAGGTTTGTCAATTGCTCCTCCCCTTCTATTCTCATCTTCTTCTCCATCTCTGCATTTGATCCATGCAAATTTTTGCAGGTTGCTCTGATCTAGTTGTGTGAAGGGGAACAAGCAAGGCCAATCTACCATTGCTGTTGTGCTCCCCTTGTACGATCTTTTGAAGGACAAGTTGGTCCATAGGTCCTCCTCCCCTGCCATCTCTCTTTGATGCATAGATAGGTTCAGTTTTCTTTTGTTCTCATTCTAGTTTAAGCATTAGCAGATTCTAGTAAGTGTCTATGTATTCCTCTCGTGCTCATAAGCCAGAACATGTAATCTCTCAAGTAAAGTAACCAACTATAGCAACATGGATAACAATGAACCATCATGTGAAGGGCTAAAATCATCTCAATGGGACAGAACATTAGTTGGTTATCTTATAGCTCAAATGCATTAATAGTGAATAATTTCTATTTTTGATAGTAAACATTGGGTGACATGGCAAACAAAATTTCCTGCAGCATACTGATTGTTAAATCACTAAACATCTTATATGAAGCAACACTTATCTTGCAGACATCTAATATGCAATTCGAATAACATGTGAAATACTAATTTTATTTTTTTAGTTGCATATGTCATTCGTGCATCGATTCCTTTTATGATGTACCAGCTCCCTAATCATGTTTTAGTCTTCGGGTTGGTATGTTAGGAGAACCTAGGCGTGCTATGTGGGGAAGCAAAGAAGCAGCTCACAACTCCGGCCTACAACTCTAGATGAAGGCACCGCGACGACACATCATGCTACTCCCTTGGAAGGTCGGCTCCTGGACCAGTGTGTGCTCTGCTGCGCGGTGTATTTATATTTGGCATGTAGTCTCCAGCAGTGACCTTATATTTACGCTTGTCTAGAGGAGAACACCACCTGGGACTTGGTGGCTGACATTGAGAAGGTCAGGCAGCACCTCAACATTCCAGAGTGGCAGGCAACTGCAAATACATCTTCTTTTGTCAAATGCAACATATACCCAGCTGTAAAGAAACCACTTGAAGAAAATATTTAAGAGAGCTGGGCACTTTGTGTAGATTTTCTTGCATTTGTGCATAGCTATTGATCATGAATGTTGCAATGCAAGTTATTAAAAGAATGATGATACCTCTTAATGCCTTATCTTTTCAGAAACTAGCTATCTAGTCAAGCATTTCTTTTTAAGTTCGATACTAGTGTTATTGTTGGAGATATATAGTGGAAAACAACATCTAGAGTGGTATAGATTGTTTCAGTCCATGATATGCTTATTATTGAATTAGCTGGTCCTAAAGAATGTTCCGCCTAAGCTTTGCTTAGTGGCTGTTTCCAACTACTTGAGTAAGACCTCTGAGATAACTCACTTGTGGTTAATTAGTGGCTCTATCGTTTGTGTTTCTACATTCTTTTTTCCTAGGCATCATTCATGGTTGTCTAGCAGTCGAGATACTTCTGGTTCCATTTAGTATATGCAGGTAGCAACAGCTTAAGTTTAATGGAGTTGTTGTTACTCAGTGCCTACTTCGTTAGAGTTTACTTTGGTCATTATATATATATATATAATCATGGAAAAAAGTAAGAGGGCAATTCAATTTCAGAGAGAAAGAGAGAAAGATACGTACATGTATGGTTCAGGCAATGATTTATACATGTATTCTTGGACTGCACCATGGATGAGCATGTCTTGTTCAACTAGAAGAATTTATTAATTGAAAAGAACTAACTCCAACAAGTGATACGTGCAGGTACTCGTGTGGTGAGAAGAAACCTCTGGCTGATCATCAGGGACATGGCGCCCCCTCACCCCGTGCATTTGGTGGCTCGCAGCGGGGACTTGGATTGCATCCGGAAGCTGCTTGCGTGGGGAGCTGATCGGCCCCAAAGGGACTCTGCTGGGTGAGAACTAGATCCCTGCCATGGTCTTGCCTTACACATTGTTGGTCTGCTGAATTTTGTGCTATGAGGTCGCTGTCAATAGTTTCTCTTGCCCAACGCATGATCACATTAACTTAGTTTTATACAAATGCTAGCAGGTACTAAAATCAATCCAACTCTGTAATCTGAAAGTTACCAGTGTTCTAAAATGTCTTGCACTGGTAGCCTTGCCTGGTTCATGTAACAGCTACCTTGCCTGGCACTGGTAGCCTGGTACTATTATGCTATACTATTATACTATCTGTATGTTTTTCACTGCCCCTTTAAGGTAAATGACAACATTGAAAATGGCTCAAACCTGAAGTACTTTAAATAGATTGTCGTTTTAGTTAAATGTTGTTTATTATAAATCCAGTTTGTACTGATAAACTTGCACAGTCTCTGCCTATTTATAATGTTAAATTTTGTTCGATAAATTCACTTTTTACTCATAAAGTTGTATAGAGCACAACACAGTCTCTGCCTTTTGTTATACTGATAATTGTTGTTTAGTTGCAATTCCTAGTTGTAATTCCTTTCACACCGTACAATTGTATAGATACAGTCCCATGCACAAGTGATATTCATGTCCAGCCAAATGATATTTTGTGCTTTCCAAAGTGATCTGTACCCAACTGCTTGTATACTTGTTCTGTATTTTGTTCTTAACTGTAGATTTCCTCTCACAGTAGCTCCATGCAAAAGAAGGTTGAAAGGAGCAGGATAGTTTGTGACTGCTATAGAAGGACTGAAAGAGGTCCAGGTTGAAGAAGATTGACAGAAGCAGTAGAGCTTGTAATTGACTGAAGTAGGTCTGTGATTGCCATTGTATTTGTGTTGTATGATGTATCCGTCTTTACCCACAAAAAAATGTATCCACGTTGTAATACTGTGATTGCCATTCTGGCTACTATTCCAAGCAGTGTTTTTTGCCAGTGCTGATTTAGATATTGGTTACGTATACGGTGAAATGAAATCTGAAGAACTTGACCCTGACAACTGGGTCCCATTAATAGAAACTGACAATTGAGGCCCATCTTTCACGAAAAGGAAAAACTGAAACTCTTGAGCCAAGAAGGCCATGACCCAACAATAAAAAGGCCGAATTGTTGGGCTTGACCCATGTACCGAACAGAATTCATAGGAAAAAATATATAAATGGGCTGAATTAATGGGCTCGGCCCATATAGACACCTAATCGGACTGGGCTGAATCTTATCCACGTCAGCTTGCCACGCTGGATCCTACGTGGCCAGAGGAGGTTGCCAGTGACCAAAAATTTGGTCGTAGAACCAACGACCTTTTTCATATCACAAAAAAGGTCGCTATAGTCAGTTTATGACGGCCAGCTTTTGACCTTATGTTTTTGGTCACAAAAAGGTCACAAATGGAAATTTGTGACCATTCAGTGACCAATAGTGGTGGTCACAAGTTGACATATTTCTTGTAGTGAATGTGCAAATTCCTAGATGATGCTGGATTACACACAAGCCAGGTGGAGTCGTCAGCTATTCGTGTCCTCGTGGCTCTAGTAAAGGCTGAAAGAAAGCCTGCAACAGCCCTTGAGAATGTAGCTGAGTTCCTAAAGAAGCGAACAGAGAAATCAGATGCGGGTGTATAAACCTATCTAGAGGCTAGTCGATAAATTTTTGTGAGAGAAATACGAGTCG
The DNA here is from genome assembly GCA_902687465.1 of Secale cereale. Taxonomy (NCBI): domain Eukaryota; kingdom Viridiplantae; phylum Streptophyta; class Magnoliopsida; order Poales; family Poaceae; genus Secale; species Secale cereale. Next base: position 94,061,945 of record LR738712.1, read on the forward strand.
GGGTGCAAAAGCGAGTATTTTGTGCGTGTGTGACAGAGACGGTAGTCGGGAAGGGGAGTGGAAGCAGGAGTTGTGTGTGTGTGTCAGAGAGAGAGAGAGAGAGAGGGGAGGAGTTTGTCTGATCGGTAAACAAATGAATAATGTTAGTCTGGGATGGAGACGAAAAGGAGACCGCAACAAATGTTGTGTCTACAAGAGAGAGAGAGAGAGAGAGAGAGAGAGAGAGTAATTTTAGTGGTATGATTCATATCTAGAGACATATAGGGTGCGTGAGAGAATCCCACAGAGAGAAAGACAAAGTGAAAGACGAGTGGAGACAGTGTGTGTGGCGGTGAAAAAGAAAGCTTAGGTACCTAGTGATACGAGAGAACAGTAAAGACGTGAGAGATAATGAAAACCGTGTAATGTATAATGATAGGGAGAGTGTGACACTTCTCAAGGGAGACGTCGAGAGACCATGTTTGCGAGGATAGGAGAAATATGAAGTGAGCGTGCGTGTGAGCTTGAGAAAAGAGAGTGATAGCAACATGAAGGAGCATGCATGCGAGAGAGATGGGCATGAAAGAAGTGAACATAAAATGAATTCCAATATTTGAATTCGAGATGATGATACAGGTAATCCATACTCGAACCAAAATTGATCTATCAAACATGCATAATCATTTGAATTCACGCGCATCTATGTTATTTAATATGTAGATATTACTGATCCATACATTTTAGTAGAACATAATTTGGTTTAATTTTTTGATTTCAACCTTATGATTTTGAGATCATTGTATTTGTAAATCATATTATACATATAAAGGAGCACAATTCTTTGTTGTGCTTTTGAAAGTATATATAAAAAATGATGTATATATAATTTTATTCCAATCGAAAATGGATCCCACCCGAAAAAAATAGAATACAAACGGGATTCGAATTGAGTTGGCACGGTAAAGTCGCAGTAACCGCTCGAAACCAAAATCCGCGAGATGGAAATTACTACTACCTATCCCTGCCACGCAAAGCCTATCTGCTCGATTTCTATAGGTTTTGATAGGGGTAGATTTGTAATTTCACTCAAACGTGACATAACAGCCTCTCACCCGGATTCATACACGATGGGCGCCAAAACACGGTGTGTCCTCCGCCGAAATCGACTCCCTCCCATATTCATACATGATGGGTGCCAAAAACAAACTCTCGTCGGAAAATATTCGGTGTATGCAAGATTACCGTCCTATCCCCAACCGACTAATATTGCTGTGATGTAGGAAATTTGAAACGGGGGCTAAGTTTGTAAATTTCCTCGCATTTGAGACAAGGGCGCCCTGCAGACATGGTTCCCCCTTTCTCTCCACCTCCATTTCCCCATTCGTACTCAATGGGCGCCAAAACACCCTCTCCACCCTAGCCTCCTCCGTCCGCCAACCCATCCACCGATGTCCTCCTCCACCATGCTGGAGCTGACACCCAGACGCCGCCGTCCATTACAAGAGATCGACCTCTCTCATCCACGGCTTCGGACCAGGATCCTTGCATCCCGTCCTCTCGCTTCATCCCCGCTGTCGTCCACCTTGCCGGCGCCGCTCCTACGACTGTCTCGTCCACCACGCCCCGCCGCCACCGTCTAGCCTCCTAGATCTGCTTCGACGCCGCCCACAGCCGTCGCTACCGCAGCACCGTCAAATTCTCAGCAGATGCATACACGGCGCTGCACCAGAGGCGGTACTCTTTCATATCTGCTCAACTTATTTATCGCAACAAGAAAATAGATCGCCACCATTTTACTCTAATTTCTTGTCCATCACTTACTTGCTAGTTGAAAGCAAACATTGGTTGTGAAGTTTCCTTTGTTCGGTTTGCACCTTCAGATCCGCCATTGCACGCTCAACACTATACTCCCAATGCTTATGGTTTTCACCTTTTATATTCCACACTAGTTAAATCGCAGTAGACTAAATTTCAAAATTGGCTCGGTAGATTTTTCACAGCTCGCCAGAGTTCGCTGGTGCGAACGAAGGGGCTCGGGTGGGGACTTTGTTTATGGGGGGAGGGCGGTAGTGGGGCCTTGCTGAACATAGAAAACTCGACGCGGGTGGGGGCGGGGGCGGGGATGGGGGTGGGGTTGGCAGAGGAACACATGCGGTGGGGGCCGATGGTCCGGCCGGCGGCCCGTGCGGTGTTCTGTATGGGAAGAATCAGAGATGAGGAAGAAGAAGGGTTAGGAGATGTAGGATCTTCATCCAACCGCCTGAGATGGTCGACTAACCCAAATGACAAAAGTCACGCGACTTGCATGAAGACATGCCTTTATATTCAGTACCATCATCGTACCTGCTTAGCACTACCCCTGAATCCATCAAGCTAAACAACGTGCCACTCATAATTCCAAACTTGTTGCTCAAGTACGAATCTGATATGATGCTAATATTACTAAAATAGATAACATTTAATTGGTCAGCTAATGTTCCTACTTTACTTTCGAAAAAACACGTGCACCACATATAGAGAGACATCAGGGAGTTGCTTTCTTAATGCGCTCTGGTTCATCATGTGTGGGCACTGCGCAATGAGCATTTTATTATCCAAAATCTGCTTGCTCTTCTTTAGCATGTTCCTCTTCCGTTCTTCTTTAATAATTACTCTCTCTGTTCCTAAATACAAGTCTTTGTATAGATTCCACCATGGACTACATATGGAGCAAAATGAGTGAATCTACACTCTAAAATGTATCTGGATACATGTGGATGTGATCCATAGTGGAAATCTCTACCAAGACTTATATTTTGGAATGGAGGGAGTATGATAGTAGTACAATATGTTCCTTGTAGTGAAGATGAGCAGGGGCATTTGCAGTGTTGAGGTCTATATGGTCGGTTTGTATGGACACTTTGAACTCTTCGGGCCTCTTTGATTCGTAGGATTTTGTAAACATGGGAATATGATTTGTATTGGCCTGCCCACTTGAATCCTATAAGAATAGCAAGGAAATGCGGGGAGCTGTGTCGCCTTTGAGAGTTACACTGATAATAACAGTACCGCAACTTCAGTTGAAGAGAGCTAGTATCCGAAGCCTTTCTAGCCGTACCAGCAATACTAGCACATATATTCCAGCAATTTCCACTTTGCTGATTTTACTCCGATGCTTACGGTTTTTCCATTATATCTACACTATGATCTGTGTAGCTGCTTTGTGCCGCACTAGCAGTAGTCCACTCTTGAAGCTAAACACCACAATGACTTACAAAATTGGCACCAAGGCATTGAGTGCTATTCTGGATGCAATGAAACTCATACGCTCCCCACCTGTTGATTCTTGTTCGGAATATGATCCTATTGACTATTCAAACCTCGAGGAGTCAAAGGCAGATGGCATGTCCTGTTCACCCATAAAGGTGCCTATTCTAATTTGGCAAGGTTTTATTGATTGCGCGTATCTTGCATACGTTGTCTTGCATTCCTTCTACTTTGTTGCACCGCCATCTGCTTAGTTTACTCATCATATATGTAGAGATGCCATGCCCATCCATTATCAATACATATTCCATCTGTCATCATACCATGTTTTTCCACTCAAATGTTGTTCTTCTGCATCAGACATCAGAAAGGAAGAGGGTGTCGGTGTACTAAGGTAGGGGTACCTCAGTACCCCAACTTGTGCATGGGCAGTAGCAGTTCCCGCGGCAGGGCTTACCACGTGCTCGCCGGAGACCTTTCTGATCCATATAAAGCCATTCAAAAACAAAGTATACAAGACAGAAGATCAAGGCCCCGGCAAGTGGAGCTTGCCGGGAAGGCCGTCCCAGGCTCAAGTTTACTTCATCAACTCAAGACCCTAGCAAGAGGTGCTTGACAGGAAGGTCAGAAGATTACCTTTCAGAAGACATGCCCCGGCGTAGCATGCGCCCCGGCAGGGCCCGGGGAGCGGCAAGCTCCAGGGCCCCGACAAGGTCAAGGCCCCGGCAAGGTGCTTGCCGAGGGAGAGTTGCGCTGTGTGCCCGCGCTCCAGCTCATCGAACCACGCGTCGCCCTGGGGCCATTCCAGGGACGCGTGGCAGATGGCCGTGCAGCCTGGGGGACACGGTGGCACTACACGGTGACGAAGCTACCGCCGTGGCAAATGGAGACGCAAGGGCGGGCTCTTTTGGGGTCGACGGCGACGGGCATTTAATGCTCTTGTCCCCCACTATCAAAGTAGGTGATGACCACTGTTCATCCACTGTTCCCGCACTGTTACAACTACCACCACAATTACATTTTTACCCCTTCTTCTACGTTGACACCTGTCGGTGACCCCTTGGGCTATAAAAGGAGGCCCATGCACAACGTAGAAGGGGTTCGGAACCTAGATCGCTCATTCGCTCGGTGTAGCTAGTTCTTCAAGCTCCCGAGCTCCAACACTCAATACAATCAAGCAGGAGTAGGGTTTTACGCATCCATCGCGGCCCGAACCTGGGTAAACTGCCTGCGTGAACTCTACGATCTGCTCTTTGTGCTCCCTCCGCCCTCTTACCGCACGAACAAGGGGCTCCGGTCCCATAGGTGCTCGTGGTGGACAGTTTCCCCCGACATCTTTGGCGCGCCAGGTAGGGGGCGTCGAGGTTGTGCGAACCTGATCCAGCGTTCACGCGGGCGCACTCTTCATCAACCTCTCCAACTTCATCAACAACCTCAGCAACAGCAACATGGCCCCGAAGAAGAAGGCTTTGGAGGTCGCAGGCCCGTCTGCGTCTGTTCCACCGCCACCAGAACCAACGGTGGGTGGAGGAGACGCCGGCGGAAGAGTGGTCGCCGGTCAGGAAACTCACGGCACCGCTAAATCCAAGGACAAGGCGGACGGCCGGACCAACTCCAAGGCCTCGGTCTCCGTAGATGCGCCACGTCCATCTCAGCAGACGACAACCCAGCAGCGCCATGGCACAGGAGGTGCCATCCGCTTGCTGGGTCAAGTGCAAACCGGAGGCTCGCGGGATGCTCCGGGCCATCGTCCTGGCACGAGCAAGGCGCGGTCGCCGGGGCGGGACCCTGCTCCTTCTAACCCTGTTAGGAGTCCGAGCATATCCCGCTCCTCGCACCGCTCGCCCCCGCTCCCCTCCACTCCAGCAGAAGCGCTCGCAAGAGCGCAACTGCTCCTCGGCTTCCCCCCAGCGGCAGACAAGGCCGATGACTGGAGGGCAACAATCCAAAGCCTGATCGCCTTCGCCAATAACGACACGCCGCAGTAGCCGGCGACGTCGCGGCCGCGGCAAGTCGAGAAGACGAAGGCCGACGGCGACAAGACCGCCGGGGGTGCAACCACCGTGCACTCCCCACCGCGGAAGCAGAAAACGCCGCCCCGCCGGATCAACGTCGACGATGACTCCATGGCGTCGTCGGATCCGCGGGCTCGTCGGGACCAGCGCCAGGTCCTCGACGACCGGCGACAAGAAGACGCTCGAACGACGATCGAGCGCCGCCGAGAAGCTCGGCGACAATCTGATCAGCGAGCTGGGACCGCTGTCGATACGCACGCGCCCGGTGAACCAGGCGACTTGCCGTATGCGGCAGGTTGCCCTGCGTTTACCCGTGAGCTGCGGCGCGTCCAGTGGTCCAGCATGAAGAACTTCAAGCCCGATGTACCGGAGAAGTACGACGGCAAGACGCACCCCTCGGAATTCCTCAGCATTTACACCATCGCGGTGCAGGCTGCCGGGGGGCGCGACGAGAAGATACTGGCGAACTACTTCCCGCTAGTGCTTAAGCCGAACGTTCGTTCTTGGCTTATGCACTTGCCGGAAGGCTCCATTTCTTCTTGGGCAGATCTTTGCCACCAGTTTGTTGGCGCCTTCACGGGCGGCCACAAACCCCACGGCCAGGAGAGTGATCTCCACATTTTGGCCCAGAAGGAAGGAGAACTCCTGTGCAAGTACATCCAACGCTTCAGCCGCGTGCAGCACAATATCCCTGACGTCCACCCTGCCGCGTTTATAAGCGCGTTCCACCAGAACGTGCGTAACCGCCGCATGCGTGAGGAGATGGCCATGACCAAGATACGGGATGTCAGCGAGCTCTATGCTCTAGCTGATAAGTGCGCGCGCGCCGAAGAGGGGAGGAGACTCCCCGGGGAGGATGCTGGCGCAGGAGGAAGCGACAGCGAGGATGCCGCCCCGGCAAAGAAGAGCCGGCGGCGGAACAATAGAAGAAAGAACAAGAAGGAAGTGCTTGCCGTCGAGAAGTCCGGCAAGGAGGCTCCCGCCAAGAAAGCACAGGCTGGCGGCTCCGGCAAGGAGCCTGCCCCTGTAGCGGCAGCCGACAAGCAGGACGGCTCCGACAAGCAATACTGCAAGATCCACCGCACCAAGGGCCACGACCTCTCCAACTGCAAACGCGTCGAATACCTCGTCGAGCAGCAGAAAGCTGAGTACGAGAGGCGCGACAAGGAGAAGGCCCAAGGTGGCGGGGGAGAGCCCAGCAAGAAGCGGCCATTTAATGGCCGGGGAGGACGCCACGGCAAGGCCAAGCAGCGGCAAGGTGACCGACCTCCCCGGGGCCGCGACAAGGATGAAGAGGACGACGAAGATGACATGGAGGAAGATGATAACAGCGAGCAGGAGTTCCAGAAGGCCACGGAAGTCCTGTGCGTCGACGGCGGCGCCTCTCTGCACACTTCCCACCGCCAACTCAAGCAGTGGGTGCGGGAAGTAAATGCAGCTGAGCCGCCCGTCGAGTCGCGCAGGCTCCTCAAATGGTCCAGCACGCCCATCGTTTTTGATCTTGAGGATCACCCTGACCGCACCACAGCGGTCAGGTGCTTGCCGATGATGGTCTCACCAACCATCCGCAACCTCAAGGTCACCAAAATGTTGGTTGACGGCGGGGCCGGCCTGAACTTGATCTCCTCAGCTGTGATCAAGAAACTCCAGATCCCAGATGGCGAGCTCGAAGAGACCGGTTCTTTCCAAGGAATAAACCCGGGAAGGAGCAAGCCCAAGGGGAAGATCACTCTGCCAGTGACCTTTGGCGGGGAGCTGAACTTCAGGACGGAGAAGATAACCTTCGATGTTGCCGATATCCCATTGCCATACAATGGGATACTTGGACGTCCTGCCCTCGCCAAGTTCATGGCAGCTTCCCACTACGCCTACAACGTACTCAAGATGCCGGGGCCGATAAGCGTCATCTCTGTCCATGGCGACAAGAAGGACGCGCTTATCTGCGCCGACAAGATTTACCGGGATGCAGCAGCCGCAGCGGAGAAGGACACACTTGCCGCTGAAGCTCCCGGGGGGAAGAAGACCAAGTCCGGCAAGTGCTCTGGGGCCCACTCCGGCAACCGCACCTCCTCGGAGTGCTGCGCTGCCGTCGAAGACGTTCCATCGAGCTCCACCGGCAAGTGCAAGAAGGGGATGGCCGCTCCACCGGCAACCAAGAAGGTATCCGCCAAGGAGGACGGCACTGGTGGTACTTTCACCATCAGTGCTACACTTGACAGCAAATAGGAAAGCGCGCTCGTTGCCTTCCTGCGGGCGAATGTCGATGTGTTTGCATGGCAACCATCTGACATCCCCGGTGTTCCCAGGAAGGTGATTGAGCACAAACTTGCTGTTTGTCCTCATGCGCGGCCCGTCAAGCAGAAGGTTAGGAAGCAAGCCGTGGAGCGCCAAGAATTCATTGCTGAAGAGATCAAGAAGCTAGAAGCAGCGGGCCTAGTTAGAGGCGTGATCCATCCGACATGGTTAGCAAACCCAGTTGTCGTGCGTAAGGCCAACGGGAAGTGGAGACTGTGTATAGACTTCACCGATGTGAATAAAGCATGTCCCAAGGATCCATTTCCCTTGCCGCGCATTGACCAGATCGTCGACTCCACTGCTGGATGTGAGCTGCTCTCTTTTCTTGATGCATATTCAGGCTACCACCAGATTTTCATGGCCAAAGAGGATGAAGAGAAGACTGCATTCATTACTCCATGTGGCACCTATTGCTTTATTCGCATGCCTTTCGGATTGAAGAATGCAGGATCAACATTTGCAAGGGTGGTATACACTGCTTTTGAGCCACAGATCCACAGAAATGTAGAGGCTTACATGGATGCTATCGTGGTCAAGAGCAAGAGCAAAGATACACTGATCCAAGATTTGGAAGAGACATTTGAGAATCTGCGCAAGATCCAGCTCAAGTTGAACCCCGAGAAGTGCGTCTTTGGAGTCCCCTCCGGCAAGCTTCTCGGGTTCTTTGTGTCACAGAGGGGGATTGAAGCCAACCCCGACAAGATAAAAGCCATCGAGCAGATCGAAGCCCCGAAGCGTGTCAAGGATGTCAGGAGGCTTGCAGGTTGTGTGGCTGCCCTCAGTAGGTTCATTTCGAAGTCTGCAGAACGCGCCCTACCTTTCTTCAAGATCTTGAAGAAGGCAGGTCCTATGAAATGGACTCCGGAAGCGGAGGCAGCGCTGCAGGACTTGAAACGGTACCTATCCTCCACTCCAATAATTGTCGCACCTAAGCCACAGGAGAAGTTGCTGCTGTACCTAGCGGCAACCAACCAGGTGGTTAGTGCTGCGTTAGTAGCGGAGCGGGAGGCCGACGAGGAGTCCACACCACCGGCAAGCGGATCCAGCGACAAGCAGGGGGCTGCTCCGACAAGCTCTGGCCCCGACAAGGACAACTCTGCGCAGGAACAAGGAGAAGTGCGAAGAAGGATGGTGCAGCGCCCGGTGTATTTTGTGAGTTCCCTCTTGCAGGGGGCTAGATCAAGATACTCCGGGGTGCAAAAGTTGCTTTTCGGCCTCCTCATGGCCTCGAGAAAGCTGCGCCATTACTTCCAAGCACATGAGATAATAGTGGTCACTCGCTTTCCGCTGAAGAGGATATTGCACAATCCAGAAGCAACAGGCAGGATCGTTGAGTGGGCACTGGAGCTGTCAAGCTTTGGCCTCAAGTTTGAGAGTACTTCAACCATACAGAGCCGAGCTTTGGCAGAATTCATAGCTGAATGGACCCCAACGCCCGATGAAGAAGTTCCAGAGACAAGTGTACCCGTACAAGAAGCGACAAGTGAATGGGTAATGTACTTTGATGGTGCCTTCTCGCTGCAAGGCGCTGGAGCCGGTGTGGTACTCATAGCACCCACCGGAGAACACCTCAAATATGTTATCCAGATGCACTTTCCCAGGGAGCAAGCGACAAACAACACTGCTGAGTATGAAGGCTTGCTTGCCGGCCTCAGAATTGCAGCTGAACTTGGGATTAGGAAGCTGATTGTGCGGGGAGATTCTCAGTTGGTGGTCCGACAAGTCAACAAGAGTTACCAGAGCCCTTTGATGGAAGCTTATGTAGATGAAGTGAGGAAGCTTGAAGAACACTTTGAAGGTCTGCAAATGGAGCACGTTCCAAGAGCTCAGAATGAAATTGCAGATGGCCTTTCAAAGTGTGCTGCAATGAAGTTACCTGTGGAACCAGGGGCCTTCCTGCTCAAGCTGACTCAGCCATCCGTTACACCATCAATTGGGCAGCACAAGAAGAGAAAGTTGGTCTCCGGCGACTACTTGCCGGCGGATCTCCCCGAGGCCGCCGCCAAGGTCCCCAAGATCAACGATCAAAACGCTGAGGAACAGTTTGCTCCTGCAGATCCTAGGATCTGTACAGTTGAAGCAAGCGTTCCCGACAAGCCTCGCCCCGGCGAGCTTGCCGGGGGATCGTCAGCTCCGGCAGAACCAGAGGTTCTTGCCGTAGAAGCTGGGGTTCCCGCAACGGCCCTCATGCCTTTAGTCCTTGCCGTTGAGCCTCGGGCTCTGGCATGGGCACAGCAGATTGTCCGTTTTCTGCAAACTGGAGAACTTCCCGACGACCCAGAAGAGATAGAGAAGATAACCAGACAGTCAAGTATGTACCAGTTCGTGGATAACGAGCTGTACAGAAGAAGGCTCAATGGTGTCAGGTTGAAGTGCATTTCCAGAGAAGATGGACAGAAGCTGTTGGCAGAAATACATGGAGGCATATGTGGCCACCACATTGGCGCAAGGGCACTTGCCGGGAAAGCTTTCCGGCAAGGGTTCTTTTGGCAAGAAGCCCTCCAAGATGCAACTGCACAAGTAACCAAGTGTGAAGCGTGCCAGTTCCATGCCAAGCAAATTCATCAGCCAGCTCAAGCTCTCCAGACAATCCCTTTGTCCTGGCCCTTCTCGGTCTGGGGGCTCGATATCCTCGGCCCCTTCCCTCGAGCCGTCGTGGGCTTTGAGTACTTGTACGTTGCAATCGACAAGTTCACAAAGTGGCCAGAAGTGGAGCCGGTGAGAAAGGTGACAGCACAGTCAGCGGTCAGGTTCTTCAGGTCGATTGTTTGCCGTTTCGGGATCCCTAACTGGATCATCACCGACAACGGCACGCAATTCACCAGTCGCACCTTCATGCAGTACGTCCAAGACCTTGGCGCCAAGGTCTGCTTCGCTTCTGTTGCTCACCCGAGGAGCAATGGTCAAGCGGAGAGGGCAAATGCTGAAGTGCTGTGCGGGCTCAAGACGAGGACCTTCGACAGGCTGCGCAAGTGCGGAAGAAACTGGATAGAGGAGTTGCCGGCGGCTCTTTGGTCAATCAGAACGACACCAAGTCGAGCCACCGGACAGACACCCTTTGCTCTAGTCTACGGAGCAGAGGCAGTTCTCCCCACGGAACTCGTATACGGATCTCCTCGAGTGCTCGCTTATGATGAGCTCGAGCAAGAGCAACTGCGACAAGATGATGCATTGCTCCTCGAGGAGGAACGTCTCCAGGCTGCTGTACGAGCTGCTCGGTACCAGCAAGCCTTGCGCCGCTACCATAGCCGCAAGGTCAAGGCCAGGAGTCTCGAGGAAGGCGACCTTGTTCTTCGGCGCGTTCAGTCCGCCAAGAATTCCAACAAGTTGACGCCGAAGTGGGAAGGCCCTTATCGGGTGAGACAAGTCACAAGGCCCGGCACTGTCCGCCTTGAGACCGAAGAAGGCTTTCCGGTGAGCAACTCCTGGAACATAGAGCACCTTCAAAAGTTTCACCCATAAGGCGCGGTTGCCGTGATCCGCTCCGGCAACCACCTTTTGTACGAGTCTTGCCACTGTTGCATGTAAACCTTTGTACAAAGCCGGGCGCAGATCCCGTGCATCAGTAAAGCTTTGTGTTTTCGCACTATTTGCCATTCTCGTGCTTTTCTTTGTTATTTGCATGCGTTATTTGGCATTTTGTGCAACACACGTATCCGGTAAGCATTACCATCCCGAGGAACCCTATACTTGTTTCCTCTTCTCCTTTTTCTTTCCCTCTTAAGCAGGAAGAATGTTCCTCGCGCACAAGTTTGCCGGGGGGGAAGGAGATGGAGGATGAACCAAGTGCTGTTCAAGAAAGAGAAGCTTACCGGAGAATGAACAGACTATGAAAGCTAAGTTACCAGAATTTGAGCAGTTCAAATTTTTAAATTTTTGGTTATCTTCCTTGAACAACCACACTTTGTATGGAAAACCTGTGCGCGGAGGAACCTACCCGTGGCTAGCCGCACCCTTATCTTGTTTTCGAGCACGCTCAACGGCTTAAGTGAGCTGCGACAAGTGTCGCGCCCTTGCTTCGTTTTCGAGTTCGCTCAGCAAGCTAAGTGCGTTGCGACTAGCTGCGGCAAGGTTGCTTGCCGGTAAGACCTTGGCCAGCAGGCTGCTCAGGGTCCAGCACTCAGCGCTCGCGGCAAGGGCTCCTTGCCGGCAAGTTTCCTAGAAGCGTAGGGTTGAAAGCATACAAAGTGGAGGACCAAAACAGGGGAGATAACACTGCATCGATTGCTCAAAATAAAGTAATATCTTATAAAGGATAACTTGTCGCAATGACTAATAAGTTCATGATTCATGACACACTATGCAGCAGCAAAAGAAACAAAGAAAAGGAGGCTTAATCCACGCGGTCGCCCTCACGCCTGGAGATCTTGTTCACCTTGGCGATGATGTGGGCGACCTGCGCCTTCAGCGCCTCCATATCCGCGTCGGCCGGCAAGCTGCGGAGAACGTTGACGAGATTTATACCAGGATTGCGGTACACTATCTTCGTCAGAACGCGCTCCAAGGTTCCCGTGCAGAGCTGGCGTGACTCCTCGGCCAGTTGCGCGGGAAGCTTCTTCTGAAGATTTGCAAGTGCCGGCGCGACCCCTCTGAAGAAGAGACTGAGCTTGGCGCTGTGGGGGAGATTTGGATCCGGAGAGTATATGAGATGCTCAACCTTCAGCGCCATCAGCTCCTTGTCGATGCTAGCTGCAGAAGCCACCAGATCTTCAGTCCACACTTCGACGGTCCGGCGAAAGTTCTCAGCTGAAGTGGCGGCGCTCTCCACCAGGCCTCGCTCCTTGCGGAGCTCGTCCTTCAGCTTGGTTTCACGGTCCCGGACGGCGTCGAGCGAGTCCTTCAGCGTAGAGACCTTCAGCTCCAGATCTGCAATCGAGTCCTTGGCGGCCTTCAGCTCGTCGCCTTGCTTGGAGAGGCGCACCTGGAGTTCGGAGTTAGTGTGGGCGTCCTTCTCGCGCTCTATGTTGAGCGCGGTGACCCTCTCCGTGCTCGCCTTCAAGAACTCCTCCAGCTGCGCCACCTTAGCCTCGAGGTCCTTCTTGGCGGTTTCCGCGGCGGCTGCGGCGGCCTTTGCTTCCTTCAGCTCCCCGCCAAGGGCCTGCTCCCAGGCGGTAAGGTCTTCCTCGTGAGCGTCGAGGTTGACCTTCCATTGGGTGAGCTCTCCTTCTCGCCGGGACAGCGCTTCTTCGGCGAGTCGCTGCTGCTCCTCGGCCTCAGCCTTCTCCAGAAGCCACTCTTGGTACTCGCCAGCAAGCCTCTTGCGCTCCTCCGCCAAGTCGCGGAGGGCCGCCTGGTTGGCGGCGCGGAGCTCGGCGGCGCGCTTCTCCATATCTGTTGCGGCCTTGGTGGTGAGGGCCTCCCGAGATTCAAGTTTCGCCTGCCTGGCCCGGTAAAGGGCCAGGAGCCGGTGGAGCAACTTCTCTTCCTCGGGCTCGTCGCTCCCGCCGGGCGCCTCGACTATCTTCAGCCCCGCGGAGGCGAGGACCTCTCCATCAAAGGCCTCTCCCTCCACGGGGGCTCGCGACGAGGATCCCCACGGCACCTGAATGAAGACGCCGTTGGGAGCCTCAAGGTAGAAGGTGGACTGCTCCTTCTCGGTTGAGGGGTCGGCGGCCGGCGCAGCGCCAGACGCTCCTGCCGCCTCCGGGCCGGCAGTATGGCCGCCGTCCCCCTCCCCGGCCGCTGCGTCTGCGGTCGGGGCAGTCTCCTCCGCGGCAGGCTCGGCGGCTCCCGCCGTATCTTCAACGACAGGGGCGTTGCCGCCGTCGCCCTGCGCGCCCTCCTCCTCGACGGCGGCCTCCGTCTCCATCCGCTCCGGGGGAGGAGGATCTGATAGAAGAAGAAGAAAAGAAAAAGTTCAAGCAAATATCCAAAAAAGACAAGTCCAAGAAGACGAGGTTGCAAGACTTACCTTGGCGGACTTCGTCGACAACAGGCTCCCTCGCCGGGGAGCTCTCCCTTGGCGGGGTGGCCGCCCTCGCCGGGCTGCTCGCCCTTGGTGGGGTACTCGCCCTTGGCGGAGTACCCGCCCTTGGCGGAGCGCTCTCCCTCGCCGGAGAGTTCGTCCTTGGCGGGGACGGCGGGGCTTGCGGCTCCTCGGGAGTAGTCTCCGGGCGCCCCTGTGGCTGCGGCTCCACCTCTGTACAAGACAAGCAAGACAAGACAGAGTGACCAGATGTTAGTATCAAGACAAGATCCTCAAGCGCGCCCGATGAGCGGAAAGGTCAAGCCCAGACTTACGCTGGGGGCTGCGCTGGGGCGGGCGAGTCGTCCTCGACCACCACCACGGGAACCTTGGCCTTCTTCGCCACTCGCTGGGCCAGGGTCCTGCAAGCAAATCAGAAGCAAGATCAGAATCATCAACATAGAGACCAAGACAGAATTAAAGAAGATACAAAACTTCAGGCACTTACTCCTCTTCCTCGTCGTCGTCGCTGAGGGCGGAGAAATCAAATTCCACCTGAGGCGCGTCCGTGCGGGGAGCAGGAGGAGAAGGCTCCCTCGGGCGCTTGGCAGTCCCCGGGGCTGGGGGCTGCGAAGACCCGGCCCCTGTGGACGCCGAGGCCCGGGGAGCAGGCGGAGCAGCTGCTCCGCTCTGAGAAGACCCTCCTCCAGCTGACGTACGGGGCGCCTCCGCTGTAGCCTGCGCGCGGGTCGCCTCCGCCACGGTTGGTGCGCCGGGCGCTCCCGTCGTGGCCTGGCTCCCCCGGGTAGCTCGCGCCGCCCGGCGAGTAGGTTGTTGTCGGGGCGCCTGCGCCCTCATCGTCGTCGTCGCCTTGTGGAGGCGCTTCAACGAAGATCGCCTGGGACTTGCCCGTGGCGGGGAAGTCTCCGAGGACGAGGAGACGTCGTCGTCCAACCCCAAGGATCCGCCGGTATCCTCGCCGGCCCCGGCGTCCTCCTCCTCCTCCTCGGCCGGCCCGCTGGGCCCAACACCCTGTCCTGTGGCCGTGCTCCCTCCGGCGCCTCCGCTCCCTCCGGCGCCTCTGCTTCCTCCGGCAACATCGCCCCTCGCGGCGGCCTCGGTCACGATCCCGGGGATCCCAGCATACCTCAGAGAGGGGACCCCGGCGAGCTCGTCGGGCGGAAGCTGAAGCAGCCTGCGGATCTCCGCCTCCTCTGCTTGGCACGACGCTTCCGCAGCCTCTGCCTCTTCAACTGTAAACCCAAACTCCCCTGCCGCTGCGGCTGCGGCGGCCTCTTCTACCCGGGAAGCAATATAAGCAATCTCCCAATCAGTGGTGGCCCGGGTGAGACCCTTGATCTCCTCCTTGTTCTTCGGCACCTCCACCAAGTTGTCGAAGAAGCTCATGATGGCATCCGGCTTGGGCGCTATCCACGTGGGGTCGACGCCATGCGAGTCACACGCGGGCATCATTGCGCGTAAGGGGTCCCGGGCCGTGCTGTTGCATAGGGGCACCACTCCCCGGGGAGCTCTAAACCACTCTGGGTGGGCCAGGTCGTGCTTAAAAAGTTCCCGGACCATCCCCTTCAGCTCCAGCGACGTGAAATTGAAGTTCAGTCCTGGGCGTAGCCTCATAATGTCCGCCGCATTGCCATACTCCCATGCTGGCCTTTTCCTCTCCTGTAAAGGGGCAATGCGGCGGCGGAGGAAGTCTGCTCCTACCTCTCCGATGGTCAACTTAGCTACCCGGAGACGAAGAATTCTGACAAGGGCGACGTTGAGCTTAATGTCGTCCGCGTCCAGCTCACTCCAGTCCCTGCCGCGCACGATAGCTGTTGTGCGCGGCGCAGTGAAAGATTGCGGCTCCTCCTCAACTACCCAGCACCAATCCGCGCGCCACTCTTCCCACTTGCCGCGGAGTTCCCCTTGCAGATAGGATTCTTTCTTGTTCAAGCGGAAGACCCAAGAGATCCCTCCGGAGAGGGGGGCGCCGGCCTCTACTCTAGGCGTAAAGAAGTGCCTAAAGAGCGCTACATTTGGATAGATCCCTATATAGTTTTCGCACAGATGTGCGAAAACCGCCATCGTGAGGATGGCGTTGGGGGTGAAGTCTAAGAGATGGAGGTTGTAGGTGTTCATGATATCGCAAAAAAATTCAGAGAAGGGAGGACAAAGGCCGCAGTGGAAGAAAACAGCGAAGAAGAAATACCCGCCGGGGTACAGATCCTTGGCAGCGGCGGGATAAACTCTGGTCCGAGGATGCGCCTTGGTCTTCTTGGCCCAGAACAAGTAGTACTTGTTCCAGAGCTCCCGCGCGCTGAGCCTTTGCGCGAAGACGACATTCCTCTTCCGCAGAAGGGCAAGCCTCGCCGCCTGCTCGGATTTCTCTTTCTTGGTCTTCTCCGCCTTCGCCTTCTCGGTCTTCGGGGCCATGGCGGAGGCGGCGAGGGAGGGAGAGCAAGGAGTCCGGCGGCGCCGCAGATGCGTGAGACGGCGGAGGAGGTGTGGAGGCGGAGCGCAGAGGGGAATTTCTGGAGGTGGAAGAAGCAATGAAGACGAAGTAAGGTAACGGCCCCTGCTTCCTCTGCTTTTAAGGGGGAAGTGGGGGACGCTCCGCATTTCCCATTAAAGAACGTGGCCACGTTCCCTCCCACGACGCCGCAATCGACGCGTGCCGTTAGGGAGGGACGCGGCGGACGCGGAAGGGGATTCGGCGTGTCGTGGGCCGCGCGTGCCCGTGCACTGTTTTGGGCCTGGCCCAACAGCGCTCGGCACCGTGTGTGGCCCAGGCCCGGGGGCTCCTGTCGGTGTACTAAGGTAGGGGTACCTCAGTACCCCAACTTGTGCACGGGCAGTAGCAGCTTCCCGCGGCAGGGCTTACCACGTGCTCGCCGGAGACCTTTCTGATCCATATAAAGCCATTCAAAAACAAAGTATACAAGACAGAAGATCAAGGCCCCGGCAAGTGGAGCTTGCCGGGAAGGCCGTCCCAGGCTCAAGTTTACTTCATCAACTCAAGACCCTGGCAAGAGGTGCTTGCCAGGAAGGTCAGAAGATTACCTTTCAGAAGACATGCCCCGGCGCAGCATGCGCCCCGGCAGGGCCCGGGGAGCGGCAAGCTCCAGGGCCCCGACAAGGTCAAGGCCCCGGCAAGGTGCTTGCCGGGGGAGAGTTGCGCTGTGTGCCCGCGCTCCAGCTCATCGAACCACGCGTCGCCCTGGGGCCATTCCAGGGACGCGTGGCAGATGGCCGTGCAGCCAGGGGGACACGGTGGCACTACACGGTGACGAAGCTACCGCCGTGGCAAACGGAGACGCAAGGGCGGGCTCTTTTGGGGTCGACGGCGACGGGCATTTAATGCTCTTGTCCCCCACTATCAAAGTAGGTGATGACCACTGTTCATCCACTGTTCCCTCACTGTTACAACTACCACCACAGTTACATTTTTACCCCTTCTTCTACGTTGACACCTGTCGGTGACCCCTTGGGCTATAAAAGGAGGCCCATGCACAACGTAGAAGGGGTTCGGAACCTAGATCGCTCATTCGCTCGGTGTAGCTAGTTCTTCAAGCTCCCGAGCTCCAACACTCAATACAATCAAGCAGGAGTAGGGTTTTACGCGTCCATCGCGGCCCGAACCTGGGTAAACTGCCTGCGTGAACTCTACGATCTGCTCTTTGTGCTCCCTCCGCCCTCTTACCGCACGAACAAGGGGCTCCGGTCCCATAGGTGCTCGTGGTGGACAGTTTCCCCCGACAGAGGGTGATTGCCGAACCTGAAGGAGCACCAGCAAAGTCCTTGAAAAACGTGGTCGTGCCGGAGAAATCAGACAACACCCCACTTATATTGTTTGTACAACCAGTGACAGAAAACGTATGACCGACTCCAGCAGACTGTACCCATACTTCACTGGCCACACCACTAGCCGCACCACACAGGACCTGCACTCCAGCAAAAGGTATGCCGATTTCAGTTGCCATAGCACCAGCCGTACCACAGAAAAATCCCACTCCAGCAAAAAGTACAGCAAGTCCACCAGCCAAAGACCTATCCCAACTGCAGAGACGGCCAATTCCTGCAGATTGGAACACCATTCTAGTTATTCCCAGTTTAAAAGACAATGCTTTGAATGTTGTTAGGGACTACGTGCATATATTCCCATCATGGGAAGATTATAGTGAAGACAAACACCATTTTCACATCTTCCTGTCCCACATACGCGTAAGTGCTATTATTCATGGTGATTATTTTCATGTCTCTGCTGATTGAACACATCAATGATTTACATTACATTGTTGTAAGTAGGCGAGGTTCAATCTGGATAATCATGACGAGCAAAGCTTGCTTGCACTTTTCAAGGAAGCGTTGCAGCAGAAATGGTGTTACCTGAGGAAATGACACTTTGATGGCAAGTCTATAAATGAATTTCTGGTGAAGTCACTTGTGCTAAATTTAGAAGACATTGAATGGAAAAACGTTGTTATGCACTGGTCTCGTTCCGCGGGTGAGGTACTGTCTATGATATCGCATGACAATTTGAACTTCTACTTTTCCGCATGTGCCTTACAGATCTTTTTTGCAGGAAATCTGCTCGAAAAAGAATTCTTGTTTGAAAAGAATGACGGGATATCGCAACTATGTTGCCCGCTGCTTTGCTCTTGTTAGTACTTGGTGTCCTGTATCACTGTACTTGCATACATACCTGGTTCATTATGTGATAGCAGCATGCATGATAGCTTGCTTTTCAATTGTTCGCTCCGAATTATCTGATCTGTATGAATGGTTACATTAGTGTAGAATATTTCCAATGCCAATGAATTTTTTAGCTATGTATTGTTCTTGTAAGTACCTGCTGTCCTTTATTAGTGTACTTATATTGACATGTAGTTGTTCATCTACCATCATTCTGCAGCTTATTTTCCTTTGCCCTCCATTTTCTACACATAAGATCTATATTTACTCTTACCATAAGGTTGAGTAACACCGATGGTACTGAAGAAGTTTAGCTCTGCATTGCTCTTAGCTGTACCTTTTGCCTATATCGTTGCACTTACATTTATAACTACTTGGTTATGTAGCATCACTCTTCATCTTATCTTAAATATTCTCCATTTTTTCTTATATTGTCACATATATATTTACTCTAAACAAAATGTAGAACAAAGGCAATGCTTATGAAGAAGATTCTGTGGTAAACTTATTGAATTGCCCCCCCCCCATCAGCATGGACAAGGGCTTTATAGAGCCTGCCTTCACCAATAATGTAAGTTTGTCCTTCTTAAGCCTTGTTGTGTATATTTGGTTAGCCATGACTGCAATAGCTGTTTATTTTTGGTGTTTGCATTAAATTGCATGCTTAAAGTTTATTACGTAGTTCATAAACAATAGTTTGTCCTTCTCAGTTTAAGTTTTCAGTTGTACAACCAAGTTCCTTCTTCATAGCATGTAAATTAAACTATACAGAGCAAGTGATATTCTTTTGCACTGCATGTATGCTTCTGTTCTTGATCCGTAATCCAGTGGTGTGGTGAACCTACCCACTACAACACAATGTCATATTCTACAATGTCTTAACTATGAACAATGTCATATCATTCAACTATTATTTAAACTATCTCTTTATTTTCTAATCTGAAATGGGATAAATTGATAGTACACTAACCATTGATACATATGAGTTCTTGATCTGTAATCGAGTGGTGTCATGAAGCTGCCAACTCCTTCACAATGTAATTTCCTGCCATGTCTTGACCTGAACAATACCATATTGTGTTAATGCAATTTTAAACAATGTCACTTTATACGTCAGTAAGAAATGTGATGAATTGTCAGCACTGATACTTTTATGTGCAAAACCTGTCAGTTGTTCGCTTGTTGATCTTTCAGAGTGAGGAGGATATAAGTGTTAAACAAGAGCAGTCTCATCAGCTGCTTGCGCTGCTGCTCCCCAGTAGGGCTAACCTTTCTTGAACTCTATTGAAGTGCTATTGGTTTTGTATATTATTTTGTCGGCGTGTTTAGTTGCACCGGTGGCGATCTTTGATGCCCAGTGTATGTAATCTATTGTCTGCTTGTGCTTTATTATCATAGTGGCAAACTTTGATGCCCAGTGGATGTAATATGCATTAATTTATTTATTCTATAGTTTAGGTTTTTTCGTATTCACGATGCTGCAGTTATTTTACTGTATATATATCCTGTCTTTGCACTAAGTCGTCCAAACTGTAAAATTACGGTACATAATCGGGCCATCAAGCAATCACGATGTACGATCCGAATCATGGGCCCCGTCATCTTGGTCCGTTAGAAGGCCTAAATGTAAACTAGCCCACTAGTAGAGTCGGGCCTTTAATAGACCGAGTAAACCGCCGACCCTCTTTTCGCAAGAAAACTCAATGGGCTTTTAGGAGGCTGAGAAATAGGTTCGGCCTGAAACGTGCCGAATAGCTCACGGGCCGGAAGAAGCCCGAAGTGGACCTCGGCCCATGATTGTGCCAATCAAATCACGGGCTTTTAACATGCCAAAATTGTCTCGGTCCTTGTTTGGCCCAATCAGATTATCGGCTGCGAGCAGGCCGGATGCAAACCGGGCCGTAGTTAGGCCCAACTATATGACGGGCTTTTAACATGCCAAAATTAATATAGGTCCGAAATGTTAAACGGGCCCTTAATAGGCCGAAACTAATATCAGGCCGAATTACTAAATGGGCCTTTAGTAAGTGGGCCCAAAAGCATAGCGTCCAGTTGATGGGCCGAATCTGATATGGGCCATAATTTAGCCCAAAGCCTCTTAAAGGGTCGGACCTGATCTGGGCCGTAATTTGGCCCAAAACGTGGTAGGCTTTTAACAGGCTGGATCTCATATGGGCCATTGTTAGGCCCGGAACATAGCATGCCATTAATCGACCGGATCAAATATGGGCCGGCATTTGGCCCAAAACATGGCAGCCAGTTAATGGGCGGGCCTACTCGGGTCCTCAAAATCTTGTGGGCCTACAGCTGGGCCGGCCCATTAATGTCGGCAAAATCTCATGGGCCTTTAGCTAGGCCGGCCCATTACAGTCCACAAAAATCTTGTGGGCCTTCACTTAGGCTGGCCCTTTATGGCCCGCAAAAATGTTGTGGGCCTTTACCTGGGCCGGCCCATTATGGCCCGCAAAATCTTGGGGGCCTTTAGCTGGGCCAGCCCATTATGGTCCGCATAATCTCGTGGGCCTTTAGCTGGGCCGGCCCATTATGGTCCGCAAAATTTTGAGGGCCTTTAGTTGGGCCGGCCCATTTAAACTTTATGGGCCACTTTTGGGCCGGTCCATGTGTCAACATATCATAGAAGCATCTCGCCCATTGGATGGGTGACACATGTGCCAACGCGGAGCTGACACTTGTTTCCGTCAGCCAATCAGAATTTTACACGTGGAAAATCCCCATTGGTCCGGGCTATAAATGGGTTATCGGATCCAAAACTGTACCCGATAGCTTAACGGCATTCCGTTATGGTGGATGCCACGTGTCGGTCACCCTTGAAGAAATCACTTTTGTGACGCGCGATTTATCGTCATGGAAGTCGACACTTCCGTGATGATAATTTTGGTAATGTCATGGAACACTTCTACGACAGCACAGGTATGACAATCTTGATTCTATCATAAAATTGTCATGGATGTACATGCATGACAGAAAACGTGACCTATTGTGACAAACACGTATCATCATTCAAGTGTATTTTTTGTAGTGGTTATAATAAAATGTGTGGGATCTACTTGATTTTTTGTCTTGATTTGAATTACATAATGGGGTCACAGCGGCCATGGACGGTGTTTGAATTGCTAGACCTTTTATCTGTAGTGATCATAAAAGAATTGGAATTATTCAGGGCTCGTTTGGACATTTTTATGCATTAAGTGAGTTTTCAATGCATTTATGTGCATAATTCAAATTTGAAATACATGCACATGCTCTCGTGCATATAAAATGGTTGAAAAATCAGATCTTTGTCCTTGGGAGCATGCTTCGGTTCCATGCAAGAAATGGGAATGAATATCAAACACCCCACCACCGTCACTCGGCCGCAAACATTGAGATAACTGGTTTTTAAATTCTAGTAAATCCAAAACTTGTGTGTAATTCATGAAACTTGGCATGCTATCATGGAGCGGCATCAACATGGCGTGGTAAATTTTTTGTCCTGTTTGGGGCAGGTTTGGGTATATGCTTCTCACAAACCAGAGCTTCTCACAACAAGCATGACGGTTTCGATAGGGAACGCCCCAACTTTGGGGACAAAACAATATCCATTGCCTCTAATTGCTTTCAATTTGTTTTCATGCCAACATAGAACAACAGGGGTGTTGTGCTATTTTTTGTGATTTTTCGGGGTTTGTTTGGACATTTTTTATGCATTAAGTGAGTTTTCAATGCATTTATGTGCATAATTCAAATTTGAACTACATGCACATGCTCCGGTGCATATAAATTGGTTGAGAAATCAAATCTTTTATCCTTGGGTGAATGCTTAGGTCCCATGCAAGAAATGGGAATGAATATCAAACACCCTGCCACCGTCACTCGGCCGCAAACATTGAGATACCTGGTTTTTAAATTCTAGTAAATCGAAAACTCGTCTGAAATTTATGAACTTGGCATGCTATCATGGAGCGGCATCAACATGGCGTGGTAAATTTTTTCTCCCATTTGGGGCAGGTTTGGGTGTATGCTTCTCACAAAACAGAGCTTCTCACAACAAGCATGATGGTTTCGGTAGGCAACGCCTCAACTTTAGAGGTGAAACGATATCCATTGCCTCTTATTGCTTTCAAATTTTTCTCACGTCAACATAGAACAACAGGAGTGTTGTGTTATTTTTTGTTATTATTCGGGGTTTGTTTGGACATTTTTATGCAAAAAGTAAGTTTTCAATGCATTTATGTGCATAATTCAAATTTGAACTACATGCACATGCTCACGTGCATATAAATTGGTTGAAAAATCAAATCTTTGTCCTTTGGTGGATGCTTACGCCCCATGCAAGAAATGGGAATGAATGTCAAACACCCTGTCACCGTCAGTCGGCCACAAACATTGAGATACCTGGTTTTTAAATTCTTGTAAATCCAAAACTCGTCTGAAATTCATGAAAATTCTCATGCTATCATGGAGCCATGGCGTGGTAAATTTTTTTGTCCCATTTGGCGCTGGTTTGGGTATATGCTTCTCACAAACCAGAGCTTCTCACAACAAGCATAATGGTTTCGGTAGGGAATGCCCCAACTTTGGGGGCGAAACGATATAGATTGCCTCTTATTGCTTTCAAAATTTATCTCGTGTCAACATAGAAAAGCATGATTGTTGTCTTATTTTTGTGATTATTCGGGGTTCGTTTGGACATTTTTATGCATTAAGTGAGTTTTCAATGCATTTATGTGCATAATTCAAATTTGGACTACATGCACATGCTCCAGTGCATATAAATTGGTTGAAAAATCAAATATTTGTCCCTTGGTGGATGCTTACGCCCCATGCAAGAAATGAGAATGAATGTTGAACACCCTGCCACCGTCACTCGGTCGCAAACATTGAGATACCTGGTTTTTAAATTCTACTAAATCCAAAACTCGTCTGAAATTCATGAAACTTGGCATGCTATCATGGAGTGGTATCAACATGGGGTGGCAAAAAAATTGTCCCATTTGGGGAAGGTTTGGGTATATGCTTCTCACAAACCAGAGCTTCTAACAACAAGCATGATGGTTTCGGTAGGGAACGCCCCAACTTAGTGGCGAAACGATATCCATTGCTTCTTATTGCTTTCATTTTTTTCTCATGTCAACCTAGAACAACAGGAGTGTTGTGTTATTTTTGTGATTATTTGGGGTTCGTTTAGACATTTTTATGCATTAAGTGAGTTTTCAATGCATTTATGTGCATAATTCAAATTTGAACTACATGCACATGCTCCCGTGCATGTAAATTGGTTGAAAATCAAATCATTATCCTTGGGTGCATGCTTAGGTACCATGCAAGAAATGGGAATGAATGTCAAACACCCTGCCACCGTCACTCGGCCGCAAACATTGAGTTACTTGGTTTTAAATTCTAGTAAATCCAAAACTCGTCTGAAATTCATGAAACTTGGCATGCTATCATGGAGCGGCATCAACATGGCGTGGTAATTTTTTTGTCCCATTTGGGGCTCGTTTGTGTATATGCTTCTGACAAACCAGAGCTTCTCACAGCAAGCATGATGGTTTCGGTAGGGAAACCCAAGCTTAGGCTCTTGCCACTCTTTGTTCCATAGTCCATCAAATCCTTACTCAAAACTTGAAAACTTCACAACACAAAACTTAGCCAAAATCTCGTGAGCTCCGTTAGTATAAGAAAACAAACCACCACTCAAAGGTACTGTAATTAACTCATTCTTTGTTTATAATTGTGTTAAACCTACTGTATTCCAACTTCTCTATGATTCATACCCCCCGATACTACTCATAGATTAATCAAAATAAACAAACAACACACGAAAAACAGAATCTGTCAACAACAGAATAGTCTGTAGCAATCTGTAACTTTCGAATATTTATGTAACTCTAAAAAATTAAATAAATTGCTGGACGCGAGGAATTTGTCTATTAATCATATGCAAAAAGAATCAACTAAAAGCAATCTCCAGTAAAAAATGGTAGCTAATCTCGTGAGCGCTAAAGTTTCTGTTTTTTACAACATGATCGCATAAACTTCACACAAGTCTTCCCAAAGGTTCTACTTTGCACACACACTAATTAAAACACAAAAACACATATAAACAGAAGCTACATGCAATATTTATTCCTAAACAGAAGCAAAAGCAAAGAAAATAAAATTGGGTTGCCTCCCAACAAGCGCTATCGTTTAACGCCCCTAGCTAGGCACGATACAAGACTAGATCTAGGTATTGCCATAAGGATAAGGTAGATCGCGAAAACTCATCTCATACTCCCTACGTTCAGCAGCAAGTTTCTTTGTGGCAAGCAAAATTAATCAAAAGGGATAAATTTAATAGGACAAAAGTCCCCCATATCAAGCTCAGGAGGTATAGGTTCCTCCTTTGGCCCTTCATATTGCACAACCAATTCATCATTATAAGCATTCTTTTGGCAAAAGGTCATGAGCCTTCGCTCGAGAGAGAAACCTAACCCATTGTTTTGAATAGCAAAATCATCATTCAATTCAGAGATTCTATCAACCAAGATATCTATAGGAACCTTTTTCCTAAGGTTTTCATTAAAAGCAACATGATCTAAAGATTGCAAACGCATTATGTCCTCTTGATTAAATAAGATAGCTTCTATGGGAGGACGACCAGCGTCCACCCTATAATGAGTAAAGATTTCTTTGGCCAAAAAGATAGTAGCTGCGCGCTTAACAGAAGAATTCTCAATATTGAAAAATTCCAGAAAAATCTCTAAATGCAAGGATACATATGGATAAATTGCCTTTCAATTTCAACTACAAGCATAGATATGGCATCCGCAAAACTACTAGTTCTATGAAGAATAGATCCACCCATAGTGGGTAAAGCACCGACACAAGTAAAGAAGTCTTGAAGAACTCATTTTCCAATAATATTGCCACTACCAACCCGAAACTTCTTAGTATGTAAAGTGGTAGTTTCATCTGGAGGATCAGCAAAAGCAAAGTTGCCATCAACGTTACTACCCTTTTCAACGTCATCCTCCCCCATCTCAGACACGATGGAAACAAACCGCTATAAAGACGAACACACACGAGGCAAGCGAACGGTAAAAAGGGCAAATAAAACAACAATGGTGAAGTGTGGGAGAGGAAAACGAGAGGAAAATAATGTAATGCGAGGGATAAGGGTTTGTGATAGGTACTTGGTATATGACTTTTGCGTAGATCTCTCCGGCAACGGCGCCAGAAATTCTTCTTGCTACTTCTTGAGCTTGCGTTGTATTCCCTCGAAGAGGAAAGGGTGATGTAGCATAGTAGCGTAAGTATTTCCCTCAGTTTCTGAGAACCAAGGTATCAATCCAGTAGGAGACCACGCGTGAGTCCCTCGTACTTGCACAAACAAATAAGAAACTTGCAGCCAACGTGATAAAAGGCGTTGTCAATCCCTTCTCGGTCACGTACCAAAGTGAGATCTGATAGATATGATAAGATAATATATTTGGTATTTTTGGTATAGAGAAAAAGTAAATAATGCAAAGTAAAGCAATGGCGAATGAAATTTGCAAGTTGACGGGAAACTAATATGATAAAGATAGACCCGGGGGCCATAGGTTTCACTAGTGGCTTCTCTCGTGATAGCAGATTTCTACGGTGGGTGAACAAATTACTGTCGAGCAATTGATAGAAGAGCGCATAGTTATGAGAATATCTAGGCATGATCATTGTATATAGGCATCACGTCCGTGACAAGCAGACCGAAATGATTTTGCATCAACTACTAATACTCCACACATGGACCGCTATCCAGCATGCATCTAGAGCATTAAGTTCACAAGAACAGAGTAACGCCTTAAGCAAGATGACATGATGTAGAGGGATAAACTCAAGTAATATGATATAAACCCCATCTTTTTATCCTCGATGGCAACAATACAATACGTGCCTTGCTGCCCCTGCTGTCACTAGGAAAGGACACCGCAAGATTGAACCCAAAGCCAAGCACTTCTCCCATTGCAAGAACTATAGATCTAGTAGGCCAAACCAAACGAATAATTCGAAGAGACTTGCAAGGATTTTTAAATCATGCATAGAAGTTTTCAGAAAATAATCCAATGTTGTTCATAGATAATCTTGATCGTAAACCCACAATTCATCTGATCTCGACAAACATACCGCAAAAAGATTACATCGAATAGATCTCCACGAAGATCGAGAAGAACTTTGTAGTGAGATCCAAAGAGAGAGAAGAAGCCATCTAGCTAATAACTATGGACCCGATGGTCTGTGTAAACTACTCACAACTCATCGGAGAGGCTATGGTGTTGATGTAGAAGCCCTCTGTGATCAATGCCCCCTCCGGCGGAGCTCCGGAACAGGCCTCAAGATGGGATCTCACTGGTACAGAAGGTTGCGGCGGTGGAATTAGGGTTTTGTGCTCCTCCTCGATAGTTTCATGGTACATACGTATATATAGGCTGAAGAGGGACGTCGGGGGAGCAACAGGTGGCCCACGAGGGTGGGGGCGCGCCTACCCCCCTAGGCGCGCCCCCTTCCCTCGTGGCCACCTCCTTCGCATCCTGGCGTGTACTCCATGTCTTTCGTGTTTATATTGATCCGAAAATAACTCTCCCGAAGGTTTCATTCTGTTTGGAGTCCGTTTGATATCCCTTTTCTGTGAAACACTGAAATAGGCAAAAAAACAACAATTTGCACTGGGCCTTGGGTTAGTAGGTTAGTCCCAACAATAATACAAAAGTGTATAATAAAGCCCGTTAAGCATCCAAAACAGAATATATAATAGCATGGAACAATCAAAAATTATAGATACGTTGGAGACGTATCAGTGAGTATGTTGGGAGGCGAAATTATAAGCCCCTATATATCTTTCTATGTGCCCGGTTGAAATGTTTTGCTCATGTGTATGCGGTGAGTGTTAGCAATCACAGAAGACTATATGATGGTTGAGTATGTGGACTTGCCTAAAGTCTCCGATATGTGACCCTTCCTCAAAAGATGATGAATTGCAGTTGCAAAAGTTGATTGAAAAAATAGTTTGTTGGTTTCTAATAGAGTTTATGCTTTATACTTCAGTTGTGTGATGAACTGTCTCTTATTCATGAGAAGTTTATGATACAAGTTCTATGATAAAAGTCTTATGTTTAATTTTATTGTTGTCATAATAATCAACATGATGCTTCTATGTCCGTATTTTTTTTATCGACACCTCTCTCTCAAAGCATGTGGACATGTTTTTCGATTTCGGTTTTCGCTTGAGGACAAGTGAGGTCTAAGCTTGGGGGAGTTTATACGTCCATTTTGCATCATGTTTTCTTATTGTTATTTATAATGTTTTTATCCATAATAATACTTTTTGGAGTAATTATAATGCCTTTTCGCTCATAATTTGCAAGGAACACACCAAGAGGGAGAATTTCGGCAGCTGGAAATCTGGACCTAGAAAAGCTACATCAGGCCACCTATTCTACACATCTCCAAACAAGCTGAAACTTCACAGAGAATTTTTATGGATTATTTAATAAATAATGGAGCCAATAAATACGAGCGGGTGTCCACCATGTGGGCACAACCCACCTAGGCGCGCCCTGGTGGGTTGTGGCCTCCTCGGCCCACGTCCGGTGCCCATCTTATGGTATATAAGTGATTCTGACCTAGAAAAAATAAGGAAGAGGTTTTTCGGACGGAACACCACCGTCTCGAGGCGGAACTTGGGCAGGAGCACTTTTGCCCTCCGGCGGAGCGATTCCACCTGGGGAACTTCCCTCCCGGAGGGGAAAATCATCGTCATCGTCATCACCAACCACTCTCCCATCTTGGGGAGGGCAATATCATCTCAAACCCTAGTTCATCTCTTGTATTCAATCTTGTTACCAGAACTATAGATTGGTGCTTGTGGGTGACTAGTAGTGTTGATTACATCTTGTAGTTGATTACTATATGGTTTATTTGGTGGAATATTATATGTTCAAATCCATTATGTTATTTAATACCCCTCTGATCATGAGCATGTTTATCATTTGTGAGTAGTTACCTTTGTTCTTGAGGTCACGGGAGAAATCATGTTGCAAGTAATCATGTGAATTTGATATGTGTTTGATATTTTGATAGCATGTATGTTTTGATTCCCTTAGTGGTGTCATGTGAACGTTGACTACATGACACTTCACCATATTTTTTCCTAAGGAAATGCATTGTGGAGTAGTAATTAGATGGTGGGTTGCGAGAGTGACGGAAACTCAAACCCCAGTTTATGCACTATTCCGTAAGGGACCGATTGGATCCAAAAGTTTAATGTTATGGTTAGAATTTATTCTTAATACTTTTCTCGTAGTTGCGGATGCTTGCGGGAGGGTTAATCATAAGTAGAAGGTTTGTTCAAGTAATAACATCAACTAAGCATCGGTCCACCCACATATCAAATTATCAAATTAGCGAACACAAATCAAACCAACATGATGAAAGTGACTAGATGAAATTCCCGTGTAACCTCAAGAACGCTTTGCTTATCATAAGAGACCATTTTGGCCTGTCCTTCGCCTCAAAAGTATTGGGCTACCTTGTTGCATACTTGTTACTATCATTACCTCTCGTTACAAATTATCTTGCTATCAAACAACTCGCTAGTTACAGTTTCAGCACTTGTAGACATTACCTTACTAAAAACTACTTTTCATTTTCTTCTGCTCCTCGTTGGGTTCGACACTCTTACTTATCAAAAAGATCTACAATTGATCCCCTATACTTGTGGGTCATCAAGTAGTACATTGCTTCAAGGGCTAATAAACTTTTGCAATAAGTATGTGAGCTCTATATGACTAATGTGAGTCCATGGAATATACGCACTCTTGCCTTTCCACAATTTGCTAGCCTATATGGTACCGTGCATTGCCCTTTCTCACCTCGAGATGTGGTGCAAACTTTGCTGGTGCATCCAAACCCCGTGATGTAATACACTCTATCACACATAAGCCTCATTATATCTTCCTCAAAACAGCCACCATACCTACCTATTATGGCATTTCCATAGCCATTCCGAGATATATTGCCATGCAACTTCGATCATCATCATATACATGACCTGAGCATTCATTTTCACAGTGTCTTGCATGATCGTAAGATAGCTAGCATGATATTTTCATAACTTGTCCATTTTTTGATATCTTTGCTACACTAGATCATTGCACATCCTAGTACATCGCGAGAGGCATTCATATAGAGTCATATTGTTCTAGGTATCGAGTTGTAATTTTGAGTTGTAAGTAAATAGAAGTGTGATGATCATTATTATTCATTATTAGAGCATGTCCTAGTGAGGAAAGGATGATGGAGATTATGATTCCCCCACAAGTCGGGATGAGACTCCGGACAAAAAAGAAAAAAAATGTTAGGCCAAAAAGAGCCCAAAAAGGGGGAAAATGAAAGAAAAAGAATGAAGGGCATTGCTATTATCCTTTACCACACTTATGCAACAAAGTAGCACCATGTTTTCATATAGAGAGTCTCATATGCTTTTACTTTCATATACTAGTGGGAATTTTTCATTATAGAGTTGGATGCACACCCACTTAGTTTTTAGTTGAGCTTTCATACACTTATAGCTCTTAGTCTATTCGTTGCATGGCAATCCCTACTCCTCGCATTGATATCTATTGATAGGCATCTCGATAGTCCGTTGATTAGCCACGTCGATGTGAGACTATCTTCCCTTTTGTCTTCTCCATATTAATGTCTACCACCACATTCTATTCCACCCATAGTGCCATATCCATGGCTTGCGCTCATGTATTGCATGAAAGTTGAAAATGATGAAGCGGGTTAAAATGTATGAAGCAATTGCTTGGATGACACCGGGGTAGTGCATGATTTATACTTTGTGTTAATAAGATGAAGATTGACAAGACTGTATGATTTTGTAGGCATAGTGTTCTTTAGCACTGATATTTTTAAAGACATGATTGTTTGTTGGGATGCTCGAGTATTGATGTCTTTATGTAAAATTATAGACTATTGCTTTGAATCACCCATGTCTTAATATTCATGCCATGATTATATTACATGAGCAAGATTATGCTAGGTAGCATTCCACATCAAAATTATTATTTTTATCATTTACCTATTCAAGTACAAGCAGGAATTAAGCATGGGGATGATAATACATCTCCATTATATCTTTATTTTTTTATTGTTCCATGCCAATATTATACAGCTTTCATATATTTTTGGAAGTAATTTATATTATTTATTGGACTAACAAATTGATCCACTGCCCAGTGCATGTTTTTTGTTTCGCAGAATATCCATATCAGTCCAAACACGATAAAAATTTACGTTTTCTGGAATATATGTAAATTTTTGGAAGAATAATCAACGCAAGACGGTGCTCGAGGGGCCCACTAGGCACCAGGGCACGCCATTGGGCCCATGCGCGCCCTGATGGGTAGTGCACACCTCGTAAGGTGGTTGTTGCCCTTCTTTCTCCGCAAGAAAAATAATTTATGGGTAAAAAATCCCCTCAAAATTTCAGCCCAATCGGAGTTACGGATCTTCGGCAATTTAAGAAACGTTGGAGGGCTCAAAAACAAGGTCGCGAAACAGAAGAGAAACAGAGTTATAGATCCAATCTAGGAGGGACTCTCGCCCTTCCGCCGCCATGCAGGCCATGGACCAAAGCGGAAATCCTCCTCCCATCTAGGGAGGAGGACAAGTAAGAAGAAGAAGGAGGGGGCTCTCTCCTCCTCTTTCTCGGTGGCGCCAGAGTGCCGCCGAGGCAAGGATCGTGACGGAGATCTACATCAACAATCTTGCTACCGTCAACACCAACTGTCTCCCCTCTATGCAGTGGTGTAACCTCTCTATACCCGCTGTAATTCTCCAATAAACTTGGTGTTCAACACTATATATTATTATCCAATGATGTGTGGTTCTCCTATAATGTTTGAGTAGATCTTTTTTGTCCTATGGGTTAGTCGACGATCGTGGTTGGTTTGAGTAGTATATTTTATTATGGTGCTGTCCTACGGTGCCCTCTGTGTCGCGCAAACGTGAGGGGTCCCCACTGTAGGGTGTTGCAATACGTTCATGCTTCACTTATGGTGGGTGGCTAGGGTGATTGAAGCTTATGCTCGAGTAAGGGGTTGTTGCTTATGGGAATAAAGAGGACTTGATACTTAAGGCTATGGTTGGTTTTTACCTTAATGATCTTTAGTATTTGTGGATGCTTGCTAGAGTTCCAATCATAAGTGCATATGATCCAAGTATGAAAAGTATGTTAGCTCATGCCTCTCCCTCAAATAAAATTGCAATAATGATTACCGGTCTAGTTATCGATTGCATAGGGACAAATATTTTTCTTGTGTTACAAAAAGATTTCTAGTGAACTACTAAATTTATTATCTTGTAATTATTCTTAGTTTATTCTCGCAAAGTCTTCTAGTTTTATTCTTGTTCTAGGTAAAGCAAACGTTAAGTGTGCGTAGATTTGTATCGGTGGTCGATAGAACTCGCTGCTAACGCGACACTACTATCAGAAAGCCTTCGAGAAACTGTGTGCGATGCAATCATCGCAAACGATGGTGTATGAAAACTGTCAAAATGTGTAAAACATTTGCGAAGACGGATGCATCAAAAATGGTTCACATTTTAGTTGCGTGTGCGATGCAGGGCATATGGTTCAGCTCAATTAACTGTTTGCGATGAGGAGGAACAAAAGAAACGGGCAGCTAGATGATGATCTGTGCGATGTACAGCATACGGTTCACTCGGATGAACTGTTTGTTATTAGGCAACACAAATGAAACGGTCAGCCCGATCAAGGTGTGCGCGATGTACATCATACGGTTCTCTCGGATGAACTGTTTGTGATTAGGCAAGAGAACAGAAATGGTTCAATATAACAATATGTGTGATACGCGGCAAACAAGTCTGTAATCAGAAATGTGTGTGAAGACCGATAATAACATAGACGATTACTTGTAATTAGACGTATGTGATATGCTCTATCTAAACAAAATCTATTGGCCCTTGTGGGATGGGCGGTCATCCGGATACGCCATAAGGATGCGAAGAGGCATTCCTATCAGCAAGGATTAGTTGTTCCACCAGCAGGTCATGTAAGAAAACTATCAAGTTAAGTGTGCTCAGGCTGGAGCAGCCATCAGATGTGTGACTGGATGGGAAGTTGTGTTGATGTTAAATTAACTGATAGGACGGGTCATTCCGGTCAAATGACCGAAATACCCCATTCCCTTAGCTAATTTAGCCTCGAGGTCCTTGTTTTTTATTTTATTTATTTTTTATCACATGTTACAGAAGGTTTATCGCATTACTTTTTGACAACGTGTGATACGTGGCATACAGTTGACCCATCCGACCTGTTTGTGATTGAATAGGCCGTGTAGGTTGTGGGCAAACGCTTGCTAGTATTCAACCGTTTGGGATTGATGAATTCATCACCGACGGGTTCCCTAGTGTAGCCCGTGTTCATCTGATCATCATCTACTTCTTGTGCTAGCTTGATGTTCCTTCTATGCTAAGTTTCCATTACTTGATGGCGATTTATAAACACACCATCGTTTTGCACCATTTCCTCACCTGTTCCCGCCACCCTGCTATATTGCACATAGGCGGCGCGCGACGCACGGAGTTGACAAGCGCAGCCTGTAGCACATCCACCTTTTCCAAGCATGCCAACCCACCAAAGCGCCGCCTCTGCCATCAACCTCGTCAACGAGGAAAATGAGCAGGCGCCACGGCCCGTCGAGGCCGAGGCGCTCCCCGGCACCGTGATGGACGACACCGTGATGCGCGTCATTGCCAGGGTTGAGCAGACCTTTGGCGCATGGCGCTTGACCGCCGCGGATCAAGATAGGCATGTCAGCGCCGACAGGCTGCAGCACACCGCACAACATGATCGATGGTGCGCTGCAGAGCAAGCTAGGAGCGTCCACGCCGATATGCTGCGGATCGCCGGACGGCGAGACCATTGGAGCGTCGCAGAGCGAGAGGCGAGGCACAGCAAGAGCGGATCCAGCGGGGCTTGCCTGCTGTCGACACGGCGTCGCAGCTGGGTACATGTCCCGTCAGTACCCCCATTCCTCGCCGGGAGTGGGCAGAGGCCCTCACCGCCGTACTTGCACCGGACGCCCGCCGTGTCGTTCGCTTGGGTGCCGCTGTTCGCCTTGTCCGCGGCCCGCTAGATGCCAACGCGCTGGTCCATAGGCTCGACCGCCTCCTTGGCCCTGGTGTCCACCTGGGCACAGTAGAGGAACATGGTGGTCGCATCCTCGAGCTGGTGATCTCCGATGAAATAGCCAACTTGGAGCTCGAGATCGCGCTCCAGATGTACCATGAGCGTGTCGACCGCTTGGACGAACTTCTGCACGAGTTCAGGCAGAGCCAAGAGCTACCCTAGGCAAGGCCTGCTGGTCATGGTCTCATGGACGTGTTTTATTTTGTTGAGTGATTTCGACGTGGATAGCTATGTATTCACAGCAATCATAGTATGGCTCTGTTTATTCCTCTGTTTCAATGTGTGTACTCTGTTATCCGTTCTTATATTTTCTGTTTCAATGTGTGTATATACGCTTTCCATTTTGTATATGTGGATGATAACAGCTAAATTCAAATTAGAATACAAAAACAGACAGAAAATGGAATTCATGATATATATAATAATTGTTCATTAGTTCACCACAGAATATATATAATATCATCACATATATGTATATGGGAATGCAGGCGGGGCGACATGAGCAAGGTAGTATTTTTTGGCGGCCGAAATCTAGATCGACGGGAACAGTACACACGTTAGTCGCCCGAATTTACGCGTATTGTAGTTTGAATTACACACGATTGCCACATTAGAATCCGTGTGTTAACATAATAGCTGACGGTTTCCAATACAGAACCGTGTCTGATTAATAACCCCCGCCATTCACCTTCCAAACCTTGAGGCGCGAAATAGAATGCCATTTGTGTGGGGGCCGGTTGTCTTGCCAGATCTTTACATTTTCTTTTTTGAACACTAGCTATTTACATGGTATGAAGATTTTTTAACTCGCACACAAGTACACAAAATATGAATTTTCAAACCGTTATGGTTAGACGTTGCATGTAGATGTAGTTCAAATTTGAATTACGGTCATTAAATGGCTAGAAAATCACTTAAATGTGTTCATAACGTCAAATGAAGTCAGAAAGGGTTGAAAATTGATTATGTGTCTTTGAATTGTGCATTTTGGACAAAAAGTCTGAAGCTCAAATAAGTTCAAATAAATGAAATCCCTTTGTAACAGATGAGTTTTCGTCCGAAACCCTGATACTTCGAAAGAGATTGTACATTTTGTATACGAAGTCCGTCCAGTTTTAGCCGTAACCCTCTCAACTTTTTAGCATATGCTATGTGGGTGAAATGATGATACCATGCCAACTTTCAACCTTTTCAAAGTTCATTTGTAGTGCTTTTCAATTTCAGGGTCATTTAGCTTAAAAAATCAGTAAATGCATGAAAAGTACCAAATGAAGTAAGAAAGAATTGCAATTTGATAATGTGGCTATGAATGGTGCATTTTGAACACACAAAAAGTCTCGAGTGCAAAAAAAAATGAAATATCTTTGTAACGGATGGGTTTTCGTATGAAACCATGATACTTCGAAAGAGATTGTC
This sequence comes from Secale cereale, assembly GCA_902687465.1. NCBI lineage: Eukaryota > Viridiplantae > Streptophyta > Magnoliopsida > Poales > Poaceae > Secale > Secale cereale. The sequence goes on from LR738712.1 coordinate 94,096,734, forward strand.
CATTTTGGACCCGAAGTGCATCCAGTTTGTGCTATAAACCTCTCATCGTTTTAGCACATGCTATGTGGGTCAATTGATGATACCTTTCCAACTTTCAACCTTTTCAGAGTTCATTTGTAGTACTTTTCAATTTTAGGGTCATTTAGCTTCAAAACATTAGTAAATGCATGACAAATACCAATTGAAGTCAGAAAGGAATGGAAATTGATGATGTGGCTCTGAATGGTGCATTTTGAACACACAAAAAGTCTAGAGTTCAAATAAGTTCAAAAAAAATGAAATACCTTTGTAACAGATGAGTTTTCGTATGAAACCCTGATACTTCGAAAGAGATTGTCCATTTTGTACACGAAGTGCGCATCCAGTTTATGCTGTAACCCTCTCATCTTTTTAGCACATGCTATGTGGCTGAAATGATGATACCATGCCAACTTCCAACCTTTTAAGAGTTCATTCGTCATGCTTTTCAATTTCAAGGCCATTCAGCTAGAAAAATCTGTAAATGCATGAAAAATACCAAATGAAGTCACAGAGGGTTGAAAACTAATGATCTGGCTCCAAATGGTGCGTTTTGAACACACGAAAAGTCTGGAGAATAAGTTCAAAAAATTGAAATCCCCTTGTAACAGATGAGTTTTCGTCGGAAACCCTCATATTTCGAAAGAGATTGTCCATTTTATACATGAAATGCATCCAGTTTTTGTCGTAACCCTCTCAACTTTTTAGCACATGCTATGTGGGTGAAATTATGATACCATGCCTACTTCAACCTTTTCAGAGTTTATTTGTAGTGCTTTTCAATTTCAGGCCATTTAGCTGACAAAAATCAGTAAATGCGTGAAAAATACCAAATGAAGTCAGAGAGGGTTGAAAATTGATGATGTGGGTTTTAATGGTGCATTTTGAACATACAAAAAGTCTGGAGTTCAAATAAGTTCAAATAAATGAAATCCCTTTGTAACAGATGAGTTTTCGTCCGAAACCCTGATACTTCGAAAGAGATTGTCCATTTTGTACACGAAGTCCATCCGGTTTTTCTCGTAACCCTCTCAACTTTTTAGCACATGCTATGTGGGTGAAATGATGATACCATGCCAACTTTCAACCTTTTCAGAGTTCATTTGTCATGATTTTCAATTTCAGGGTCATTTAGCTGAAAAAATCAGTAAATGCAAGAAAAATACCAAATGAAGTCATAGAGGGTTGAAAATTGATGATGTGGCTTCGAATGGTGCATTTTGAACACACGAAAAGTCTGGAGTTCAAATAAGTTCAAAAAATTGAAATCCCTTTGTAACAGAGGAGTTTTCGTCGGAAACCCTCATATTTCGAAAGAGGTTGTCCATTTTATACACGAAATGCATCCAGTTTTTGCCGTAACCATCTCAACTTTTTAGCACATGCTATGTGGGTGAAATGATGATACCATGCCTACTTTCAACATTTTCAGAGTTCATTTGTAGTGCTTTTCAATTTCAGGGTCATTTAGCTTTGCAAAATCAATAAATGCATGAAAAATACCAAATGAAGTAAGAAAGGGTTAAAAATTGATGATGTGGCTTTGAATGGTGCATTTTGAACAGACAAAAAGTATGGAGTTCAAATAAGTACAAAAAATATGAAATACCTTTGTAACAGATGAGTTTTCGTATGAAACCCTAATACTTCGAAAAAGATTGTCCATTTTGTACACGAAGTGCGCACACTACGATCGGAGACTCTTAGACGAAACTGTGTACTATGCCATCACTACTGTAGGATGCTGCTAACGCGACACTACAATTAGAGACCGTTCGAGAAACTGTGTGCGATGCAATCATCGCAAATGGTGGTGGATGAAAACCGTCAAAATGTGTAAAATGTTTGCGAAGATGGATGCATCAGACATGTTTCAGAGTTCAGTTCAGTTAACTGTTCGCGATGAGGACGAACAAAAGAAACGAGATGCCAGATGAAGGCGTGTGCGATACACATCATGCAGTTTACTCGGATGAATTGTTTGTGATTAGGCAACACAAAAGAAACGGGCAGCCAGATGAAGGTGTGTGCGATATACAACATACATTTCACTCGGATTAACTCTTTGTGATTAGGCAACACAAAAGAAACAGACATCCAGATCAACGTGTGTGCGATATACAACATGCGGTTCACTTGGCCTTGTCGTCAGTGTGTGACCTCTATGGCAACCGTTCGCTCCCCACTAGCATCTTCTTGTACCGTGGCAACTGTCCACCGCCTCTTTGCCTTTCCCTCTCGATTTGGAACTATTGTCGCACGCTCTTCCTCCCTTCATTTGCCATCACCCTTCCTTCTGCAATTGTTCGATCGTATTCTCCATGGAGGGAACAGGCCGGAAACAACCCCGTTATTCTTTCCCCTGTCTGAAAGATGACGTGGTGGAGTAATTCATTGATTGGTGCGACGTCATCACATCGGCTAGCATGGTAGGTTCGTACAAGACCATTCTCGAGGGTTTAGGAGCAGTTTGATCTCCCATATCTTCTTCGCCATGACCCTGCTCGCCGTCGCGAGGACGACGGAAGCCTTGCCTTGTGCAAGTTGATGCCGCTTGATAATGATATATGTGATGTTACGATGCCATCGCTTAAGCGTAAGGCCTGGGCAGGCGCAAATGGAGATTGGGTTGTTTATATTGGGAACAACTACGAGTGGGAACTTGTGAATGTGTGCACTCGTCACCGGGTTCCACTTCCAAAAATCTCGGACTGCCATGAGGTTTAGCACACAGATAGTCTACATGCGTTCAGATACGACCATCATTACATTCGTCTACGGAAGATAGTAATTTCTCGAGTTCCCAACCACTCTTGGGAATACAAGAACTATGATGTTGTTGCTAGCTTCGACAAGCTTGTTGTCGTCTCTGCTTCACTGATGGATGGATATTGCTCAAAATCAATTTGTGTACACGAATGAGTACTGTGATGCAATTCAATACGAGAGTCTTGTGTTGGCTGCCACCACTCGTTGCACTGTTTTTGCATGGGATCCTTATTATTTCGGTAGGTTTGTCTTCCACCATAATTAGAATTGTTTCATCCACATGCATGTTAGTTAGTATCACCGTACTAATTAACATTCTTGTGTTTCCAAGGTCATGTGAACATTCCGCCACCTAAACCCAGTAGCTTGCTTTGTTAGCCCATCAATTAATCCACGCACAGAGAAAAATAATGGTAGTGTCACTGAACGTCAACAAACAAGCGGCTAAATTTTTCGACAGTACACGACAAGCTTGAAACCAAACCAAAGCTAGATAAACTAAACTAGCTGTTTATTGGATCATGAGTAAGTCTAGTCTGATAGGGTGAGACTCATCTGTTTTTTTTATGAACAACATACATGAACCAAAGGCTGTGCCATGAGAGTGAGACTCATCTGATCTTTTTTTAGGTTTTCTATAAACAAGGTTCTCTCTCTCTCTCTCTCTCTCTCTCTCTCTCTCTCTCTCTCTCTCTCTCTCTTTAAGTTAGCATGGATAGTTAGTGCTACTTCACGTCTACAAACATGCACCTAGTTTTTTGGTCAGCTAGCTAGTTAAATTAAATATGTGACAATCCTGCATAAAGAGTTCAGTGTGTGACAAGTTCAGAATCGAACTTGAGATAATTTTTCAGGTTCCTGAAACTAGATAGAACCAAACTAAATGATATTCATCTACAGTCACTTCTTAGTGAGCTAGCTAGTTCAGTGTGCGTTACCCCTGAAAGAACAGTTCAGTCTGTGATAAGTTCAGAACTGAATTTGAGATAAGTTTTCAGGTTCCTGAAACTAGATAAAACCGAAACTGAATGATATTCAATTAAAGTTCAGTTTGTTGGAACACAGGTAGTCCCTCCTGAAACTAGATACTTGGCGAGGGGTAGGAAAAGGAAGAGAGGAAGAGGAAGAGGGAGCTCACGTCGTTAGTGAAGAAGACGAGGTTAACGTTGAGGTAGATCCACGAGTTGGCGACGAAGGCGATGGTGCCCTTGCCAGGGACGCCATGGAGGGTGAGCGTCTTGAGCAGGTACTCGGAGCGGTAGGTGTTGCGGACGATGACGGCGCCGGGGATGCCATGTGAGTCATCCCGTGAAGGGCCCGTGGTCGGCGAGGATTTGGAGGAGGCCGCCGCGGGGTCGAGGAAGGCCGATGGCGCGAGCCCTAGTGCAGGCGGCGGTGTGAGCCCTGGCGCAGCTCCTAGGCGACGCCGACACGATGACGGAGCATGGGGCGGTTGGTGGCCGCGGTGACGTGCGGCGGCCGCGCTCGGGGAGGTGGATCTAGAGGAGGAAGGGAGGCCGAGGAGTGGAGGGAAGTAGGGGCAGCGTTGTGGGTCTGGGCGGCGGCGCGTGGGTTGGGGCGGCGGCGTAGTGGGACAGGGCGGCGGCGCAGTGGGTCAGGGCGGCGACGCATGGGTCGGGTCGGCGAATGGAGGGAGGGCCAGAGGGAGAGGGGAACAAGTGGAGTGGGGGGAGGGTTAGCAATGGCGCACCTCCCCCTTGTACGCCATAAGTACATTGATAGCAATGGCGCACCACCTAGGGGTGCGCCATTACTAGTGTGAGCCCTTAGGTTATGTTCTATCGAGCCCTAGCCGCATCACAAACACTTAGCTAGCACGACTGGTCAGCACGCAGCACACACACCAGGAGGTCCTGGGTTCGATTCCTAGGCGCCCCAATTTTTGTTTTTATCCATTTTTTTCTTTGCTCATATCTTTTTATCCATGCATCCAAATATAACATGTCACATATGCTAGATGCTCAGAATTTCATGTAGAATGACAATATGCAGTTTGTTGCCATGTTAACAACATTTAAAATATTGTTTGATATTTATTTGTGTTTAAATATGTTCAAACTTGTTTAAATCAAAACTAAATATCCATAGCTCCAAATTTGACAAACTTTATATGCTTTTGGGAGTAACATCTAACCAAGCACAACTAGTATTTTTTTGGATTTTTAGTTGCATTCATTTGTGAATTGGTAAAACATTTATGAATATGAAAAAATATCATCAAATTTGAAAAACTATTCATGAATTCAAAAAGTGCCCATGAAATTTTAAAATATTCATGAATTGAAAAAGTGCCCATGAAATTTAAAAATATTCATGAGTTCAATAAATATTCATGAGTTCAAATAAACATAAATACATATTCATGAGTTCAATTAAACATAAATAACTATTCATGAGGAGTAGAACAGAAGAAATGTCATTTCCATATGTCGAAATACAATCGAGAAATGAAGGCTACAATTTAAATACAATCGATATTAGCTAGCTATCTTTTCACAATCTTCTTGCCCTTCTTTTTCGCAAATGGAGTTCTTCTCTTGAACAGACGTCCTTTAGGTAGGGTGGTCCTGCTTCTTCTTGTGGTGTATGGCACTTCATCGTCGTCGTCATATTCCATCTTCGGGTCACCGTACTTGTCGAAGACTTGCTCATTGGCAACTCCATCCATTCCGATGATCTTCCTTTTGCCTCTCATCACGACAACATGATTGGGCTTTGATGGGTCGGTAATGAAGAAGCATTGGTCCACTCGGGAAGCCAGTACCATGGCTTGTTTTTCGCGGTGACGTTTGCGCCCGCGGTCTTGGATTTGGCTTTGGGTATAACCATTGTGGTGAAATACCGGTCTTCTTTTAGGACGCTCTTGGCCCATCTGACATGGAACATCGGGACCTTCTCTCCAGCATAGCCCAGCTCCCAGATCTCTTCGATCCTTCCGTAATATCTGTCCTTGTCGTAACCAGTGTAGGATTCCATCGTTACCCCGGAGTTCAGATAACCATCGCTCTTCATGTGCTTTTCCTCGGTGTAGAACGTGTAGCCATTGATATCGTATGCCTCATACGTCATCAGGTTGTGCTCGGCGACCTGTGACAAGGCGAATATGAGATTTTCTTCCGCGGAAGAATCCTCATGTAAAGGGTACGACAGGAGCTTCTCCTTGAACCAACGCGTGAAACATGAGTTCTGGTCTTTGATTATATCTCCGTCCGTCCTCTGTTGGCCTCGGTCATTGTACGTCTTCTCAATAAAGGTTTTGTGCTCTACCACCCAAGGATCTACCACGTCTATGTGTTGTAGAGCGACTAGGTTTGCTCTTTCAAAGTCGGTGAGTCGACCCTCGAAGTCGACATGCATTTCGCGGCGACCATCGCGGTGACCCCAACCAGCGAGCCTGCCGAGGTGCCTGTTGACGGGCAGACCAACGGGGTTCTCGATGCCTAGTTAATTCGTGTAGTAGGAGATGCACTCTTCAGTCAGAAAGCCCCTGGCTATGCTTCCCTCTGGTCGTGACATGTTGCGAACATATCCTTTGATGACACCATTCATCCTTTCGAATGGCATCATGCTGTGTAGGAACGTCGGCCCGAGTTGGATGATATCCTCCATGATATGGACCAGCAGATGCACCATAACATCGAAGAATGCGGGCGGGAAGTACATCTCAAGCTCGCATAGTATCACCATGATCTCTTCCTGTAGCCTTCTGAGTTGCCTCACACCAACCGACTTCCGAGAGATGACGTCGAAAAAGTTGCATAGGCCAAATAGCGTTTCACGGATGTGCGCGTCCATGATCCCACGGATTGCAACTGGATGTATCTGCGTCATTAGCAAGCACGTGACAGTCGTGAGACTTCATCCCGCTGAACTTCTGCTTCGCTGAGTCTAGGTATCTGCTTATCTTCCCCGCGTAACCGTAAGGAAGTTTTACTCCTACGAGGCAGGTGAAAAACTGCTCGATCTCCTCCTGACTTAGAGTGAAGCACACGGGAGGGTAGTCATTTCCGATCTTCTTGGCCTTTTTGCCTTTGCGACGACTTTCCGTGTCCTGCTTTGCCTCATCATCATCATCATCATCATCATTAGCGTGAAGCTCGTCCCTGATGTCCGTTGATTTCAAGTCTGCCCTTGCTTTTGGCCCATCTTTGGTCCTCTCTGGCATGTTGAGCAGGGTACCAAGCAGACTCTCACACACGTTCTTCGTGATATGCATGACATCAAGGCTGTGAGGCAGATGAAGGATCTTCCAGTACGGCAGGTCCCAGAAAACAAACCTCGTTTTCCATACCTTCAGCAGCGGCTCTGGCGCCTTTCGCTTCTTTCCGGCCCTGGCGCCTTTCCCAGTGGTGGGCACTCTTTCCAATTTTTCAACAGCTCGTCTACTTCCTCGCTGCTCCTCGTACGCGGGCGTCTTTGGGGTTCGGTTTCACCATCGAACAGATCCTTGAGTTTTCTCGATGAGTCATTGTCGCGAAGCCACCCTTGATGTCCCATGAACACGGTTTACGATGACCCAGGATCTCTATCTAGCTGGCGATACATTGTGTCGTCCATGCACCTGACGCATCCAGAAAATCCGTGGACCACCTGCCCCGCGACATATCCGTAACCGAGATAGTCGTGCACCGTCGTGAGCAGTGTGGCTCTCATAGGGAAATATAATTTCTCTGCGGCGTCCCTCGTATTGGCTGGCGTTTTCCACAGCGTGTCTAGCTCCTCTTTCAGCAGCCCCAGATACAGATTGATGTCGTTCCCTGGTTGTTTCGGCCCTTCAATTAGCATACTCATGTGAATGTACTTCCTCTTCATGCACAACCCAGGGGGAAGGTTGTACATCCACACAAACACAGGCCAGGTGCTATGTGTGCTTCTCTGGCTGCCAAACGGATTGACTCCATCGGCGCTCACGCCCTGCAAGATGTTCCTTGGATCGTCCCCAAAATTCTGTGTCTTCGAAGTTCAACGCTTGCCACTGGCTCGCATCCTTAGGGTGACTCAGCATCTTGTCTTTTTTATTTATATCCGGATCATTTCCGTCATCTTCTCACTTCTTCTCCTCCCTATCCGCGTGCCAACGCAGGATCTTTGCTAGCTTAGGGTCCACGAAATAACGCTATAGACAAGGAGCGATCGGAAAGTACCACACCACTTTTCGAGGAGCTTCCTTCCTTTTCTTGTATCGAGTGACGCCGCACACCGGACATATGGTAGACTCCGCATGCTCGTCCTGATAAATGATGCAATTGTTAATGCACACATGGTATTTCACGTGCGGTAAATCCAGAGGACACATGATTTTCTTTGCCTCCTTGAAACTGGTCGGGCACTTGTTCCCCTTGGGAAGACGTTCGTGCCAGAATGACGTGTTCTCGTCGAAGCATGCGTCGGTCATTTTTTGTTTTACCTTCATCTCCAGAGCCATGAGCGTTACTTTCACGCGGGTATCCTCGGGCCTGCATCCTTCATACAATGGAGTAACCGCGTCTATCTCCAGTTGATCTAGCTTGGCTTTCTCTCGGGCGGCAGCTCTTGCGTTATCCGTCTGCTTGAGAAGCAGCTCTTGAATATGAGGGTCCTGCACCCAGCCCATCGATGGTCCATCGTCGTCTGCTCCGGCATCTTCATCTTCATGATCATGTCATTCGTCTTGATCTTCCTCATCATCATGTCCGACATCTTCTACATGATGACTCTGTCTTGGAGATTCTTCGTCTTCTCGCCCACCCACGTCGCGGTTGTCTTGCGGCCCTTCCCCATTTCTTGCCCGGCCCCCATGGACGACTTCATAGTCATCTTCATCATGTTGCCACTGATAGCCATCCATGAAACCACGCAAGAGCAGGTGGTCCCGCACCTGTCCGGAATCCGGGTCCGTAATAAGGCTCTTCAGCTTGCATCTTCGACACAGACATCTTATCTCCGTCTCGTGCTTCTGAAGCATCTCGGCCTTCGCGGAGCTCAAAAACCTATTCATGATGCCTTCGATCATCGTGCGGACCATGGTCGCCTGCGGGGTAGAGAAAAACGATATTTTAGAACCAAAAAAATAATTGGCATGACTTTGCCTAAAAATAGGACCAAAAAGAATGCATAGTGCAAAATTCTCGCCAAAACGGAAATGAATCAACATTCCGGAAAAATATTGGCAACTATCGCATTTCAAATACCGGTACCTGCAAACACAAACATATGCAACACCACAAACATATGCAACACCACAAACATACGTAGATCTAGGCCATAAAAAGTGCATGTGCACGTTGTTGGAGGGAGAAAAAAGTAGATATACAACATAAAGAAAGCTTTCCCCTTACTTACCTATCAAAAAAAAGGTAATTTAACCACTTAATTTCGGTGAATCTATGGTGCAAATGAGGTGAGGAGGAGGAGACAGCCGAGACAAGCTGGGAGAAGGAAGTGGAGAGAATGAAGTGGGGAAAGTGTGTGTGGTAGGTGGCTGTCCAAAAGATCTAGCTGCTCTCAGGTTACCAATGGCGCACCACCTAATATTGCGCCATTAGTAACCCGCGTACCTGTTAAGTGGTGCGCCATTACTAGTTTTGCAAAAAAAAAATTGTTAGTGGTGGCGCACCGTGGTTGTGGTGCGCCATTACTAGTTTGAACTAGTAATGGTGTACTGTACCCAGGTGCACCATTACTAGTTAAAACTAGTAATGGCGCACTGTGCCCTGGTGCGCCATTAATAGTTTTGGAAAAAAATTGTTAGTAATGGCGCACCGTGTGTCTGGTGCGCCATTGGTAATGAGGACACTAATGGCGCACCTGTATCTAGTGCGTCACTGCTATATAGCAGTGGCGCACCACATACATGGTGCGCCATTAATGTCCATATTAGCTATAGCCCTTTTCCTAGTAATGTCACACGGGTCGCGTGGCGGCACGTATATTATTTTTCTATTTGGATGACAAAAAGTACAATACCACTTTGTATCGGTGTCCATATGAACAGTGCTAGTGATTTTAGTTGAAAAAATTATATAGTGCTAGTGATTTTTAGCTGCATATTTTGACAAATCGCAGTGTTATAAGGTTGAAAAATGACAATGTTACTAGATAAACAAATGTCAATCTTTCCAGTTTAACAAATGGTAACATACCCAAAATGGCAGATATGCAAATCTTACCCAATTGTTTGTACGTGGTTGCACACGGGTCATGCAAAACAATCGTTTGTGTTGTAGGGGTGCAGAAATCCTGCTCGGCACATTTTTCCTTGCCTTCCTGGGGAAGCTGTCGGTTTGCATCTGGATGTTCTAACTAAAACTTTTGCGATGAGTGTTTATATTTGAAAACCATTAACTTTTTTTCAAAAGAAAATCGTTTGATAAGTTTGTACATTAAGAGAGAGAAAACACAAGTTCGTTCAAACCATATATTTCATTCCGTCACGCTACGAATTTATATTCATATGATCGAGAATTCGAGATACAGTATTAAACCCCCAAAAAAACTATTTCCGGCGGCGACGGAGGTGGCGTGCCGCGCCGTCATTGTCGTTGTCATCCTCTGGGACGCCGTTGTTGAAGTCTTCAAGGCAGCACAAAATGTTCTTCACTTGTAAATCAAACATCATGTCGTCGCGCGATCGACATGCGGGGCGCAGGAGGACGGCAACTGGTGCCGCTGAGAGGTAGCGGTCGACGGCAGCGTCCTATGCCGCTGAGGGGGGCGCGCGCACGGGCACGAGCACAGGTGCGGCGGGTGGAGCCAAACGCACGGGGACCGGCGCCACGGTGGGTGGAGGGGCGCGCACGGGCACGGGCACGGGCGCTAGCGCTGGCATGTACACGAGCTCGCGCGGGTCCGCGGAGACCACGCTGACGCCCGCGGCTTCCAGCTCTGTGATAGTGCTCGGTGACCAGCCCGTCAATGCTACGGGGATGGTCGCTGGCGCGGGCACGGGGAAGGGAGCTGGGATGGGAGTGGGGGCAGCAACCACCACGGCCAGCTTATTATGGGCCATGTCCATGAGGCCCCATTCCTCCTTATTTTTTATCTCCTCCGGCTCGGAGTCGACTTCACGAAACTTGAAGACTAGTGGCAGATGATCATTCTGTGCCATGGCGTTGGTGGAGGTGTGTGGGAGGGACGGGGATTGGAGGCGAATAGTAAGGCCGCCCGTATTAAACTGCTGCTCGGGCGCCATTAATGGAGAGGAAGACGGGCGACCATGGAAGCCAAAGGGCTCGGTTCCCAGTGAGCCTGCGCAGCATACAGCTCGCACGCTTCCCAGTGAGCCTGCGCATTGGAGGACAGCTTGCACGCCTCTCGGTTAGCCTACGCATCGGACTGCGTTCGTGATACGCCTCCAATGTATCTACTTTTCCAAACACTTTTGCCCTTGTTTTGGACTCTAACTTGCATGATTTGAATGGAACTAACCCGGACTGACGTTGTTTTCAACAGAATTGCCATGGTGTTGTTTTTGTGCAGAAATAAAAAGTTCTCGGAATGACTTGAAAATCCACGGAGAATTATTTTGGAAAATATAAAAAATATCTGCGAAAAGATCCACGTCAGGGGGGCACACCTGTCCACAAGGGTGGGGGCACGCCCCCTCCCCCTAGGCGCACCCCCCTGCCTCGTGGGCCCCCTGTTGCTCCACCGACATACCCCCGGACCCCATATATTCACTTTCGGGGAGAAAAAAATCAGAGAGGAAGAATTATCGCGTTTTACGATACAAAGCCGCCGCCAAGCCCTAATCTCTCTCGGGAGGGCTGATCTGGAGTCCGTTCGGGGCTCCGGAGAGTGGAGATCATCGTCGTCGTCATCATACACCTTCCTCCATCACCAATTTCATGATGCTCACCGCCGTGCGTGAGTGATCCCATCATAGGCTTGCTGGACGGTGATGGGTTGGATGAGATTTACCATGTAATAGAATTAGTTTTGTTAGGGTTTGATCCCTAGTATCCACTATGTTCTAAGATTGATGTTGCTATGACTTTGCTATGCTTAATGCTTGTCACTAGGGCCCAAGTGCCATGATTTTAGATATGAACCTATTATGTTTTCATGAATATATGTGTGTTCTTGATCCTATCTTGCAAGTCAATAGTCACCTACTATGTGTTATGATCCGGCAACCCTGAAGTGACAATAGTCGAGACCACTCCCGGTGACGACCGTAGTTTGAGGAGTTCAAGTATTCACTATGTGTTAATGCTTTGGTCCGGTACTCTATTAAAAAGAGGCCTTAATATCCCTTAGTTTCCACTAGGACCCTGCTGCCACGGGAGGTTAGGCCAAAAGATGTCATGGAAGTTCTTTTCCATAAGAACGTATGACTATATTCGGAATACATGCCTACATTACATTGATGAACTGGAGCTAGTTCTGTGTCACCCTAGGTTATAACTTTTACATGATGAATTGCATCTGACATAATTCCCCATCATCGATCCAATGCCTACGATATTTTAACATATTGCTTGTTGCTTATTTACATTTCCGCTTCTACTATTACAAAAACTACAAAAACACTATCGTTACTTTTATTGTTGTTACCGTTACTTCCATATTACTTTGCTACTAAATTACCTTGCTCCAGATACTAAGTTTCCAGGTGGTTGAATTGACAACTCAGCTACTAATACTTAAGAGTATTCTTTGGCTCCCCTTGTGTTGAATCAATAAATTTGGGTTCAATACTTTACCCTCGAAAACTGTTGCGATCCCCTACACTTGTGGGTTATTAAGACTATTTTCTGACGCCGTTGCCGGGGAGCATAGCTATATTCTTTAAGTCACTTGGGATTTATATCTGTTGATCACTATGAAGAATTTGAAGGATTCAAAAACAAAGATCTTTCCCTCAACTACGAGGGGAGGTAAGGAACTGCCATCTAGCTCTCCACTTGATTCATCCTCTGTTATGAGTAAATTTGCGACACCTACTCCTGCTATTGAATCTGATATGTCGCATGTTCTTGATGATGCCACTTCTGCTATGTATGAGGAAACTACTTCCATGCTTGATAATAATGTGCCACTAGGTGAATTTCTAGATGAACAAATTGCTAAGGTTAGGGAGAATGCAAATATTGAAACTGATAATATTTATGAAAGTGATGATGAAGATTCTCCCCTAGATATGAATTGTCTGTTATTCCTGAGGGTTATGTTATGGATGAAGAAACTGCTAGAGACTTTCTTGCTTGCAATGATAGATATGATCTTAAGAAATTGTTGGCTGAGTTGAAAGAAAAGTCTTTGAATGCTAGAATGAAATATGACCCTGCTTTTGCTACTTCACCAATCTTTGTTACTGATAAGGATTATGATTTATCTATTGATCCTGAGTTAATTACTTTGGTTGAATCTGATCCTTTCCATGGCTATGAATCTGAAACTGTTGTGGCATATCTTACTAAGTTGAATGATATAGCCACCCTGTTTACCAACGATGAAAAGATTCGTTATTATTATATCCTTAAGTTGTTTCCGTTCTCGTTAAAGGGTGATGCTAAGACTTGGTTTAATTCTCTTGATCCTGGTTGTGTGCGTAGTCCCCAGGATATGATGTATTACTTCTCTGCTAAATATTTTCCCGTTCATAAGAAATAAGCTGCCTTGCGGCAAATATATAACTTTGTGCAAATTGAAGAAGAGAGTCTCCCACAAGCTTGGGGGAGGCTTCTCCAATTACTTAATGCTTTGCCTGATCATCCTCAAAGGAATGACATACTTGATGTCTTTTATAATGGACTAACCGACGCTTCCAAAGACCATGTGGATAGTTGTGTGGTTGTGTTTTCAGGGAAAGAACAGTTGATCAAGCTGAATTACTATTGAATAATATGTCGGCCAATGAAAATAATTGGACACTTCCTGAACCAGCCCCTAAGCCAACTCCGAAGAAAAGGGTTGTTCTATTTCTCAGTCCTGAAGATATGCAAGAGGCAAAGAAATCTATGAAAGAAAAAGGTATTAAAGCTGAAGATGTTATGAATTTACCTCCTATTGAAGAAATACATGGTCTTGATAACCCGACACAGGTGGTAAACGTAAATTCTCTTTATAGATTTGATGAAGGTGATATTCCTCGTTATAAGTCTGCTAGCCAATGCTTAGATGAGTTTGACAATTTTATTGTGAAACAAGAAAACTTCAATGCGTATGTTGATAGACAATTGCAACGTAATGCTTATATGATTGAACGCTTGAGTGATTATATGTCTAGAGTTAAAGTTGAATTGAAACTCTTTAGTAAACATGCTTCTATGGTTACCACTCAAGTAGAACAAGTACTTAAGGCTCAGATTTGCTCAATGAATTAAATAGTAAGAATAATGACTATGATGTTAGAGTTGCAACTAGAGGGGGTAAGGTGTCTCGGGAACCTTTGTATCCTGAAGGCCACCCTAAGAGAATTGAGCAAGATTCTCAGAGAGCTAATTTAGATGCACCTAGTTCTTCTAAGAAGAAGAAAAATAAAAATGATAGGACTTTCCATGCTTCTAGTGAACCTGTAGCTGACACACCTGAGAATCCCAATGATATATCTGTTTCTGATGCTGAGACACAATCTGGTAATGAACATGAACCTAGTGATAATTTTAATGATGATGTTCATGATGATGTTCAACCTAGCAATGATAATGATGTAGAGATTGAACTTGTTGTTGATCTTGATAACCCACAATCAAAGAATCAACGTTATGATAAGAGAGACGTTGTTGCTAGGAAGCACGGTAAGGAAAGAGAACCATGGGTTCAGAAACCCATGCCTTTTCCTCCTAAGCCATCCAAGAAAAAGGATGATGAGGATTTTGAGCACTTTGCTGAAATGATTAGACCTATGTTTTTGCGTATGTGTTTGACTGATATGCTTAAAACAAATCCTTATGCTAAATATATGAAAGACATTATTACCAACAAAAGAAAGATATCTGAAGTAGAAATTTCCACCATGCTTGTTAATTACACTTTTAAAGGTGGAATACCTACGAAACTAGGAGATCCAGGAGTACCTACTATACCTTGCTCCATTAAAAGGAACTATGTTAAAACTGCTTTGTGTGATCTTGGAGCCGGTGTTAGTATTATGCCTCTCTCTTTATATCGTAGACTTGACTTGGGTAAGTTGACATCTACTGAAATATCTTTGCAAATGGCCGATAAATCAACTGCTATACCTGTCAGTATTTGTGAGGATGTGCCTATTGTAGTTGCAAATGTTACTATTCTAACAGACTTTGTTATACTTGATATTCCCGAGGACGATAGTATCTCTATTATCCTTGGTAGACCCTTTTTGAATACTGCAGGGGCTATTACTGATTGCAACAAAGGAAATTTCACTTTTCATGTCAATGGTAATGAGCATACGGTACACTTTTCGAGGAAACAACCTCAGGTCCACAGTATCAATTCTATTGGAAAAATTTCAACTATTACTATTGGAGGTTTTGAATTTACTCTTCCTACTGTCAAGAAGACATATGATATTCTTATTGTTGGGGACATACATATCCCCATTGAGGTAACCTAGTGTTATTCGAAAATTCTCCGGTTTCATGTTATTCGGAAAGAGTTTATTAACAAGACCTGATCAACCTTGTTAATGGATTCCTTTTGATGAGCATGAGATGGGTGAATCTAGATAGCACAACCTTCTGTACCCTCCTTTTACTTTATGTTAAATTAGATTAAATAAAGCAAAAATAGTATTTTCTGTCTGTCTCCAGACTTATCCATGCAATAAAAAAATACCCCGAAAATAAAAGTTCTCCAAATGCCCTGAAAATTAAATATGATTTTTATGGAATATTTGAGAATATATGGCACAGAAAACACAACGAGGGGAGCCAGCACCTAGCCACAAGGGTCAGGGGCGCGCCCACCCTCACAGGGCGCGCCCCCTGCCTCGTGGGCCCCATGTGGCCCCCCTCCACTTATTCCTGCACCCGCACACTTCTTCTTCCTCCCAAAAAAATCACTATTCAGCTCAAGCACGAGTTCTAGCTCATCTTGCTGCCATTTTCGATCTCCTTGCTCAAAGCTCCGTTCACAAAACTGTTTGGGGAGATTGTTCCTTGGTATGTGACTCCTCCATTGCTCCAATTAATTTTTGTTCTAGTGCTTTATTTATTGCAAATTATTACTGCTGTGGTGACCTTGTTCTTGAGCTTACATGTCAAATTTCTTTTGTCCCAAGTAGTTCTAATACATGATATAGTCTCTAGGCACTTGTAGGAGTTGTTGCTATCAATCTTGTTAAGTTTGGTTAACTTTTATTTTGAGTGACTAAAAATTTCAGAAAATTTCAGAGGAGAAAATAATAAAGAGATTGTTGAGTGGCTCCTTCAGTAAAAGTTTAGAGGATAAGAAGAAGGAAGAAAATAAGAATCCCAAATATAATCTTCCTCGCACTGCTGAAGTTCGGCCGTGTGAATGGCCTTGTAATGAGTTCATGGAAGCCACCGGGATTTATAAATACTTTTATTATTTGGCGAACAATGCAGGCCTCACTAACTTCTTCCACGACCAGCGTGAACAGTATCTCTTACTCACTAATATTTTCACGCTAAGAAATCACCACCTTTAGTGGAGTTTCGTTTATATGATGAGGTTAAGGAGATGCCATTCTTTGAATTTCGTGAAGTATGCAAGATACCCTTTGCTGGTAGTCTTGATGAACCACGTCATGAAGATGTTGAAGGGTTTATTGACATGATAGCTGTAGGGGAAACTAGACAAGTTTCAGGGGCAAGAATCACTAGTATACATTTTCCAGTTCTGCGCTACTTTGCTATATTTGCTAGTAGATGTTTAATTGGTCGTGGGAACAATGGGAACCTTAGTGCTCCTGATATTGTCATTTTGCGCCATGCCTTGTTCCGAGACACAACTTTTAGCTTGGGTGCCATCGTTGCTAAACGATTAAGTCTGAACCGCACCAAAGGTCCCGTCTTTGGAGGCATCTTTGCTTCTTGCCTTGCTGAACATTTTAGAATACCTATTAGGCATCATGAGAAGGAAGAAAAAATTGATGGTACCTGTTTATCTAGATTATAAGAGTATGATAGCACATGATTTTATTGTTAAAGACAAGGAGAAGTTGCTTAATTATAAATTGAGGTTTGATGAAAAATATTGTGAAATTATTACGTTGCCCATCTCTGTTTGATCTGTTTTCAGACATATACCTCGTTTCATCAGATGCCTTCTATAAGTACCAGAGCCAGACACGAGCTTCAGAGCCTGAGCCGGAGCCACCACTCGATTCTTACCGTCAATCTGTTTATGGGTGGGATCCGGATGAGCTTGCCAACCAGTGGCACCCAAAGGACACTTCTCAGTACACCGGAGAGAGTAGCTTCGATCAGTGGCCATAGACCAACTTAGGCCAAAATCCTAAGCTTGGGGGAGTACGTGTTTCTCACCGACATTACATTCATGTTCACACACTTATTCTAGTCGTCGGTGCTCACACTCTTTCATTGTACTATACATGCTAGTTTCATTTCTTTTCTTAGTCCTTTTCTTGTGTGTTAGAAAAACCTTAAGAAAAACAAAAAAAATAGTTGTAGCTTTTAGCTAGTTTACTTTCCATGCCTGTAGTAGTAGTAATTAAAATAAAACCCAAAAATATTTCTCGTTCTTCTTTTCACTTGTTGGGAGCTTACCCGTGTAAATAGTTTGTTTTCTTCTTTGGGGGTCAAGAGTAGAAGACCATGATTGAAAATGTTTAGTCGCTCTCATATGCTTTATTGTTAATTTAACCTTGAGCCATATTACCTTGTCTTCTCTCTTGTATTAAATGCTCGCAGATTCCAGCTTAGTCCAATGCACGTGCACTATTATTATTATCCACACCGTTCAGTTGTGCGAGTGAAAGGCAATAATGATGATATATGATGAACTAATTGAGATGATAAAAGCTGCTATGAACTTGACCTCTCTTGTTTTTGTAAATATGATAGTTCATCGTTCCTGATTCGGCTTGTTTTGAATGAAACATGCTTGCAATGACAATTAGAGATCATAGATGCTTATGCCACACTTAATCAGCTAGGAGTTTATAATGGTCTATCTTGCGTGCCAACATGATATTAAAATGGTTGTGATGTGGTATGATAGGGTGGTATCCTCCTTTGAACGTATCAAGTGGTCTGACTTGGCACATGTTCACGCATGTAGTTGAAACAAAATCAACATAGCCTCCACGATATTTATGTTCATGGTGATTTATATCCTACTCGCGCTTGCATTCATTGTTGATTAATTTTAATGCATGTTCATGATTGTTGTCACTCTCTAGCTGGTCACTTCCCAGTCTCTTTCTAGCCTTCACCTGTACTAAGCGGGAATACTGCTTGTGCATCCACTTCCATAAACCCCAAAGTTATTCCACATGAGTCCACCATACTTTCCTATATGTGGTATCTACCTGTCGTTCCAAGTAAATTTGTATGTGCCAAACTGTAAACCTTCAAATAAAATTCTGTTTTGTATGCTCGAACAGCTCATGTATCAACTAGGGATGTCTATATCTTCCATGCTAGGTGGGTTATTCTCACGATGAGTAGACTCCACTCATCATTCATGAGAAAATGGTTGGTAACCGGGATGCCCAGTCTGTGATGGCCTGGCTTATTAGGGATGATAGACTACTCATATCAATAAGGAATTCCTTCTTTTCCGGGAGCCTATTCAGATAGAACTCCAAAGTTAAGCGTACTCAGCTTGGAGTAGTTTCAGGATGGGTGACCGACCGGGAAGTAGCTCCCGGGTGCGCACGAGTGAGGACAAAGTGCGTAGAAAAGACTAGTATTGATATGTGAGGCCAGTCTAGATCCCGCCAGGAGTAACGACCACCGGCGGGTGTGTCCGGGGCGTTACAAGTTGGTATCAGAGCCGACCCTCGCGGTTACACGAATGTTTGCGGACAGTTTGCAGTCATATTATGCATGACGTTTGTGACCCGTCGTGGCACACGGCATGGCACATGTTCTGTCCTGGAAGCACAGACGGTTGTGCCAAGAGGGAACGTTCCTGTGGCCCGACGAGGACGTCGGTTCCTCTGAGTGAGGGTGTATGTGATGGCCTGGCTTATTAGGGATGATAGACTACTCATATCAATAAGGAATTCCTTCTTTTCCGGGAGCCTATTCAGATAGAACTCCAAAGTTAAGCGTGCTCAGCTTGGAGTATTTTCAGGATGGGTGACCGACCGGGAATTTGCTCCCGGGTGCGCAGGAGTGAGGACAAAGTGCGTAGAAAAGACTAGTATTGATATGTGAGGCCAGTCTAGATCCCGCCAGGAGTAACAACCACCGGCGGGTATGTCCGGGGCGTTACACAGTCCCATGCTCAAATCATAATAATTAAACAAAACTCCCACAGGGATGTTGCTGGTTTGGACGGTGCCCGTTGTTTTGGGCTAGCCGTGGAATGTGCTTGTTGGTGGTTGGGGGAGTATAAACTTTACCATTTTGTTTGGGAACCACCTATAATGTATGTAGCATGGAAGATATCGAGATTCTTGGTTTCTATGTTGACAATGAGAGTATACCGCTCAAAATATTATTCATCTCTATTTAAAAATCGTGCTCTGGCACCTCTACAATTCCCTGCTTCCCTGTGCGAAGGGCCTATCTATTTAATTTTATGATGATTCATCACCCTCTTATAAAAGAGCACCAGTTGGAGAGCACCTCTGTCATTTGCATGTAGTACTATTAATTTGCATTGAGTATGATCATGACTGGATCTCTTTTACCATGAATTACAATGTCTAGTCAGCCCTTGATCTTTAAAGGTGCTCCGCATTTATGTTTTGTGGTCTCAGAAATGGCTAGCGAGATACCATCTTGTTATATCATATTATGATTGTTTTGAGAAAGTGTTGCCATCCGAGGTTTATTATTATTGCTCGCTAGTTGATTATGCCATTGATATGAGTAGACATGAGACCTGAAAGTTATTGTGAATGTGGTTAGTTCATAATCTTTGCTGAAAACTTGAATGCTGGCTTTACATATTTACAACAAGAGCAAACAGAGTTTGTCAAAGTTTTTCTTTATCACTTTCAGTTTATCAACTGAATTTCTTGAGGACAAGCAAAGGTTTAAGCTTGGGGGAGTTGATACGCCTCCAACGTATCTACCTTTCCAAACACTTTTGCCCTTGTTTTGGACTCTAACTTGCATGATTTGAATGGAACTAACCCAGACTGATGCTGTTTTCAGCAGAATTGCCATGGTGTTTTTTGTGCAGAAATAAAAAGCTCTCGAAAAGACCTAAAAATCCACGGAAAATTATTTTGGAAAATATAAAAAATATCTACGGAAAGATCCACATCAGGGGACCCACACCCTGTCCACGAGGGTGGGGGGCGCGCCCCCTCCCCCTGGGCGCGCCCCCTGCCTCGTGGGCCCCCTGTTGCTCCACCAACGTACCCCCGGACTCCATATATTCACTTTTGGGGAGACAAAAATCAAGGAGGAAGAATTGCCATGTTTTACGATACGGAGCCACCGCCAAGCTCTAATCTCTCTCGGGAGGGCTGATCTGGAGTCCGTTCGGGGTTCCTGAGAGTGGAGATCGTCGCCATCGTCATCATCAACCTTCCTCCATCACCAACTTCATGATGCTCACCGTCGTGCGTGAGTAATCCCATCGTAGGCTTGCTGGACGGTGATGGGTTGGATGAGATTTACCGTGTAATCGAGTTTGTTTTGTTAGGGTTTGATCCCTAGTATCCACAATGTTCTAAGATTGATGGTGATATGACTTTGCTATGCTTAATGCTTGTCACTAGGGCCCGAGTGCCATGATTTCAGATATGAACCTATTATGTTTTCATGAATATATGTGTGTTCTTGATCCTATCTTGCAAGTTAATAGTCACCTACTATATGTTATGATACGGCAACCCCGAAGTGACAATAGTCGGGACCACTCCCGGTGATGACCGTAGTTTGAGGAGTTCATGTATTCACTATGTGTTAATGCTTTGGTCCGGTACTCTATTAAAAGGAGGCCTTAATATCCCTTAGTTTCCACTAGGACCCCGCTGCCACAGGAGGGTAGGAAAAAAGATGTCATGCAAGTTCTTTTCCATAAGCACGTATGACTATATTCGGAATACATGCCTACATTACATTGATGAACTGGAGCTAGTTCTGTGTCACCCTAGGTTATAACTTTTACCAGATGAGTTGCATCCGACGTAATTCCCCATTACCGATCCAATGCCTACGAGCTTTTCACATATTGCTTGTTGCTTATTTACTTTTCCGCTGCTACTGTTACAAAAACTACAAAAACACTATCGTTACTTTTACTGCTGTTACCGTTACTTCCATATTACTTTGCTACTAAATTACCTTGCTGCAGATACTAAGTTTCCAGGTGTGGTTGAATTGACAACTCAGCTGCTAATACTTAAGAGTATTCTTTGGCTCCCCTTGTGTCAAATCAATAAATTTGGGTTGAATACTTTACCCTCAAAAACTGTTGCAAGCCCCTACACTTGTGTGTTATCAGCTCGCACGCCTCCCGTTCAGTCAAGGTCAAGCAGCTGTCCGCACGGCATCTCCTACAACCATTAAAACCAAGACACATGGCATCACGTGAATGGTTAACAGAACGCACATGGTTTGAATTCTACAAACGTTTGAGATATTAATGTGGCAGCTATTTTTTTCAAAATGCCTTTGTTGGCTGTCATTATTCGAGTGCGCCTTCTCTTAAAATGGACACGAAAGATTCCATAGCATGTCGGGTGCCATTCCACGATAGCATGTAGAGTTTCATGAACTTCAGAAGAGTTTTGGGTTTACCAGAATTTAAAAACCACGCATCTCAATGTTTTAACGGCAATCAACGGTGCCCTGGTGTTTGAAATTCATTCCCATTTCTTGCATGGGGCCTAAGCATGCACCCAAGGACACATATTTGATTTTTCAACCAATTTATATGCACTGGAGCATGTGCATGTAGTTCAAATTTGAATTATGCAGATAAATGCATTGAAAACTCAGTTAATGCATAAAAATGTCCAAATACTTCAAATAAACTCTGAAAAGGTTGAAATTTGGCATGGTGTCATCATTTCACCCACATAGCATGTGCAAAAAAGTAGAGAGGGTTACGACAAAAACTGGATGCACTTCGTGTACAAAATGGACAATCTCTTTCGAAGTATCAGGGTTTGGGACGAAAACTCATCTATTACAAAGGCATTTCATTTTTTTTGAACTTATTTGAAGTCCAGACTTTTCATGTGTTAAAAATGCACCATTCAAATCCACATCATCAATTATCAACCCTTTCTGAATTCATTTGGTATTTTTCATGCATTTACCGAATTGTTTTAGAGCTAAATGACCCTAAAATTGAAAAACTCTTCAAATGAACTCTGAAAAGGTTGAAAGTTGGCATGGTATCATCATTTCACCCACATAGCATGTGCAAAAAAGTAGAGAGGGTTACGGCAAAAAATGGATGCACTTCATGTAAAAAATGGATAATCTCTTTTGAGGTATCAGGGTTTCGGACGAAAACTCATCTGTTACAAAGGCATTTCATTTTTTAACTTATTTGAAGTCCAGAATTTTGGTGTGTTCAAAATGCACTATTCAAATCCACTTCATCAATTATCAACCCTTTCTGAATTCATTTGGTATTTTCCATGCATTTACATAATTTTTTTAGAGCTAAATGACCCTGAAATTGAAAGACAATTCAAATGAACTCTGAAAAGGTTGAAAGTTGGCATCGTATCATCATTTCACCCACATAGCATGTGCAAAAAAGTAGAGAGGGTTACGGCAAAAACTGGATGCACTTCGTGTACAAAATGGACAATCTCTTTCAAAGTATCTGGGTTTCGGAAGGAAACTCATTTGTTACAAAGGCATTACATTTTTTGGAACTTATTTGAAGTCCAGACTTTTTGTGTGGTCAAAATGCACCATTCAAATCCACATAATCAATTATCAACCCTTTCTGAATTCATTTGGTATTTTCATGCATTTACATATATTTTTTAGAGCTAAATGGCCCTGAAATTAAAAACACTTCAAATGAACTCTGAAAAGGTTGAAAGTTTTCATGGTATCATCATTTCACCAACATAGCATGTGCAAAAAGTAGAGAGGTTTACGTCAATAACTGGATGCACTTTGTGTACAAAATGGACAATCTCTTTCGAAGTATCAGGGTTTCGGACGAAAACTCATCTGTTACAAAGGCATTTCATCTTTTTTAACTTATTTGAAGTCCAGACTTTTTGTGTGTTCAAAATGCAACATTCAAATCCACATCATCAATTATAAACCCTTTCTGAGTTCATTTAGTATTTTTCATGCATTTTCTGACTTTTTTAGTTCTAAATGCCCCTAAAATTGAAAAACACTTCAAATAAACTCTGGAAAGGTTGAAAGTTGGCATGGTATCATCATTTCACCCACATAGCATGTGCAAAAAAAGTAGAGAGGGTTATGGCAAAAACTGGATGCACTTCGTGTATGAAATGGGCAATCTCTTATGAAGTATCAGGGTTTCGAACGGAAACTTATCTGTTACAAAGGCATTTCATTTTTTTGAACTTATTTGAAGTCCAGAATTTTTGTGTTTTCAAAATAAACCATTCAAATCCACATCATCAATTATCAACCCTTTATGAGTTCATTTGGTATTTTTCATGCGTTTACTGAAGTTTTTTAGAGCTAAATGACCCTGAAATTGAAAAACTTTGTTGATGCCGCTCCATGATAGCATGCCAAGTTTCATGAATTTTAGACGAGTTTTGGATTTACTTGAATTTAAAACCCAAGCATCTCAATGTTTTGCCGGCAAATAACAATGCCCTGGTGTTTGAAATTCATTCCCATCTCTTGCATGGGACCTAGAAATTCACCCAAGGACACATGTGATTTTTCAACCAACTTTGGTGCATTGGAGCATGTGCTTATAGTTCAAATTTGAATTATGCACATAAAATGCCTAGAAAACCCAGTTAATGTATAAAAAGGCCAAACGAAACCCGAAAAATTCATTCCCATTTATTGCATGGGCCCTAACCATGCACTAAAGGACACATATTTGAGTTTTCAACCAATTTGTATGCACCGGAGCATGTGCATGTAGTTTAATTTTGAATTGTGCACGTGAAATGGCTAGAAAACCAGTTTAATGTTTAAAATGTCCTAACGAACCCTGAATAATTATAATTCTTTTATGACACACATATAGTTGCATGTTCAATACAGATAAATGGTCTAGCAATTCAAACATCGTCCATTGCCATTGTGACCCCATTTTGTAATTCAAATCAAGTAGATCCCACACAGTTTATTATCACCAACCGTGTGAGACGTAGTACAAAATATCTTGGAGAACCATTAGTGTATAGTACATGATAAGGTGCGTCGGCTACAGTCCACAGTCGGCGTGTCAAGCACACTAGCTCACTCCCCAAAAACTCCCGCCTCTCCATCCCTCGCAATCTCGAAAATATCTACTTCCTGGAAGGTTTTAATGTTTGATAGCACACGATTAGTATGTGTGGACTGTGTGCGATATATGTTATTCCCATTGGTAGGTCACCGCCATCGCTGGTGCCTCCATCGTGAACCTCTGCCTGTGTGCCGAGGAGCTCAAGGAGCCAATGGCAAAAAAGAGGTTTATCGTGGCCTTTTCGCTCGACGACAGTGAGGTGGCTTCCTAGGTGTCCATGTCGTCCTCTGCGGGGCCGATCCGCCGTCGCCGGTGCCCCCATCCGCCCGCCGCCGCGCCCCTACGCCGGTTCGAGGACTCGTCGCCGGTGCCCCCATCCGCCCGCCGCCGCGCCCCTACGCCGGTTCGAGGACTTCCGCGTCCTCCCTCGGACCCGGCAGCCGATGGACTCATACCTCCGGGTCCGGAAGTGGCGATGGGGGGCGTGGGTCGCCGAGATTACAGATCGAGAGACCCATACCCGACGGTGGCTTGGTATCTTCAACACGGCCGAGCTTGCAGCCATGGAGTACGACCGCAGGCAGGACCGCTCCCACGGCGTGGCGTCTAGGCTCAATTTCCCCTTCGGCACACGTCTGGTCCACCTCGTTCCGCCGGAGGCAGGGGTGGTGAGCTCGGCTATGCGCAGGAGGACCGTGAGGCGTGGGAGCGCCTCGAGGCCGAGGCAGCCGATGAGGCCTACATGGAAGAGCTCCGCCGCCAGCACCCGGAGCTCATGGAGGCGGAGCGAGCAATCTTTGACGGCGCGGAGGGCGGCGAGGTTATCGCACTCCCCTCCGATGACGAGCTTGAAGGTGGCGAGGATGGCGGCACAGAGGGCGGCGAGGTTATCGCGCTCTCCTCTGATGACAAGGTCGAAGGCGGCGGCGACGGTGGCACGGAGGAAGTTGAGGTGGCCCCAAGGACGAGGAGATCAACGTCGACGAGTGGAGGAGTGCCTTCCGCAACGACCCCGATGATGGTACTGGCTCGGACTCGGCTCGCGGCACACCGTACATGACGAGGAAGGATTGGCTCGACCTCTACTTCGACCGAAAGTAGTTTAGCTTAGTTTAAATTTATGTTTTATGTTTGGCTATGCAAAACTATCTATGTTTATGTTTGAATGCATGCTACTTTCGGTTGAACCTCCTTTGAACTTGATCAAATTGAAGTTTACAACCATAAGTTTAGGGGATCGACTAGAAAAGGCCAAAAATTGCTGGAGTATATATATATATCCACTAAGGGTTTTAGTCCTCTAACTTTTAAAGGATAGCCTGGAGATGTCATTATGACTTGTTTATTTCTGTTCTTCACAATGTGATGCGGTATAGGTGTAACTATTTGATGTGCAATTCAATTTCATCAATAACAGTTTCAACAATACCACTATGAATTACGATATTTGGTTATTGTTAAGGATATTGCAGTTAACATGCATTTTCATTTTTCAGTTGTTTTTTAGCAACATGCATTGTATTGAATGACTAAATATGCAATCCCAGTCTACATAGCAACAAGGAAGAGTGTTACCTTTTAATGTTCTGGTGATGTCTAGATATACATGTAATAAAATATTATATAATGGGATGGATGGAGTGTTGTACTACATCATTTTTCAATTGTTGTTTAGCTTCTAATATTAACTTCGTGCTTTTAGGTACATATATCATTGCCAAAGGTCCACACTTCGACCCTTTCTGCGTATGGGGCAATGAGATATTCATGAACTAGCATCAAGTGAGGAAACTGATAAAGATTGTTACTAAAATGGGTCAAAAGATGACAATCGAACTATTTGTTTACACTTTATGCAAGACTACAGTGAACTGCAGGATGGTAAATAAGAACCCTGTAGCCTTCTTTTTACTGCATGTAATGAGTCGTGTTAGATGACAATATCTGAATCTTTTTTCTTTTGAAGTGGATCCTGAAGCAGTTTACTCAAGATTACCACTCAAACTACATGATTGGCGGCCAGCCATCACAAGGGGTTGGACTAGAGTCCTGCATGCCTTCTGCATCCAGGAGAGCACAATAGAGCCATTTCGGTTCACCTTCTTCAGCAACTGGAGTGTTTGTTGCCTCTTTCTTTACCATTTGTAATAGTACAAGTATAGAACCCTGGTACATCATTATTTATTTGGTGCTTATGTAATTCTTAAACATATGTACCTGTGAATCGAATAATGCATTGGTTGTTTGAACCTGATGGATATGAATAAAGCTATAGCCTACTTTCAAGTTTAAATTAGGTACAATTTTAAATAGCAGCAATTAAATTAGGGCAAAATTACGTTGTGCAGGTCATGACGGCAAACACGGTTGGTAAAACAAAAACGTTTGCGATATACACCATAATCTGAGATGGTTCATAGATAGGAAACGTGTGCAAGAATGCACAAAGTTACCGTTCGCAAAGTGTGTGTGATGTCAGACACTATCACATACGGTGCGGGAAAACTAAATTTGTGTGATTGTCTACATATCGTACACGGTTTATAATCATGAACTGTTTGTGATGTGCTAGGCATCATAAATCTCCCGTGCCTGGAATCTGCCTGGAAAGCTCCCGTGCCTAGAATCTACCTGGTTTTAGGCAGAACCACAAAACTCCGACTGCGATCGCAATGCGAGCACAAACGAGTAGCAAGGATGAAGCGTTTGGGGTATTCGAGACATCGGAAACGGTTATATAGGAACAACTATATGCATCAAGGCGACCTATCCCCGATAATTTCTGGGTCGTGTGGGAAGGACCCCCCTATCGCCCACACTCACTTGGCGACGGTTCCAAATGCCTTCACAGAAAGGGGTTTTAAACCATTTGTTTTAGGACCGACGCGCACCAGTGCATAATCAAAAACGATGGTGTAAAAGAACCGTCAAAAAGTTGTAAAACTTTTGCGATGACGGATGCATCAAAAAAGGTCAGATTTTAATAAAAAATATCTACAACATCACACACAGTTGTTTTCTAGGAACCCTTTGCGATGAAAATATCTCGGTCTATTTAAGTCTCCCTCCTTAAGCTTCGCCGGTCTGCTCTAGTGCTGGCAACCCCCGAATCCACGAATTTTGAGCCCCATTCCTGCACCCCTTTCTTGCAAAGATGACGCCATGGAAACGCTTCGTGAAGGCCCGTACGATGGCTGCGTCCCCCCTAAGCGCCGCCGCCTGCACCGAGAGCGCCGCCGCCTACGCCGAGAGTGCCACCGCATCCGCATTGAGCGCGGCTGGTTCTGCCGAGAGGGCATCTGCGGCAGCCGACACGGCAGCTGCAGCAGCCGAGACGGCTGCAGCTGCTGCTGCGACTGTGGCTGCAAACACCGAGAGCTCTCGAGCTACCATCTGTGCCGCTGATGTCACCCTGACCCGGGTCGAGGCCATCCACGCCAAGATCGAGGATGCACACGCCAAGATCGAGGATGCACACGCCAAGATCGAGGATGCACACGCCTTGATCTCCATCGTAGCATCATTGTCGTCTCGCCAACTATTGCTTCTACGACTATCGCTACCGCTTAGTGATAAAGTAAAGCAATTACATGGCAATTGCATTTCATACAATAAAGCGACAACCATATGGCTCCTGCCAGTTGCCGATAACATTACAAAACATGACCATCTCATACAAAAACCGTATAACTCATTATGTCTTGACCATATCACATCACAACATGCCCTGCAAAAACAAGTTAGACGTCCTCTACTTTGTTGTTGCAAGTTTTACGTGGCTGCTACGGGCTTAGCAAGAACCGTTCTTACCTACGCATACAAAACCACAACGATGTTTCATCAAGTATGTGCTGTTTTAACCTTCACAAGGACCGGGCGTAGCCACACTTGATTCAGCTAAAGTGAGAGAGACAGATACCCGCCAGTCACCTTTAAGCAACGAGTGCTCGTAACGGTGAAACCAGTCTCGCGTAAGCGTACGCGTAATGTCGGTCCGGGCCGCTTCATCTCACAATACCGCCGAAGCAAAGTATGACATGTTGGTAAGCAGTATGACTAGTATCGCCCACAACTCATTGTGTTCTACTCGTGCTTATCATCTATGCATAGACCTGGCTCTGATACCACTGTTGGGGAACGTAGTATTTTAAATTTTTCCTACGATCACGCAAGATCTATCTACCAGATGCATAGCAACGAGAGGGAAGAGTGTGTCTACGTACCCTCGTAGACCAGAAGCGGAAGCGTCAAGTGACGTGGTTGATGTAGTCGAACTTCTTCGCGATTCAACCGATCAAGCACCGAACGTACGGCACCTCCGTGTTCAGCACACGTTCAGCTTGATGACGTCCCACGAGCTCTTGATCCAGTTGAGCTTCACGGGAGAGTTTCGTCAGCACGACGGCGTGGTGACGGATATGATGTATTCACCGGCGCAGGGCTTCGCCTAAGCACTTCAACGGTATGACCGAGGTGTGTTTCTGTGGAGGGGGGCACCGCACACGGCTAGAACAATTCAACTTGTGTGTCTTTGGGTGCCCCCCTGCCCCCGTATATAAAGGAGCAAGAGGGGAGGGCCGGCCGGCCTCCTATGGTGCGGCTAGGGCAATCCTACTAGGAATAGGATTGCAATCCTATTCCTAGTAGGAGTCCATCAAGAAGGAAGAGAGGGAAATGAAAAGAGGGAGAGGTGGCGCCCCCCCCCCCAATCCTAGTCCAACTAGGATCCCTAGGTGGGGCGCCGGCCAGCCTCTATGGGCTGCCTCTCTCCTTTCCTCAAGGCCCACTATGGACCATCCCCCTTCGTAGGGGGTTCCGGTAACCCCTTCCGGCAATCCAGTTAAATCCGAAACTTTTCCGGAACACTTCCGGTGTCCGAATATAGTCGTCCAATATATCAATCTTTATGTCTCGGATATTCCGAGACTCCTCGTCATGTCCGTGATCTCATCCGGGACTCCGAACTACCTTCGGTACATCAAAACTCATAAACTCATAATACCGATCGTCATCAAACGTTAAGCGTGCGGACCCTACGGGTTCGAGAACTATGTAGACATGACCGAGACTCATCTCCGGTCAATAACCAATAGCGGAACCTGGATGCTCATATTGGATCCTACATATTCTACGAAGATCTTTATCGGTCAAACCGCATAACAACATACGTTGTTCCTTTTGTCATCGGTATGTTACTTGCCCGAGATTCGATCGTCGGTATCTCTATACCTAGTTCAATCTCGTTACCGCCAAGTCTCTTTACTCGTTCCATAATACATCATCTCATGACTAACTCATTAGTCATTTGCTTGCAAGGCTTATTATGATGTGCATTACCGAGAGGGCCCAGAGATACCTCTCCGACACTCGGAGTGACAAATCCTAATCTTGATCTATGCCAACACCACGAATACTTTCGGAGACACCTGTAGAGCATCTTTATGATCACCCAGTTACGTTGTGACGTTTGATAGCACACAAGGTGATCCTACGGTATTCGGGAGTTGCATAATCTCATAGTCATAGGAACATGTATAAGTCATGAAGAAAGCAATAGCAGTAAAAACTAAACGATCATAGTGCTATGCTAACGGATGGGTCTTGTCCATCACATCATTCTCCTAATGATGTGATCCCGTTGATCAAATGACAACTCATGTCTATGGTTAGGAAACATAACCATCTTTGATCAATGAGCTAGTCTAGTAGAGGCATACTAGGGACACTCTGTTTTGTCTATGTATTCACACATGTACTAAGTTTTCGGTTAATACAATTCTAGCATGAATAATAAACATTTATCATGATATAAGGAAATATAAATAACAACTTTATTATTGCCTCTAGGGCATATTTCCTTCAGTCTCCCACTTGCACTAGAGTCAATAATCTAGCTCACATCGCCATGTGATTTACTACCGATAGTTCACATCGTTATGTGAATAACACCCATAGTTCACATCGCCATGTGACCAACACCCAAAGGGTTTACTAGAGTCAATAATCTAGTTCACATCGCTATGTGATTAATACCCAAGAGTAATAAGGTGTGATCATGTTTTGCTTGTGAGAGAAGTTTAGTCAACGGGTCTGTCACATTCAGATCCGTATGTATTTCGCAAATTTCTATGTCTACAATGCTCTGCATAGAGCTACTCTAGCTAATTGCTCCCACTTTCAATACGCATCCAGATTGATACTTAGAGTCATCTGGATTTAGTGTCAAAGCTTGCATCGGCGTAACCCTTTACGACGAACTCTTTATCACCTCCATAATCGAGAAACATTTCCTTAGTCATCCAGTTACTAAGGATAATTTTGACCGATGTACAGTGATCTACTCCTGGATCACTATTGTACCCCTTTGACAAACTCATGGCAAGGTACACAACATGTTTGGTACACAACATGGCATACTTTATAGAACCTATGGCTGAGGCATAGGGAATGACTTTCATTCTTTCTATATTTTTCTGTCGTGGTCTGGCTTTGAGTCTTACTCAACTTCACACCTTACAAGTCAGGCAAGAACTCCTTCTTTGACTGATCCATTTTGAACTACTTCAAAATCTTATCAAGGTATGTACTCATCGAAAGTCTTATCAAGCGTCTCAATCTATCTCTATAGATCTTGATGCCCAATATGTAAGCAGCTTCACCAAGGTCTTTCTTTGAAAAACTCCTTTCAAACACTCCTTTATGCTTTCCAGAAAATTCTACATCATTTCCGATCGACAATATGTCATTCACATATACTTATCAGAAAGGTTGTAGTGCTCCCACTCACTTCTTGTAAATACAGGCTTCACCGCAAGTCTGTATAAATCTATATGCTTTGATCAACTTATCAAAGCGTATATTCCAACTCCGAGATGCTTGCACCAGTCCATAGATGGATCGCTGGAGCTTGCACATTTTGTTAGCACCTTTAGGATTGACAAAACCTTCGGGTTGCATCATATACAATTTTTCATTAATAAATCCATTAAAGAATGCAGTTTTGTTATCCATTTGCCAGATTTCATAAAATGCGGCAATTGCTAACATGATTCGGACAGACTTAAGCATCGCTACGGGTGAGAAAGTCTCATCATAGTCAACTCCTTGAACTTGTTGAAAACCTTTCGCAACAAGTCGAGCTTTGTAAACAGTAACATTACCGTCAGCGTCGGTCTTCCTCTTGAAGATCCATTTATTTTCGATGGCTTGCCGATCATCGGGCAAGTCAACCAAAGTCCACACTTTGTTCTCATACATGGATCCCATCTCAGATTTCATGGCCTCAAGCCATTTTGCAGAATCTGGGCTCATCATCGCTTCCTCATAGTTCGCAGGTTCATCATGGTCTAGTAACATGACTTCCAGAACTGGGTTGCCGTACCACTCTGGTGCGGAACGTACTCTAGTTGATCTACGACGTTCAGCAGAAACTTGATCTGAAGTTTCATGATCATCATCATTAGCTTCCTCACTAATTGGTGTAGGAATCACTGGAACTAGTTTATGTGATGTTCCACTTTCCAATTCGGGAGAAGGTACAATTACCTCATTAAGTTCTACTTTCCTCCCACTCACTTCTTTCGAGAGAAACTCCTTCTCTAGAAAGGATCCACTCTTAGCAACAAAGACCTTGCCTTCGGATCTGTGATAGAAGGTGTACCCAACAGTTTCTTTTGGGTATCCTATGAAGATTTACTTCTCCGATTTGGGTTCAAGCTTATCATGTTGAAACTTTTTCACATAAGCATCGCAGTCCCAAACTTAAAAAAATGACAGCTTAGGTTTCTCGTCAAACCACAGTTCGTACGGTGTCATCTCCACGGATTTAGATGGTGCCCTATTTAACGTGAATGTAGCTGTCTCTAATGCATAACCCCAAAAGCAATAGTGGTAGATCGGTAAGAGACATCATCGATCGCACCATATCTAATAAAGTACGGTTATGACGTTCGGACACACCATTACACTGTGGTGTTCCAGGTGGCGTGAGTAGTGAAACTATTTCACATTGTTTTTACTAAAGGCCAAACTCGCTAACTCAAATATTTTACCTCTACGATCATATCGTAGAAACTCTTATTTTCTTGTTACGATGATTCTCCACTTCACTGAGAAATTCTTTGAACTTTTCAAATGTTTCAGACTTGTGCTTCATTAAGTAGATATACCCATATCTGCTCAAATCATCAGTGAAGGTCAGAAAATAACGATTCCCGCCGTGAGCTTCAACACTCATTGGTCTGCATACATCAGTATGTATGATTTCCAACAAATCTGTTGCTCGCTCCATAGTTCCGGAGAACGGAGTTTTAGTCATTTTGGCCATGAGGCATGGTTCGCAAGCACCAAGTGATTCATAATCAAGTGATTCCAAAAGTCCATCACTATGGAGTTTCTTCATGCGCTTTACACCAATATGACCTAAACGGCAGTGCCACAAATAAGTTGCACTATCATTATTAACCTTGCATCTTTTGGTTTCAATATTATGAATATGTGTATCACACGATCGAGATCCAACAAACCATTTTCATTGGGTGTATGACCATAGAATGTTTTATTCATGTAAACAGAACAACAATTATTCTCTAACTTACATGAATAACCGTATTGCAATAAACATGATCAAATCATATTCATGTTCAACACAAACACCAAATAACACTTATTTAGGTTCAACACTAATCCCGAAAGTATAGGGAGTGTGCGATGATGATCATATCAATCTTGGAACTACTTCCAATACACATCGTCACTTCATCCTTTAACTAGTTTCTGTTCATTATGCAACTCCCATTTCGAGTTACTACTCTTTAGCAACTGAACCAGTATCAAATACTGAGGGGTTGCTATGAACACTAGTAAAATACACATCAATAATCTGTATATCAAATATACCTTTGTTCACTTTGCCATCCTTCTTATCCGCCAAGTATCTAGGGCAGTTCCAGTTCCAGTGACCATTTCCTTTGCAGTAGAAGCACTTAGTTTCAGGCTTGAGTTTAGCTTTGGGTTTCTTCATGGGAGTGACAACTTGCTTGTCATTCTTCTTGAAGTTCCCCTTCTATCCCTTTGCCCTTTACTTGAAACAAGTGGTCTTATTAACCATCAACACTTGATGTTCTTTCTTGATTTCTACCTTCGCCGATTTCAGCATTGCGAAGAGCTCGGGAATTACCTTCGTCATCCCTTGCATATTATAGTTCATCAAGAAGTTCTACTAACTTGGTGATAGTGACTAGAGAACTTTGTCAATTACTATCTTATCTGGAAGATTAACTCCCACTTGATTCAAGTAATTGTAGTACCCAGAAAATCTGAGCACATGCTCACTGGTTGAGCTATTCTCCTCCATCTTGTAGGCAAAGTACTGTCAGAAGTCTTATACCTCTCGACACGGGCATGAGTATGAAATACTAATTTCAACTCTTGGAACATCTCATATGCTCCGTGGCGTTCAAAACGTTTTTGAAGTCCCGGTTATAAGCCGTAAAGCATGGTGCACTTAAACTATCAAGTAGTCATCATACCGAGCTTTTGTCAAAACGTTCATAACGTCTACATCTGCTCCTGCAATAGGTCTGTCACCTAGCGGTGCATCAAGGACATATTTCTCTGTGCAGCAATGAGGATAATCCTCAGATCACGGAACAATTCCGCATCATTGCTACTAACACCTTTCAACTTAGTTTTCTCTAGGAACATATAAAAAAATTAATGGGGAGCAACATCGTGAGTTATTGATCTACAACATAGATATGCTAATACTACGAGGACTAAGTTCATGATAAATTAAAGTTCAATTTAATCATATTACTTAAGAACTCCCACTTAGATTGACATCCCTCTAGTCATCTAAATGATCACGTGATCCAAATCAACTAAACCATGTCCGATCATCACGTGAGATGGAGTAGTTTCAATGGTGAACATCTTATGTTGATCATATCTACTATATGATTCACGCTCGACCTTTCGGTTTCCAGTGTTCCGAGGGCATATCTGCATATGCTAGGCTCGTCAAGTTTAACCCGGGTATTCTGCGTGTGCAAAACTGGCTTACACCCATTGTATTTGAACGTAGAGCTTATCACACCCGATCATCACGTGGTGTCTCGGCACGACGAACTTTAGCAACGGTGCATACTCAGGGAGAACACTTATACCTTGAAATTTAGTAAGGGATCATCTTATAATGCTACCGTCGTTCTAAGCAAAATAAGAAGCATAATAAGATAAACATCACATGCAAATCAAAATATGTGACATGATATGGCCATCATCATCTTGTGCTTTTGATCTCCATCTCCAAAGCACCGTCATGATCACCTTCGTCACTGGCGCGACACCTTGATCTCCATCGTAGCATCGTTGTCGTCTCGCCAACTATTGCTTCTACGACTATCGCTACCGCTTAGTGATAAAGTAAAGCAATTACATGGCGATTGCATTTCATACAATAAAGCGACAACCATATGGCTCCTGCCAGTTGCCGATAACATTACAAAACATGATCATCTCATACAAAAACCGTATAACTCATCATGTCTTGACCATATCACATCACAACATGCCCTGCAAAAACAAGTTAGACGTCCTCTACTTTGTTGTTGCAAGTTTTACGTGGCTGCTACGGGCTTAGCAAGAACCGTTCTTACCTACGCATACAAAACCAACACGATGTTTCGTCAAGTATGTGCTGTTTTAACCTTCACAAGGACCGGGCGTAGCCACACTTGATTCAGCTAAAGTGAGAGAGACAGACACCCGCCAGTCACCTTTAAGCAACGAGTGCTCGTAACAGTGAAACCAGTCTCGCGTAAGCGTACGTGTAATGTCGGTCCGGGCCGCTTCATCTCACAATACCGCCGAAGCAAAGTATGACATGCTGGTAAGCAGTATGACTAGTATCGCCCACAACTCATTGTGTTCTACTCGTGCATATCATCTACGCATAGACCTGGCTCTGATACCACTGTTGGGGAACGTAGTATTTTAAAAATTTCCTACGATCACGCAAGATCTATCTACCAGATGCATAGCAACGAGAGGGAAGAGTGTGTCTACATACCCTCGTAGACCAGAAGCGGAAGCGTCAAGTGACGCGGTTGATGTAGTCGAACTTCTTCGCGATTCAACCGATCAAGCACCGAACGTACGGCACCTCCGCGTTCAGCACACGTTCAGCTTGATGACGTCCCACGAGCTCTTGATCCAGTTGAGCTTCACGGGAGAGTTTTGTCAGCACGACGGCGTGGTGACGGATATGATGTATTCACCGGTGCAGGGCTTCGCCTAAGCACTGCAACGGTATGACCGAGGTGTGTTTCTGTGGAGGGGGGCATCGCACACGGCTAGTACAATTCAACTTGTGTGTCTTTGGGTGCCCCCTGCCCCCGTATATAAAGGAGCAAGAGGGGAGGGCCGGCCGGCCTCCTATGGTGCGGCTAGGGCAATCCTACTAGGAATAGGATTGCAATCCTATTCCTAGTAGGAGTCCATCAAGAAGGAAGAGAGGGAAAGGAAAAGAGGGATAGGTGGCGCCCCCCCCCCCCCAATCCTAGTCCAACTAGGATCCCTAGGTGGGGCGCCAGCCAGCCTCTATGGGCTGCCTCTCTCCTTTCCTCAAGGCCCACTATGGACCATCCCCCTTCGTAGGGGGTTCCGGTAACCCCTTCCGGCAATCCAGTTAAATCCGAAACTTTTCCGGAACACTTCCGGTGTCCGAATATAGTCGTCCAATATATCAATCTTTATGTCTCGGATATTCCGAGACTCCTCGTCATGTCCGTGATCTCATCCGGGACTCTGAACTACCTTCGGTACATCAAAACTCATAAACTCATAATACCGATCGTCATCAAACGTTAAGCGTGCGGACCCTACGGGTTCGAGAACTATGTAGACATGACCGAGACTCATCTCCGGTCAATAACCAATAGCGGAACCTGGATGCTCATATTGGATCCTACATATTCTACGAAGATCTTTATCGGTCAAACCGCATAACAACATACGTTGTTCCTTTTGTCATCGGTATGTTACTTGCCCGAGATTCGATCGTCGGTATCTCTATACCTAGTTCAATCTCGTTACCGCCAAGTCTCTTTACTCGTTCCGTAATACATCATCTCGTGACTAACTCATTAGTCATTTGCTTGCAAGGCTTATTATGATGTGCATTACCGAGAGGGCCCAGAGATACCTCTCCGACACTCGGAGTGACAAATCCTAATCTTGATCTATGCCAACACCACGAATACTTTTGGAGACACCTGTAGAGCATCTTTATGATCACCCAGTTACGTTGTGACGTTTGATAGCACACAAGGTGATCCTACGGTATTCGGGAGTTGCATAATCTCATAGTCATAGGAACATGTATAAGTCATGAAGAAAGCAATAGCAGTAAAAACTAAACGATCATAGTGCTATGCTAACGGATGGGTCTTGTCCATCGCATCATTCTCCTAATGATGTGATCCCGTTGATCAAATGACAACTCATGTCTATGGTTAGGAAACATAACCATCGTTGATCAATGAGCTAGTCTAGTAGAGGCATACTAGGGACACTCTGTTTTGTCTATGTATTCACACATGTACTAAGTTTCCGGTTAATACAATTCTAGCATGAATAATAAACATTTATCATGATATAAGGAAATATAAATAACAACTTTATTATTGCCTCTAGGGCATATTTCCTTCAGTACCCGGGGAAATTACCACCAAAATTTGAATTATCAAACTCATCCCATGCGCGTAAAGGAGAAGAATCGTTTGCGATGCACACAATCGTTCAAAGTGAATGGTCCGGCGGCACCGCGCGCAAAGTTTCGCTCCACATTTCCAAAATTTTGGCCTACCGCGAAAATATCGCCCCCCTTCCCCCCTTCCCCACCCCATTTTCTCACCGACCACAAGTCACAATTCCCCTGTTTCCTTCTTCCTTCCTTCCTTGCTAGTAAGATATAGCCGCTTCCTCGCTCTCACCGTCTCGCATCCTACCACCGGGGTCGCTATGGTCTTCTTCAAAAACATCTCCAATGGTTCCTCCTCCGGCGAGTGCTCCTTCACCACCCAAGTATGCCTCTCTTATCTCTCTCGGGCTATGACTTGGAATGAAGGATTTTTACCTTGCAGTCGATTTGAGTCATTTATTCCTCTTGTAGCTCCCTAGGACCATCACTGCAATGAATGGAGTGGGGTGGCTGAAGATCTATCTGCTTGTTGTCACCATCAATCTCCAAGCATGAAGCTAGTTGCGTTTGATTCTGTGGACAGTGGGAGGAAGTTTCTGGCATGCGCAGAGAAGGTTAGACCCTCTTTCGTTGTTACAAATCATTTGTTAGATGTGATTCGGACACTGTCACAGTCCCAACCCATTCATACCACACCTTCAACCAAACGCATCCTAAGACAGTGTCACAGTTTGTACCTAGTATCTTAAATTGTTGCCATCTCATCAGCGGTGCCATTAGAAAATTATTTGGCACCGCTTCAGCAGCTTGTGCAGCCAAATTTGGTCCACACATCCGAGAAGTCAAGCAGTAAAATACTAAATCTTTATGGCACGAAGGAAGTAGGCATCAGAACAACTACATGCTTCGGAGTCCAGGTCCCTGATTTTTTTCCGCTGCATCGGCTCGCCAGTGCAGGGCACCGGTGTGAGATGTAGCAACAGTTGTCTTTACCCCAGTTTTGGCATACATAGTGGACGGCCTTAGTGCTATTAGTTCTATGTTAATAAATTTGTGCATGTACACACCTATTAGTATCAATTGGCTGTCATCCAAACACTGTCGCTATGTTGTTGCAATTATATTTACCTTCCTCATAAAATGTTCAATTTGTTATTTATTGTACATGAGTAAGAACTTGTAGCGTTGTTGTAGTTAATTATAGCTTCTGATGTTCCAAAATTTGGTTGTTGTCTCAGTACCAATTATTTCATTTGCACATTGATCTTTTTTTAGAAGATATGTCATAATTAACATGGTTCTTCTGTTTTTCAAAATAAGCATTGGTGATTTTCTATGTTGCTACAAACCCATTTCCCTTACAATTGTTACTGATCTAGTTTTAAATATTATAGGATGAATGGAAGTGTTCTTACTTGGAGTGGGTTGATCAAGACTGGCCACAGTCTTTGAAGATGTGCCTAGCGAAGCTCTGGAGCATGTATGAGGAAGAGAACACATGTAGGCTTAGAAAAATTGTTGTCAACACTGAAGCATATTTCAAGATGCGGGATAAAAAGTTGAAGGTGGAGAATGAGCTCAGATTTTTTTTAATCAGACTTTGCTAAGATGGTGTTGGCGAAGGAGGAGGCACTTTCCAAGTTGGCCCGTGCAAAACGGGTTCTTACTGAACTAAAAGCAAAGGTGGATAAGACGAGCCTGGATGATCGTGATTAGGGAAATGAATATATTGTTCTTACGAAGTTGAACTAGCTATATGTTGTAATGTACTGTTTTCATGTAGCTACCGTACTGTGATGTTATAATATATTATGTGCTTGATATTAAATTGGCAAACAGCTGTTCGATATGAAATGTAAATTTGCATAATACTAGAATTATTAATTGTAAACTAATAAACCTGCTAAATGTGTCATGGACCTTTGCAAACGGTTCTAGCAGTAAAAGCGCTTGCGATGGATAGCCCAATGCCACATAGTTTTTTTCATCAAATCGTGTGTGATATAGTTGATAAAAGCAAACAGTTACCAAGGCAGACCATGTGTGATAGTTACACCTTTCACACACGAGCCTACACATAAAACTATGTGGGATGTACGTCCGAGCGGAAACGGTTTCCCTGGATTGACTGTGTGGGATGTACATAAGAACGGAAACGTATTCATTGGATTGACGGTGTGTGATATACATACCTATGGAAATGTATTTCTAGGATTCACTATGTGGGATGTACATACCTACGGAAATCATTTTCTCTGATTATCGTGTGGGATGTACATACCTACAGAAATGATTTAGTTTCGATGCGTTGCCCGATCGCACACGGCCCCAACCTGGGTCCCATGAGGGCCTATCCCCGACGATTTATGGGTCGTGTGGGAAGGACCCCCCTATCGCCCACACTCACTTGGTGACGGTTCCAAATGCCGTCGCGGAAAGGGGTTAAAAACCGTTTGCTTAGGACCAACGCGTACCAGTGACTTGAGGGAATATTTCTTCTCTCGTTAGCTCCTCGTTGGGTTAGACACTCTTACTTATCGAAAAAGGCTACAAACGATCCCCTACACTTGTTGGTTATCAGGCTGCAGCATTATTTCGTAGATCCTAAGGAAGCAAAGTTCATATGCTAGCACGCGGAGAGGGTGAAGCCCAACGATGGAGATGACCCGGAGCTGAGACACATCACGGATGCAAGCTAATGGAGAGCGTCCAACATCGAATTTCGATATTTCCCAGGTGATGAAAGGAACATTGTGCTTGGTGCATGTACCGATGGCATGAATTAGTTTGGCAACCAGAACACCAACCATAGCACATGGCCCATGTTTGTATGGATGTACAACCTCCCCCCTGGTTGTGCATGAAGTCAAAGTACATAGACATGAGCATGCTGATTCATGGGCCGAAACAACTGAGAAATAATATTAATCTATATATGGGGCTACTTCCAGAGGAGTTTGACACGTTATGGAAAACACCAACCAAGACATTGGACGCCAGCAAAAGCGATTATTTCTATATGAGAGCCGCTCTGATGACGACGGTGCATGACTATCTCGGTTAGGGATATGTCACAGGCCAGGTGTGCAACGGATATTGCGGATGCATGCGGTGCATGGATGATACAACGTCTCAGCAGCTAATGAAAGATGGCTGGTCTGGGAAAATCGTGTACATGAGGCATTGAAGATGGCTCGAGAAGGATGAACCATGGAGAAACCATGGAGATATATTCAATCGTGAGGTTGAGCATCGAGGGCCTCCACGTAAGAGGAGCGGCACTGAAATAGATGAGCTGTTGAAAACCTGGGAATAGTGCCCCACGCCGAGAAAGATGAAAAAGGCGCCAGAGCCGTTGCTTAATGTATGGAAAATGAGGTCTGTTTTCTGGGACCTGGAGTACTGGCCCAAACTCAACATGCCTTATTTCCTTGATCAAATGCATATATCACGAAGAATGTCCTTGAGAGCTTGCTTGCAACACTGATGAACATGCCGGATAAGACCAACGATGGGCGGAAGGCAAGAAGAGACTTGGAAGATTTGAACATCAGGGCAGATCTCCACATGTCACTTGTAAAAAGTCGGAGGAGATGGATACAAAGAGGGAGCGCGGGACAAGGGAAAAAAGTAAACAAGAAGGAAGAGAATTATTTCCCCCCTTCTTGCTTTACCTTAAGTCCGAAGGAGATCGATCAATTCTTCAAGTGTCTTGCCGGAATCAAAGTTAGTTCTGCTTATTGTGGGAAGAAAGAAGATTTCTAGATACCAAGAAGAAAAGGTTCAGTGGGATGAAGTCTCATGATTGTCATGTGATGACGACGCAGATACTCCATGTTGCCCTTAGAGGGACAATGGACAAGCACGCCCATGACACGCTGATACGTCCAAAACGTATCTATAATTTCTGCTTGCTCCATGCCACTTTTGGGTGATATTGCTATGATATTCATACACTTCCATACACTTTTGATCATATTTGGACTAGCTTACTAAACCAGTGCACCCCAGTGCCAGTTTCTGTTTTCGGCTGTTTTTGTATTTCAGGTTTTCACGTTTCGAGAACTGCCCAGAAAAATCCAGAAAATTTATATAAAAAATAAGCGATCCGGAAACAACACTGCGTCCGAAGGGCAGCCTGGGGGGGCCACAGGGGCTCCAGGCGCCCTGTGGGCGCGCCCCCCCCCCTGGGCCGCGCCGGGGGGGCGCCTGGGCCCCCCGAGGCTCCCCCGGTGCCCTACTTTGGCATATATTTAAAGGGTCCTCCGTAACCCTCAGAACAGGAACTCTTTTCGCGATCCCATCTCTGTTCCGCCGCCGCCGCCGCTTCCAAGATCGGGAGCACCAGGAGAACTCTTCCCGGCACCCTGCCGGAGGGGAGGATCACCACCGGGAGCTTCTCCACCACCATGGACGCCTCCCGGATGACTCATGAGTAGTCTCCCTTGGACCATGAGTCCATGACCAGT
This sequence comes from Secale cereale, assembly GCA_902687465.1. Classification (NCBI taxonomy): domain Eukaryota; kingdom Viridiplantae; phylum Streptophyta; class Magnoliopsida; order Poales; family Poaceae; genus Secale; species Secale cereale. The sequence continues at coordinate 94,138,152 of LR738712.1, forward strand.
AGCTATGTGATGTTCTCCTCCCGTTCTTGTGCTTCACTAATTAGTCCTCGTGAGCTGCCCTACATGATCGAGGCACCTATGTAATCCTTATGCTGTTGCTATGTTGAGTTTGCTGGGATTCGATGGATTATGAGATTATGTTCAGATTGATCTTGAGTAATATATTTGATTCACCTCTTTTATATTTTAGTTCATAAGTAATTCTTGCATGTTCTCCGTTGTTATTTATTGCTTTGGCCGAGTAATAGGTAGTGACTCCAAGAGGGAATGTTATGCTCGATTGTGGGTTCATGCCCCTCGATGACTAGCTTGAGTGACAGAAACATGAGTCTAGGGGATGTGTTGTTGCCACAAGGGGGAAAACAACGGTGCTTGTGCCCGCGGGTGCAAGGATTGTTTACTTTACGCAAAGTTCTTTTAATGCAGTTGTCTGTTGCATTGAGTTTACACTATGGGTGGGACTCGCAACTTAATACCAGCGAGATGTTCTGGATAGATATCTCAAGGTGGATGATTAGTATTAGATATTGATGGATTTCGGTCTACTTACTTTGGCGTACCGCCCATGCTTTGAACCTCAACCTTTCTTGCAATGTAGTCAGCATTGGTTTGCGTTCGTGGTCCTGTCAATTGCCCAGCTGTAATTTGTTTACCTCACATAGCTGTTTTATCGTCTTTTGGGAGAGAGACATCACTAGTGAACATCATGAGACTCCGGTCCATATTACCATCATTGATCACATCCGCTATTTACTTTCCGTTATTATTTACTATTGCAAAAACTATCTATCACTACTATCATTGCTTTTAACCCTTTGTGAACTACAAGGCCGGAGGGATTGACAACCTCTCTGTACTCGTTGGGAGCAAAGTTATTTGTATCTGTGTGCAGGTCCACGTTGATTGCTACTAATCTGGCGCCGTAGCAATTGACACCTACTTGTTGAACCTAGGAGTCTCTAGGGATTCGATCCTTGGCATCTTTGCTAAGGGAAAACACTTCTACTTACTGCATCTTACACCTTCCACTTGGGGTAACCAACGAGGGGTTCGAGGCCCATCAAGGAGTATTTTCTGGCGCCGTTGCCGGGGACTCCACTCTTCAGGATAGGGGAGTTGCATGCTATCTTTTACCTTTGCTTTTTAGTCTTGTTAGTTTACTTTTCATTTTTGCTTTAGTTCCTTTTATCGAAAATCACAAAAATAGTTATCTTGCTTGCTTGCTACTATGGGTTCCACCGAGAACACCAAGTTGTGTGACTTCACTAGTCACAACAACGATGACTTTATCAGCACACCTATCACTACACCTGCCACTTCAGCACCTTCATATGAAATTAAACCTGCTTTACTTAACTTAGTCATGAGAGAACAATTCTCCGGTGCTGGAGATGATGCTGCTCTACACTTGAACAACTTTGTTGAACTTTGTGATATGCAAAAGTACCAAGAAATAGATGGTAATATTGTTAAGCTTAAGCTTTTTCCTTTCTCCTTGAGAGGAGGAGCTAAAATTTGGTTTCAGTCTTTGCCTAGAAATAGAATAGATTCATGGGACAAGTGCAAAGATGCTTTTATCAGAAAATACTATCCACCTGCTAAAATTATCCAACTTAGAAGTAACATCATGAATTTTAAACAATTGGATAATGAACACGTTGCCCAAGCTTGGGAACGTATGATGTCTCTTATCAAGAACTGCCCTACTCACGGTTTGGCTACTTGGATGGTTATCCAAACTTTTTATGCAGGTTTGAACTTTACCTCGCGGAACTTGTTAGATTCGGCCGCGGGAGGAACTTTTATGTCAACTACACTTGGTGGTGCCACAAAGCTTCTCGATGAGATGATGACCAACTATTCCCAATGGCACACCGAACGCGCTCCAACAGGTAGGAAGGTAAACTCTGTCGAGGAGATTTCCTCCCTTAATGAAAAAGTTGACTTGATCATGTCTCTACTTTCGAAGCAATCTACTGTTGATCCTCGTGATGTTCCTTTAAATTCTTTGATTGCTCAAGAACAAGTAGATGTTAACTTTATCCCTAGAAGCAATTTTAACAACAATGCTTATAGGAGTAACTTTGGTAACAATTCTAGACCGTTCCCCTCTAACTCTTATGGGAACAACAATGCTTATCCTATTACCAAGAACTCCACTAGTGAACTAGAGACCATGCTTAGAGATTTCATCACTACCCAAAAAGCCTTTAATAAGAATGTAGAAGAGAAACTACATAAACTAGATGATCTTTCTTTTAAGGTAGACCACTTAGCCAATGAGGTAAAATTGCTAAAAATTGTAACTTCTCCTCTTAAGGAGAGGGAAGTCATCCCTATTATTGCTACTCAAGTACAAATTAATGAAAATATTAGGATGATGGCTAAGCTAAAAGAAAGATGGGCTAGATAAAGGGAGGAAGAGGAAAGAATTAAGAGCCTTCCTACCCACCACACTGTTGCTACTATCCAAGTTATTGAGGATGTTCACACTCTTAGCACCCAATGTACTCCTGGTCCCAATGGACCTATTAATGGTGATGCTATGACTATAGAAGCTACCAAACAAGTGAACCTTAAGGACACCGCTACCACTTTACTTGATGCTCGTGACCTTGATTTTGATAATTGCACTCTTACCGAAGTTATTGATTTCCTTCACAAGATGTTTAGAGATCCCTGCACTAGCACGCTTAACCTTGCCTTCACAGAGCATATCACTAATGCTCTCATCAAAGCTAGGGAGGAGAAACTTAGAGTAGAAGCCTCCATACCTAGAAAGCTAGAAGATGGTTGGGATCCTATGATAAAAATTTATTTGAATGACTTCTCTTGTTATGCATTATGTGATGTTGGTGCTAGTACCTCTGTTATGCCCAAAAGGATATATGATATGCTTAAATTGAAACCTTTTGATTCTTGTTCTTTTGGTAATGTTCTCGTTGATTCTTCCATAAAGAAACCTTTGGGGAGGATCGATGATGTTCTTATTGTTGTCAATGATAATTATGTGCCCGTTGATTTCACTATTATGGATATTGAATGTGATCCTTCATGTCCAATTATTTTGGGACGTCCCTTTTTGCGCACCGTTGGTGCTGTCATTGACATGAAAGAGGGTAATATAAAATTTCAGTTTCCTCTCAAGAAAGGGATGGAACACTTCCCTCGAAAGAAGATCAAGTTACCTTTTGAGTCTGTTGTACGGACTAGTTATTCTTTTACTCTTGATAAAACTTGATCTATGCATTATGCCTAGCTTAAAGGCATAAAAGAAAGCGCTTTTGGGAGGCAGCCCACATGAATAAAATTTTTGCTTTTGTTGTGTCTTGATGTTGTTTACTGCTGTAGCATCATCATTGTATCTTTGCTTTTCATATTTGTGCCAAGTATAGCCTCTGATTGCTAGAAAGTTCAAAAGTTGTGAGGTGCTGTCCAGGAAACAGATTCTGTCCATGGATAGAAAAATTCGTATAAAATCACCAGATCATCTTTTTGGTCTGAATTTTTTCGACAGCGTTCTCTATATAATTGTCTTTCGTGCGTCAGTTCTGAGTTTTTTGATTTGAGTTGCAGAAGTATCCCGAACAGGTCAATTACTGCCTGCTGTTCTGTTTTTCACAGATTCTGTCCTGTTTTGCCTTACCTTCACTTTGCAAATTAAGAACTTGCTTTTTCTTTGCAAAAACCTTTTGGCAATCTTGAGAAACAGTAGAACTTAAAGAATATCCTTATTTCCATCAAGGTATAATTATTTTATTAAGGGTACTAACCTCGCTAATCAGATTATGATGAGTTATGTATGAAGGGAGTTTTCAAGTGTGCGAGGGAAGATGATAAAAAGATTCAGGAGTGTCAAGCGCTCAAGCTTGGGGATGCCCCCGTGCACCCCAAGAAATATTCAAGGAGACTCAAGCGTCTAAGCTTGGGGATGCCCCCGTGCATCCCCTTCTCCATCAACACTATCAGTTCGTCTTTCGTTTCGCTATATTTTTATCACTTCATGTGTTATGTGCTATGCTTGGAGCGTCTTGCTTTTAGTTTTCTTTTTAGTTTTTCATAACGAGTCGTAACCCAGCATTCCTTTATGTGGGAGAGAAACACGCTCCACCTGTACCTAGAACATTACATAGAATTTTCATGTCTATCTATGTTGTGTGTGTTCTTTGTCTTTTAATAGCTACTATCGTGCTCTGCTCTTAGTATTCATGCTTATCTTTTCAAGAGCTTTTATTTAGTTGGTTGCTTGAACTCTCTTTAATTACCATGCTCACCTTATTAAGAGAGTTTGCTTCCGTTGCATTGGTTAATGTGTCTATGATAAAGATGCTACTTTCATGATGGTGCTTAGTAGTTCAGGTTTTCTTTTGGTTAATCTCAAATAGCTGGGGGGTTCTCAATGTGTTATTGGAGTACCAACTTGGTTTGTTTGCCTATGATATGGTATGGTTTAGTAATATCTTCCTTCGAGAATTTATTTTGATTGACTTGGCGTATGCTCACGCATATTTAAGACTGTAAAGAAAGTCTGTCAAGCCTTGATGATCTTTTATTTCTAAGTAGCGATATAACTACCATGCCTGATTCAATATTGCTTTGTCGCTCTGCATGATTATGACCGTCATTGCTCTCTTAGTTGGTCGCTCCCAGTCTTTTGCTAACCTCCACCTGCACTATGAAAACTAACCATGCAATACATAGCTCATGGGAAAGTAGCCTAAAAACTATTGTGGTAAAGAATATGTTGCTTATGTATCTTATTTCTTACAAGTTGCTTGCTGAGCGGTAACCATGTTTCTGGGGACGCCATCAACTGTCACACTTTTGTTGAATATCATGTGAGTTGCTATGCATGTTCGTCTTGTCTGAAGTAAGGGTGATCTACCGTGGGTTGAATTAATATGCATATTGTTAGAGAAGAACATTGGGCCGCCAACCCAAGCCATGCATCATTGTGGAAGTTTTAGCTTGGACCTTAATCCTCAATCTCTTATGAGAATATGCTTATGCATTGAAGAGGAGTCCATCATCTATTTTCTATGTTGTCCCGGTATGGATGTCCTCAAGTTGAGATCTATCAAAAACGAGAAATCAAATGCGATCTATCTCCTTGGACCTTTGTACAGGTGGCATAGAGGTACCCCTTTGTGACACTTGGTTAAAACATATGTAATGCAATGATAACCCATGGGGATCCAAGCTAATTAGGAGAAGGAGCGAGCACTATTAGTATTCGATGCATGAGGCTTGCAACTTATAGGATGTTTTATACATGACACATATGAAGTACTACTACCGTTGACACAATTGCTTCCATGTCTTCAAAATAAAAAGCTTTAGCACTTAACCTTTCTTTTACTTTTATGTTGAAGCACCAACTACTGAGAGCATGATTGTCATTCTGAGTGTAATGTGCATTGTCCCAAAGTAGCATTGTCTTTTGCATGATCGTGATATCGTTTATTCTGAAATGATAGTATCTAGTCATCAGTTAAACCTTGAAGGTGCCCCTGCATTTATGTTTTGCATCACTAAAGGGGGCAAGCTAGATATCACTTTATCATATTTGCACATCATGCTCATTGCAAATCTTTTTGATGTTTCAGTTTCATGTTGTAAAACTTTCAGTCATTTGTGATTTTCTCTTGAGACAACTTAATTACTATAGAATCATTGTCTCAGTAAGCTTTTGTCATATGACTATGAGAAAGTCCTATATGGTTAATAGCATGTCACCACAGAAATTATTCTTGTTATCATTTACCTACTCGAGGACGAGCAGGAATTAAGCTTGGGGATGTTGATACGTCCAAAACGTATCTATAATTTCTGCTAGCTCCATGCCACTTTTGGGTGATATTGCTATGATATTCATACACTTCCATACACTTTTGATCATATTTGGACTAACTTACTAAACCAGTGCACCCCAGTGCCAGTTTCTGTTTTCGGCTGTTTTTGTATTTCAGGTTTTCATGTTTCGAGAACTGCCCAGAAAAATCCAGAAAAATTATATAAAAAATCAGCGATCCGGAAACAACACTGCGTCCGAAGGGCAGCCTGGAGGGGCCACAGGGGCTCCAGGCGCCCTGTGGGCGCCCCCCCCCTGGGCCGCGCCGGGGGGCACCTGGGCCCCCCGAGGCTCCCCCGGTGCCCTACTTTGGCATATATTTAAAGGGTCCTCCGTAACCCTCAGAACAGGAACTCTTTTCGCGATCCCATCTCTGTTCCGCCGCCGCCGCCGCTTCCAAGATCGGGAGCACCAGGAAAACTCTTCCCGGCACCCTGTCGGAGGGGAGGATCACCACCGGGAGCTTCTCCACCACCATGGACGCCTCCCAGATGACTCGTGAGTAGTCTCCCTTGGACCATGAGTCCATGACCAGTAGCTATGTGATGTTCTCCTCCCGTTCTTGTGCTTCACTAATTAGTCTCGTGAGCTGCCCTACATGATCGAGGCACCTATGTAATCCTTATGCTGTTGCTATGTTGAGTTTGCTGGGATCCGATGGATTATGAGATTATGTTCAGATTGATTATGCGTAATATATTTGATTCACCTCTTTTATATTTTAGTTCATAAGTAATTCTTGCATGTTCTCCGTTGTTATTTATTGCTTTGGCCGAGTAATAGGTAGTGACTCCAAGAGGGAACGTTATGCTCGATTGTGGGTTCATGCCCCTCGATGACTAGCTTGAGTGACAGAAACATGAGTCTAGGGGATGTGCTGTTGCCACAAGGGGGAAAACAACGGTGCTTGTGCCCGCGGGTGCAAGGATTGTTTACTTTACGCAAAGTTCTTTTAATGCAGTTGTCTGTTGCATTGAGTTTACACTATGGGTGGGACTCGCAACTTAATACCAGCGAGATGTTCTGGATAGATATCTCAAGGTGGATGATTAGTAGTAGATATTGATGGATTTCGGTCTACTTACTTTGGCGTACCGCCCATGCTTTGAACCTCAACCTTTCTTGCAATGTAGTCAGCATTGGTTTGCGTTCGTGGTCCTGTCAATTGCCCAGCTATAATTTGTTACCTCACATAGCTGTTTATCGTCTTTTGGGAGAGAGACATCACTAGTGAACATCATGAGACTCCGGTCCATATTACCATCATTGATCACATCCACTATTTACTTTCCGTTATTATTTACTATTGCAAAAACTATCTATCACTACTATCATTGCTTTTAACCCTTTGTGAACTACAAGGCCGGAGGGATTGACAACCTCTCTATACTCGTTGGGAGCAAAGTTATTTGTATCTGTGTGCAGGTCCACGTTGATTGCTAATTGCGCCGTTAGCAGTTGACACCTACTTGTTGAACCTAGGAGTCTCTGGGGATTCGATCCTTGGCATCTTTCCTAAGGGAAAACACTTCTACTTACTGCATCTTACACCTTCCACTTGGGGTAACCAACGAGGGGTTCGAGGCCCATCACACGCTTATGGGTCTCTATAACTTTTTCGATGTTATATCTCGAAAGTCGATCAGTGTGAAGCAGCTCTGAAGGCTACGTGAAGACATCGTTGTGATACTAAATGAGCTGGAGATGTACTTCCCGCCTATGTTCTTTGACGTCATGGTGCATCTGTGTGTGCACATCGTAGACGACATCATAGACCTCGGGCCGACATTCCTACACATCATGATTCCATTCGAGAGGATGAATGGGGTCATCAAAGGATTCGTTCGTAGCATGTCTTGTTCGGATGGAAGCATCGTCCATGGCTATGTAACCCAAGAGTGCATCTCTTTCTGCGAGAATTATCTATATGGTGGAGACCATGTTGTTGATTTGCACGTTAACAAGCACCTTGGGTGGCTCGGAGGAGAAGGTAACACCAACAACAGAAGGGAACTACATGTGGACCACTCAGGTCGACGCAACGACTTTGACAGAGCGAACTTAGTAGTGGTACAACACCTAGATGTGGTAGATCCTTTCACTGCAATGCACAAAGAAACCATCGCAAAGAAGTATCGTGATCGGGGGCTATGCAAGATGAATGCCGAAGTTATTAGATATGATGCCCCCGACTTAATCATGAAGTAATCATACACGCAAATGTGCACGAACAAGCCGAGAGATTAACGAGAAGATATCACAAAACAACTCTAGACATAGAAAAAAATACAAGCTTTATATTACAAGCCAGGGACCTCGAGGGCTCGAATACATAAGCTTGAATACACAAGAGTCAGCAGAAGCAACAATATCGGAGTAGAGACATAAGTAAACAAGTTTGCCTTAAGAAGGTTGAGCAAAACAATGACATCTAGATCGAAAAGACACATGCCTCCTGCCTTGGAGCCTCCTATCAACTCATGGTCGTCGGTGGTCTCCATGTAGTAGTAGGCTCCGTCGGGGTAGTAGTAGTCGTCGGTGGGATCAGCTCGCTCCTGGGCTCCGTCATCTGATCACATCAATTGGCACTACAACAAAAATACACTTGCGTGATGATACGTGTTTGTCACAGTAGGTCACGTTTTCTGTCATGCATGTACATCCATGAAAAATTTATGACACAATCAAGATAGTCATACATGTGCTATCGTAGAAGTGTTCCATGACATTACCAAAATTATCATCCCGGAAGTGTCCACTTCCATGACGATAAATCATGCGTCACAGAAGTGCTTTCGTCAAGGGTGACCGACACGTGGCATCCACCGTAACGGAACGCTGTTAAGCTATCAGGTCCGGTTTTGGATCCTATAACCCATTAACAGCCCCGAACAATGGGGATTTTCCACGTGTAAAATCATCATTGGCTGGAGGAAACACGTGTCGGCTCACCGTTGGGACAGATGTCATCCACTCATTGGACCCAAAGCGCCTATGATACGTCGACACGTGGCACGGCCCAACAGAGGCCCATTCCTATGAAAAGGCCGGCCCGTTTGACTTGGTTAAAAGGTGGCGAGCCGGCCACAGCAAGCCTGTTAATGGCATGTTCGCATATAGCCCATTTACAGTCTGCTAACTGATACGTCTCCAACGTATCTATAATTTTTGATTGTTCCATGCTATTATATTATCCTTCTAGGATGTCTAATGGGATTTTATATACACTTTTATATGATTTTTGGAACTAACCTATTAACCCAGATCCCAGTGCCAGTTTTTGTTTTTCTCCTGTTTTTGAGTTTTACAGAAAAGGAATATCAAACGAAGTCCAATTGACGTGCCAATTTTTGATGATTTTTTCTGGACCAAAAGAAGCCCCCGAAGTACAAGAGTTGGGACAGGAGAGCCACAGGCTGCCCACGAGGGTGGGGGGCGCGCCCTGGGCAGGGGGGCGCGCTCTCCTATCTCGTGGACAGCCCGAATGGCCCACTGACTTGTGCCCTACGCCAAAAAATCCTATAAATACTGAAACCTTCAGAAATTAACCTAGATTGGGAGTCCCGCCACCGAAAGCCTCTGTAGCCACCGAAAACCAATCTAGACCCTGTTTCGACACCCTAGCGGAGGGGGGAACCCTCACCGGTGGCTATCTTCATCATCTCGGCGGTCTCCATGACGAGGAGGAAGTAGTCCACCCTCGGGGCTGAGGGTATGTATCAGTAGCTATGTGTTTGATCTCTCTTTCTCGTGTTCTTGAGATGGCACGATCTTAATGTATCGCGAGCTTTGCTATTCTAGTTGGATCTTATGATGCTTATCCCCCTCTACTCTCTTGTAATGGATTGAGTTTTCCCTTTGAAGTTATCTTATCGGATTGAGTCTTTAAGGATTTGAGAACACTTGATGTATGTCTTGCACGTGTTTATCTGTGGTGACAATGGGATATCATGTGATCTACTTGATGTATGTTTTGGTGATCAACTTGCGGGTTCCGTAACCTTGGGAATCTATGCATAGGGGTTGGCACATGTTTTCGTCTTGACTTTCCGGTAGAAACTTTGGGGCACTCTTTGAAGTTCTATGTGTTGGTTGAATAGATGTTTCTGAGATTGTGTGATGCATATCATATAATCATGCCCACGGATACTTGAGGTGACATTGGAGTATCTAGGTGACATTAGGGTTTTGATTGATTTGTGTCTTAAGGTGTTATTCTAGTACGAACACTATGATAGATTAAACGTTACTACGGACTATTGAATAGATCGATTAGATAGATTAACTTTGAGGTGGTTTCGTACCCTACCATAATCTCTTCGTTTGTTCTCCGCTATTAGTTACTTTGGAGTGACTCTTTGTTGCATGTTGAGGGCTAGTAATATGATCCAATTATGATATCCTTGTTGAGAGAACTTGCACTAGTGAAAGTATGAACCCTAGGCCTTGCCTACTATCATTGCAACACCATTTATGCTCATGTTTACCACTTGCTACCTTGCTGTTTTTATATTTTCAGTTTACAAAAACCTATATCTACCATCCATATTGCACTTGTATCACCATCTCTTCGCCGAACTAGTGCACCTATACAATTTACCATTGTATTGGGTGTGTTGGGGACACAAGAGACTCTTTGTTATTTGGTTGCAGTGTTGCTTGAGAGAGACCATCTTCATCCTACGCCTCCCACGGATTGATAAACCTTAGTTCATCCACTTGAGGGAAATTTGCTACTATCCTACAAACCTCTACACTTGAAGGCCCAACAATGTCTACAAGAAGAAGGGTGCGTAGTAGACATCAAGCTCTTTTCTGGCGCCGTTGCCGAGGAGGTGAGTGCTTGAAGGTATATCTTTAGATCTTGCAATCGAATCTTTTAGTTTCTTGTTTTATCACTAGTTTAGTTTATAAAAGAAAACTACAAAAAAATGGAATTAAGGTTACCTCATATGCTTCATCTTTTTAATATCTTTCGTGAAAATGATGGGAAGGAAAATTGTGCTCAAGTAATAGAAGAAGAATTACATAGAATGCTTGTCATACAATACTTGAATGATGAGCATGATTGCAATGTTGTTAGTATGAATTCTTTGAATACCTGTGATACTAATGATATGCAAGGCCACAAGCTTGGGGATGCTATGTTTGATGAAGATGATATTTTTAGTTCCCCAAGTTTTGATGAGCAAATTTATTATGATGAAAGCATGCCTCCAATTTATCATGATTATATTGATGAAAGTGGATTTGGAGAGGTCGTGACTTTATTTAGTGATGAATCCACTATTTCGGAAGAGGTTCCAATTGATTATGAGAACAAAGTTGCTATATATGATGATTATTGTGATGACTTGTATTCTATTAAGAATAATGGTAACATGAAACTTGTCATCATGATTTTAGTTTTCAATTGGATTATGCTTCACATGCTAGTTATTTTGTTGAGTTTTCTCCCACTACTAATGATGTGAATACATTTGCTTATGTGGAGAGTAGTAAAATTTCTATGCAAGTAGATCATGAAAAGAATGCTTTATGTGTTGGTTATATTGTTGAATTCATTCATGATGCTACTGAAAATTATTATGGGAGAGGAACATATGCTTGTAGGAATTGCAATAATATCAAGTTTCCTCTCTATGTGTTGAAAATCTTGAATCTATGCTTGTTTTGCCTTCCTATGCTAGTTGATTATTGTTCCCATAAGTTGTTTGCTCACAACATCCCTATGCATAGGAAGTGGGTTAGACTTAAATGTGCTAGTCATATTCTTCATGATGCTCTCTTTATGTTTCAATTCTTATCTTTTACGCGAGCATCATTGAAATCATCATGCCTAGCTAGGGGCCTTAAACGATAGCGCTTGTTGGGAGGCAACCCAACTTTATTTTGTTTTCTTTTTTTGCTCCTATTTAGGAATAAATATTGCATCTAGCTTCTGTTTAGATGTGGTTTTGTGTTTTAATTAGTGTTTGTGACAAGTAGAACCTTTGGGAAGACTTGTCTGAAGTTTATGTGATCTTGCTGTGAAAAAACAGAATCATTACCGCTCTCTAGAATGGTCATCAAATTTTACTGGAGTGTGCTATTTAGTTGATTATTTTTCCAGATGATTAATAGACAAATTCCTCACGTTTACCAATTTAGTTTGAATTTTTTGGAGTTACAGAAGTATGCGAAACCTGCAGATTACTACATACTGTTCTGTTTTTGACAGATTCTGTTTTTCGTGTGTTGTTTGCTTATTTCAATGCATCTATGAGTAGTATTGGGAATTATGAACCATAGAGAAGTTGGAATACAGTAGGTTTAACACCAATATAAACAAATAATGAATTCATTGCAGTACCTTTGAGTAGTGGTTTGCTTTCTTGCACTAACGGAGCTCACGAGATTTTTGTCTAAGTTTTGTGTTGTGAAGTTTTCAAGTTTTGGGTACTGCTTTGATGGACTATGGAACAAAGAGTGGCAAGAGCCTAAGCTTGGGGATGCCCAAGGCACCCCAAGGTTAAATTCAAGGACAACCAAAAGCCTAAGCTTGGGGATGCCCCGGGAAGGCATCCCCTCTTTCGTCTTCATCTATCGGTAACTATACTCGGAGCTATATTTTTATTCACCACATGATATGTGTTTTGCTTGGAGCGTCTTGTATAATTTGAGTCTTTGATTGTTAGTTTGCCACAATTATCCTTGCTGGACACACCTATTTGAGAGAGTTAAATATGGCCTAGGAATTGATAGAACACTATGTGCTTCACTTATATCTTTTGAGTTGAATAGTTTTTGCTCTAGTGCTTCACTTATATCTTTTAGAGCATGGTGGTGATAATATTTTGAAGAAATTGTTGAACTCTCATGCTTCACTTATATCCATTTGAGAGTCTATTAAAACAGCATGGTAATGTGCTTAGGCTATAAAACTAGTCTTCACATGATAGACATCCAATATCAATGTAGTAAAAACTTTCACACTAAGTGCATTGAATATGATGAGAAGTTGGATGCTTGATAAATGTTTTGAGATATGAGGATAGTGATATTAGAGTCATGCTGGTGGAGTTATTATGAAATTGAGAAATGCTTGTGTTAAGGTTAGTGATTCCCGTAGCATGCACGTATGGTGAACCGCTATGTGATGAAGTTAGAGCATAAGGTATTTGTAAAGTGTCAACCTTTGTGTGGAGGTCGGGGACGCACGATGGTTAACTCCTACCAACCTCCCCCCTAGGAGCAGGCGTTGATTGCTTTGTTTTGATGACTCGTAGATTTTTGCAATAAGTATATGAGTTCTTATGACTAATGTTGAGTCCATGGATTATACGCACTCTCACCCTTCCGCCATTGCTAGCCTCTCTTGTACCACGCAACTTTCGCCTGTACCGTAAACCCACTATATATCCTTCCTCAAAACAGCCACCATACCTACCTATCATGGCATTTCCATAGCCATTTCGAGATATATTGCCATGCAACTTTCCACCATTCCGTTCATATGACACGCATCATATTGTCATATTGCCATGCATGATCATGTAGTTGACATCGTATTTGTGGCAAGGCCACCATGCATAACTTTTCATACATCTCACTCTTGTTTCATTGCACATCCCGGTACACCGCCTGAGGCATTCATATAGAGTCATACCTTGTTGTTGTAGTATCGAGTTGTAATATCGAGTTGTAATGAAAGTGTGATGATCATCATTATTAGAGCATTGTCCCATGTGAGGAAAGGCCAATAAAAAAATAGATGGCCCAAAAATATATAGAGAGGGGCTAATAAAAAAATAGAATGCCCCTCCAAAAAAAGAGAGAGAAAAGAGAGAAGGGACAATTGCTACTATCTTTTTCCACACTTGTGCTTCAAAGTAGCACCGTGTTCTTCATTGTAGAGAGTTTCATGTTTAGTCACATTCATATACTAGTGGGAACTTTCGTTATAGAACTTGGCTTGTATATTCCAATGATGGGCTTCCTCAAATGCCCTAGGTCTTCGTGAGCAAGCAAGTTTGATGCACACCCCCTAGTTTCTTTTGTTGAGCTTTCATACATACTTAGCTCTAGTGCATCTGTTGCATGGCAATCCCTACTCACTCACATTGATATCTATTGATGGGCATCTCCATAGCCCGTTGATACGCCTAGTTGGTGTGAGACTACCTTCCTCCTTTTTGTCTTCTCCACAACCACCTCTATTCCACATAGTGCTATGTCCATGGCTCACGCTCATGTATTGCGTAAAAGTTGAAAGGTTTGAAAGAATAGAGTATGAAAACAAGTGCTTCGCTGAAATCAGGGTTGTGCATGATATGAATATTTTGTGTCATGAAGAGGGAGCATAGCCAGATTATATGATTTTGTAGGGATAACTTTCTTTAGCCATAGTATTTTGAGAAGACATGATTGCTTTGTTAGTATGATTGAAGTATTATTATTTCTTATGTCAACATAGACTATTATCTTGAATCTTTCAGATCAGAACATTCATGCCACAATTAAGAGAATTACATTGAAAAACTATGTTGGTTAGCATTACACATCAAAAATTCAGTTTTTATCATTTACCTACTCGAGGACGAGCAGGAATTAAGCTTGGGGATGCTTGATACGTATCCAACGTATCTATAATATTTTATTGTTCCATGATATTATATTATCCTTCTAGGATGTCTTATGGGCTTTTATATACACTTTTATATGATTTTTGGGACTAACCTATTAACCCAGAGCCCAGTGCCTGTAAGTGCATCTAGTGCCACCCCTAGTTGGTTTTGGAGTATTGACGACAAACCTGGTTGAGGGACTAATGTGTTTGTGAGAATTGCAGGATAACACAGGTAGTAGTCCATCATTGGTTCGGTTAACCTACCGGAGATAACCCCTAAAAATGCATGAAGACATTGATATCAGTGGTGGTATATGAAGATAATCATATTGAAGACTATGACATGAGAAGACATTGTGTGAAGACTACGGAGAGCGAAGACCTAGAAGTTTCGTTGTTTCCTTTTCTTCTTTGTTGAGTCATAGGAACCACCGTACTGTTAAGTGGGGTCCAAGTGAACTAAGTCAGAGTGACTGAAGTGATGCGCAACCAAATCCTATCTCTTCGAGCGAAGACTATGAGAGCAAATCTTATCCAGAGGCGGATGAGTCAGCTTTACTTGGAGCTCAAGTAAAGTTGACGTGTGTGTTTGAAATCTGACCGTTGGAACACGTGTCAGTTCCTTAGTGACCCAGGGTCACTTCGGACAAATCAGGTCGGGTTGCCCAGTGGCTATAAATAGCCCACCCCCTACACCATAAATTGGTGGCTGCTCAGAGTTATTGCACGGCTTTTGTCGTTTGAGAGCAACCCACCTCCGAAGCATTTGAGAGAGAAATCCTTGCGAGGACAAAGCCCAAACACCCAGAGCCAAAGAGTGTTAGGCATCACTGAAGTCTTTCTGTCTGTGTGACCTGAAGACTTATTACACTTGAGGACTGTGTTTCCTCCAGCCGGTTAGGCGTTGCATTCTGAGCATCCAAGAGTCATTGTGGATTGCCGGTGAACGAAGTCTGTGAAGGTTTGGAAGTCTACCTTGAAGACTTGCCAGAGTGATTGGGCGAGGACTAGGTGTCCTTAGCTCAAGGTGAACAAGGTGAAGACGCGGTCTTCTGAGTTAAATCTCATCCTTCCTAACCAGACGTACAGTTGTCACAGCAACTGGAACTGGTCTAACAAATCATTGTCTTCCCGAGCTACTGGTTCTATCCTATCCTTCCCTTTACTTACTGCTCCTTGTTGTGAAGACATTGCATGCTTGCCTTATCAGATTGTCTTCACTGAGTATCTACCTGTTGTGATTGGCTTCATTCCTTCTTCCATCATGATCCCTACTGCCTAGCTGCTATTAGTCTTCGTGCTTTCACTTCATTCAATACATGACTATAGCTTATCTAGTGTAGTCCACTTTCCGCTGCATACCAATAGGCTTGAGCTTATCGTTTGTCTTCGAAACTACCATGTTTTGAAGCATTTCATAAAAATCGCCTATTCACCCCCCCTCTAGTCGATATACTGCACTTTCAATTGGTATCAGAGCAAGGTACTCCCTTGTTCTATGTGATTCAGTTTAACCACCTGGAGTTTTAGCTATGTCGACTGCAGGGATAATCAAAGTCTCCGCTGCGTGCCCCGTCTTCGATGGCACCGGATATCCCTACTGGAAGAACAAGATGTGCATGCACCTTGAAGCCATTGACGTGGACCTCTGGTTTGTCATCAAGAACGGCGTTCCCAAGACTGGTGAAGGTATCACCCCTGCTGATGCCAAGAGGCTCGTTCAATTGGATTCAACGGCCAAGAACATCATCTGTGGTCATCTGACCAAAGGACAGTATGGCCGCGTAAGTGCTCTGGACACGTCAAAGGAAGTTTGGGACTGGCTCTCAAAGGTCAATGAAGGAGTATCTACCCAGAGAGATCAAAGGATCAGCGTCCTTCGCAATCTCTTCAATCGCTTCAAGAGACATGACAATGAGAATGTCTAGCACACTTTTGATCGTCTCACTAACATCACAAATGAGCTTCAAGCACTTGGCGCCACTGAGATTACCAAGCATGAAATCGTCAAGACCCTCCTGAGATCACTCAACAGCTCATTTGATATCCTTGCCCTAATGATTCAAGAACGCCCTGACTTCAAGACTCTCGATCCGTCTGATATACTTGAGAGGCTCAACACACATGAGTTCCAGCTATCTGAGAAACGTGACATCTATGGTCCCAGCTATGGCCGATCTCGCGCCTTAAAGGCAAAAGCTGTTTCTTTATCTGAAGAAGAATCTGACTGCAGTTCTGATGATCCTGAAGACATTGGAAAGGAGCTTGCCATGCTTGTGAAGAAGTTCCAGAAATTCACTAGGAAGAAAGGCTTCAGAAAGTCTTCACGGTCCAGCTCAAGAAATGATGAAGCTTCTACTCATGACTACAAGAAGAGAACATGTCATAAGTGCAAGAAACCTGGTCACTACATCTCTAAGTGTCCTCAGTGGGACAATGAGAAGAAAAAGAAGAAGAGCAAGGAGTACGATTCTGATGACAAGAAAAAGAAGAAATACTCAAAGTCTTCTTCAAAGTCTTCATCAAAGTATTCATCACACAAGAAGAATTCATCTGGCAAGGCTCGCACATTTGTTGGCAAGGAAATGGATTCTGAGGAAGAGTCTGCTTCTCAAGAAGCGGAGGTGGAGTTGGAGGAGGAGTCTGATTCTGGTGCTGCTAGTCTGGCTTTGGCCACTGCCTACGTGGGCAAGTCCATCTTCAACACTAAAGAGAATGGCCCCGTCCCCAACCTTGATGATGAGGACGACGACTCTGCTCCCACCTTCTGCTTCATGGCACGCGGTGCCAAGGTAAAATCACGCGATGCTTACTTTCAAACATCTAGTGAAGATGACTCTGATTGTGAATCAAAACCTAGCTACAAAACACTTGCTAAAATTGCCACTGAACAGCAGAAAGCCATGGAACATATTGAAAAACTGTTAGACAAAAGCGATGACCTGTTGGACGCGGAAATGACCCGTTCTCAGTCCTTAATTGAAGACATAAAAAATCTTTATGTTAAGTACCAGGAACTTGAAGGTCTTTATGAATCGCTTTCAAAAACTCATGAAAAGCTTTCCCACGATTACATTCAAAGGAAACGTGAACTTGAGAAAGTGAAAGCAGCTCATGAATATCTTCAAAATGAAAATGAGTCACTCCGCGCTCAACTGATCAGCTCCACTCACGAAGAGTTTGAACCACCATGTCTAAAATGCATTGAACGTGATAATGCTACATCTATTGCTGGTTGTTCTACTGCTGCTACTGTTGCAATATCTTCAACTAGTGATGTGGTAGCTAACCCCTCTATTGAGGAAACCACTACTATTGCTGATGAAAATGCTAGGTTGAAGACTTTGCTTGAAACAGGGATATACAAAAGCCTCAAAGGGCATCAGACTCTATGTGATGTCCTCAAAAGCAGATACTGTACCGAAACCCTAGGAAAGAGGGTGTTGGGTTCGACAGGAACATGAATATTGATGGTTCATACTGGAAGCCTGAGCAGTATCCCAAAACCACATGGGTTGCTGCAAAGGAACCTTCAGTAGATCCATCTACCTTATCTGGCTTCACTTGTGCTAATCCTGTTATCATTGATGAATTCTTTGATGCAAACTATAAACTGTTTAAGAATCAAAATGGTGAAGTGTTTGCCAGGTATATTGGTACTAACTGCAGGAATGGACCACCTATGAAGAAGATCTGGGTACCCAAACGTTGTCTTGAGAAGCTTCCAGCCAATACTATCATGACACCTCCTGGGATGAAGACAAACCCCGGACCTAAGGCTTTATATGGTCCTAAGGCTTCATACAGACAAAGGACTCATCTGAGTCACCCTAACGCGAATGTTTTGCAGGGAAACCATACTCAGACCCATGAATATGAGCGTGTTTCTTCAAACCGCTATATTCATAAATCAAAGAATTTTTCTGCCTATTCTTATGAGTATTATTCTCCTCCTGCGAGACTGTTTGCTAGGGCTCCAAAGCCAAAATTCTCAGATGCTGCTCTTAGACTCATTGCTTCTAAGCCACCCCTGAAAATGTGGGTGGTTAAGAAGAACTAACTTTCTCTTGCAGAGAAAGGTCTCCAGCCTATAATCAAAGGCTTCGGATGCTATTGCTGGGGACCTAAAACACTTGTAGGGCACAAGATCAAATGCCCAAAATGACTTACTGCTCATACTATTCATAAATCACTTGCTGCACATCTTATCAGTCCAAACTTTCATCTAAAGCTTTCATAATCCACTTATGCATCCAATGTTTATGCTTCATAATGGCTTTTGGTGAAGCCTATCCTCCTGACTGCGTTGTAGGGAGTGACACCAAAGTCTTCAGAATGGATTATGGATAGTGGATGCACAAATCATATGACCGGTGAGCGAAATCTTCTCACGGACTCAACTTTACGTCCATCCAACAAGAGTCACAACACATTTTGCTGATACTGGTAAAAGCAAAGTGTTGGGACTAGGTAGAGTTGCAATCTCAAGAGATCAACACATGGATAAAGTCATGCTTGTTCAATCTCTTGACTTCAACTTAATGTCTATCTCAATGCTTTGTGACTTAAACATGATTGTGATCTTTGGTAAATTTCGTTGCATTGTACTAATGGAATCTGATAAATCTTTAGTATTTGAAGGATACAGAAAAGGTGATCTGTATATGGTAGATTTCTCAGCTGGACCACAAATGGCCGTATGTCTTCTAGCAAAAGCTTCAGAGTGCTGGCTCTGGCATCGGAGGCTAGGACATGCTAGCATGAGGAACTTGCACACTCTCGCAAAGAAGAAGCATGTCATAGGCATCAAGGAAGTCAAGTTCAAGAAAGATCATCTATGTGGTGCCTGTGAAGCTGGGAAGATGACTAGAGCCAAACACCCCTCGAAGACAATCATGACGACATCCAAACCTTTCGAGCTGCTTCACATGGACTTATTTGGCCCTACTCACTACTCCACATTCTCTACCACAGCCTGTTTCTATGGCTTCGTCATTGTTGATGATTATTCAAGATACACATGGGTGCACATAATACTCTACAAGACTGAAGTGCAAGATGTCTTCAGACGCTTCGCCAACCGTGCCATGAACAACTATGGCATCAAGATCAAGCATATCATAAGTGACAATGGCACTGAATTCAAGAACACCGGCCTCGATATTTATCTGGATGAAATGGGAATCACTCATGAATTCTCAGCCCCGTATACACCTCAGCAAAATGGGATCGTTGAGCGCAAGAACAGAACTCTAATTGAGATGGCTCGAACGATGCTCGATGAATACAAAACACCAAGAAGATTCTGGCCCGAAGCTATTAACAGTGCATGCCATATCATCAATCGTGTCTATCTTCACAAGCTTCTGAAGAAAACATCCTATGAACTCCTCACTGGAAAGAAGCCTAATGTAAGCTACTTCAGAGTATTTGGAGCCAAGTGCTGGATCAAGGATCCTCATCATAAGTCAAAATTTGCACCCAAAGCTCACGAAGACTTCATGCTCGGATATGGAAAGGATTCACATTCCTACAGAGTCTTCAACATTTTTCTCTATAAAACTGTTGAAACTGTGGATGTGCGATTTGATGAGACAAATGGTTCACAAAGAGAGTCCCTACCAAATGTGCTAGATGAAGCTTCACCAAATGAATCTATCAAGCTAATGGGAACTGGTGACATCATGCCTTCTGAAGCACAACCTGATGAGGAACTCATCATCTCTGCTCCAAATCAACCTGACGATAATGCTCAGCCTGAAGACAACACTCCTGATGAAGACAATGTACAGCAAGAACAAAATCTTCGTCCAGCTCATCCTCGTGTTGCAAATGAAGTACAAGTTGAGAAGATAATTGATAGCATAAATGCTCCTGGTCCACTCACTCGCTCAAGAGCAACACAGCTTGCAAATTTCTGTGGGCACTTTGCTTTTGTCTCAATATCTGAACCCAAGAAAGTTGTTGAAGCTTTTATGGAGCCTGAATGGATTCAAACAATGCAAGAAGAGCTTCAACAGTTTGAGCTGAACAATGTGTGGGAACTTGTCAAGCGTCCTGATCCTCGAAAGCACAACATAATTGTCAGGACCAAGATGCGATTCTATCCCGATCACGTGACACTTACGTGATTGGGGCACAACCACATTTCGGGCGCTTAGCAAGATGGATATCATTACATCGTACCATTACATACATACATGGGGGATACAACAATACATATAAGTCACAAGAATACAACAACATCAATACAAGGTACCCGACTACGGATACAAACATGAAAAGCACAAAGACATCCATCTGCTATCCCAGGTTGTGAAAAGGGTGTGGGCTGAGATGAGAGGAGAAGGAGAGAGGCCCGCAGGGGTTTTCGGAGACCGAAAACATCCGATGAAATAACCGGCAACTAATGCCGCTATAAATATCCGTTGGGCTATCAAACGAGCTCCGAATGCGATGAAATTTGGCAGGCGGCCTGTCTACACTATAATAAGACCACATGCCAAGTTTCAACCCATTCCGAGAACATTTTTCGGCCACTTATAAAATAAATATTCGGAGGCACCGCGGGCGCGTGCAAGTGTGTCTGAGCTCAGAACGGACAACGGAAAGGACAAGGGGCTTCGGCCGGATGCAAGTTTTGAAAACATGCTGATGCAACACACATGATGACATGGCAAGATGCAACACGCAAGCAGATGACATGGCAACGACAACGAATAACTGGCTGACACCTGGCGCACGGGTCTCGGGGTGTCACAATAATAGGCACAAAATGCATCTATCGCAACAAGCAAGATGAGCATGGTCAAGTGGTCAGAAACAAAGCTCGTCTCGTTGCTCAAGGATACACTCAAGTTGAAGGGATTGACTTCGATGAAACATTTGCTCCTGTGGCTAGACTTGAAGCTATTCGTATTCTGCTAGCCTATGCAAATCATCACAACATACTTCTATATCAAATGGATGTAAAGAGTGCATTTCTCAATGGAAGAATTGAAGAAGAGGTGTATGTTGCACAACCACCTGGCTTTGAAGACCCAAAATGTCCTGATATGGTATAAAAGCTCAACAAGGAACTGTATGGCCTCAAACAAGCGCCTCGTGCTTGGTATGACACACTCAAAGACTTCCTGAAGAGCAAAGGCTTCAAACCTGGATCCCTAGACCCCACACTCTTCACGAAGACATATGATGATGAGCTATTTGTCTGCCAAATCTATGTGGATGACATTATTTTCGGCTGCACGGACAAGAAATATAGTGATGAGTTTGGTCACATGATGCAAGAGCAATATCAAACGTCCATGATGGGCGAGCTGAAATTCTTCCTTGGTCTTCAAATACGTTAGCAAAGCAACGTCATCTTCATATCTCAAGAAAAGTACCTCCAAGATTGCCTGAAAAAGTTTGGAATGCAAGACTGCAAAGGGTACTCGACGCCAATGCCTGCTAAACATCATCTGGGTCCCGACGCCAATGGTAAAGAGTTCGGTCAACAGGTATACCGCTCCATGATTGGTTCTTTTCTTTATTTATGTGCATCTAGGCCAGATATTATGCTTAGTGTTTGCATGTGTGCTCGATATCAAGCGGCACCAAAGGAGTCGCATCACTTAGCTGTGAAGCGAATACTTTGATATTTGGCTTACACCCCAACACTAGGATTATGGTATCCAAAGGGCTCAGAGTTTGATCTAGTAGGATTTTCAGATTTTGATTATTGGTGACAAAGTTGATCGCAAGTCCACATCAGGCACATGTCACTTTCTAGGACGATCACTTGTCTGTTGGTCTTCAAAGAAGCAGAACTGTGTATCACTCTCCACTTCTGAATCTGAATACATTGCTGCTAGATCTTGCTGCGCTCAGCTTCTCTGGATGAAGCAAGCACTCAAGGACTATGGAGTCCATCTGAAGCACGTGCCAATCTACTGTGACAATGAAAGCGCCATCAAGATTGCCAACAACCCAGTTCAGCACTCGAAGACAAAGCACATTGAAATTCGTCATCACTTTCTCAGAGATCATGTTATGAAGGAAGATATGTATATCATACACGCCAACACTGAAGAGCAACTGGTAGATATCTTCACAAAGCCCTTGGATGAGAAAAGGTTTTGCAAGTTGCGGTGTGAGCTAAATATCTTAGGATCCTCCAATGTCCTGTAATCAGGCACACATCCTAACACTTATGCATATTGAAGACTTAGATGTGCAACACAAAAAGTAAAGTATATCCTCAATCAATGAAGACTTACATTCTAAGTGTGAATACATTAAAATGGAATCTGACTTTGGAGCACCACGATAATTGTGCGTCGTGTCTGGGTCTAATACTTCCAATACGGTGGGTAACGCCTCCACCAAATTCTTTTTTGAAGTGTTTATCGTGGCGTTTCATTTGCAAAGTCTTCGTACTTGGTTTGTCTTCATATAGGACATATATATATATATATATATATATATATATATATATATATATATATATATATATATATATATATATAGAGAGAGAGTTGTGTTATGTCCTCAACAGTATTCACTTATAGCTATGTCTTCATATTTGAATCTTTTGAACTAAGTGAATGTGATCGGACCCTAACCTCTCTATGCTTTCTCACCTCACACTCTGTCTGTCCAAATCATATGCATTCTGTTGAAACTGTCGAATATCTTCTCTGCGTCCTTGTCAGCAGAAGATACGGAGACAAACTTTAAATCTGATTTTAATGCTCCATCCGTTATGCTTGAAACCCGGAGAAGCCGGAACAACCACTCCGATAGTCGTGGTGTACGTGGGATCGTGGGACAACTCCCAATGCATTACATGACCGCCATGTGTCACTCGTACGTGAACCGTCAGGGGCACCTGAGTAATAACGTTGTGCCGTCTCCCATGCCTATAAATGCACATCCCATCACGGTCAAAAGCTTCTTCCACCACCTCTCCACCTCGACCAACCCTAGTGCCTCCGCTAGCTTTCGACGACGCCGGCAAAGAAGCGCTTCGCTGCCGCAACTTTGTCGACGCCGTCCTCACGCCGGTCGCGGACATCTTCTACTCCGCCGTCACCGTAGTTGTCCTCCGTCGCCAAGTTAGGGCACGGAAGACCGAACTGCTGGGCATCCAACTCCTCTTCGTCTAAGCAGTTCATCGTGTGGTAAATAAAACTTGCTTTTTACCATCTTCTAGATCCCTAAAGATTCATCTATTTTACCACAAGAAGTTTCTGCCTACTTAGATATATAGATCTATCATGTCTGCATCTCATATCTTGCCTAGTACATTCACATATGCTTCAACCATAGTTAGATTCCTCACTTGTACCTATTCGTGGATTCGTACAAATCTGGAACCAACTCTCATGAGTGAATGTCTTCGCGCTATGAGGTCAAAGTCTTCAAAACTGTTTTAATCTTCAAAACTTCTGAGAATGCATATGAACTCTTCCCCTTCCCTCGCATCTCAAATGCTGTCACAGGTACATGTCCGTGGGAGAATCCCTTGGTTCTCATAGTCTGCATTCGTTTGCAGAGTTTTTGCAGCGTCACATTCACTCCCCTGAAGATAGTTCCTGTCTGACCAGCAGACCGAAGCATTTGCCTGTTTTGAAGCCATTCAGTTTGAAGCCCTTAAGGTTGAAGCAAATGGCAACTGACAAGACAGTTAAAAAGGGTGGCAGACAGCGCCGTGGCAACACCTCCATTGATTTGCCTCCTGATCTCATTGAGATATACTAGACTGATCCTGAGGAGGATTATAATCAGAGGAAGACTCGAATCCAATGGATTCGAAGATACTGGGTTGAACAGTGGTTCAAGTATAGGTTCGTGACCCAAGAGTATGCTGAGAAGAACGCCATCAAGCATCCATGGGGAGATATCACTTATAAAAATCTTCCCCCCAAGACTCGGGCTGAAGCCATTGCTCAAGGTTTCTATCCTTGCATGGTCAGAGGACCTCAGCCTGTTGATGCTGATCCAAGCTCTCTACTCTGGTGTGGCGACGACAATCTGTTCAAGCAAAATCTTCAGTACGCCAAGAACTCGGCCAAAGAGAACAAGAAGCATTGGGGATTAGACTTCAATCCAGGCCCCTCTGCGCCCCGCGCTGATGGCACGCGCGAAGCTGAACCGAATCTGGTTAGGCCCTTCTACAACTTAGAAGGCCTCATCAGTCACATAAGGGTTCAAGGGGCGGATGTGGATCTGCCTGAAGCAGATGCTGATTCTGAAGAAGCACCTGCAATGCCAAAGCCCCAGAAGAAGAAATCAAAGGCTTCGAAGACTACTGCACCAAGGGTTTCTAGAGTGAAGCCTTTGGCCACTGCTCCACCTGCACCAAGTGTGCAATCTGAGGAACACTCTCGTATCTCCAAGAGCAGACAGCTGAAGAGGAAGCCATCACGCAACCCCAGTCCAGCTCTCACTCCTGATGCTGTACTGAAGACTGCCAATGATGCCCTTGATCTCTCAAGTGATGAAGATCTTGGTGATGATGTGCTGTAGCTATTGATCAAGAGCAAGCAAGATGCTGAAATCTTCAATGATTTGCCGCTCTTTGATGTTGAAGTGCTCAATAACTTCATTGATGAATGGTTTGACACACCTAACCTGAGCTTCGATGATCTTCAACTTCCAGTTGGCCTCAGCGTCTCCTTCCATGGCGCCATTGCTTCTGAGCTGGCTCTGGCTCAAAGAATTGTTGAGCTGAAGCAAAAGATAGATTATGAGAAGGCTCAGTTCAAGAAGCATGTGGACAAGCTCAGCGTGCAAGAAATTCAGAACTTCAAGGTTATGATGCACGAGCTCAAGGAAGCCTTTCGTCAGCGACGTGATGAAGCCAAAGGTTCTCGAGAGCAAATCAAGGACTTGGCTGCCAAATGCGTTCAAGCATTCAATGAAGATGAAAAGCGCAAGGCACTTGGCCGTCCTGGCATTGACCCACGGATGGCTGCCAAGAAGAAGAAGAAGCAACCTGTGCCCGAAGCTGAAGAATCTGGGCAGGAAATGCCTCGCATAGTCTTCCCTGCTAGCATGACTGGTACGAAGCCTAAGGCAACTCCAACCGCTTCAAAGCTCTAGAAGACTAAGGTGGCTGAAGCTGAAGCTTGCAAGCGTAAGCAATCTATTGATGAAGCTCCACCCACCAAGAAGCGCAAGACCAAGAAGGATAAGGCTACTTCCAAAGAGCCTATCTTTGTCGAGCCAATCTTAGTTGCTCGCCTTGCATCTGCCCAGAGAGAACGAAGAATGACTGTTCATGATCCTGCTCCCACAGAGGCTGAAGACATTCCAGCTGTTGACCCCACCGCAGCTAAAGACATTGGTCCTCAAGACAATGTTGAAGATGATGAAGTCCTTACTCAGATTGAATACAACATTGACTCTTCGCCTGTTCTCACGAACAACGAATGCATCAGCATTGGTCGTCCTTTGACGCCAATTGCTCAGGATGACTCGTGGGCTGATCACCCACATGATACACAAGCCACACCCCAGCAAACTCAAGACACCTGTGTGGTGCTTGAAGATGAAGACTTTGACGCCTAACAACCTCCATCTCCTCAGGCGTCGCCAGCTTTTCGCAGGCTTCGCAAAGGACCAAGGCCTCAAGTCGTCGCCCCAAGTGTTCCAGAAGGAGTAGAGCAACCATCTGCACCTAATGCTGCTCCTACTATGAACCCCTCAGAATCTGAAGCCAAAATGGCTGAAGATATTCCGGCTGCATCAGCCGAAGAAGAACCACCCCAACAAGAAGAAGAACAACCCCAAGTTGAAGAAGAACGTACAGCCACACCCCCTGTTCTAGAGGAGAACGTGTCCGACACTCCAGCTCCTGAAGTGGAGGCTACAAATTCAGAGGCTGCCACCACCAACACTGAAGCCAATGACGTGATCATGGCTGAAGCTTATGTGGCACCTGAAGACACAGTGGCGCCTGAAGTGACTGCGCCTGAAGTAACTGCACCTGAAGCAAAACATTATGCCTGAAGCCAGTGCTACGCCTGACGCCAATGCTGCACCTGAAGCAAATCTTCAGCTTGAAGATAATGCCTCTGCTCCTATTCCGCCTCCATGGCCCCACACCATTGTGGAAGCATAAAACAAGGATGATCAGCTTGTCACTGTCCGGTGGCCCATTCTGATTCCGCCACCTACCACTGAACCGCGTGCTGCTGGTCCTCAGTTTGATCATCACGTTGTGCACAGGCCCCAAGTTCAGAAGCCTAAGCCAAGACTGCCAAGGTTTCCAGGTATTGCAACCTCTTATGGGTCATTCAATGCCAATAGCTTCACTGCGCACAACACCTTCTTTGACAGCGCCAAGAACCCATATTCCAAGCCAAGAATATCATCAGATAGGTTCTGGAGCCATCAGCAGCGCAGCTACTACTCACGAGTACTCTATGATCAAGGGCGCATTTTCCCTCATACGCGTCTTGACACTGAAGCTATTGTTGGTCTGCCCTGCTTGGAGGAAGCTCTTGACTGCTTCCGAGATGCTGGCCTACTCAATTTTGTCACTAACAAAGAGCATTGGAATGAAGAGTTGCTTCTGTAATTCTATGCAACCCTCCACATCCGAGGCTACAGCAGGGATCCGAAGACATGGGTCCTTGAGTGGATGACAGTCAATGTGCATCATGCACTACTACAAAAAGGGCTACTAATGGCGCACTACCAGTGCGCCATTACTAGCACGCCATTAGTAGTTGGATACTAATGGCGCACCTCTCGTGCGCCATTAGTATCTGGCATAATAATGGCGCACCACTGGTGCGCCATTAGTATAGTGCACGGTGCGCCATTAGTATGCCTCGCAGGGGGCCATCTATACCCAGGTGCTTTAGCATACTAATGGCGCACTACGTAGAAGTGCGCCATTAGTATTTTTTTTCAAAAAAAAAATCAAATTTTTTTTTTCATAATTTTTTTTCTTAATCTCAGATCATTATGGCTTAATCTGGGGTCAATTTGCTTAATCTCAAGTCAAATTGCACTCTGTGGTCAAACTTCCCATAAGGTCACCCATCCTCACACTACTCCAGTGCGAGCACGCTTAACTTCGTAGTTCTATCCGTAGTTCTATCCAACCCCAGCACCGGCTCACTTCACACGCACTTGTTGATATATCTATCATATCAATCCTATTAACCCTTCTTGATGTCTAGGAGTTTGTTAATGTTCATGAGTATGATGAAATTTTGAAAATATATTTCAAACTTCCCGGTCATATTACGTATCATATTTTGGAAAAAAAATAATAAATTT
This sequence comes from Secale cereale, assembly GCA_902687465.1. NCBI lineage: Eukaryota > Viridiplantae > Streptophyta > Magnoliopsida > Poales > Poaceae > Secale > Secale cereale. Next base: position 94,165,889 of record LR738712.1, read on the forward strand.
TTTTTCGAAAATTTTATATTTTTTTTCTGTTACTAGTGGCGCACCTAGCAAACGGTGCGCCATTAGTAAGTTTGAAATTTTTTGAATTTTTTTTCCTGTAGATCTTAAAAGCCCCGTAACTTTTTTTCTATTTGGTTTTTGGGGATTTTGAAAATGTTTAACGGGGTTCCCCCAATTAAATTCGGATGTAACATTTCGAGTAGATGATTCTTCATATAAAAAACTTTTTAATCCGAGTTCGTATGCAAAAGTTATACCCGTTTTACTAAATTCCAGAGATATTTTGCAAATAAAGTCAAAATTCATATTTGTAAATTTTCCCAACAAGTAGACCACATATCACATGGGAAACTTGTTTTCTTTAATTTTTTTGACATTTATATCATTTTCTTTTATTTATTTTTAACTGAAAAAGGCGGTCCACGGGGGGGGGG
>LR738712.1:94166439-94195575 GCA_902687465.1 Secale cereale
GAAAAAAAAATAAAAACAAAATAAAAACAAAATTTGAAAAAAAAATACTAATGGCGCACCGTGGGAGTGGTGCGCCATTAGTAGTTCAACTTACTAATGGCGCACCACTCCCACGGTGCGCCATTAGTATTTTTTGAAAATAAAATAAAAAAATAAAAACAAAATATGAAAAAAAAATACTAATGGCGTACCGTGGGAGTGGTGCGCCATTAGTAAGTTGAACTACTAATGGCGCACCACTCCCACGGTGCGCCATTAGTATTTTTTGAAAATAAAAAAAAATAAAAACAAAATTTGAAAAATAATTACTAATGGCGCACCGTGGATGTGGTGCGCCATTAGTAGTTGAACTACTAATGGCGCACTATCCACACATTAGTATATACTAATGGCGCACCGCATGTCTGGTGCGCCATTAGTGTCAATTCCATCTATAGCCCTTTTCCAAGTAGTGATGAAGCTAAAGCCTTTGATCTCATTGAGGTTACTGGCCTGCCCACTCCAGGAGATCTATATGAACCTGGCTGTCAATTGCACACTGAAGCCTTGGAGAGTATATTTCCGAAGCGTCAGCCCAACATGACCCAAATGCTTAGCATGATGAAGCCTTTGCCAAATGATGCTGAATATCCTAAGGAATTCTTTTTTGAAGACCTAGAGTACTTGCCGCGCACCATCTATCATATCATCAGGCGTACTCTATGGCTAATAAAAGGACATTCTTCATCAGCCAAGATTGAAGGCACTATGAAGACTTTGGTCTTCTATATCTTCAATGGCATCAGCTTCAATGCTCAAGATTTCTTCATTAGACAAATGGCTATGTTTGGAGCTGATCTCTTTGGTCTCAAATTCTATGCCCCTTGGATAATGCGCCTCATCAAGTTGCATTCAGCTGTCACCTATCAGCCCTCTGCTCGCAACCATCAAATCTTCTTGCCTGAGGTTGATCTGTCAGCTGAAGCCATCTACCAAGAGCCTGCCAAAGAGACAGTTAGTCTTCAAAATGCTGATCACCAGAGCTTCACTTAGCAGATTGAAGGGGTCCCAGCCGTCTCACGCGTTTATCCTCTAGCTGACCGTACTCGTCTACCTCTACACACTGAAACCGAAGCCACCGAAAGCACCATCGCTCAAAGGCCTCAGAAGAGATCTCGTGTCCTGAATAACCGAGAGCTTCTGGTAGCCCTTCATCAGAAACAGGACAAGCATCACCTCTGGTTAAAGCGTCAGATGCAAAGACTCTTGGTGGATGTCAATCACATTCGCAATCTTTCCACCAAGAATGCTTTTGTTGCTCATGAAACATGTTGGAGGTCTTGGAAGAGTTTGACCTTGCTGAGTGCTGAAGCAGATCTTCAAGACGATGGCTTCACTGAGAGATTCAAGTTTGACAACACTCCTCCAAGGACTGCTGTTATGCGTCGAACTCCATCTCTTGAAGATTCTGAATACTCCTCCTCCGCTGCAACAATTGACGCCAGGGTGATCGATAATCAAGATGATGCTACTTCACCGCCTCCTACTTCAGCGCGCATCGACACTGCACCAACTACTTCGGCATCGCCAAACAACAACACTGACCCTGCATCTTCTTCCGCTCCAACTGGGAACGAGTAGAGGCTCTATGTCTTCAAACCTTTTTGGTCCTTACTGACAAAAGGGGGAGAAGCATATGAGTTGATAGTCTTCAAGCGGGTCCATATGGGCGGGTGCTTTATAATTTGCCTAGTGTTTACAACTCTCATTTTGCTACATTTGGTTCTTTGAGTTGTAACACTTAAACTGTTGGTCGTCTGCTACATTTTTATGCTACTCTGTAATGCGATGATAAATTCCACATCTGCTATCTTATATTCCGCAATTAGTCATTATTGCAGACGTCCATCTTTCATTATGCATGTCATTATCTTCGACATATCAATTGTGCATGATGAATTGTCTTCATAAGTTGAAGAGGATCTCCACAAGTACAACCTGCCATGTGCATTTGCATTCAAAGGCAAATCAACTATATGCACATCTTCAGGGGGAGCCTTTTGCTACTTACGAAGACAATACCTTTATCCTTTACAATTTCACATATCTTTATCCCCGTTGAAAACTTCAACCAGTTTGTCATCAATCACCAAAAAGGGGGAGATTGTAAGTGCATCTAGTGCCACCCCTAGTTGGTTTTGGAGTATTGACGACAAACCTGGTTGAGGGACTAATGTGTTTGTGAGAATTGCAGGATAACACAGGTAGTAGTCCCTCATTGGTTCGGTTAACCTACCGGAGATAACCCCTAAAAATGCATGAAGACATTGATATCAGTGGTGGTATATGAAGATAATCATATTGAAGACTATGACATGAGAAGACATTGTGTGAAGACTACGGAGAGCGAAGACCTAGAAGTTTCGTTGTTTCCTTTTCTTCTTTGTTGAGTCATAGGAACCACCGTACTGTTAAGTGGGGTCCAAGTGAACTAAGTCAGAGTGACTGAAGTGATGCGCAACCAAATCCTATCTCTTCGAGCGAAGACTATGAGAGCAAATCTTATCCAGAGGCGGATGAGTCAGCTTTACTTGGAGCTCAAGTAAAGTTGCCGTGTGTGTTTGAAATATGACCGTTGGAACACATGTCAGTTCCTTAGTGACCCAGGGTCACTTCGGACAAATTAGGTCGGGTTGCCCAGTGGCTATAAATAGCCCACCCCCTACACCATAAATTGGTGGCTGCTCAGAGTTATTGCATGGCTTTTGTCGTTTGAGAGCAACCCACCTCCGAAGCATTGAGAGAGAAATCCTTGCGAGGACAAAGCCCAAACACCCAGAGCCAAAGAGTGTTAGGCATCACTAAAGTCTTTCTGTCTGTGTGACCTGAAGACTTATTACACTTGAGGACTGTGTTTCCTCCAGCCGGTTAGGCATCGTGTTCTGAGCATCCAAGAGTCATTGTGGATTGCCGGTGAACGAAGTCTGTGAAGGTTTGGAAGTCTGCCTTTAAGACTTGCCAGAGTGATTGGGCGAGGACTAGGTGTCCTTAGCTCAAGGGGAACAAGGTGAAGACGCGGTCTTCTGAGTTAAATCGCAGCCTCCCTAACCAGACGTACAGTTGTCACAGCAACTGGAACTGGTCTAACAAATCATTGTCTTCCTGAGCTACTGGTTCTATCCTATCCTTCCCTTTACTTACTTCTCCTTGTTGTGAAGACATTGCATGCTTGCCTTATCAGATTGTCTTCACTGAGTATCTACCTGTTGTGATTGGCTTCATTCCTTCTTCCATCATGATCCCTACTGCCTAGCTGCTATTAGTCTTCGTGCTTTCACTTCATTCAATACATGACTATAGCTTATCTAGTGTAGTCCACTTTCCGCTGCATACCAATAGGCTTGAGCTTATCGTTTGTCTTCGAAACTACCATGTTTTGAAGCATTTCATAAAAATTGCCTATTCACCCCCCTCTAGTCGATATACTGCACTTTCAGTGCCACTTTCTGTTTTTCTCATGTTTTTGAGTTTTATAGAAAAGGAATATCAAACGGAGTCCAATTGATGTGCCAATTTTTGATGATTTTCTGGACCAAAAGAAGCCCCCGAAGTAAAAGAGTTGGGCCAGGAGAGCCACGGGCAGCCCACGAGGGTGGGGGCGCGCCCTCCTATCTCGTGGACAGCCCGAAGGGCCCCCTGACTTGTGCCCTACGCCAAAAAATCCTATAAATACTGAAACCTTCGGAAATTAACCTAGATCAGGAGTTTCGCCGCCGAAAGCCTCTGTAGCCACCGAAAACCAATCTAGACCCCGTTTCGGCACCCTGCCGGAGGGGGGAACCCTCACCGGTGGCTATCTTCATCATCCCATCGCTCTCCATGACGAGGAGGGAGTAGTCCACCCTCGGGGCTGAGGGTATGTATCAGTAGCTATGTGTTTGATCTCTCTTTCTCGTGTTCTTGAGATGGCACGATCTTGATGTATCGCGAGCTTTGCTATTCTAGTTGGATCTTATGATGCTTCTCCCCCTCTACTCTCTTGTAATGGATTGAGTTTTGCCTTTGAAGTTATCTTATCGGATTGAGTCTTTAAGGATTTGAGAACACTTGATGTATGTCTTGCACGTGTTTATCTATGGTGACAATGGGGTATCATGTGATCTACTTGATGTATGTTTTGGTGGTCAACTTGAGGGTTCCGTGACCTTGGGAATCTATGCATAGGGGTTGGCACACGTTTTCGTCTTGACTTTCCGGTAGAAACATTGGGGCACTCTTTGAAGTTCTATGTGTTGGTTGAATAGATGTTTCTGAGATTGTGTGATGCATATCGTATAATCATGCCCACGGATACTTGAGGTCACATTGGAGTATCTAGGTGACATTAGGGTTTTGATTGATTTGTGTCTTAAGGTGTTATTCTAGTACGAACTATATGATAGATTGAACGTTACTACGGACTCTTGAATAGATCGATCAGAAAGATTAACTTTGAGGTGGTTTAGTACCCTACCATAATCTCTTCGTTTGTTCTCCGCTATTAGTTACTTTGGAGTGACTCTTTGTTGCATGTTGAGGGCTAGTAATATGATCCAATTATGTTATCCTTGTTGTGAGAACTTGCACTAGTGAAAGTATGAACCCTAGGCCTTGCCTACTATCATTGCAACACCGTTTATGCTCACGTTTACCACTTGCTACCTTGCTGTTTTTATATTTTCAGTGTACAAAAACCTATATCTACCATCCATATTGCACTTGTATCGCCATCTCTTCGCCGAACTAGTGTACCTATACAATTTACCATTGTATTGGGTGTGTTGGGGACACAAGAGACCCTTTGTTATTTGGTTGTAGGGTTGCTTGAGAGAGACCATCTTCATCCTACACCTCCCACGGATTGATAAACCTTTGGTCATCCACTTGAGGGAAATTTGCTACTGTCCTACAAACCTCTGCACTTGGAGGCCCAACAACGTCTACAAGAAGAAGGATGCGTAGTAGACATCACTAACCCAGGGCCCGTTTATGGCCTATCCGAATTAGGCCCAGTAGCGTCATCTGGGCCGTCCAATATAATTCCAGCCCGTTTTAACTTCCGGCCCACATGTGGCCCATGACGTCTTTCGGCCCATATGAGGCCCTTATTACTCTAGGCCCATTAACGGCCAGTGGTAAAACTAGCCCGTCATGAACAGTGTATCACTTTATACCCATTAACGGCACGTGGTGAAACTGGCCCGTAATGAACAGTGTATCAATTTATACCCATTAACGGCCCATTATTCCGTTGGGCCGTTTCCAGCCCATGTTATGTTCCGGCCTTCTCGGGGCCCATTTATTCTTGGGCTCATTTCCACATTCGTTTACTTACGGCCCGTTAATGTCATTTTCTGCTCGTGGGCCAAATTCAGCCCGTGGTTACAGTCGACCCGTTTGTGGCCCGTTAGTACGTTGGGCCGTTTTCATAGCGTCATCAAAATTCGGCCGATTGACGACGGCCCGTTAAGGTCGGCCCATGAACGGATGATTTCAACTCTAGCCCATTTACGACCATAATGTGGTCTGTTATTGGCCCATGTTTGGCCGACCGATCATACGGCCCGTAGAAGGCCCATTGATGATACGGCCCATAGAAGGTCCATTGTGTCTACAGCCCATATAAGGCCCATTGTTTCTACGCCACGTAGAAGGCCCATTGTTTTTTTAAAGAAAGAAGGCCCATTGTTTCTACGGCACTTAGAAGGCCCATTGTTTCTATGGCCCGTAGGAGGCCCATGTTAACTACAGCTGGTGGGCATCAAAGTTCGCCACCACTGCAAATATAGGGAACACCCTACACTATACAAAAATGGCTTGCTGTTTTCTTCAGCCAGTGGCTGCACGTTAAGAACAAATTTTGTATCGCACCAAAACAAATTACAACTATAAAACAAAAGGAAGGTTGGCATAAAAGTTAACAGTCTAGTAGATAAATGCACCACCAGAAGTTCAGAAGCTCAGTTCATTTGACCTGGCTGTTATGTTTTCATGTTATATTGTCCGATGGAGAACCATAACCTTCGCCTTCAGTTCTCCTAGGCTCCTGAACAACATAGCAAATGTATGATAGTTTGGTTTCAAAACCATGCATATCTTAACAACATCGAACAATGTCTCTCCTTGTTTCACAAAGGGTCTCTGTTAGGGAATGGACTTGTGTCTGGAGCGCAGATACAACATTGTTTTGAGCTTGCATGTCTTGATCATGAGGCATTTTGGACGAGATTGCCTTAACAACCAAGCCAGTATTACGCAGGAACGTGCTTTTGGCACTGTTAGTAGACAGGTACTGACCCACTGCAGCAAGAGCTGACATTGCGGTTATAGTTGCCTCGCCACCTTTAGAAGGTGGCAGTTCCACCATTTTTTTCCATAGCTCGCTGAAAAGTTGAGGTTTTACATTAGTAGTACCAGAACAGAAGATATTACGGAGGCAGCAAAACCAAACAAAATAGCTTTGGTCTATATATAGAACTTATTCTGGTGAACCCATGTAAAATAATAGTTGTATTTTGTTGCAAAGTACATAATAAAACCAGGTTCTAAACATATGACCATGTACCATCGCTAATGTATTGTCTATTTCTTCACATTGTATTGAGGGCTAAGGATAAAGAGACAAAGTTTAAAATACGGTAAGCATAGTTTGACATCATTCATATCACAAAATAACTAAGAACAGACAAACAGGCAATTGTAACGTTGTGTGGGCAAGTCCAACACGGAACTAGATTACAGGTCAAGATCAGAGGAACATCACTCCTCTCTTTTAAACCTTGTAAGGTGCAATGATACGCTAAGACAATTGTGTATAAAATTGAAAATAGTAATAGACATTGGCTACAAACCATGCAGTTCAAGGCACAAGTCAGAGTAAGTAGTAGTTAAAAGGCATGAGGATTAAGGACTTATAACAACGGCTTTGACTGGTGTAGTCATGCCCTTCTTCTTGTTGGTGTGACAGTCCTTGAAGATTTCCACAACATTTGGTCCAGGTACTTTTTGGTCCTTGCGGGCTTTCCTCTGCATTTGGAACAAGTCAATATAGATATGATAATATGGTACAGCGAAAAGACTGAAACAGTAGCTAATTACAAGAGCCTCACAGTGTGCAATATAGCTACGAGATCATGTCATCTGTTGGAATTTCACTTTCGTACGGTTGGCCTTGTTCTTTGAATAGTTCACCTACAAGAAGATAGATTTGTGTGGCACATGCGTAAATAGGACTTCAACATGTGATCTGATCACATATATATAATGTACCTGATACTTCGGATCGGACCAGTGTTTAACGAGGCCTCTCCAGTCTTCATCGGATATATTTTCCACTAGAGATGTTTGGGCAAGTTCACTGTTAGCCTTGCCTTCAAAGTGAGTTTTCCTCAAGTTATACCATACTATCGCTGAGCAGACTTGAAAACATGGGTGCAGGCTTGTCTAGTTGCACCATGTTGGCTATCCAACTTGAACCTCGTCTGTTGACAATTATGGGAGTCTCATTATCAGCAACCTAGAAAGTATTGGACAGAGCAAGACGATATTACTAGTTTCCATACATAACCATACTTACAGATAAGTGGTCGAGGAAGGTGTTGAACTGGGTTTCGTCTTTGTCATTCCTGTACTAAATCCATGTTGGGAGGATACATACATGACACCTAATAGAAACCGCTGCCTCTGATACTAACTTGGCTGACTCTGTAGCATCACGTGGCCTTTGTAAACCCGCCTCAAAACGGATCTCCATTCTTCCTCTTCTAGATTTAGTTAACCTATCGAGCATTATCCCTGATCTTTGTTTCCTCTTGCGCCTAGGTGCTAGTCCAACAACAAACATAGGAAGTGTTAGTGTACATCAGAAAGTGAGACTACATATAAAGAAGCATGCAACTGTAACTTGACTCCAGCAACTACCTTCTTGTTGTTGAAGCTCAAAAAGTTCATCTGATCTTGCCAACTCATCTTGTGTCAAGAGTGCTTCGGAAGTAGTGTCAGGTGGCAAGGGAGCTTGGGAACGTGCTGCTAGCTGATTTGACCAACGAGTAAATCGTGCAGCTGGTGGTACAGTGGAAGGTGTTGCAACAACTAGGGTTGTCTCTCCTTGTTTGGTGGCAGCTATTTGTTTCTGTTTGGCTTGTTCTGCAGCTCGTGTAGCACGGGATACCCTGTCGGTACAAATTTCCGTTGGGCTTTGACCTTCTATTGCTCTGTGCCATGTTAAGTCAAGCCAACAAGAAAAACGAATATCAATTTAGTTCTTCAGAACAATTGTACTTTGATGTAAGAACATGGTGTGATAGACAGATATTGTATGTTCTAGAAACAGGAACACGTGTCTTAGTCACAAGTATAATGTGTAAAGTAAGCAGATGAAATTCAACAAAATTAGAAGCAATACAAGCTAGACATCATACATAACATGCAACCACATATAACAGTGCCAAGTTAGAGGGAGCACCTGTGATGGTGCACTAGGGGAGACGTGCTCATCACCAACACAGCTACGTTGAGTGTCTATGCATGTGTTGTCTTGGAAATCATATTGGGGGGATGGAGGAGTAGAATCTGTTGAGGCCCTCCATTTGGAAGGAGCACCTTCATCCACTGTCTTTCTAACTTCCTTCCGCTTTATTGATTTTGAATTGTCAAGTAAAACCGACAAGAAAAAGCAATAAAATTCACTCTTCAGAACTCATTCGTGCATGATACTAACAATCGCTACTTTGATGTAAGGCAAACACATGATTCCTGGATGGAATAATATGAAAAACAGGACGGCATGGCATATTCACAACTATTTGTGTAAACTAAGCAGAAACCATTTCACCAAATAAGAAGCAATGCAAGCTAGACACCACGTGAAAGATGCAACCAATATGACTCTGCCAAGTTAAAAGTGTCCCATCATTAATGGCATTTCAACAAATTATAAGCAGCGCATGCTATAAATCATATCAAAGATGCAACTAATATCACACTGCATATACTGAAGGTGTCTCGGCATATTGATTTATGCGGGATACAAAAAAACAATAGTTTTATGTGAGGACATGCTTAATAGACAGATGTACTATGTACTAAATACATGAAGGCATGTCACATTAACAGGTATATTGTATAAGCTAAGCAGAATAGCACATGCAGTTTAACCATATTGGAAAAATTACAATCTAGACACCATATGCAACATGCAACCACATATCATGCTGCCAAGTTAGAGCAAGCACCTACGATGCTAGTGTAGGGGAAATGCGGTAATCAACTACAGAGCTACGTTCACTATCTTCATCTAGCCTTACTGTTTCTTGAGAATCATGTCGGGAGGCTGATTGTAACACCCCAAAAATTTGACCATGTTTTATTAATTAAAATTTAGCCAGGAAATTAAAATTTTCACTTGCTTGCTTCTCCTTTTGATTTCAGGACCTTTCTTTTCCTTTTATGTTGGAGTTTTTACCTCAAGTGATAGGTTTCCATTTATTGTTAGACTCTCTTGCTCTCTTGATGAAACTTTTCTGTTATCAATAAAAGATTAATTATATAATTTTCTCCCTAATCTCCTTCACTCTAAAAATGGTTTCCCCTAAAAATAAGGCCCTAATTGAACTACAACCCTTTGATAGGTTTATCTAAAATTCCAACCAAAATTTGGAGATGTCATGTGATGTTATTAGATCAGTTTTATGCAGGAGTATATTTATTTCATTTAATATTTTGAGCTCCACATCATGATTTCTAATCTAGTCCAGTAGGCAGTTTTGCACTACAACCCCATTATATGTTTCTTTAATGCTTCCACCAAAATTATGGGATGTTCATAGGATTATGTTATTCAACTTTATGCAAAAACCCATTTAGGTCCTTTGGAAAATTTGAGTGAAACAACCTCATTTCAATTATGTTCCAGATTGGTATATTGCACTGCAACCCTAGTTTATTTTGCTCAAGTGCCCTTAAGCTTCCTCCTGCTTATAGCCCATCTTGCAAAACCATTAAGTCCAGAAGAGTGGACCCATTGGGATATTTTTAGTTCATGAAACCATGCCTTTCATTTCCTGTCCAGAACTGTAGATTTGCAGATCTTGCACTAGCAAGTTTCTGGTTTTGCCCAACTAGCTTTGCCATCATCACTTTCACCTAAAGAGACCCTGATCTGGAGATTTTTGGCCACCAGAAGAGATACCCACATGCTCATGGCATTCTGTCGAGCACTTGGTGTGCATGGCCAGCTTTGGCATGATCTTTGCTTTGCACTGTGATCTTGGCCCTCAGTGCATAATGTCATGTCCACTAATCTCCCTTAAGACTCTAACCCAGACCTGCTAAATCCCAGCTCCATCCAAACTCTGTAGCTAGCATTGGCATTTTGTCGAGCGGCTCACGTGCGTGCTCTGGGCGCGCCCAGAGCGCACGTTTTGCACGCGCGCCCACCGAGCCGCTGCGTCCCTCTACCAACGCCCCACGCCCGTTCTGGCCGCTCCCCTCGCACTGACAGCACGCCACCTTTTCCCCTCGCCACAGAGACAGCTCTGGAGCTCCACAGGGCCGCCGTCAGGTCGGCCGCGGCAGCTAGCGGGCAGCCCCAGCAGCCCCTGCCGTGGACAGAGCCGCCCAGGCCACCAGCGCTCGCCACCTGCCCCCTAGAACAGCTCCAGTTCGTCACCGAGCTCGTCCCCTAGCGTACGTCGCCGCCACGTCGCCCCAAGCTACAGAACGTCGGTCGCCGGCGTCCTTATCCACGGCCGCCGCGGAACCGCCATCGCCCGCCTATTTAAGGATGCCCCGAGCTCCTCCGCAGTCTCAGACAACCCCTAGCCACCCCACAGAGCGCCCCCATAGCAACCAATCGCCCCGAGGAGGTTTTCTGCTCCAACTCCGGCAAGTACAGCCGCCGCCGCCCTCCAGTCCAATAAGTCGCAGCCCGAGCCCCTCCCATCTAGCCATCGCCACCGTCCGACCCCCTATGGTCCTGCGGAGCCGCCCAACGTCTCAAACTAGCTCGGGAACCACCGTAGGACAGAACCCCAAATCCACCCGAGGCCGCCGTCCGCCGCGAAGCTCGTCGCCGGCGTTTTCCTCCACCTCCGTCGCCCCCTCGACCACCGAGAGGACCGCCCCAGTCTGGCAGATCCATCACTGCACTCGGGTGCCCTCGAGGAGCCGCCGTTCGCCGGCGTTGATCGCCGGAGCCCCGCCTCGTTTCGGCTAGAGGAAGAAGGAGGCGGGGGGGGGGGGGGGGGGGGGGGGCGACTGGTCAAACCTGACCAGTGGGCCCCCGGGGCCCTCTGTCAGTGAGCCAGCGCTAGCCCACGCGTGCATAAGTGGAAGCGCAAATCCCAGAGTACGTCTCCCCTACTCCGAAGGCGTATTCCTATCGAAACGTTTTCCTATTTCTGTTTTTATTCTAAAAACAGAATTGACTAATCTTTGACTGGCAGTATCATTTTAAATACAAATCCAAATGACTTGATTCTTTTTCTATTGTTTCCCAAATATTGTCTAGTTTATTTTCATAATTATTTCAAAAATTTCCAAGCAACTTTTTTGTGCTACTTTTAGTCTATGTATTGATTGCGTATTATTTCAAATAGGATTTTCGAAGAGGGAGAAACTTCCAAAAAGTATTGGAATGCATTTCTCCTCCCCTCTACTTGAAGGCAAGCACTTTTGAACTCTGGTTTAATCAAATGATTGTTGTTGACACGATTGCATCGATATGAAAGCGTTCATTTTTATTCCATATGTGGTGATATGATAATACCCATGAGGGCATGAGGTAAAGCCCTTGCTGGGAAAAAAATTGTTTGCATGACGGTGATCCCCTCCGTATGCCTTTCATGCCTAATGGGTGGAAGTCGTGAAAGTCGCGGTCTTGTGTAGATGCGAGCTTGTCACTAGCTCCCCGTCGGGACGGTGGAATCCGGTACGACTTGGTAAGGCAGGACGGATGGTGTTTTCCGACTGTTGTTGCAAAATATATCGGTTATGATTAATCATAGAAGTAATGCTGAAACCTCCTAAGTCGACCGTAGATCGAGTCTTGTTCCAGTAACCCCCATACTTGCTTGTGCTACCACTTGTCCCTGCCACAGGTAGGATACGGTTCAGTAAGTGTTAACCCCTGTCCTAGCACACACCATACAGAGAGGCCAGGGTGGAAGATACCGGTTGCAACCGGTAGGCATGCCACCTGGTCCGGGGGCATGGGTGTTTCCGGTTGGGACCGAGAGGGGGGGAGCCCCTTAGAGCGCGCGATAGAAATGTGATCCCATGCTACGCGAGGTTGTAGCCTCCCCACTCAGAGTTTGCTTAACAAGTGTCGTGGGTGATTCCAGACACTGGTAAGTTAAGCTGGTGTGTGCAAATCAGGCGGGTTTTCGACTAAAAGACCGTAGACGGAATTAGTTCAAATGGACAAAAGAAATCCGTCACTCGTGGGTAAAGAGTACACCCTCTGCAAAGATATAAAATCCATTTGAATAGTCGTGTCCATGGTTAAGGACTACAGTCCGGGATGGGTCGAGTGTCGGTCTTAGTGTCGGTCTTCGGAGGAGAAACTACTAAACCAGAACGTTGAGTATGATCTGTGATACATGGTGATTATGATTAATGTTGTGGACTAACCAATTGTTTTATTTGGATTATTGAGTATCCCTGGGACGGTTCTACCTCCCGGATATTCTTTGTTATCCGCTCTTCTTATAAGCCCTTTCAGTGGTGTCGCTCAGACGCCCGACTGTGGCATGCTTGTTACTTATTTTCCTTATAAGCCCTTTCTGTGGTGTCACTCAGACGCCCGACTATGGCATGCTTGTTACTTATTTTCCTTATAAGCCCTTTCTGTGGTGTCGCTCAAACGCCCAACTGTGGCATGCCTGTTACTTATTTTTCTTATAAGCCCTTTCTGTGGTGTCGCTCAGACGCCCGACTGTGGCATGCTTGTTATTTATTTTCCTTATAAGCCCTTTATATGGTGTCGCTCAGACGCCCGACTGTGGCATGAATGCTATTTATTTTATTATCACTATCTGATTGCATATGCCTTTTCATACGAATGACCTGCCTGCATTATGGACTGCCATATCACTATCATCATAGTGATCTTCTTTTAATCTCGAGCATGATTGCACCTCACTCCTGTTCATAATGTTTGCGAGTACATTCAAAGTACTCACTGGCTTGTCCCTGGCTATTGTCTTGGCCAGATTCCTTGCATGGGAAGGAGCGATGCGATGACAGCCTCGGAACCTGCGTAAATGGAGATAGTAGCCTCGCGAAGATAGGAGTTAACCTGGTCAGCTGTTCCTGTGTGAAATGGAGTCCCATAGTCACCGATGAACCACAAACCGCTTCCGCCATCAGCCACTAGAAACCCTGTGTTGTACTCATAGGCCAGAATGGTATTGTACTACATATCTTGTATTTTGCTTGGAATTTCTGTAACAAGTTGGTGCCTCATCAGCTAACAGTAATCCTGGGGCTGATGAGCACAAGGTCCGCTTTTGGGAAATTAATATCCCGAAAATCCGGTCCTGACACTGATGTTGCATTCTTTAAATGAGGCGTAATCGACTTGCCTGACTGCCTCATCATAAGTGATTGATGAGGGATACACAAGAACATTAGTTTGAAGTAAGAACATGGTTAATACACAAATGTACTAGTATGTACCAAAAACAGAAAGGCATGTCATATTCAAAGGTATAATGTGTAACCTAAGCAGATGCAATTTAGCCAAATCGGAAGCAATACAAGCTAGACATCCGGTTGGAGTGGTGAGCATGATCATCTAGGACCTGAGAGCCTAGTGGGAGGCAGGCTGCTTCACCGCCATCGCGGCTTTTTAGTTGGCTTCCAAGTGATGTCTCTCTTTGCTGGGCTTGTCACTGGCTCGGCCAGTGCACTGACTAGCTATTTGTCTTCTGGTGCTCATGGGATGGTGGTTCATGTAAAAAATATATTTCCTTATCTTAATAAAGACCGACTTCGGCCTTTCGAATACAAGCTAGACACCATATGGAACATGCAACCACATATGACACCGCAAAGTTAAAGCAAGAACCTGGGATGGTGGTTCATTGCAAGCGAGGTCATCAACTTCTAAGCTATGTTTACCGTCTCCATCTGTTGATACTGCGCCTATTATAAGGCTTAAACATGTCTGGCCTATCCACATACGATGCTAGAGCAACTTCTCTCTTTTCTTTTTTGCTTCTCTCATAGCAGCAGAGTTTGAAATACCCTTGCATAAAAACACAATAGTCAGAGTATGGTTGAAGTGTGTGCAAAACTAGTGCACTTTAAAAGTAGCAGATAGCAGGTGGCTTAAAAATAAATGACAGGAGACATATGATAGTTCTACAACATTTCATGGAAAACAAAATTAGATTCTACTCCGTATGATTTTGTAATATATGAGCACAGGAAATGCAGGTACTCCTCCAGCACACCACCACATGTGGTCATATCAAGATAACAGTCGACTGAAAATAAATAGGTCAGTCAATTTTTTTAATGAACCGTCCGATCTATAAGGAACGGGCAGATGGTGTTTGTCTACCTCCCACCATTCACTGTTGACGATCTTTCTCGAACCGCCAGCGACCACGGGCCCAGACCCCTGCCTCCGCCGCAACGCCCTCCCCTCGACCTCACACCACCGCCGTGCTTGACAGCGCCCCCAGGTCATCCCTTTAATCCCGGCCGACCTCCAGATCGGGCGCCAGTAGCTCTAGGCCCCACACGCCCCTAAGATAAACACAGAGGCGCTGCTTCCCCGGCGTAATAGGCGGACTAGCACCTGTTACACTGGGGAATACTTCCGTTAATTGGGAATCAACTGACCAGGAATTGAAATTCAGGGGGGCCACAGACCTCTAGCTAAGGTGAAATAGTATATGAGGAGAAACCTTGTGCATCACGAGTTACTAGGAACATCTAGTATCAAGAAGAAGCGGTAAACTAGTGTCTTCTGTGGGATGAATACCGTGCAAGCAGACACATAAGATTTGCACAAGTAAGGGAAGAGGAGTACCATTTTTGGTTGTCGGTGTGGTCTCCTCCACATGTCGCGCCGATCTTCTACTTTTTGCCGGGGAAACCGATGTTCTGGAAGAGGGTGCAGCTTGGACGAACCCATGGTCAATTGTTGAATGTGTTGTCGTGGCCGTATGTCGGTGGAGGGGAAGCAGATCCGAGACGCGAAGGACAGCGTAGCAGGAATAGCTCCGCTGCGGTGGAGGGTGGCGAAGTTGGAGCGGCAACGGTGAGGCGCAGGACTACGTGGTTAAACTGGCTCGGGTACGGATGTCTCAGCCTCGGCTTCAACTACTAGCTGTGGAGGGCGTTGCGGTCGAGGTTGCGGTGGACGACGACGTCGAGGTATCGGCTCTGGCGGGATGGAGGAGGGCGGCGGTTGATGGGTGGAATGGGGTGGCGGATGGAGGACGTCGGGGTTTCGCGGCTGGTGGAGAGGTAGTTTTCGCGCCCATGGAGTACGAATGGGGAATCGGACGGGTGGGCGGGGGGAGGGGGGAGAACCATGTTTCGGTCTAGGGCACGCTTGTTTTTGGCTTTTTTGAATAGAAGATGGGACGCACTTGTTTGAAATTTGGGGAAAGTACAAACTTTGCCCCCCTCTTAAATTTCGGACCTACTGCGGGTCGGGGGTAGGATGGTAATCCTAGGTGTCCCAAATAGTGGGCAGGAGCGATTTCGGCCGCGCGCATGTGTGCTTAGGCGGCCATTGTGTATGAATTTTTTTCGGAGGTGGTTGCGTGGTGTCTAGATGAAGTTATTAGAAGGTTTAGACCTTTGGACGTCGGCCGGTAGGTTTCACGGGTCGAAGTTATTAGAAAAGTAATTTCCTTGTACTACCAAACATTGGTCTCATGCAGTTTCGAGCGAGTAGATGCTATTTTTGCGCTTTGTTCAAAATTTTGAAACACAATCATTCACGTTTAGAGTACTCTTGAACTTTGAGGATTGACCTAAATAGACAACGTTAAATTTGACCTTGTATGTTTGAGAACCTCATTAAATTATCCACTTCTTTTTGAAATTTTGACACTTGAAAATCCTATAACTACGATTATTTTGGAATGGAGGAGCTAAATTAGAATCTATTTTGTACATGACTACATATGCTATTATGTACAAAATCAGAGCAAAGATTGGTGCCCCCATAATTTAGGTATGATTTACAAATGCCATGATATCAAATTCAAATAATTGAATGGACTTCATGTTGAATTCGTTTTTTTTAAACCACCTTATGTTGAATTCAAATGTATGCTAGTTCATAGGTAGCTATTTATAATGTTCATTGTGTAACTTTCGTATGTATAATGTGCTTTACACGCACAACATGAACTATACTCACGCTTATATTCGATTGCTAAAGCGATGCATTGTCTGGAGTTCAAAATACTAACTATGCGGATCAATTGTGTCGAACAATAACATAGACATGCTCAAATTCGATAGAATCTAGATGTCTGGTGGATCAATGACCGTTCCTTACGCGAATTGCAAATATCATGATCCCATCCTAATATTTGGATACAATTTATATCTTTAATCAATGTGCACAACAGTCTTGCACGTGTAGTTTCACTCTCCATAAGTGGTCTCTCACACATTCTCACACACTCTCTCCCGAGGTGTCTTTCTCGCACACATGCTCTCGATATAACCTTCCCTCCCTCTCGTAACCATTTACGACTGTTTTCACTAAACTTTATCACAAGCACTCGCCCTCTCGCAAGCATACACATGCACAATCCCCATCTACCCTTTCTATATACATAGACCTGCCTACGTGTCTCCTGTACGCACATTATCTTTAGGCATGTCTCTCACTCATTGTCTCACACCTCTCTTCCTAATCGACGAGTATGATTCTAGAAAAGCATTCTGTAGGATGCCCCTTAAAGTTAGGTTGGATGAATAGTAATATTAGAGATAAAGGGGTTACCTTAGTCCGAGAACCTAGGGTTACAAATCCTAGCTGGCTTTGTTAGTGGACATAGATTCCTTCACAATTATGCTATCTTTGTCTTGTACGACTAGTCATCCATGGGTCTCCCTAAATGAGTCACGAGCCGACCAATATGGCGCAGGACGGAACCGAACGAAGGGCCTCACCTCGACCCACCGGACCTATCGCGGTGACACACCCTCTGCCACCACGTCTCGTTATCTTCTCACACCCACACATACCAACATAGACACTACACACACACAAAAAATTCTCCTGGTGCCTCTATCCACTCCCCCCCTTGCATATACACTCTCAAGGGAATCTCTCGCCATGACGTCATATTCGTCTCTCGCTAGACCACTCTCATTTCTCGTGCTATCTCTCCCATGCCCCCCCTGTCGGCCCCTCTATCCATGCCTCTCTCGAATACGTAATACACACACATACCTCTCTAGGCCCTGCCAAATGCATCAACTACACATTCACACATGTTACATCACGTACCCCATTGATCTAGAGAGCCCTCTCTTCATGTTTATTTCGCATACAACATTCCTTTTGAATAAAGTGTGGCCAAAAAAATATTTTAGAATTTCTACATATATACAACATTACAAAGTTATATGGAGGAGTATGAACGCTTGCATTGCATGGTGCCCACAATGATATTTACTCCGCTCTGTGAATTTGTATATTTTTATACTATATATAAAGTAAGTCATAATAAAGAGAAACGAAGAGCATCTCTCTCTCCATCGCATACCCCCTTCTACGCCCCTTTCACGTACGCACACAAACTATCTCCAGGTCCTCTAAAAGTAAACCCCCAGCACATTCACGCATGTTTCATCTTTCTCTCGTGCTATATACAGTGACGATCATTGTATTTGAAGCGAAAGCACGATACGTACATTGGACTTCAGAATCCACTCATTACGGTCACCATTTACGTTTTGTGGTTATTATACAGTCACGGGCTCACCGTACAACTCTGTATTTGCTCAACACACGACTAGTTGACCAGTTAAACGCTCCACATGGCACCTCTAGTGTTGCATCTCATTTTCTCACTACCATCGGGCCCACCTGTCGGCTTGTATCTACTCTACATCTACACTCTTATCAAATACTAGCAAGATGCCCATGCGTTGCACGGAACATCAAGATGCATTTGTATGAGTAGGTTATCTTGTGGGAGAAAAGGATGAACAAGGGAAGGCCTTATTTACAAGTGTGGAGAGGGGTGTGGGTATCTTTTTGCAAAATTGCCATAGATTCCTTCCTATCGGTCAGATATAGATCGGACGGCCTATATTGCAGGATGGCAGGCACACGATCATCAACGATCGTAGGGATAAAATACACTCTTATAAAAACAACAGAGTTAGTGATGATGGTGTGCCTGCCATCCTGCAATATAGGTCGTCCGATTTATATCTCACGGATAGGAAAGAAACTATGACAATTTTGCAAAAAGGTATCCACACACCTCTCCACATTTGCAAATAAGGCCTTCCCTCGTTCATCCTTTTCTCTCACAAGATAAACTAGTCATACAAATGCATCTTGATGTTACGTGCAACGCACGGGCATCTTGCTAGTAAGAATAAAAACAAACGACAAAAAAATATTGGACGGTGGTTCGAAGTCATGACTGCGAGCACAGCGGACAAGGTGGCCTTGTATTGGTATGCTGAGTTGTCTGTTTTAACACACAGGAGCTGGTGTGGTGATTATACACACACGCACGCATGCACACGAACTGCATGCACGCAACACTCACACGAACACATGCACCCACGCACGCACGCAACACTCATACGTACACACGCAGCCACGCACGCACGCAACACTCACATGCACACACGCATGCATGCATGCACACACCAGTACACCACACGACCAACACACACTCTCATGCTCAAGTGCTCAACCAACACGTGCATGCGCACACATCAGGCCCTGACAGACAGATACACAACCAGGTGATTCCCGTGCATGGGGTGGAGTCTTGTCGCGCATGCGTAAATTTGTGTTTATCTGACCTTTTCCCTATCTGAACTGACAGGTGGGACCCACTAGGAACGTGGTCAATTTAACTAGTCAACATGGTGCCACGCAGACTATTTGACCAGTCAACAGAATGCAATCCGATGTTGAACCGTGAGCAAGTGACCATATAATCACCGCGAAACATATATAGTGACTGTAATCAGCCTATTCTGAAGTTCGGTGAACGTATTACGCTTTTCTCTTTGTAGGCCCTCCAAAACAACATCTCTACACGTTCTCGCATGTTACATCTAACAACTATGCAATACAGCACTACTACTACACTCTAACACAATAAATCATATGTGTTTTTAGTTTTACTAGATATCATATTGTTACTTAATTATTCAGTTTGCATACATTAAAATTGCCTTTAAAATGTATGGCCAGTATCATATACCGCGCAGGAAAAATCCCGCCCTTTCCTGTTTAATCGGGTTTGTATCGATGGATCGTGCGAAACAGCAAAACTATAGTACTATATACAGTACAAGTGACAGTTCACTGGGCCGTCATGTCGTGTACTCCTCCGTCGTAAGAGTGGAGTGATCGCTTTCATAAATCTTCTAGTCCCTTTTTCCGACATGTGGGGCATCAAGCTACCGGGTCCATGTGCCATACCGGAATACAGTGTAGAGCAGTTGGGGTGAAGCACCTAGTCATGGCGCCGACGTAGTAATGAGCAATGAGGCGTCAAATCACAAAGATGCACCTTTCCCGCAGTTAAGTTGGAGGGACGAAGTAATAATGCTAAAAAAAGTTGGAGGGACGAAGCAGCCATCATTTCACTCGTTGCTGAATCCGCTTCTCCCTCATCTTCTTCAAGTTAACCACGTGTTGCTTCTGCCGTTGTTCTGCCTCATGTGGGAAGCGGGTCGGCTTGGTGAAGCACTGACACGTTGGACCGCAAGTTCGCAAACCGCCAGGACAACGTCCTCTAAAAATAAGAAACCTCCCCCGCCATCCACGCGGCAAAATCACCTCCTTTTTACTAATCTTGATTCTATAATTTTTTTGATCAATATAATTGAGATTTGTATAGATAGCACACAGGAGCAAAACTAAGTGGTACGGCTAAGGGCATCCACAATGTGTAGCCAAATGTGAAAATAGCTTTTGGCATCGTGGGAACCATTTTGGATGGTGTTGCCAAAGCAATAAGGATGGAACCGAAGCTCCTGACTGATTGATTGAAGGAATAGAAAAATGCAATGTCTCTCCTCTTTCTCCCGTGCTTGGACGCATGTACAGTATAGAGGACAGAGTCTACTCCCCTGTCCCTTCTATCACAAATCACAAAGCAGTGAGGCGTCAAATCACAAAGCACGGACGAAGCAACCATCATTTCACTCTTCCCTGACTCCGCTTCTCCATCGTCTTCTTCGATAAACCATCTCGCCGCACTAAGCTGGACAGGCGATGCTATTGTGTATGAGTAGTACTAGTACATTTACGCGTCCTTTGCTTCAACGGACTTCCTGGATGCAAATAAGGCGGTTGTATCGGCTTGCAGGCGGCACTTGCAAACGACTTACCGTGGTCTCCCTCAATGGTGTTCTCCGTCGAACGCACTTTGCCAAACCACAATGTTCGAGATATCGTCGACGTCACCGCAATGGGGAAGGAAGTCAAATATAGTTACTACCTCCATTTTTTTGTACACTAGGCCAGTATATCAAAATTACAATTTGCAAAAGGCCACTAACACTAATTGAGGCAAAATTGATGGGGTTTGGCTCGTACTAGCAACCAAGGACATTAATATCCCCTGCATGCATGCAGAACTGAGAAGGTTGGTCATGGCGCTGCATTAATCAAGCGATGAGGAGTGAGATGGTTAGCTCTTTGGACTTTGGAGAAAAAAATACGCATTAATTGACGCGTGAAACAAGGATTTGTATCGATTAATCCCGCCTTTATTTTTTAACACTAGTACTCCTAGTACGTAGTACTACGTACTTATCCTGTTTGGGTCTAGGTCTTGCATTGCCATACTTCGCCACACATTTTTGCCAAGCTTGCCTAAAGTTTTCAAAATGGAAAGGAGGTACACTCGCGCACGGCTGTCGCGGTCGCTCCTGCACGCCGCGGTCGCACCGCACCCTCACATGCACAGTCGCTCCTGCACGCCGCAAACCCAACCAAGGGAATGGACCATCACTGACACGTGTTGTCGCATGTGAACAAACCAAACTCAGCCATCCTACCGCTGACACATAATTTTCGTTCATAGAGTATGTTTATACAACCGCATGCTGGGGAGTATCCGTACGGCCCGTGCGGTGGTCTGTTGGGGAAGAAGAAGAGGTGAGGAAGAAGTGTTAGGAGACGTAGGATATTCATCCAACCGCCTGAAATGGTAGACTGACCCAAGTCAGGATCTCGCGAGGGTGAGCTAACTCCAAAAACCCGTCCTCAGTTCGGATTACAGGCTGCAACTCGCCTACATGAAGCAGGAATCGCTAGTAATCGCCGATCAGCCATACGGCGGTGAATCCGTTCCCGGGCCTTGTACACACCGCCCGTCACACTATAGGAGCTGGCCATGTTTGAAGTCATTACCCTTAACCATAAGGAGGGGGATGCCTAAGGCTAGGCTTGCGACTGGAGTGAAGTCGTAACAAGGTATCCGTACTAGAAGGTGCGGCTGGATCACCTCCTTTTCAGGGAGAGCTAATGCTTATGCTTATTGGGTATAGGCGACTTGCATAACAATATATGTTTTTACATAGCAAAATATCCATAAAAACAATAACATAAAGAAAAACTATCACTGCTCGCGGGACGAGACGGCCTCGTCGTCTTTGGCTGCCAGCGCGAACCAGCCGTAGCTGCCGACGTGTGTCTCCGCACCGTGGTTGTCCTCGGCCTCTAGCTACTCGTTTACGCGGAGCGTGTGGGCACTCTGCACGGACGAGAGCACCGCCCGGTTCAAGTCGAGGACGTCCGGTTCCACCTGCAGGAGGGCCTCGATGGCAGCGGCATCCGCGTGCTCCGCGTCGAGTCGAGCCTCCGCCGACTGGTTCAAGTCCAGGACGTCCGGTTCCGCCTACAGGAGGGCCTCGATGAGAGTGGCATCTGCACGCTCCGCGTCGAGTTGAGCCTCTGCCTCCCGGTTCAAGTCCAGGACGTCCAGTTCCGCCTGCAGGAGGGCCTCGATGGCAGCGGCATCCGCGCGCTCCGCCTCAAGTTGAGCCTCCACCGCCCGTTTCACATCCACGACATCATGTTCCGCCTGCAGGAGAGCCTCGATGGCAGCGACATGCGTGCGCTCCGTGTCGAGTTGAGCCTCTGCCTCCCAGTCCTCCTTTAGTATCGCCAGGTTGAACCGCTGGTCCGCCTGCACCATGGGGGACTCGAACGCCGGCACAAAGTCGACGTCCTTCGTCTCATACCGATCGGGGGCCTTCTGCGCCGCGACCTCCGCCATGAACATTGGATCGGCTTCCTCCTCCTCGTAGCTTGGCTCCAGAGAATTTGGGGATTGGCCTGCCGCAAAGCGAGCTTGGGAACATAGGTCTCTGGCGCCGACCGCCGTCGTGATTTCTGCACGGCGCTCCGGTGTCAGCATCTTGTAGTACGTGATCTTGCGGAGCACCATGGCTTTCCGGTGAACTAGGGGACGCTTGATGCGGGCTAGGGGATCGAAAGGTGGGGGAAGGGGCTGGAGATTACATGTGGTTTTAGGGCAGTGGCTGGCGTAGGCCAAGCAGCGAAGATTCTGGTGTGAATAGTGGTTCCGGTGACGACCGGTCAATCGGTTTTGACTGTACATCGCTCTTGTCGCGTTCGCGTTGTTGCTCAGCACGTCGGACCCTCCACGTTGCTCACTGAATGGAACGCGCTTCGTCTTGCATTTTCGCTCGCTTGTGGGACCGTAGTTGAGAGCAAACCGACGTCCCTCCCCCTCCCCCGCCCGCGTCATTTTATGCGGAGTAAATAAAAACAGAGGGATTATACTATGGATGAGGATCCCCTGACGTGGCCGAACACATTGAGTAACTGACATGCGGGGCCTGGCAAGCATGGGGTCCGCCGGTAAGTTACCAAAAGGGAGGGTAAGGCAGGGATACGTATGTGAAAGGAGCTTCCAATGATATAATTTTCACATTATACATCTCATGTACTATTAATCTTGTCAATAGTCAAATGCGGTTTTGAAAAACGCATTAGAGCATGGTTAATAATATAGCCAGTCGATGGCTATAAGGAAATGCCATGTCATCTATAGCCATCATCTATTATATGCACTCATACAATAGTGTGGGCTATAAGGTTGGCTATTTCCCGCAAAAAATATATAAGGTTGGCTATTGTATTAGTACTTTTTTCCAACTCCTCTCCATCCCTTTCTTCATATTTATTGTACGTATTTAACTAGGAATGTGTATATAGCTAGGCTCTTGCATGAGGGCTCACTCCCCTTACTTTTTCACATCCCTCTCCTCCACATAGGCCCTATATAAATGGAAGGAGGGAGTACAACTATGAGCACTGCATACTCTAGTACAGATGTTGTCAGTACTCCACTAGTACTATTGGACAGGGAGCTTTAAAAAGTTACTATTGGACTGGCTATACGTGGTGAAATCCTAGTAGGAAGAGCATGCGCGAGAACAAGCACATTAACGTTGTTGAAAACAAATTGGAAACCATCTCGAGTACAAATCTAGGAGTACGTACGAATCTAACAATATTGGTTGGGCATTGTTGAATGTTGATACTTTTTTTATCAAAGTAGAAATACTTTGACTACACCTAAAACTTATATGTAAACAAGGAAGGATAGGAGGGACTATATTGTACGTTCAAAAATGAAACGAATATTGAATACCCTTTATATATGATTTGCGGATGCTAAGATCACCGGTTCAAAATTTTGAATCTGCCTTAGGTATCACACATGCCTCCACTCGTCCTCTCTCGATTTCATCTCGGGGTCCAGAGATCGATTGAAAGAGGACTAGGGTGGGTAAAATACGTTCGTTTCGCTTATGAACGTACAATATACTTCCTCTGATACCTAGAGACACCCCCCTCCCGGCGGGTCATTTCTATCATAGAAACAGACCAAACCTTTATCTCCTTGCACGACACGCAATTGATCTGTGAACATCAATCGATCTCGTCAACATGTGTCGGGGCATGAACCGAATGGGATGTCAAAACTAAGACGTGAAGTGACACGTAGTGGAGGAAAAGTGAAACTTCAAACAAACCGTTTGTTTGTATGCATGTCGGACAAATTACAAATAAACATTGGAAATACAAGCATGGTCTAGGACCACATGCGAATGATACTCGGCGGAATGTTCAAATGAGGCATGCGGGAGGATGGACTTGACTGGAGGGCGACATGATCGATGGAGAAGAGGGTTGGAGAGGAATGAGAAATAAGCAAACACCACATGATTATACTTGAATGGCTCAAATAAACAATAAGTTGTCTCGCTTGGCCTACATAGTGAAAGGACTAATGCGCAAAGCGGAGCACTGACGCTCGAATATGGCCGGGAAAACAGGGAAACCCACATGTGGGGCACACCTGTTGGGACGACGTAGCGCAAACTAGTCCAATGGAGGAGCTGGCCCATGACCTCCTCGCCACCGGCAACTGTTCATGTGGGTCGTGGGGGCCAACAACGTGGCGCAGACACGGCGACCGCGGTGAGCGACATGCTCATCGTCGCTAGACACGGTCGGTTTCAGTGTGCCGAGGATGGCGTCTTGCTTTTTCAATGACATGCGTTGATCGCATGTGAGCAAAGGGCATCTCCAATGTTGCCATGACCGCAGCTGACTACCCTGGCACACCAAAAACCCTCGTCCCTCGTGCCATCATGCGGTGCGTTCCCAGCCGGCGCCTGCTGCCCGCATTCATGTCGTCTGCCCGTATGCCGTCGTTAAGAGGCTCAGTGCCCGAGGAACCAACTCCAGTGACTTAATGACGCACCAGGACGCTTGGCCTCGCCGGAATGTGCTACTTAAAGCGGCAACGCCCAGCTAACCTCCTGTGACACCCCAAGACCGATTCTCCAGATGCCTTCCATTTATGTTTTACTTGTTGCCGTGCGTTTATTGTGTTTGTGGCATCATCATAAATTGTTTTGCACATTTCATTCCTATATGTTTATGCCTTGATCATGTTGAGTGCCTTTTCATATCATTGCTTCTTGCACCATGCTCATTTCACTTGTTATGCCATGTGTTTGCATGTGCCTCTTGTCATTTTATTGCATTACATCATGATAATCATGCCTTGTTTGGCATATTTAAGTTTTGTTGTGTGTTCTTATGTGAAACCCTCTTATTCTTATCTCCACCTTGTTTATTCGCTTTATACATACCAGCAACCATTCATCAACTTCACCCAAGTTTCTATCCCATCCAAACTTCTCCATTTCCCTTTCTTTCAATCATTTCTCTAGTGCCATTTTCTGCTCCAGATTAATGTTCACTATATTTTTATATTCCCTTCACCATGTCAATACCACCACCTCCAGTTTTTAAGTCCTTTGCAAGTCTTTTGGTTGGGCTAAGGATTTATTCAAGCTTGAATTATTTTCAAACTTTCTTGAATTTGCAGTCTCTAAAAATTGCCAGAGCATTTTATTTAATTTGTGCATATTACCAGGTCTCCAGGAACATGTTTTCCCCTTCCTAATTCACCTCCTCACTCTCTGGTTAATTCTTTAAATTTCCAGTTTTATTAAATCAGAGAAGAAGAAAACAGAGAGGGAGGGAGTGCAGCGCAGCGTCCTAGCTGTGCCGAGCAGTGCGCAGCCCAGCAGCGCCCCTTGGGCCTCCTCCTCCCTATTCGGCCCAGGCGCAGCCTCTCCCCTCCTCCATGGCAACTCCCACGCTGGACACCCAGGCGGGGCCCATCCACCAGCGACTCCCTCCTCTCACCAGCTCCCCCTCACAGTAAAAACTGGAGGGTAGCGCACATGGCCACTGTGGCGTACCACGGCACCCGCACCTCCCTCCTATAAAGCCCCAGCTTCACCCTAGCATTTCTCTTCATCCCCCTCTTTCCCATCTCCGCCGCCACCCAAGGGCCTCTCCCCTGCCTTCCTACTCCTTCCCCGTGAGAGAACCGAGAGAGCACATGATCATGTGTCCATCGCCGGAGTCGTCTCCGACAAGTCCAGCCGCAACCAAGGTCACCAGGAGTACCCCGTCGTCGACTACTTCCTATACGTCACGGATTAGACGCCATCTTGCCTTCACGCCATCGTCCACGTCGTCTCCTACGTTTTCCGGCAAGTCGGGGACCCAGAAGATCCAAGGCCGACACGGCCGTCCTTCTCTATGTCGCCTACCTCCCCTGTTTCGTCTTCTTCGTGGAGCGGAGCCGGAGCCGCACGACGCCATGATCAGAGCCTCGCTTCACCCTCTACATCACGCCTCTGGTCCCCTCGTCTTGTTCCTCGAGCCCATGGTGAGCAACCTCATGTCCCAGCTCGTTCCCGTCAATGATTCTTCACATCATGTCGAGGACATGTTCGTCGTGCTCTCACATCCGCGCCTAGCGCAAACTCATGGCGCCCCTGCTTCTGTCCTACCACGCGCACAACAGAGGATGTTTTCCTCCGCCGCACCCGCATGCCGCAGCCACCCACACATGACATGTCCTACACTTGTGCGCACACTCCCAGATCCTCTCCCACGCTTCCTGCCTTGCCGCGCCATGCCCTGGCCCCGAGCTGGGCAACGCTCGAGATCTAGCGCCTCTGCACCCCCTGGTGGCTTAGCTCACAGCAGCCTATCCCGCACATCCGCCGCCGCCTCCAGGACCCCGCTGTTACACCGTTGCCCACCGGTGCAGGCTGGTGTCTTCTGTGTTGCAGAGGAGAAGGAACCTCGTCCGCCGTGGGGCTAGTTCAAAAGAAGCCATGGCCCATTCTATCAACAACATTAGCAGCAGCGTAGTGGATCGGGCCTTAGAGTGGACCCCATTGTCATCCTCTCTGCGCACATACCCTCTCCACACCCCCACTCCTGCCACCTCAGTAGCCCGGGCCCCCCTCATCATTGACAGTGGCTGGCCCAGTTCGTGTCCCCTACTGTTTCCTTTTGTTTTTGCATATTTTCATAAATGCCACTGTTTTGTATTGTTAATAACTAATTATGCATGCATCCAAATTAAACAAACTATATATGTAAATTGCTTAGAATTTCATTTTTTCATAATATGCAGCTTTCATTTGTTAAAATGTTTAAACTAGTTGTTTGAATTAATTTATGTAAATGACATATTAAAATGGTTTATTTCCTAACTAAATAACCATAGCTCCAAATTTAATAAACTTTATATGTAAATGGACTAGAAAAATGAGTAGAATAACATGGTACATTTACTTTTGATGTTTAATAACTATAAAATATATTTTTTATACAGAAAAGTACCAAATTCAAAATATGCACATGGGGATTTTCTGAAATTGTTGTTTGTCATTTTCGACCTCATTTAAATTGCATGGATAGGTAGTTTCCTTATGCTTCACCTCCTGTGATGTTAACCAACATTTAACCTTGTTGTGTACATAAACGGGAGTGAAATTAAATACTTGAATGTGGTGTTTTGTCAATATGCAATTCGTTGCATATTGAGCTCCACTTAATGTGTAGTATTGTTTGTTGCACTTTGCCATGCCATGCTTATTTAATCTTGTCATGCATCATACTTGGTTGTGCATCATGCCATGTTTATGCCTGTGTGTTTACCATGTTGTTTGCTTCTTTCTGGTTGTGCTTCTTCTCGCTAGTTCATATTCCGTTGCGATCGTGAGGATTCATTCGACTACACTTGGTTCGTCTTCGTGGCTTCTTCTTCGTCTTCTTCATGGACTCGTTCTTCTTCCTTGCGGGATCTCAGGCAAGATGACCGTCACCTTGGATACCTTTACTATCATTGTCATGCTAGTTGTGTTGACGCATGGTTATATGTCGCGCTACCCATCATTTATTGTCAGCCTCTCTCCTTGTTGCCATGAAACCTCTAACCTTTGACACCATCCCAGCAAACTGTTGTTTGGCTATGTTACCCGCTCGCTCAGCCCCTCTTATAGCGTTGTTAGTTGCAGGTGAAGATGAAGATTGCTCCATGTTGGAACTTGTTGTTGGAATATCACAATATCTCTTAAATATATTAACACACTTATATAATGTCCGACACCGCCGAGGTCGGGGACTCCTCCGAGGATGAGTAGGGCATGGGAGGCGGCAGGGCATGGTGTGCCAACTGACCGATCCGTCTCCCGTGTTCTACTTTTCCTCGCCGGAGACCGCACCTTCACTTCACGGGTCTTGAACCCCGCCCCCGTACATGGAGATCGCAGATGGAGGACGGTGGTCGCCGCAATAGAAGAAGTTTAGGGTCGGGTTTCTTTTATTTTTCTGTCCTATAGAAGTTCGAAATGTTATGAAAATCTGCCATGTTTGCATTAATCTCGGCCGGTGTATATGAACTTTCACAATAATATAGTATATTGTAGGAGTACTAGCAAGATGCCCATGCGTTGCACGGAAGATCAAGATCTTGTTGGGGAAAAGGATGAATGAGGGAAGGCCTTATCTACAAATGCACATTCACACATTTCACATCTACGGGAACCTATGAAAGGGTTAACGTAAATTGCCTCTCTCTCTCCTCCCCTGATTTTCATGGTGGTGGGCCCCTCCCTCCCCCCCAGTCTACAATCAACAACTCACATGTTTCACATTATGTTAATTACGTAACTGGGACTACGTAGGTGTAGCATTACTCGAACTAAAAACCCAACTAAGACAACCTCCCAGCATATCACGCGGGAAAAGACCCGGCCGTGCCGTTTTAGTCGGGATTACCGTATTACTAGTAGTAGTATCGATGGATCGCGCGAAGCAACAACTTTTTTTAGGGGGCGAAGCACCTTGTTTAAATGGAAAAAAGGCGGTACACTCACAACACCCCTATCGCGGTCGCATTGCACCCCACACACGTTCAGTCCTGCACACGGCTCACGCAAACGGAACGCGCTTCGGCTTGCCTCTTCACTGACACGTGGGACTGCACTTGGAGAAACCGACCATGCGCC
>LR738712.1:94195805-94239776 GCA_902687465.1 Secale cereale
GCCCTTCGGCCAACTAGCCAATAATATTCCCCAAATCCCCTCCCCCCCGTCCCCCTCCACTCCGTTCGCTCCGCCAAAGCCGCCCTCCCCGCCACGCCGATACGTCGGCGCCGCGGTTCATCGAGGGGACGCACGGCGATCCTCTCGCTCCCACAGTACGCTCTCGTAGACAGACGTCCTCTGGCCGTGCCGCCACCGCTGGCGACGTTCTTGTGGAGGCGCACGGCGGTCAGCGCCGCCACCTCTGGCGATGTTCGTGTGGAGACGCACGGCGGTCAGCTTCTCCCATGGTACGCGCATTCTAGACTGAGGCCCCGTGCATGTCGGTGTAGCGCTGAATGTTAGCTGATAGACGCCGTTAATCTCACTGTTTGCCGAAGTAGTTTACAGTCAATATGTTCTGCTTAAGAAGCTTCCTTGCCCTGTTCTGAACTCAATCTTCTTAGCTGAGATGGCATGCCAAGGCCAAGTAGTTGCTAAAATATCCTGCCATATATTTATTGTGACGTAGATTGCCATGGTCTAGTAGCCAATCTGTTAGGTGAAATAGCTCTACACCGTTTTATACTCGATCTTTGTTGCTGCGATGGCCTTCGATAGTTCGATGGCTGTGTGCTCGGCCTCATTGACTGCTGAAACAGCCTGCCATAATTTAGCACTCAAATCAGTTTGCTTAATTAGCTTTACATATATTTCGTTACTTAGATCTGCTCGTCCAAATATCTTGCCATAGCTTTAGACATCGACCTAGGTATTTTCTTCTGGACTTCATAAAAAAGCATATATGTTTTTCCTGTAATATCTAGTAGAAGAACTAATTTGTATATCTAACATATGGACAGGACTTGGATAACTTCTGCTCGAAGATTCTCCGCTACATATGTCGAGGGGGTTGAAAACTTCATGAACTTTATCAAAGCTGAGTACGGTGGTCCGAAATCGATGTGCTCTGCCCGTGTAGCAGTTGTATGAATTTAGTTACAAGACCCCAGTCAACTATGCAAAATCATCTACACTTGTATGGGATGTTGGTCACATATACTAGGTGGGTTCATCATGGTGAAGCTGTGAACGTCAATGTTAATGACTACGTGGAAGCAACAGATCACCATCTTGATCTGCCTGATGCTCAGGTGGAAGAGGAGGAGTAGGAGGTGGTGGCGGAACCAGTGAGTTTGACCAACATTGAAACAATGCTTCGAAATGCTCGTGCATTCCATGAACTTTCACCTGCAGAAGAAAAATGGTGGGCCCGCATGTTAGAACAATGCAACGTGGCTGTCACCCCAGGAAATAAACTGTCAGTATTCTCAGCTATGGTCACCTTTCTTCAGGTGAAGACATCTGAGCGGATGACCAACAAATCATTCGATGCGATGTTGGCTGTTTTCCGCAAAGCTTTCCTAGATGCGTCTGAGCTCCCACACACCTATAGTAAAATGAAGAATTTCCTTCGTGCTGTTGGAATTGGATATGATATGATCCATGTTTGTAAGAATAATTGTGTTCTGTTCCGGAAGGATTATGCCAAGTTAAGTGAATGCCCGAAATGCAAATCATCAAGATGAAAAGATGGCGATATTGTGAAGAGGATTCCTCATAATGCTCTGAGACATTTTCTAATTACACCAAGATTGCAGAGGTTGTTTCATGATGCTGAAACAAGAGAGGATGTATTGTGGCATTCTAGGAACCAGGAGTATAGAGATCAGAATATAATGAGCCATCCATCACATGGTAGTGAGTGGAAAAGCTTCAATCAGAAGCATAAAAAGTTTGCTGCTGACCCGAGAAACATTAGACTTGGCTTAGCTTCAGATGGATTTAACCCATTTGTGTTGGGGAACGTAGCATAATTCAAAAAAATTCATACGCTTCACCAAGATCAATCTAAGGATTCATCTAGCAACGAGCATAATGGAGTGCATCTACATACCCTTTGTAGATCGCGAGCGGAAGCGTTCGAAGGAACGTGGATGAAGTAGTCGTACTCTTCACGATACTCGTCACCGATGATCCCAGCGCCGAACGGACGGCACCTGCGCGTTCAACGCTCGTACGGTACAGCGACGTCTCCTCCTTCTTGATCCAGCAAGGGCGGAGGAGAGGTTGTCGGAGATCCAGCAGCACGACGGCGTGGTGGTGGATGCAACAGGAAAACCTGCAGGGCTTCGCCGGCGCCCTGCGAGAGGAGATGGAAGTGAGATGGGAGGGGGGAGAGGCGCCAGAAGAATTGGGGTGCGGCTGCCCTCTCCCCCCCACTATATATAGGGGCCAAGGGGGCGCCGGCCCTAGGGACATCATATCTCCAAGGGGGGCGGCGGCCAGGGGGGAAGACTTGCCCCCCAAGGCATAGGGGGCGCCCCTCCCCCTAGGGTTTCAACCCTAGGCGCATGGAGGGGGGGCCCATGTGGTGCGCCAGCCCACCAAGGGCTGGCCCCTTCCCCCTTGCGGCCTACGGGACCCACCGGGATGGGTGGCCCCACCCGGTGGACCCCCGGGACCCCTCCGGTGGTCCCGGGACACTCCCGGTGACCCCACGGAATTCACCCGATGGCCGAAACTGGACTTCCTATATATCATTCTTTACCTCCGGACCATTCCGGAACTCCTCGTGACGTCCGGGATCTCATCCGGGACTCCAAACAACATTCGGGTTTCCATGTGCATGTATCTCTACAACCCTAGCGTCACCGAACCTTAAGTGTGTAGACCCTACGGGTTCGGGAGACACGCAGACATGACCGAGATGACTCTCCGGTCAATAACCAACAGCGGGATCTGGATACCCATGTTGGTTCCCACGTGTTCCTCGATGAACTCATCGGATGAACCACTGTGTCAAGGATTCACTCAATCCCGTATGTTATTCCCTTTGTCCATCGGTACGGTACTTGCCCGAGATTCAATCGTCGGTATGCCCGATACCTTGTTCAATCTCGTCATGGCAAGTCTCTTAACTCGTTCCGTAATCCATCATCCCGTGACTAACTCCTTAGTCACTTTGAGCTCATTATGATGATGTCTTACCGAGAGGGCCCAGAGGTACCTCTCCGTCATACGGAGTGACAATATCCCAGTCTCGGTTCATACCAACTCAACAGACACTTTCGGAGATACCCGTTGCATACCTTTATAGCCACCCAGTTACGTTGTGACGTTTGGCACACCCAAAGTATTCCTACGGTATCCGGGAGTTGCACAACCTCATGGTCTAAGGAATAAATACTTGACACTAGAAAAGCTTATGCATTACGAACTAAACGATCTCGTGCTAGGCTCAGGATTGGGTCTTGTCCATCACATCATTCTCCTAATGATGTGATCCCGTTATCACTGACATCCTATGTCCATGGTTAGGAAACCGTGACCATCTGTTGATCAACGAGCTAGTAACTAGATGCTTACCAGGGACACATTGTGGTCTATATATTCACACATGTATCGCTGTTTCCGTACAATACAATTCAAGCATGAATAACAGACAATTATCATGAACAAGGAAATATAATAATAATACTTTTATTATTGCCTCTAGGGCATATTTCCAACAGTCTCCCACTTGCACTAGAGTCAATAATCTAGTTACATTGTGATGAATCGAACACCAATAGAGTTCTGGTGTTGATCATGTTTTGCCCGTGGAAGAGGTTTAGTCAATGGGTCTGCAACATTCAGATCCGTATGCACTTTACAAATATCTATGTCTCCATCTTGAACATAATTCCGGATGGAGTTGAAACGGCGCTTGATGTGCTTGGTCTTCTTGTGAAACCTGGGCTCCTTGGTAATGGCAATAGCTCCAGTGTTGTCACAGAAGAGAGTCATCGAACTTGACGCACTTGGAATGACTCCGAGGTCGGTGATGAACTCCTTCATCCAGACTCCTTGTGTTGCTTCGCAAGCAGCTATGTACTCCGCTTCACATGTAGAATGCGCCACGACGCTCTGCTTGCAATTACACCAGCTGACTGCTCCACCATTCAAAATATACACGTATCCGGTTTGTGACTTTGAGTCATCCAGATATGTGTCGAAGCTAGCATCGGCGTAACCCTTTACGACGAGCTCTTCGTCACCTCCATAGACGAGAAACATATCCTTAGTCCTTTTCAGGTACTTCAGGATGTTCTTGACCGCTGTCCAGTGTTCCATACCGGGATCACTTTGGTACCTCCCTACCAAACTTATGGCAAGGTTCACATCAGGTCTGGTACACAACATGGCATACATGATAGAACCTATGGCCGAGGCATAGGGAATGATACTCATCTTTTCTCTATCTTCTGCCATGGTCGGGGACTGAGCCTTGCTCAATCTCATACCTTGCAAAACAGGCAAGAACCCCTTCTTGGACTAATCCATATTGAACTTCTTCAATATCTTGTCAAGGTATGTGCTTTGTGAAAGACCAATGAGGCATCTTGATTTATCTCTATAGATTTTGATGCCTAATATGTAAGCAGCTTCTCAAAGGTCCTTCATTGAAAAACTCTTATTCAAGTAGGCCTTTATGCTCTCCAAGAATTCTATATCATTTCCCATCAGCAATATGTCATCCACATATAATATGAGAAATGCTACAGAGCTCCCACTCTCTTTCTTATATATACAGGCTTCTCCCCAAGTCTGTATAAAGCCAAACGCTTTGATCACATCATTAAAGCGAATATTCCAGCTCCGAGATGCTTGCACCAGCCCGTAAATCGAGCGCTGGAGCTTGCATACTGATACGTCCAAAACGTATCTATAATTTCTGCTTGCTCCATGCTTCTTTTGTGTGATATTGCTATGATATTGATGCACTTCCATACACTTTTGATCATATTTGGACTAACCTATTAACTCAGTGCACCACAGTGCCAGTTCCTGTTTTCTGCTATTTTTCTATTTCAGGTTTCCCCCATATTAAAAGTGCTCCAAAAATTCCAGGAAAAATATAGGAAAAATCAGCGTACAGGAAGCTTCGCGAAGAACCAAAGATGGGCCAGAGGGGAGCCAGGGGAGGCCCAGGCGACCACCTGGCGCGGCCCCACCCCTGGCCGCGCCAGGGGGGTGCTTGGGGCCCCTGCTCCGCCTCTGGCTGCCCCCCTTCGCATATATATCCCTCTCGTCCCGAAACCCTGGAGGACAGAACCCTTTTTCGCGATCTCGCCTCTGTTCCGCCGCCGCAGCGCTTCTAAGATCAGGAGCATCAGGAGAACTCTTCCCGGCACCCTGCCGGAGGGGAGAACCACCACCGGGAGCTTCTCCACCACCATGGACGCTTCCCGGATGAGTCGTGAGTAGTCCACCTTGGACCATGGGTCCATGATCAGTAGCTATGTGATGTTCCCCTCCCCTCTTTGCTCTTCATGGTTTAGACCTCGTGAGCTGCCCTACATGATCGAGGCACATATGTAATCTTTCTGCTGTTGCTTTGCTGAGTTTGCTGGGATCTGATGGATTATGAGACTATGTTCAGATTGTGTTTGAGTGATATATTTGATTCACCTCTTTTATATCTTTGTTCTTGAGTAATTCTTGCATGTTCTCCGTTGCTGTTTATTGCTTTGGCCAAGTAGTAGGTAGTAACTCCAAGAGGGAGCGTTATCCTTGATTGTGGGTTCATGCCCCCTGATGACTAGCTTGAGTGACAGAAACATGAGTCTAGGGGATGTGCTGTTGCCACAAGGGAGAAAACAACGGTGCTTGTACTTGCGGGTGCAAGGATTGTTTACTTTACGCAAAGTTCTTTTGATGCAGTTGTCTGTTGCTTTGAGTTTACACTTTGGGTGGGATTCGCAACTTAATACCAGCGAGATGTTCTGGATAGATATCTCAAGGTGGATGATTAGTAGTAGATGCAGATGGATTTCGGTCTACTTGCCTTGGCGTACCGCCCATGCTTTTGAGCCTCTACCTTTCTTTGCAGCATATTTAGCATTGGTTTGCGCACATAATCCTGTCAATTGCCCAGCTATAATTTGTTTACCTCGCTTTACTGTTTTATCGTCTTTTGGGAGAGAGACATCACTAGTGAACATCATGGGACCCCGGTCCATATTACCACCGCTGATCACACCTTCTATTTACTTCCTGTTTTTATTTCCTACTTGCAGTCATAGCTATCATTATTATCTCTTGTGTTTGATCCTTTGTAAACAACAAGGCCGGAGGGATTGACAACCTCTCTGTACTCGTTGGGAGCAAAGTTACCTGTATCTGTGTGCAGGTCCCGTCAACCGCTAAGTTTCTGGCGCCGTTGACACCTACTTGTCGACCCTCGGAGTCTCACGGGATTCGATCCTTGGTATCTTTGCCAAGGGAAATTTGCCGCTACGCTACATCTCAACCTTCCACTTGGGGTAACCAACGAGGGGCGAGAAGCCATCACATACCTAGTTAGCATTTTCTGGATCGACAAAACCTTCCGGCTGCATCATATATAGTTCTTCCTTGAGGAAGCCATTAAGGAATGTTGTTTTGACGTCCATTTGCCATATCTCATAATCATAGAATGCGGCAATTGCTAACATGATTCGGACTGACTTCAGCATCGCTACGGGTGAGAAAGTCTCGTCGTAGTCAATCCCTTGAACTTGTCGATAACCCTTAGCGACAAGCCGAGCCTTATAGATGGTCACATTACCATCCGCATCTGTCTTCTTCTTAAATATCCATTTATTTTCTATGGTGTGCCTATCATCAGGCAAGTCCACCAAAGTCCATACTTTGTTTTCATACATGGATTATATCTCGGATTTCATGGCTCCAAGCCATTTATTGGAATCCGGGCCCGCCATCGCTTCTTCATAGTTCGAAGGTTCGCCGTTGTCCAACAACATGATTTCCATGACAGGGTTGCCGTACCACTCTGGTGCGGAATGTGTCCTTGTGGACCTTCGAAGTTCAGTAGTAACTTGATCTGTATCTTCATGATCATCATCATTAACTTCCTCCCTTGTCGGTGCAGGCACCTCAGGAACAATTTCCTGCGCTGCGCTACTTTCCGGTTCGGGAGGGGTGACTGTCACCTCATCAAGTTCTAGTTTCCTCCCACTCACTTCTTTCGAGAGAAACTCTTTCTCCAGAAAGGATCCATTCTTGGCAACAAAGACCTTGCCTTCGGATCTGTGGTAGAAGGTGTACCCAATCGTTTCCTTTGGGTATCCTATGAAGACGCATTTTTCCGATTTGGGTTCGAGCTTCTCAGGTTGAAGTTTCTTGACATAAGCATCGCAACCCCAAACTTTCAGAAACGACAACTTAGGTTTCTTGCCAAACCAAAGTTCATACGGTGTCGTCTCAACGGATTTTGACGGAGCCCTATTTAAAGTGAATGCGGCAGTCTCTAAAGCATAACCCCAAAAAGACAGCGGTAAGTCGGTGAGAGACATCATAGATCACACCATGTCCAACAGAGTACGATTTCGACGTTCGGACACACCGTTATGCTGAGGTGTTCCCGGTGGTGTCAATTGTGAAACAATTCCATAGTTCCAAAGGTGCGTGCCAAATTCAGGACTTAAATATTCATCCCCACGATCCGATCGCAAGAATTTTATTTTTCTGTCACGTTGATTCTCAACCTCATTCTGAAATTCCTTGAACTTTTCAAAGGTCTCGGACTTGTGCTTCATCAAGTAGACATACCCATATCTACTCAAGTCATCTGTGAGGGTGAGAACATAACGATAGCCTCCGCGAGCCTCAACACTCATTGGACCGCACACATCAGTATGTACGATTTCCAATAAGTTGGTTGCTCGCTCCATTGTTCCGGAGAACGGAGTCTTGGTCATCTTGCCCAAAAGGCATGGTTCGCACGTGTCAAATGATTCATAATCAAGAGACTCCAGAAGTCCATCTGCATGAAGCTTCTTCATACGTTTGACACCAATATGACCAAGGCGGCAGTGCCACAAGTATGTGGGACTATCATTGTCAACTTTACATCTTTTGGCATTCACACTATGAATATGTGTATCATCACGATCGAGATTCATCAAAAATAAACCATTGACCAGCGGGGCATGATCATAAAACATATCTCTCAAATAAATAGAACAACCATTATTCTCGGATTTAAATGAGTAGCCATCTCGCATCAAACGAGATCCAGATACAATGTTCATGCTCAAAGCTGGTACTAAATAACAATTATTAAGGTTTAAAACTAATCCCGAGGGTAGATGTAGAGGTAGCGTGCCGATGGCGATCACATCGACCTTGGAACCATTCCCGACGCGCATCGTCACCACGTCCTTCGCCAGTCTCTGCTTATTCCGCAACTACTGCTTAGAGTTACAAATATGAGCAACTGCACCGGTATCAAATACACAGGAGCTACTACGAGCGCTGGTAAGGTACACATCAATAACATGTATATCACATATACCTTTTACATTGCCGGCCTTCTTGTCTTCTAAGTATTTGGGGCAGTTCCGCTTCCAGTGACCCGTTCCCTTGCAATAAAAGCACTCAGTCTCAGGCTTGGGTCCATACTTTGGCTTCTTCCCGGAAACTGGTTTCCCGGGCGGGGCAACTCCCTTGCCGTCCTTCTTGAAGTTCTTCTTACCCTTGCCCTTCTTGAACTTACTGGTTTTATTGACCATCAACACTTCATGCTCTTTCTTGATCTCCACCTCCGCTGATTTCAGCATTGAATACACCTCGGGAATGGACTTCTCCATCCCCAGCATATTGAAGTTCAACACGAAGCTCTTGTAGCTAGGTGGGAGCGACTGGAGGATTCTGTCAATGACCGTTTCGTCTGGGAGATTCATTCCCAACTGAGGCAAGCGGTTGTGCAACCCAGAAATCTTGAGTATGTTCTCACTGACAGAACTGTTTTCCTCCATCTTACAGCTGTAGAATGCATTGGAGACATCATATCTCTCAACTCGGGCATGAGCCAGGAAAACCATTTTCAGCTCTTGGAACATCTCATATGCTCCGTGGTGCTCAAAACGCTTTTGGAACCCCGATTCTAAGCTGTAGAGCATGCCGCACTGAACCAGGGAGTAATCATCACAACGCGACTGCCAAGCGTTCATAACATCTTGGTTTGTCGGGGCGGGAGCGTCACCTAGCGGTGCTTCTAGGACATAAGTTTTCTTGGCAGCTATGAGGATGATCCTTAGGTTACGGACCCAGTCCGTATAGTTGCTACCATCATCTTTCAGCTTGGATTTCTCTAGGAACGCGTTGAAGTTGAGGGTGACATGAGCGTGGGCCATTTGATCTACAAGACATATTGTAAAGAATTTAGACTAAGTTCATGATAATTAAGTTCATCTTAATCAAATTTTGATGAACTCCCACTTAGATTGACATCTCTCTAGTCATCTAAGTGATACATGATCCGAATCGACTAGCCCGTGTCCGATCATCACGTGAGACGGACTAGTCATCAACGGTGAACATCTTCATGTTGATCGTATCTTCTATACGACTCATGTTCGACCTTTCGGTCTTTCATGTTCCGACGCCATGTCTGTACATGCTAGGCTCGTCAAGTGAACCCTAAGTGTATTGCGTGTGTAAATCTGGCTTACACCCATTGTATGCAAACGTTAGAGCCTATCACACCCGATCATCACGTGGTGCTTCGGAACAACGATCCTTAGCAACGGTGCACAGTTAGGGGGAACATAATTCTTGAAATTTTAGTGAGAGATCATCTTATTTACTACCGTCGTTCTAAGTAAACAAGATGCATAAACATGATAAACATCACATGCAATCAAATAAAGTGACATGATATGGCCAATATCATCTTGCTCCTTCGATCTCCATCTTCGGGGCACCATGATCATCTTTGTCACCGGCTTGACACCATGATCTCCATCATCATGATCTCCATCATCGTGTCTTCATGAAGTCGTCACGCCAACTATTACTTCTACTATTATGGCTAACGTTTAACAATAAAGTAAAGTAATTACATGGCGTTATTCAGTGACACGCAGGTCATACAATAATTAAGACAACTCCTATGGCTCCTGCCGGTTGTCAATTTCATCGACATGCAAGTCGTGATTCCCTATTACAAGAACATGATCAATCTCATAGATCACATATATCATTCATCACATCTTCTTGGCCATACCACATCACATAGCACATGCTGCAA
The DNA here is from genome assembly GCA_902687465.1 of Secale cereale. NCBI lineage: Eukaryota > Viridiplantae > Streptophyta > Magnoliopsida > Poales > Poaceae > Secale > Secale cereale. The sequence goes on from LR738712.1 coordinate 94,205,923, forward strand.
GAACAAGTTAGACGACCTCTAATTGTTGTTGCAAGTTTTACGTGGCTTCTATAGGTTTTCTAGCAAGAACGTTTCTTACCTATGCCAAAACCACAACGTGATTTGTCAATTTCTATTTACCCTTCATAAGGACCCTGTTCATCGAATCCGATCCGACTAAAGTGGGAGAGACAGACACCCGCCAGCCACCTTATGCATCTAGTGCATGTCTGTCGGTGGAACCAGTCTCACGTAAGCGTACGTGTAAGGTCGGTCTGGGCCGCTTCATCCCACGATGCCGCCGAATCAAGATTAGACTAGTAACGGTAAGAAAATTGAGCAAACTCAACTCCCACAACTTGTTTGTGTTCTACTCGTGCAAGATGCTACGCAAAGACCTAGCTCAGATGCCACTGTCGGGGAATGTAGCATAATTCAAAAAAAATCCTACGCTTCACCAAGATCAATCTAAGGAGTCATCTAGCAACAAGCATAATGGAGTGCATCTACATACCCTTTGTAGATCGCGAGCGGAAGCGTTCGAAGGAACGTGGATGAAGTAGTCGTACTCTTCACGATCCTCGTCATCGATGATCCCAACGCCGAACGGACGGCACCTCCGCGTTCAACACACGTACGGTACAGCGACGTCTCCTCCTTCTTGATCCAGCAAGGGCGGAGGAGAGGTTGTCGGAGATCCAGCAGCACGACGCGTGGTGGTGGATGCAACATGAAAACCTGCAGGGCTTCGCCGGCGCCCTGCGAGAGGAGATGGAAGTGTGATGGGAGGGGGGAGAGGCGCCAGAGGCTTTGGGGTGCGGCTGCCCTCTCCCCCCTCCCACTATATATAGGGGCCAGGGGGGCGCCGGCCCTAGGGAGATCAGATCTCCAAGGGGGGCGGCGGCCAGGGGGGAAGACTTGCCCCCCAAGGCATAGGGGGCGCCCCCTCCCCCTAGGGTTTCAACCCTAGGCGCATGGAGGGGGGCCATGTGGTGCGCCAGCCCACCAGGGGCTGGCCCCTTCCCCCTTGCGGCCTACGGGACCCACCGGGATGGGTGGCCCCACCCGGTGGACCCCCGGGACCCCTCCGGTGGTCCCGGGACACTCCCGCTGAGCCCCGGAATTCACCCGATGGCCGAAACTGGACTTCCTATATATCATTCTTTACCTCCGGACCATTCTGGAACTCCTCATGACGTCCGGGATCTCATCCGGGACTCCGAACAACATTCGAGTTTCCATGTGCATGTATCTCTACAACCCTAGCATCACTGAACCTTAAGTGTGTAGACCCTACGGGTTCGGGAGACACGCAGACATGACCGAGACGACTCTCCGGTCAATAACCAACAGCGGGATCTAGATACCCATGTTGGTTCCCACGTGTTCCTCGATGAACTCATCGGATGAACCACTGTGTCAATGATTCACTCAATCCCGTATGTTATTCCCTTTGTCCATCGGTACGGTACTTGCCCGAGATTCGATCGTCGGTATGCCCGATACCTTGTTCAATCTCGTCATGGCAAGTCTATTTACTCGTTCCATAATCCATCATCCCATGACTAACTTCTTAGTCACTTTGAGCTCATTATGATGATGTCTTACCGAGAGGGCCCAGAGGTACCTCTCCGTCATACGGAGTGACAATATCCCAGTCTCGGTTCGTACCAACTCAACAGACACTTTCGAAGATACCCGTTGCGTACCTTTATAGCCACCTAGTTACGTTGTGACGTTTGGCACACCCAAAGTATTCCTACGGTATCCGGGAGTTGCACAACCTCATGGTCTAAGGAATAAATACTTGACACTAGAAAAGCTTATGCATTACGAACTAAACGATCTCGTGCTAGGCTCATGATTGGGTCTTGTCCATCACATCATTCTCCTAATGATGTGATCCCGTTATCACTGACATCCTATGTCCATGGTCAGGAAACCGTGACCATCTGTTGATCAACGATCTAGTAACTAGAGGCTTACCAGGGACACATTGTGGTCTATATATTCACACATGTATCGCTGTTTCCGTACAATACAATTCAAGCATGAATAACAGACAATTATCATGAACAAGGAAATATAATAATAATACTTTTATTATTGCCTCTAGGGCATATTTCCAACAATTTGGCCACCAGAGCACCACATATAGCATGTGGCCAGTGCTTGTTATTCCTTACAACATGCCTCCAAATGTATGCACCAAAGACTCAAACTACATGATGGCCTTGCTCATCCCAGGTCCAAAAAGTCCTGGAAAGGATTTTGATTTGTTCATGGAGCCTCTTGTGGAGGAACTTCAACAGCTATGGAGGGGTGTTCTCACTGGAGACCTATATAGCAGCCCACCAGCTGATTTCTTTCTACGTGCTGTTATAATTTCGTGCATCCATGATTATCCGGCTTTGGGAACTATGTTAGGGCGAACGACACATGGTTACAATGCATGTGTTCGCTGTGACAAGAATTCACTATCATACGCAATACTTACAAGATCTGTTACATTAGACACCGTCGTTTCCTTGCCAAGGACAAGCCGCATCCTAGAAATTACCAAAGACATGTGTTCAATGCAAAGCATGAAAACCGTGATGTGCCAAAGAGGCTCACCGCCAATGAGTTGCAAGTGGAATTAGAGAAGGTCGGGCATATTACACCAGGAAACCATCCTGATAATGGTAGCGGGAAAAGGAAGCGTGGCGGGACAGAAAAGAGATTATTGTTTACCCGTAGGTCCACTTTGTGGGACATGGAGTATTGGAAAGATTTGGATCTGCGGCATAATCTTGATGTGATGCACATCGAGAAAAATATGTGACAGCATTATCGGCACACTTCTTAATATTGAAGGCAAGACGAAAGATACCTTAAAATCTAGGATTGATATGACACGCCTGGGTATCAGACAGGATTGGCAGGTGCAAGATGAAGGTAAACCACGGGATATGGCACCACACTACTAGGAAAAGGCTAATTAGTGGCATAACTGTTTTTTCCATAAATAGCGCACTACAGGTGCGCCACTATTATCACGCCACTAGTAACAAATACTAATGGCGCACTATAGGTGCGCCGTTACTATCTATGATAGTAATGGCGCACCTATAGTGCGCCATTAGTATGCGTACAAGTGCGCCATTACTATCTGACTTAGTAATAGCGCACCACATAGAAGTGCGCCATTACTAACAAAAAAAAATCAAAAAAATCAGAATTTAAAAAAAAATCAAAATATTAGTTTAAAAAATCCGTATTTTTCTTAATCTCGGGTCACTATGGCTTAATCACGGGTTTGTATGCTTAATCTCAAGTCAAATCGCACTAAGTGGTCGAACTTCCCGGAAGGTCACCCATCCTCACACTACTCCAGCATCTCAAGTCAAATCACACTAAGTGGTCAAACTTCCCAAAAAGTCACCCATCCTCACACTACTCTAGCCCGAGCACACTTAACTTCGCAGTTCTATCCAACCCCAACACCACCTAACTTAACAAGCACTTGTTGATATATCTATCATATCAATCCTATTAAACCTTGTTGATGTCTAGCACTTTGTTCATGTTCATGAGTGTCATAAAATTTTGAAAGAATATTTCAAACTTCCCGGTCATATTACGTATCATATTTCAAAAAACATTTCCAAAAAAATCGGAACCAATTTTTTTTTCTGTTACTAGTGGCGCACCTAGCAAATGGTGCGCCACTAGTAAGTTTGAATTATTTTTCCATTTCCCCCCTCTAGATCTTAAAAGCCCCGTATCTTTCATTCTGTTAGGTTTTTGGGTATTCTGAAAATCTTGAATAACGTTCCCCCCGTTCAATTCGGATGTAACTTTTCGAGTAGATGATTTTTCATATAAAAAACTTTTTAATCCGACTTCGTATGCAAAAGTTATGCCCATTTTACTAAATTCCACAGAGATTTTGCAAATAAAGCCGAATTTCATATTTGTAAATTTTCCCAACAACTAGACCACATATCACTTGGGAAACTTATTTTCTTTTATTTTTTACATTTCCATCAATTGTTTGTAACTGAAAAGGCGGTCCAAGGGGGGGTACATTTGTTCAAGTCATTCACATAGTAATGGCGCACCTTCACAAAGTGGGCCATTACTAAGTTTGACATGTGTATGACTTGGTCAAACGTTGGTCAAAGTTGGTAATGGTGCACTATGTGTAGGTGCGCCATTACTAAGTTTGACATAGTAATGGCGCACCTATGCAAAGTGCGCCATTACTAAGTTTGACCGAGGTTTGACCCAGTCATACACATAGTAATGATGCACTTTGTACAGGTGCGTCATTACTGTGTCAACCAGTAATGTCGCACTATCCACTGGTGCGCCACTGCTAACATTTTTTTTTCAAAACTAGTAATGGCGGACCACACACCAGGTGCGCCATTAGTAATATTTCAATAATGGCACACCTGTATCTGGTGCGCCACTGCTATATAGCAGTTGTGCACCACATACATGGTGGTCCATTAATGTCCATATTAGTTATAGCCCTTTTCCTAGTAGTGCCAGTTCTGTACGTCTTGGACAAGGTAAAAAGAAAAGAATTCTGCGAGGTCATGTCACGTGTGAGATTCCCACATGGATTTGCTTCCAACCCTGAAAGGAGAGTGATACGTCTCCAACGTATCTATAATTTTTTATTGTTCCATGCTATTATATATTCTGTTTTGGATGTTTAATGGGCTTTATTATATACTTTTATATTATTTTTGGGACTAACCTATTAACCCAAAGGCCCAGTGCAGATTGCTGTTTTTTGCCTATTTCAGGGTTTTGCAGAAAAGGAATATCAAACGGAGTCCAAACGGAATGAAACCTTCGAGAGAGTTATTTTTGGAACGATATCAACACAGAAGACTTGGAGTACACGCGAGGGAACGAAGGAGGCAGCCATGAGGGTCCAGGGCGCGCCCCCTCCTACAGGGCGCGCCCCCCACCCTCGTGGGCCCCCTCTAGCTCCCCCAATGCCCTCCTTCCTCCTATATATATCCATGTAACCTGAAAACATCAAGGCAACAGAGAAAACCCTAATTCCACCGCCGCAACCTTCTATTCCCGTGAGATCCCATCTTGGGGCCTATTCCGGAGCTCCGCCAGAGGGGGGGGATTTTCCACTGAGTGCTTCTACATCAACGCCATTGCCTCACCATGAGTTGTGAGTTGTTTACCACAGACCTTCGGGTCCATAGTTATTAGCTAGATGGCCTCTTCTCTCTTCTTAGATCTCAATACCAAGTTCTCCTCGATCTTCGAGGAGATCTATTCAATGTAATCTTTTTGCGGTGTGTTTGTTGAGATCCGATGAATTGTGGGTTTATGATCAAGATTATCTATGAGAAATATTTGGTTCTTTTTCTGAAATCTTTTATGTATGATTATAAAATCCTTGCAAGTCTCTTTGAATTATTGGTTTGGTTTTGCTACTAGATCTATAGTTCTTGCAATGGGAGAAGTGCTTGGCTTTGGGTTCAATCTTGTGGTGTCCTTTCCCAGTGACAGCAGGGGCAGCAAGGCACGTATTGTATTGTTGCCATCGAGGATAAAAAGATGGGTTTTATATCGCTTGAGTTTATCCCTCTACATCATGTCATCTTGCTTAAAGCATTACTCTGTTGTTATGAACTTAATACTCTAGATGCATGTTGGATAGCGATCGATGTGTGGAGTAATAGTAGTAGATGCAGAATCGTTTCGGTCTACTTGTCACGGAAGTGATGCCTATATATAATGATCATGCCTAGATATTCTCATAACTATGCGCTTTTCTATCAATTGCTCGACGGTAATTTGTTCACCCACCGTAGAATTCTGCTATCATGTGAGAAGCCACTAGTGAAACCTATGGCTCCCGGGTCTATTCTCAACATATTAATCTCCAATCTACTTTACTTTGCTTTATTTACTTTCTATTCTTATATCCAAAAATACCAAAAACATTATACTATCATATCTATCAGATCTCACTTTCGTAAGTGACCGTAAAGGGATTGACAACCCCTTATCGCGTTGGCTGCGAAGTTCTTATTAGTTTGTGCAGGTGCGAGGGACTTGCGCGTGGTCTCCTACTGGATTGATACCTTGGTTCTCAAAAACTGAGGGAAATACTTACGCTACTGTGCTACATCACCCTTTCCTCTTCGAGGGAATACAACGCAAGCTCGAGAAGTAGCAAGAAGAATTTATGGCGCCGTTGCCGGGGAGGCTTACGCAAAAGTCATATACCAAGTACCTATCACAAACCCTTATCCTTCGCATTACATTTATTTGCCTCTCGTTTTCCTCTCCCCCACTTCACCTTTGCCGTTTTATTCGCCCTTTTTCCGTCTGCCTTTTTCTTGCTTGTGTTGCCATGTGCCTTCTATTTGCTTGCATCTTCGCTTGCTAAATTATGGATCCTCATCCACTTGCTAATCTTTTTAAGAGATCCAATTATGATGAACCAATTGATAGTGAGCTGCGTGCACTAGATTATCTTTATGAGGTTTTGCTTGAAATTAGTGAATCTAAAAATTGTGATGAAGTGTTGAAATAAGAAAATTATGAAGTGATTCACGATAGGTCTTTTAATGAAAAACATGATTGCAATGATACTATTGTAAATTCTATTAATGTCAATTGTGTTAATGATATGCAAAACCCTAAGCTTGGGGATGCTTATTTTGCTTTGCCCACTACTTGTTGCAATGATCATGATTGGGGTGATTCTTATGATCTTGAAAATTTATTTAATCTCCATGATGAATGTAAGATTAATAATAATGTTTGCAATATATTAAAAGTGGGCTTGAAGAGGTCATGACTTTAGTTAATATTGCTCCCACTATTTTGGAAGAGTGTCAACTTCGTATGCATGTGGATCGTGTTGAGAATATGTTATGTGATAGCTATATTGTTGAATTTGCTTATGATCCTACATGCAATTATTATGAGAGAGGAAAATATGGTTGTAGAAATTTTCATGTTACTAAATTACCTCTCGTGATGTTGAGATTGCTATTGCTTCTTTCTTATTCCTTGCGTATGCTAGATCTTGCTTGTCTTGCTAATTGTTTTCCTATAAAATGCATATGCATAGGAAGTACGTTAGACTTAGATGTGATTTTCACATGCTATATGATGCTCTCTTTGTGCTTCAATTCTTATCTTTCATGTGAGCATCATTGAATTCTCAAGCCTATCTTAATGGCTATAAAAAAAGATCTTGTTGGGAGGCAACCCAATTTTATTTTCTTTGTTTTTGCTTCTGTTTAGGAACAAATATTGCATCTAGCTTCTGTTTAGATGTGGTTTTGTGTTTTAATTAGTGTTTGTGCCAAGTAGAACCTTTGGGAAGACTTGTGTGAAGTTTATATGATCATGCTGTAAAAAACAGAAACTTTAGCGCTCACGAGTTTGGCTGTGATTTTTTTACTGGAGAGTGCTATTTAGTTGATTCTTTTTGCATATGATTAATAGACAAATTCCTCACATTTACCAATTTATTTAATTTTTTGGAGTTACAGAAGTATTCGAAAGTTGTAGATTACTACAAACTGTTCTGTTTTTGACAGATTCTGTTTTTCGTGTGTTGTTTGCTTATTTTGATGAATCTATGAGTAGTACTGGAGGATATGAATCATAGAAAAGTTGGAATACAGTAGGTTTAACACCAATATAAACAAAGAATGAATTCATTAAGTACTTTGACTGGTGGTTTGTTTTCTTATACTAACGGAGCTCACAAGATTTTTGGCTAAGTTTTGTGTTGTGAAGTTTTCAAGTTTTGAGTCTGGCTTTGATGGACTATGGAACAACGAGTGGCAAGAGCCTAATCTTGGGGATGCACAAGACACCCCAAGGTAAATTTAAGGACGACCAAAAGCCTAAGCTTGGGGATGCCCCGGGAAGGCATCCCCTCTTTCGTCTTCGTCTATCGGTAACTATACTCGGAACTATATATATATTCACCACATGATATGTGTTTTGCTTGGAGAGTCATGTATGATTTGAGTCTTTGCATTTTAGTTTGCCACAATCATCCTTGCTTGACACACCTATTGAGAGAGATAAATATGATTTAAAATTTGTTAGAATACTCTATGTGCTTCACGTATATCTTTTGAGCTAGATAGTTTTGCTCTAGTGCTTCACTTATATCTTTTAGAGCACGGTGATTATTTTATTTTGTAGAAATTGTTGATCTCTCATGCTTCACTTATATCCTTTTGAGACTCTTTTAGAACAGCATGGTAATGTGCTTTGGTTATAAAACTAGTCCTAATATGATAGGCATCCAAGATGAATATAGTAAAAACATTCATACAAAGTGCATTGAATATGATGAGAAGTTTGATACTTGATGATTGTTTTGAGATATGAGGATGGTGATATTAGAGCCATGCTAGTGGAGTAATTATCAATTTGAGAAATACTTGTGTTAAAGTTTGTGATTCCCGTAGCATGCACGTATGGTGAACCGCTATGTGACGAAGTTAAAGCATGAGGTATTTATTGATTGTCATCCTTTGTGTGAAGGTCGAGGGCGCACGATGGTAAACTCCTACCAACCTCCCCCCTAGGAGCATGCGTTGATTGCTTTGTTTTGATGACTCGTAAATTTTTGCAATAAGTATATGAGTTCTTTATGACTAATGTTGAGTCCATGGATTATACACACTCACACCCTTCCACCATTGCTAGCCTCTCTTGTACCGTGCAACTCTCGCCGGTACCATACACCCACCATATACCTTCCTCAAAACAGCCACCATATCTACATATCATGGCATTTCCATAGCCATTCCGAGATATATTGCCATGCAACTTTCCATCGTTCCGTTCATATGACAAACTTCATATTGTCATATTGCCATGCATGATCATGTAGTTGACATCATATTTGTGGCTAGGCCACCATGCATAATTTTTTATACATGTCACTCTTGATTCATTGCACATCCCGGTACACCGCCGGAGGCATTAATATAGAGTTATACTTTGTTCTAGTATAGAGTTGTAATATCGAGTTGTAAATCAATATAAGTGTGATGATCATCATTATTAGAGCATTGTCCCAAAGAAAAAGAAAAGAGAAGGAAAGTCCAAGAAAAAGAAAGGTCCAAAAAAGGGACAATGCTACTATCTTTTTCCACACTTGTGCTTCAAAGTAGCACCATGATCTTCATGATAGAGAGTCTCTTGTTTTGTCACTTTCATATACTATTGGGATATTTCATTATAGAACTTGGCTTGTATATTCCAACGATGGGCTTCCTCAAATGCTCTAGGTCTTCATGAGCAAGAAAGTTGGATGCACACCCACTTAGTTTCTTTTGTTGAGCTTTCATACATTTATAGCTCTAGTGCATATGTTGCATGGCAATCCCTACTCACTCACATTGATATGTATTAATGGGCATCTCCATAGCTAGGCATCTTCATAACTTGGCTTGTATATTCCAACGATGGGCTTCCTCAAATGCCCTAGGTCTTCATGAGCAAGAAAGTTGGATGCACACCCACTTAGTTTCTTTTGTTGAGCTTTCATACATTTATAGCTCTAGTGCATCTGTTGCATGGCAATCCCTACTCACTCACATTGATATCTATTAATGGGCATATCCATAGTTGATGTGAGACTATCTCCCTCCTTTTTGTCTTCTCCACAACCACCTCTCTATTCCACCCATAGTGCTATGTCCATGGCTCATGCTCATGTATTGCGTGAAAGTTGAAAGGTTTGAAAGAATAGAGTATGAAAACAATTGCTTGGATGAAACCGGGGTTGTGCATGACATGAATATTTGTTGTGACGAAGAGGGAGCATAGCCAGACTATATGATTTTGTAGGGATAACTTTCTTTGGCCGTGTTATTTTGGTAAGACAATTGCTTTATTAATGGGCATCCAGGGACTCACGAGGGGCCCACGCGGCAGGGGGCGCGCCCTGGGAAGGGGGGCGCGCCCCCACCCTCGTGGACACCTCGTGGCTCCCCTGACGTGGCTCTCAAGTCTCCCATGCATGATTTTCTCCAAAAATATCTCTCCCGAAGGTTGCATTCCATTTGGACTCCGTTTGATATTCATTTTCTGCAAACCCCTAAAACAGGCAAAAAACAGCAATCTCGATTGGGCCTTTGGGTTAGTAGGTTAGTCCCAAAAATGATATAAAAGTGTATGACAAAGCCCATTAAACATCCAAAACATCATAAATAATAGCATGGAATAATCAAAAATTATAGATACGTTGGAGACGTATCAAGCATCCCCAAGCTTAATTCCTGCTCGTCCTCGAGTAGGTAAATGATAAAAACAGAATTTTTGATGTGGAATGCTAACCAACATAATTTTTCAATGTAATTATCTTAATTGTGGCATGAATGCTCAGACCTGAATGATAAGAAATAATAATACTTCAAGCATACTAACAAAGCAATCATGTCTTCTCAAAATACTATGGCTAAAGAAAGTTATCCCTACAAAATCATATAGTCTGGCTATGCTCCCTCTTCATCACACAAAATATTCATATCATGCACAACCCTGATTTCAGCCAAGCACTTGTTTTCATACTCTATTCTTTCAAACCTTTCAACTTTCACGCAATACATGAGCATGAGCCATGGACATAGCACTATGGGTGGAATAGAGAGGTGGTTGTGGAGAAGACAAAAAGGAGGGAGATAGTCTCACATCAACTAGGCGTATCAACAGGCTATGGAGATGCCCATCAATAGATATCAATGTGAGTGAGTAGGGATTGCCATGCAACGGATGCACTAGAGCTAAATATGTATGAAAGCTCAACAAAAGAAACTAGTGGGTGTGCATCCAACTTGCTTGCTCACGAAGACCTAGGGCATTTGAGGAAGCCCATCGTTGGAATATACAAGCCATGTTCTATAATGAAAGTTCCCACTAGTATATGAAAGTGACTAAGCTTGAGACTCTCTACAATGAAGAACATGGTGCTACTTTGAAGCACAAGTGTGGAAAAAAGATAGTAGCAATTGTCCCTTTTTATTTTCTTTTTTGGGGCCTTCCTTTTTTTTCTTTGGCCTTTCTTCCTTTTTTCTTTTTTTTTGTGGAGGGGCTTTATTGATTTAGCCTTTCCTCCCATGGGACAATGCTCTAATAATGATGATCATCACACTTTCATTACAACATGATATTACAACTCGATACTACAACTAAGTATGACTCTATATGAATGCCTCTGGCGGTGTACGGGATGTGCAATGAAACAAGAGTGACATGTATGAAAAGTTATGCATGGTGGCCTAGCCACAAATACGATGTCAACTACATGATCATGCAATGGCAATATGACATCATGCAATGGCAATATGACAATATGATGTGTGTCATATGAACGGAACGGTGGAAAGTTGCATGGCAATATATCTCGGAATGGCTATGGAAATGCCATGATAGGTAGGTATGGTGGCTGTTTTGAGGAATAATATGTGGCTGTTTTGAGGAAGGATATATAGTGGGTGTATGGTACCGGCGAAAGTTGCGCGGTACAAGAGAGGCTAGCAGTGGTGGAAGGGTGAGAGTGCGTATAATCCATGGACTCAACATTAGTCATAAGAACTCATATACTTATTGAAAAAATCTACGAGTCATCAAAACAAAGCAATAAACGCATGCTCCTAGGGGGGAGGTTGGTAGGAGTTAACCATCGTGCGCCCCCGACCTCCACACAAAGGTTGGCAATTTACAAATACCTCATGCTCTAACTTCGTCACATAGCGGTACACCATATGTGCATGCTACGGGAATCACTAACCTTAACACAAGTATTTCTCAATTTCATAATAACTCCACTAGGAAGACTCTAATATCACTATCCTCATTTCTCAAAACAATTATCAAGCATCCAACATCTCATCATATTCAATGCACTTGGTGTGAAAGTTTTTACTACATTGATATTGAATGTCTATCATGTGAAGACTAGTTATATAGCCTAAGCACATTACCATGCTGTTTTAATAGACTCTCAAAAGGATATAAGTGAAGCATGAGAGTTCAACAATTTCTTCAAAATATTATCACCACCGTGCTCTGAAAGATATAAGTGAAGCACTAGAGCAAAAACTATTCAACTCAAAAGATATAAGTGAAGAACATAGAGTGTACTAACAATTCCTAGGCCATATTTAACTCTATAAAATAGGTTTGTCCAGCAAGGATGATTGTGGCAAACTAACAAGAAAAGACTCAAATTATACAAGACGCTCCAAGCAAAACACATATCATGTGGTGAATAAAAATATAGCTCCAAGTATAGTTACCGATGGATGAAGACGAAAGAGGGGATGCCTTCCCGGGGCATCCCCAAGCTTAGGCTTTTGATTGTCCTTGAATTTTACTTGGGGTGCCATGGGCATACCCAATCTTAGGCCCTTGCTACTCTTTGTTCCATAGTCCATCAAAGCAATACTCAAAACTTGAAAACTTCACAACACAAAACTTAGACAAAAATTCTCATGAGCTCCGTTAGTATAAGAAACCAAACCACTACTCAAAGGTACTGCAATGAATTCATTCTTTGTTTATATTGGTGTTAAACCTACTGTATTCCAACCACTCTATGGTTCATACTTCACAATATTACTCATAGATACATCGAAATAAGCAAACAACACACGAAAAACAGAATATGTCAAAAACAGAACAGTCTGTAGTAATCTGCAGGTTTCGCATACTTTTGTAACTCCAAAAAAATTCAAACTAAACTGATAAACGTGAGGAATTTTTCTATTAATAATCTTCAAAAATAATCAACTAAATAGCATGCTCCAGTAAAATCCGACGACCATTCTAGCGAGCGCTAACGATTCTGTTTTTCACAGCAAGATCACATAAACTTCACACAAGTCTTCCCAAAGATTCTACTTGGCACAAACACTAAACAAAACATGAAACCACATCTAAATAGAGGCTAGATGCAATATTTATTCCCTAACAGCAGCAAAAACAAAAAATATAAAATTGGGTTGCCTCCCAACAAGCGCTATCGTTTTACGCCCCTAGCTAGGCACGATACAAGATAGATCTAGGTATTGCCATCTTTGGAAGGCAATCCATAAGTGGCTCTCATAATAGATTCATATGGTAATTTGATTTTCTTTCTAGGAGAGTGTTCCATGCCTTTCCTTAACAAGAATTGGAATCTAATATTTCCTTCCTTCATATCAATAATTGCACCAATCTTTCTAAGGAAAGGTCTACCAAGAATAATAGGACATGAAGGATTGGAATCTATATCAAGAACAATGAAATCTACGGGCACATAATTCCTATTGGCAACAATAAGAACACCATTAATTCTTCCCATAGGTTTCTTAATAGTGGAATCCACAAGATGCAAATTTAAAGAACAATCATCAAGCTCATGGAACCCTAGCAAATCACACCAAGTTTTTGGGATAGTGGAGGCACTTGCACCCAAATCACACAAAACATAGCATTCATGATCTTTTATTTTTATTTTAATAGTAGGTTCCCATTCATCATAAAGCTTTCTAGGGATAGAAACTTCTAACTCAAGTTTTTCTTCATAAGATTGCATCAAAGCATCAACTATGTGTTTGGTGAAAGCTTTATTTTGACTATAAGCATGCGGAGAGTTTAGTACGGATTGCAACAAGGAAATACAATCAATCAAAGAGCAATTATAATAATTGAATCCCTTGAAATCCAAAGTAGTGGTTTCATCACTATGCAAAGTTTTAATCTCTTCACTCCCACTTTTAACAATTTTAGCATCAAGATCTAAAAACTCCGAATCATTGGGACACCTTAAAGCAAAATCATCTCCAATCCTATCTTCATCAAGATTTATACTAGAAAACAAGGATCTAATAGGAGACACATCAATAATTTTCAGATCTTCATCTTTATTTTCATGATAACTAGAAGAACACGCTTTAATATAATTCTCTCTTTTAGCACGCATCCTAGCGGTTCTTTATTTGCATTCATCAATGGAAATTCTAATGGCTTTGCGAGACTCATTGATATCATTCTTAGGTGGGATTGTCGGTGTACTAAAATAGGGGTACCTTAGTATCCCGACTTGTGCACGGGAAGTAGCAGCGTCCCGCGGTCTGGCTCACCACGCGCCCGCCAAAGCCCGCTCCAGACCCCTCTTCAGCCATTCAAGAACAAAGTATTCAAGTTAGGAGACAAGACCCCGGCAAGAGGAGCTTGCCGGGAAGGCCGCTCCAGGCTCAAAGTTATCATTCCAGCACAAGACCCTGGCAAGAAGAGGTTGCCAGGAAGGCCAAAAGAACGGCACTACAAGGAGGAATATCGCGGCGCATCACGTGCCCCAACAGGACCCGGAGAGCGGCAAGCTTCCGGGCCCGGCAAGGTTGCGACCCCGGCAAGGTGCTTGCCGGGGAGGCTTATGCCGTGCGCCTGCGCTCCAGCTCATCTGGCCACGCGTCGCCCTGGGGCCCTTCCAGGGGCACGTGGCGGATGGCTGTGCAGCCTAGGGTACATGGTGGCAAGCTGCGGTGACGAAGCTATCGCCGTGGCGAACGGAGACGCATGGACGGACGCTTTTTGGGGCGACGGCGACGGGCATTCAATGCCCGTGTCCCCCACCGTCAAAGTTAGGTGGAGACCACTGTTCATACACTGTTTAAACATTGTTACAACCACCACCAATTTTACATTTTTACCCTCCTCTACGTTGACACCTGTCGGTGATCCCTTTGAGCTATAAAAGGAGGCCCATGCACAACGTAGAGGGGGTTGGATCCCAGAAACTCGATCACCACTACGCTCGGTGTAGCTGGTACTGTAGATCTTCAAGCTCCCGAGTCCAAGAACTAAATACAACAAAAGCAGGAGTATGGTTTTACGCGTCATCGCGTCCCGAACCTGGGTAAACTGCCCGCGTGTGCTCCTCGATCTGCTCTCCATGCTCCCTCCGCTCCCTTACCGCAACGTAGAAGGGACTTCGGTCCCATAGGTGTTCGCGGGCGGTCAGTTTCCCCGACATCTTTGGCGCGCCAGGTAGGGGTGCTTCGAGGTTGTATGAACCTGATCCGGTGCTCGCGCGGGCGCAGTCTTCATCAACCTCTCCAGCTTCATCAACCTCATCGACTACGTCAACATGCCTCCGAAGAAGAAGGCTTCGGAGGTCGGAGGCCCGTCCGCGTCGATCCCACCACCACCAGAGCCGACGGTTGGTGGGGGAGGCACCGGCGGAAGGGTGGACGCCGGTGGGGAGACTCACGGCGCCACCAAGTCCAAGGACAAGACGGACGACCGGGCGAACTCCAAGGCCTCGGTGTCTGTGCACGCACCACGTCCCTCTTAGGAGGTGCCAGACCAGTAGCGACGTGGTACCGGAGGTACCATACGCTTGCTGGGACATGGCCAGGCCGGCGAGTCGCGGGACGCTCAAGGCCAACGACCTGGCACGAGCAAGGCACGGTCTCCGAGACGGGAACATGCTCCTTCTAACGCGGTTAGAAGTCCGAGCGTGTCCCGCTCCTCGCACCGTTCGCCACCATTTCCCTCCTCTCCAGCAGAAGCCCTGGCCAGGGCTCAGCTGCTCCTCGACTTCCCTCCAGCGGCGGACAAGGCCGAAGACTGGAGGGCGACTATCCAGAGCCTCATCGCCTTCGCCAACAACAACGCGCCGCAGCAGCCGGCAACTTCACGGCCGCGGCAAGTCGACCAAGCGAAGGCCGACGGTGACAAGACCGCTGGAGGTGCAACTACCGTGCACTCCCCGCCGCGGAAGCAGAAATCGCCACCCCGTCAGATCAACGTCGACGACGACTCCACGGCGTCGTCGGATCCGCGGGCTCGCCGCGATCAGCGCCAAGTCCTCGACGACAGGCGACAAGAGGACGCTCGAACCCGTATCGAGCGTCGAAGAGAAGCCAGAAGACAGTCTGATCAGCGCGCGGGGACCGCTGTCGACACGCACGCGCCCGGTGAACCAGGCGACTTGCCGTACGCGGCAGGTTGCCCTGCGTTCACCCGAGAGCTGCGGCAAGTCCAGTGGCCCAGCATGAAGAACTTTAAGCCCGACGTACCCGAGAAGTACGACGGCAAGACACAGCCCTCGGAATTCCTCAGCATCTACACCATTGCGATGCAAGCTGCCGGGGGACGCGACGAGAAGATCCTAGCCAACTACTTCCCGCTCGTGCTTAAGCCAAACGTCAGGTCTTGGCTTATGCACTTGCCGGAGAACTCCATCTCTACATGGGCGGATTTGTGCCACCAATTTGTTGGCGCCTTCACGGGCGGCCACAAGCCTCACGGCCAGGAGAGCGATCTCCACATCCTTGCCCAGAAGGAGGGAGAGTCCCTGCGCAAATACATCCAAAGGTTCAGCCGCGTTCAGCACAATATCCCCGATGTCCACCCTGCCGCGGTTATCAGCGCGTTCCACCAGAACGTGCGTAACCGCCTGATGAGGGAGGAGATGGCCATGACCAAGATCCGGGACGTCAGCGAGCTTTACGCTCTGGCTGACAAATGTGCACGTGCTGAAGAGGGGAGGAGACTCCTCGGGGAGGATACCGGCGCAGGAGGAAGCGACAGCGAGGATGCCGCCCCGGCAAGGAAAGGCCGGCGACGGAATAACAAGAAGAAGAAGAACAAGGAGGTACTGGTTGTCGAGCAGTCCGGCAAGGAGGCTGCCGCCAAGAAGACACAGGTTGGTGGCTCCGGCAAGGAAGCCGCCCCTGTAGCGGCAGCCGACAAGCAGGATGGCTCCGATAAACAGTACTGTAAGATCCACCGGACCAAGGGCCACGATCTCCAGAACTGCAAGAGAGTAGAATACCTCGTAGAACAGCAGAAGGCTGAGTACGAGCGTCGCGACAAGGAGAAGGCCCAAGGAGGCGGAGGAGAGCCAAGCAAGAAGCGGCCGTTCAATGGCCGGGGAGGACGCCGTGGCAAGGCCAAGCAGCGGCAAGGAGACAGGCCTCCCCGGGGCCGCGACAAGGATGAAGACGAAGACGACGATGAGGATATGGATGAAGGAGACAACAGCGAGCAGGAGTTCCAGAAGGCCACAGAAGTTATGTGCGTCGATGGAGGTGCCTCTCTGCACACTTCCCACCGCCAACTCAAGCAATGGGTGCGGGAAGTGAATGCAGCTGAGCCACCCGTCGAGTCGCGCAGACTGCTGAAATGGTCCGGCACGCCCATCTTCTTCGACCTTGAGGACCACCCTGACCGCACAACTGTGGTCGGGTGCTTGCCGATGTTGGTTTCACCAACTATCCGCAACCTCAAGGTCACCAAGATGTTGGTTGACGGCGGGGCCGGCCTCAACTTGATCTCCTCCGCTGTGATCAAGAAACTGCAGATCCCCGACAGCGAGCTCGAGGAAACCGGGACGTTCCAAGGAATCAACCCGGGAAGGAGCAAGCCGAAGGGGAAGATCACGCTGCCAGTGACCTTTGGTGGAGAGCTCAACTTCCGGACGGAGAGGATCACGTTCGACGTTGCCGATATCCCATTGCCATACAATGGGATACTTGGCCGTCCTGCGCTCGCCAAGTTCATGGCAGCTTCCCACTACGCGTACAACATGCTCAAAATGCCGGGGCCAATAAGCGTCATCTCTGTCCCCGGCGACAAGAAGGATGCGCTTATCTGCGCCGACAAGATTTACCGGGACGCAGCAGCCGCGGCAGACAGCAAGACACTTGCCGCTGAAGCTCCCGGGGAGAGGACCAAGACCAAGTCCGGCAAGAGCTCTGGGGCCCACTCCAACAAACGCACCTCTTCAGAGTGCTGCGCTACGTCGAGGACGCACCATCGAGCTCCACCGGCAAGTGCAAGAAAGGAATGGCAGCTCCACCGGCAACCAAGAAGGTGTCCGCCAAGGAGGACGGCGCTGGTGGTACCTTTACCATCAGTGCTACGCTCGACCCCAAATAGGAAAGCGCGCTCGTTGCCTTCCTGTGGGCGAATGTCAATGTGTTTGCATGGCAACCATCTGACATCCCCGGCGTTCCCAGGAAGGTAATTGAGCACAAGCTTGTTGTTTGTCCTCACGCGCGGCCCTTCAAGCAGAAGGTTAGGAAGCAAGCTGTGGAGCGCCAAGAGTTTATAGCTGAAGAAATCAAGAAATTGGAAGCAGCAGGCCTGGTTAGAGGTGTACTACATCCCACGTGGTTGGCCAATCCAGTTGTCGTGCGCAAGGCTAATGGGAAGTGGAGACTTTGTATAGACTTCACTGATGTGAATAAAGCTTGTCCTAAGGATCCATTTCCCTTGCCGCGCATTGACCAGATTGTTGACTCCACCGCCGGATGTGAGTTGCTTTCATTTCTCGATGCATACTCAGGTTACCACCAGATATTCATGGCCGAGGAAGATGAAGAGAAGACCGCGTTCATTACTCCTTGTGGCACATATTGCTTTATACGCATGCCCTTCGGATTGAAGAATGCGGGCTCAACATTTGCAAGGGTGGTGCATGCTGCTTTTGAACCACAGATACACAGGAATGTAGAAGCCTACATGGATGACATAGTGGTCAAGAGCAAGAGCAAGGCTACCCTAGTTCAAGATCTAGAAGAAACCTTTGAGAATCTGCGCAAGATACAACTCAAGTTGAACCCCGAGAAGTGTGTTTTCGGAGTCCCCTCCGGCAAGCTTCTCGGGTTCTTTGTGTCCCAGAGGGGGATTGAAGCCAATCCCGACAAGATAAAAGTCATCGAGCAGATTGAAGCCCCGAAGCGTGTCAAGGACGTAAGAAGACTTGCTGGTTGTGTGGCTGCCCTCAGTAGGTTCATTTCAAAGTCTGCAGAACGCGCCCTGCCTTTCTTCAAAATCTTGATAAAGGCAGGTCCTATGAAATGGACTCCAGAAGCGGAGGCTGCGCTGCAAGACTTGAAAGGATACCTATCCTCCACTCCAATACTTGTCGCACCTAAACCACAAGAGAAGTTGCTGCTGTACTTAGCGGCGACCAATCAAGTGGTTAGTGCTGCATTAGTAGCGGAGAGGGAGGCAGATGAGGAACCCACATCCCCGGCAAGTGCATCCAGCGGCAAGCAGGGAGCTTCCCAGACAAGCTCTGGCACCGACAAGGACAAGTCTGCGTAGGAACAAGGAGAAGTGCGGAAGAAGATGGTGCAACGCCCAGTTTATTTTGTAAGTTCCCTCTTGCAGGGGGCTAGATCAAGATACTCTGGAGTGCAGAAGTTACTTTTCGGCCTCCTCATGGCCTCAAGAAAGCTGCGCCATTACTTCCAAGCACATGAGATAACAGCGGTCACTCGCTTTCCGTTGAAGAGGATATTGCAAAATCCGGAAGCAACAGGTAGGATCGTCGAGTGGGCACTAGAGCTGTCAAGCTTTGGTCTCAAGTTTGAGAGTACTTCAACCATACAGAGCAGAGCTTTGGCAGAATTCATAGCGGAATGGACCCCAACACCAGATGAAGAAGTTCCAGAGACAAGCATCCCCGTCCAAGAAGCAAGCAAGGAGTGGATAATGTACTTCGATGGTGCCTTCTCGCTGCAAGGCGTCGGCGCTGGCGTGTTACTCATAGCGCCCACCGGAGAGCACCTCAAGTATGTTGTTCAAATGCACTTTCCCAAGGATCAAGCAACAAACAATACTGCCGAGTATGAAGGTTTGCTTGCCGGTCTCAGAATTGCGGCTGAACTTGGGATCAAGAAGCTGATTGTGCGGGGAGACTCACAGTTGGTGGTCCGACAAGTAAACAAGAGTTAACAGAGCCCTCTGATGGAAGCTTATGTCGATGAAGTGAGGAAGCTTGAAGAACACTTTGAGGGCCTACAGATGGAGCACGTTCCAAGAGCTCAGAATGACATCGCAGATGGCCTCTCAAAGTGTGCTGCAATGAAGTTACCTGTGGAACCAGGGGTCTTCGTTCTCAAGCTAACTCAGCCATCCGTTACACCATCAGTTGGGCAGAGCAAGAAGAGGAAGTTGGTCTCCGGCGACTACTTGCCGGCGGATCTTCCCGAAGCCTCGGCCAAGGTCCCCAAGATCAGCAACCAAAATGCTGAGGAACAGTCTGCTCCTGCGGACCCAAAGGTCTGTACAGTTGAAGCAGGCATTCCCGACAAGCCTTGCCCCGGCAGGCTTGCCGGGGAACCCTCAGCTCCAGCAGAGCCGCAGGTTTTTGCCGTAGAAGCTGAGGTTCCCGCAGCAGCCCTGATGCCTTTAGTCCTTGTTGCTGAGCCTCAAGCTCCAGCATGGGCACAACAAATCATCCGTTTTCTTCAGACTGGAGAACTTCCCGAAGAACCAGAAGAGATAGAGAGGATAACCAGACAGTCAAGTATGTACCAGTTCGTTGGAAATGAACTGTACAGAAGAAGACTCAACGGTGTCAGGTTGAAGTGCATTTCCCGGGAAGATGGACAGAAGCTGTTGGCAGAAATACATGGAGGCATATGTGGTCACCACATTGGCGCAAGAGCACTTGCCGGGAAGGCGTTCCGGCAAGGTTTCTTTTGGCCAGAAGCCCTCCAAGATGCAACTGCACGAGTAACCAAGTGTGAAGCGTGCCAGTTCCATGCCAAACAGATTCACCAGCCAGCTCAAGCTCTCCAGACGATCCCTTTGTCCTGGCCCTTCTCGGTCTGGGGGCTCGACATCCTCGGCCCCTTTCCCCGCGCTGTCGGGGGCTTTGAGTACTTGTACGTCGCAATCGACAAGTTCACAAAGTGGCCAGAAGTGCAACCAGTGAGAAAGGTGACAGCACAGTCAGCAGTCAGGTTCTTCAGATCAATAGTTTGCCGTTTCGGAATCCCTAACAGGATCATCACCGACAACGGCACACAGTTCACAAGTCGCACCTTCATGCAATACGTCCAAGACCTTGGCGCCAAGGTCTGCTTTGCTTCTGTTGCTCACCCGAGGAGCAATGGTCAAGCGGAGAGGGCAAACGCTGAAGTGCTGCGCGGACTCAAGACAAGAACCTTTGACAGGCTGCACAAGTGTGGAAGAAACTGGATAGAGGAGTTGCCGGCGGCTCTTTGGTCAATCAGGACGACACCAAATCGAGCCACCGGACAGACACCCTTTGCTCTCGTCTATGGAGCAGAGGCAGTTCTCCCCACAGAACTCGTATACGGGTCTCCTCGAGTGCTCGCTTACGACGAGCTCGAGCAAGAGCAACTTCGGCAAGATGATGCATTGCTCCTCGAGGAGGACCGTCTCCAGGCTGCCGTACGAGCTGCTCGATACCAGCAAGCCTTGCGTCGCTATCACAGCTGCAAGGTCAAGGCCAGGAGTCTCGAGGAAGGCGACCTTGTTCTTCGGCGCGTTCAGTCCGCCAAGAACTCCAACAAGTTGACGCCGAAGCGGGAAGGCCCTTATCGGGTGAGACAAGTCACAAGGCCCGGCACTGTCCGCCTTGAGACCGAAGAAGGCTTACCGGTGAGCAACTCCTGGAACATAGAGCATCTTCGCAAGTTTCACCCATAAGGCGCGGTTGCCGTGATCCGCTCCGGCAACCACCTTTTGTACAAGTCTTGCCGCTGTTGCATGTAAACCTTTGTACAAAGCCGGGCGCAGACCCCGTGCATCAGTAAAACTTTTGTGCTTCGCACCATTTGTCATTTCGTGCTTTTTCTTTTACTTGCATGTGTCATCTGACATTTTGTGCAGCACACATCCCCGGTAAGCAGTAACAAGCCGCAAGGCTCCGTACTTGTATTTCCTCCTTTTTTGCCCTTCTCTCTGAAACAGAAGAAGTGTTCCTCGCGCACAAGTTTGCCGGGGGGGAAGGAGATAGAAGTATGGACCAAGTGCTGTTCAAGAGAAGCTAAGCCTTGCCGGGAAGCAAACAATCCCTAAAAGCTAAGTTACCAAAGTTTGAGCATTCAAATTTTTAAATTTTTCGTTATCTTCCTTGAACAACCACACTTTGTATGGAAAACCTGTGCGTGGAGGAACCTACCCGTGGCTAGCCGCGCCCTTACTTTGTTTCGAGCACACTCAACGGCTTAAGTGAGCTGCGACAAGTGTCGCGCCCTTACTTCGTTTTCGAGTTCGCTCAGCAATCTAAGTGTGCTGCGACTAGCTGCGGCAAGGTTTCTTGCCGGCAAGGACTTTGTTAGCAGGTCGCTAAGAGTCCCGCACTCAGCGCTCGCGGCAAGGGTCCCTTTGCCGGCAAGTTCCCTGAAAGCGTAGGGTGGAAAGCATATAAAGTGAAGGGACTAAAGCAAGGGAGATAACATTGCATTGATTACCTGAAATAAGAGTATATATTACAAAGATAACTTGCCGCTGTTCTAAACAACTACTGCCTATGACCTAATTGGCAGTGGCGAGGGAAGCAAGGTGCCTAATCTCTGCGGTCTCCGTCAATCCTCTGGATCTTGCCCACCTTGGCTACGATATGGGCAACTTGGGCCTTCAACGCCTCCTGGTCAGCTTCGGGCGGCAGAGTACGGAGGACGTTGACAAGGTGGATCCCGGGGTTGCGGTAGACGATCTTCGACAACACCCGCTCCATAGTACCCGTGCAAAGCTGGCGCGCCTCATCCGCCAGCTGCACGGGGATCTTCTCTCGTAATCGCGCGAGAGCCGGCGCCACCCCCCTGAGGAACAAGCTCAGCTTGGCGCTGTGGGGGAGGTTCTCGTCGGGGGAGTACGCGAGGTGCTCCGCCCTCAGCGCCACCATCTCCATATCGATGTTGGCGGCGGAGGCGACGAGCTCCTCGGTCCACTGCTCCATCGTCTGCTGGAAGTGGTTCTGCGAGACGGCGGCGCTCTCCAGCAAGGCCCTCTCGGTACGGAGGTCGTCCTTCAGCTTCGTCTCGCGGTCCCGGGCGGCGTCGAGCGAGCCGGTGAGGGTGGAAACCTTCATCTCCAAGTCAGCGATGGAGTCCCTGGCGTCGGTGAGCTCTTTGCCCTTCTCGGAGAGGCGGATTTGTAGCTCCAAGTTGGTGTGGGCATCCTTCTCCCGCGCCACGTTGAGCGCGGCGACCCTGTCTTCACTCGCCTTCAAGTTCAACTCCATCTGCGCCACCCTGGCCTCCAGATCCCTCTTGGCGGTCTCTGCGGCAGCAGCGGCATCCCTCGCCTCCTGCAGAGCCCCGCCAATGGCCTGCTCACGGGCGGTGAGGTCGTCCTCGTGGCTGTCGAGGTCGACCTTCCGCTGGTTGAGCTCTCCTTCCCGCCGAGACAGCTCCTCGGCGGCCAAACGTTGCTGCTCCTCCACCTCGGCCTTCTCGAGGATGAATGCTTGGTGTGCTCCGGCAAGCTCTTCGCGCTCCTCCGCCAAGTTTCGGAGGGCCGCCTGGTTGGCGGCGCGGAGCTCCGTGGCGCGCTTCTCCAAATCAGCACCAGCCTTGGCAGCTAGAGCTTCCCGAGACTCCAACTTCGCCTGCCTGGCCCGGTACAAGGCCAGGAGCCGGCGTAGGAGTCGCTCCTCTTCGGGCTCGTCGCTGCTGCCGGGCGCGTCGACAACCTTCAATCCGGCGGAGGCGAGGACTTCTCCGTCAAATGTCTCTCCCTCCGCGGGTGCCCTTGATGAGGACGCCCACGGGACTTGGATAAAGACCCCGTTGGCGGCCTCCAGATAGACGCCCGACCCAGCCGCGGAGGCGGAAGGATCGGCGGCCGGTGCAGCGTCCGGCGCTCCTGCGGCCTCCGGGCCAGCAGTGCGGTCGCCGGTCCCTTCCCCAGCCGTGGCGTCAGCGGTCGGGGCGGTCTCCTCGGCGGCTGGCTCATCGACGCCGGTCGTTCCCTCTGCGGCAGTGGCATCGCCAGCGTCGCCGCGCACCTCCTCCTCGGCGATGGTCTCCGTCTCCATCGACTCCGGGGCGGGCGGGTCTGGCAGAAGAAAAAGAAAAGAAAGAATTGTGAAGGAAATATCCAAAAAAGAAGAATCCAAGAAGAAGAAAGTACAAGGGTTTACCTGCGCGGGCCTCTTCGATGACGGGGTCCCTCGCCGGGGAGCTCTCCCTTGGCGGCGTAGTAGTGGCCCCTGTTGGCGGAGGGCCGCTTGCGCCCTCCCTTGGCGGGGTGCTCACCCTTGTCGGGCTACTCGCCCTTGGCGGGGTACTCGCCCTCGGCGGAGTGCCCGTCCTTGACGGAGCGCTGTCCCTTGTCGGGGAGCTGATCCTTGGCGGGGAGGGTGGGGCAAGCGGCTCGTCGGGGGCGACCTCCTGGTGCTCCTGCGGCTGCGGCTCCACTTTTGCACAAGACAACAAGACATCAATAAGGATTAAAAACTCAAGCGCGCCCATCAAGCAGAAAAATGAATACCGAACTTACGCCGGGGGCTGCGCTGGGGGCTGCTCTCCGGAGCAGCAGGCTGGTCAGGCAAGTCCGTCGCTGGCGCGTCCCCTGCTGCTGCGACGGGCTCGTCGTCCTCGAGATCGACCACAGGGATCTTGGCCCTCTTCGCCATCCTCTGGGTCAAGGTCCTGGAAGCCAAAACAAGGTCAGAATCAAGCAAGAGAAATCAAGACAGAATCAAAGGAAATGTCAATTGCAAGTACTTACTCCTCCTCCTCTTCATCGGAGCTGAGAGCGGAGAAGTCGAACCCCGCCTCACATGCTCCGGCGCGAGGAGCCGGAGGAGAAGGCTCCCTCGGGCGCTTGGCGGGCTCCGGTGCTACGGGCTGTGAAGACCCAGCACCGGTCGTCGCTGAGGACCGAGGGGCAGAAGGAACCCCAGAGCCACTCCGGGAAGATCCCCCTCCGCTTGTCGCTCGGGCACGGGGCGCCTCCTTGACGACCTTGCTCGTCGTGGTGGCGCGCGTCGCCCGACGCTTCGGTTGCTGTCAGGGCGCCTGTGGCCTCGTCGTCTCAGCCGCCTTGCGGAGGCGTTTCTTCTGCTGTGCCGGAGGACTTGGTGGCGGCGGAGAGTTCTCCGAGGATGAGGAGGCATCGTCGTCAAGATTCAGAGACCCGCCAGAGTCTTCATCGGAATCACCGGACTCGGCCTCCTCCTCCTCCTCGGCAGGCCCGCTAGACTCGGTACCCTGCCCGGCAGCCTCGCCCATTCCGGCAGGCTCCCCGGTAGGCTCCCCGGCAAACTCCTCGGGCGTGATCTTCAGCAGCTTGAGGATTTCCTCCTCCTCGGCCTGGCTCACCGCGTCCGCCGCCTCCGCTTCATCCACAGTGTACCCAAACTCGCCTGCCGCCGCAGCCGCGGCGGCCTCCTCCATCCTGGAGGCAATGTACGCCACATCTCGCGCGGTGGTCTCCCGGGTGAGCCCCTTCCTCTCTTCGGCATTGCGTGTTTTTTCAACCAGGTTGTCGAAGAAAGCCTGCACGATCTCCGCCGAAGGCTCCAGCCAGGTGGGGACGACCCCGTGGGAGTCGCACTCAGGCATTGCCGCGCGGATGGCACTAAGGGCAGTATTGTTGCACAAGGGAACTACTCCGGTCGACGGTTTGAACCACTCCGGGTGCTTGGGGTCGTGTTTGAACAGCTCCCGGACCATCCCCTTCAGCTCCAGGACGATGAAATTGTAGTTCAGCCCGGGGCGCAGCCTTATGCGGTCTGCCGCGTTGCCGAACTCCCAAGCGGGTCTCTTCCTTTCCTGTAGAGGGGCGATGCGGCGGCGGAGGAAGTCAGCCCCAACTTCACCCACAGTCAGATTGGCAGCCCGGAGACGAAGAATCCTAGTAACAGCGATCTGCAGCTTGTCGTCCTCCGGGGCCAAGTCACTCCAATCCTTGCCGCGCACTATTGCCTTCTGACGCGGCAAGGTAAACGGCTCGGGCTCATCTTCCAGGACCCAGCACCAGTCAGCCCTCCACTCCTCCCACTTGCCGCGAAGCTCTCCCTTCAAGTACGCCTCCTTCTTGTTCAACCTGAAGATCCAGGAGATGCCGCCGGAGAGTGGAGATCCGGGATCTACTCTAGGCGTGAAGAAATGGCGGAAAAGAGCTACGTTTGGGTGGACCCCGACATAGTTTTCGCACAGATGTGCGAAAACGGCCAAGGTGAGAACGGCATTTGGGGTGAAATCTAAGAGGTGGAGGCCGTACGTGTTCATCACATCGCAGAAGAACTCCGAATACGGAGGGCAGAGACCACAATAGAAGAATGCAGCGAAGAAGTAGTAACCTCCCGGGAACATGTCGACGGCCACGGCAGGGAGGACTTGGGTGCGGGGATGATCCTTCGTCTCCCTCGCCCAGAACAAGTAGTACTTGTCCCGCAGCTCCCTCGGGCCGAGCCTCGGCGGGAAGACCACCTTCCTTCTCCGCATGGCTGCCAGCTTCGCCGCCTGCTCAGACTTCTCCTTCTTCGCCTTGTCGCTCTTCGCCTTGTCGCTCTTCGCCTGGTCGCTCTTCGGGGCCATGGCGGGGACGGCAAGGGAGGACGACGGCGCTGCGGGTGGAGAAGACGGCGGAGGAAGGTCGGAGGCAGGGAGCGGCGGGGGTTTCTGAGGACTCAAGGCGCAATGAAAGCAATGGGGGAAACTACCCCTGCTTCCTCTGCTTTTAAGGGGGAAGTGGGGGACGTTCCGCATTTCCCCATTAAAGAAACAGGCCACGATCTCTCCCACGACTCCGCAATCGACGCGTGCCGTTAGGGAAGGATGCGGCGAATCTGGAGTAGGAAACGGCGCGCCGTGGGCCGCGTGTGCCCGTGCACTGTTCTGGGCCTGGCCCAACAGCGCTCGGCACCGTGTGTGGCCCAGGCCCGGGGGCTCCTGTCGGTGTACTAAAATAGGGGTACCTTAGTATCCCGACTTGTGCACGGGCAGTAGCAGCGTCCCGTGGTCTGGCTCACCACGCGCCCGCCAAAGCCCGCTCCAGACCCCTCTTCAGCCATTCAAGAACAAAGTATTCAATTTAGGAGACAAGACCCCGGTAAGAGGATCTTGCCGGGAAGGCCGCACCAGGCTCAAAGTTATCATTCCAGCACAAGACCCTGGCAAGAAGAGCTTGCCAGGAAGGCCAAAAGAACGGCACTACAAGGAAGAATATCGCGGCGCATCATGTGCCCCAACAGGACCCGGAGAGCGGCAAGCTTCCGGGCCCGGCAAGGTTGCGACCCCGGCAAGGTGCTTGCCAGGGAGGCTTATGCCGTGCGCCTGCGCTCCAGCTCATCTGGCCACGCGTCGCCCGGGGGCCCTTCCAGGGGCACGTGGCGGATGGCTG
The DNA here is from genome assembly GCA_902687465.1 of Secale cereale. NCBI lineage: Eukaryota > Viridiplantae > Streptophyta > Magnoliopsida > Poales > Poaceae > Secale > Secale cereale. Next base: position 94,233,022 of record LR738712.1, read on the forward strand.
TGCAGCCTGGGGTACACGGTGGCAAGCTGCGGTGACGAAGCTATCGTCGTGGCGAACGGAGACGCATGGACGGACGCTTTTTGGGGCGACGGCGACGGGCATTCAATGCCCGTGTCCCCCACCGTCAAAGTTAGGTGGAGACCACTGTTCATACACTGTTTAAACACTCACTACTAGGAAAAGGCCTATTAATGGCGCACCTAATATGGTCATTAATGGCGCATTAGTGGTGCGCCATTACTAGCACGCCATTAGTATTTGATACTAATGGCGCACCGCAGATGCGCCATTAGTGTGCACCGTAGTGCGCCATTAGTATGCCTCCCAGGGGCCATGTGTACCCAGGTGCTTTGGCATACTAATGGCGCACTAAGGTATGATGCGCCATTAGTAATGTCCGCATAGTAATGGCGCACTGTGCTCTGATGCGCCATTAGTATGAATATTAGGTTTTTTTTAATATTATTTTTCTGTTTTTTTGCACAGATTACAAAATGTATAATTGCACAGAATATAGACAGCACACATCAACAACACATTCATCGAATACAATAGAAGATTAGTCTCTGAATACAATTCATCATATTAGTCTCCGAATACAATTCATCATATTAGTCTCCGAATTGAAAAGACCGAACAAAGATAGAACAATATATTACAAGTCTCGAGACCGCGAGTAGCGAGTTTGTCTTCACATTACAAGTCGATATCGATCATCTAAACTACCATCACATAGAAGAGAGCTGCGGTCGTCACGATGAGCATCATCACGATGAAACTCGTTTTCATCCGGTTCCTCCACCGCTCCCTCCCCTCTCCCGCTAGATAGCGGGCGTATCTAGATTCGGCCTCGGCCCTAGTGGTGTACCCTTTGTAACTATTACCGCTGAATCGGTGAACCTGTCTCCGACACTCCTCCCAGTCGTCGTAGACTCCGGGAACCTTACCCTTGTACACGACATACGACGGCATCGCTATATATGCACTAGCCAAACGAAACGTTAGTACCAATTCACAGACAATCCATAAGCAATATATAAGTATGCAACAGAACGATCGAAAGAGAAAAGCAAGACATTAATAGCATCGATTACATCTAAGTTGAACGACTCTCGAAACCAAAGAGACATACTACAAGTTCATTAAAGTTTAATTACAACAAGAGCCAATCGATGTTTCAGAACTAGACGCAGCATCACTGCTTTCGACTCGACTCAATGCACCGGAGCGTGGATGAAGCCGCCGTCTATCGTGGGAGTCATGAAATCACGGGCGTTGTCAGCCTGCATTTGTAGCATTGTGTTGATGTCACTGTTCGACGGTTGATTTATGAGGTAGAACAGCCCCGAGGTACGAAGGACATCTTGATGGATGATTTCCGCAAACTCTGACTGGATGCGAAAGAAATCTTGTCTGATGTCCGCGTCCTGGATTGCCGACACGCGCGCGGCCCAATCTTTGAGCTTACTCGGTAGCAGAAGTTGATGATGGTCCCGTACGATCGCCCGCATGTGATGGATGGCGTAGTAGGCACCCTTCTGACCGCCAGGCGACTGCTTGACGCAGCAGAACGTCGTGTTGTGGGAGAACACGTGCTTGCCGTACTTACGAGTTGTCCTGGTGAAGGTGCCTCCAGATTTGGCGTAGCCGGCGAGAACATCATCAAGAACCTTCTTGACATTTGTGTAGTCTACAGCCGACTTACGGTCCGGGTCGAAATACGTGGCCATGGAATATTTGGGGCTTAGTAGGATGAGCGTGCACTGTGTGTCACTGCAGAAAACACGGAATGTTAAAAGAAGAACGATCGAAATCTAAGAATTCATATGTTAAGGGGCGGTTGAGGCGGAGGACTTACTCGGGAAAGTAAGGCACGAGGAAGTTATCCTTATCTCGGTTTGCCAGAATGACGCCTCCGAGGTAAGAACTCGCGACTTGCCGGTCCCCAGCGCTGCCCAAGATCTTGGCACGCATGTAGAAGGGGTCGACTATCACGATGTCCGGGGTCTTGTCGCGAATGATCCGCATCTCCATACTCAGCGAAAATAGCCGAACGAAGGTGTAGTGCAGCGGATGAAGGTTCAACATAGCGTGGATGTCATCAAACCGCAGGACGATAGTACCCCCGATGGAGTTATCCACAAAGCCCTTGCCCTCCGGCACCTTGGCCGCGAAAACCGGGTAAGCCACATCCTTCTCTCTGAGACGCCGCTTCTCCAAAGAAAGAACACTGTCATGCAGACTCCGCATGGCACCGATTGCAGCATCGAGCATATTTGTCGGTAGCATCGGCCTACCCGCCACATGCACCCTCCTCATTACATCCTCAGGTGAAGGTGGCCCGTCCTGAGCACGGATCGTACTCGGTGCCGGCTGGCTCGCACCCTTGTTAGTTTTTCTTTTGCGTGCCTTCTTCTTGATCTCCTGAATTGGGACCGAGTTCTGCTCAGAGACCGCCTTCTTTAGTGTGTTGGGGCAGATCTTATTTCGCACCTCGCCTATCTGAGGCTCGGTGAAGTCGGCAGCTGGAGGCGTCTCCTGAGAGCTGAACGGCAGACGACGCCTGTTGCAACTTGGCTTCTCCGCGGTACCGGCTTGATCGCGCACGTCTTTTGTTGGGTTGGGTTCTTGAGAAGGAGCCCGCATGAAGTCGTCACCGTACCCATGATCGGCAAAGTAATGATCGACGTTGGCAAATGTATCGTCGTCGTCGTCGTTCTGATCCTGGGCCATATGCATGTTTGGATCCAGTGGCATAGGGATGTCCGGCACCGTTGCGGCGGACTTGCCATGGGGACGACTTGGCGCCGACACGACTGGCGGTGTTGTCTTTGGTGTGGTTTCCCCCGCCCCCAAACGAATCTGGCTCTTCGGCCAAAGCAGGGGCCAGCTCAGGCAGGCGCTGAGGGTCATGACGTCATCATCGTCGGCCCCGACGGGTCGAATCGGAGGTAACACGTCATCGCAGCCTGGCAGCACCCGAACCAGTTGAACCCTAAACAAGTTGGGTGGCATCTGGGTACCGTGGAACAAGGGCTGGCCCGGTTGAACGATTTTGCCCTTGGCGACATCGACCAACTCGTTGTTCACGAAGTGCAGGAGAGTGCACGGAACGTCGGCGGCGCCCTGCGAAAACATGTAGGGCGTCAGGGATGCCCAGTCAAAGGCAAGGAGATGAAGTCCTCGGCCGAGAGAGGCTTAATTAGTTACCGTGATGATGGAGTCGAGCTCGGCTAATGTTGAGGCACCGCCAACGGCGGGCGTGCAGTTGACGGAGGGGCCGCTTGCTGCAGAGGTGCCGGCCGGCGTACACACGGGTGCATTAAGCTCCCGTGCCGGCGTCGGAGACACCAATGCCGCCTCTGCCGGAGACACCAATGGCCCCGCCATCGCGTTCTGCGAGTTGCTGGCCGTGAAGCTGGGAATCGGGGGCGGCCCCTGTTAGCCGCCAGCAATCCACGCCTGCAACCCCTCGATCAAGCTAGGCACAATGGCGGTGATCGTCGCTCCGATCTGTTGTTGCACTTGCTCTTGGACAATCTCCGGAATCCGCGCCACCTGTGCCTTGAGTTCTTGAACCTCGCGCGCCTGGCTTTCTGAGCTGGTCTTTTTCTCCTTTCGCCCACCAGCGTTATAGTATGACGACCATTTTGTCGACAAGCCTTTGCCGGCCACACGACCAGCTAACGTCGGCTTCTCGAGCTTATCCTTGTTCTTCATTACATTCAACGCCCTATTTAGAGTCGTGTCCCAAGGGCCGCTCTTAGTCGACCCCGCGCTACTGCTTTCAGTCGCCTGCGGAACGAATGTGAATCATTTAGAAATTTGGCTTCATTAATTAGAATGCAACCATATGGAGCTAATTACGCGGGGGTGTATTCCTTACCAGAACAAGCTCAAGCGCCCTGGTCTTCGGATCCGTGGTCAGCTCCTTTGTTTTCGGGTCCTTCTTGTACCGGACCCTGATAAAGTTCCTGGTCTGCTTGTCACCATATTTATCGAAGAGGGGCGGTAGGCCTTGCTCGGCACGGTCCGCCTCCTCCTTGTCCCATATAGGCTCCGCCACTCTGTAACCGCCGGGACCGAGTGTGTGTTCCCCTAAGTTGAGCTCCCGCATTTCTTTCCCCCACTGACTTGATTCGGAGTGTGAGGCGCTCGAGCAAGTGATCTTGAATTCGTTGTAGTCATCTTCGGTGATCGAAGGATGTTTCTCCTTGATCGTCTCATAACTCTCACCTTTCTTGATCATTATCTTCACATTGGTTTTCCAAGTAGACAGGGCCTTGCTCATCTTCGTGAGGGCAGCACTGTTCACTTTATTCCCTTTGAGGCTTGTGTTATCAAATTGAGCGGGGAACTTGTATCGTTCGTGCAGCTTCGTGAAGAGGAGGTTGCGGTAATTCGCGTTGTCAGGATGCCTCAGGTTCTCACTGTTGATCGAGACGGTGCTGCAGAGAATGCACCCGAGCTGAATCGAGTACCCCTTGACTATTCGTTCGGGCGCCGTTGGATTCCCGTCGGGGTCCACTTCAGTAACTTCCTCCTTGAGGGTGCGGAGCACGGTCGGGCGCCGGTCCTTCCGTTGCCTCTTCGGTTGGCTGCCATCTGTGCGTGCGCCGCCATCATCAGTGGTGGCATTCTCGGCGGCACCATCAGTGGTGGCATCAGTGGGGTCATCCTCCGCGGTACCATCAGTGGTCTCAGGATCGGTGTGGAAGGCGGCGTCCTCATACAAGTGAGGTTGTTCCTCCATCTCCTGGGACAGCTCCCAGAATGCCTTCCCGCCCGAACCGCCGGCCTCATCGTTGTTGGCCATGTTTCTCTCTAAATAGGAACAAAGTTTGGTCAAAAAGTTGGTTATTGTCAAGGAACAAGATCATGGTCTCATCATTTAGGGTTTGTCGACACCGAGGCATCCTAAAAGCTAAGCTTTTATAATTGAGGGTTTTTCGACGCCCAGGCACCCTAAAAGCCTAAGCTTTCATCATTTCGGTTTTTATCGACACCGAGGGACCCTAAAAGCCAAGGTTTCATAATTTATGGTTTGTCGACACCGAGGCATCCTAAAAGCTAAGCTAGGAAGGAGAATTGTAAGTTGGGCCTAATCACTTGGCTCTATTGCTGCCTATGGTTTAATGCAGCTAGAATAAAGGGGCACTTGATCCTACCTAATTAACCACTAAGATACCCCGGCCCATGCATTAGTCACAAGTACCCTATATGTCCTATTTTTAGCAAAGTCATGCTAAAATTCACGAAAAATTTCAGCATGACCTTTGCTGAAAATAGGACATATGGAGTACCCGAATTTGCCGGAACGGAAGTTAATCAACATTCCAGCAAACTCAAGGGCCTCTCGGGGTACCTGCAAAATCATTATCCCCGCCTAATGAAGTCGCCAATGGGTCATTTCAGAAGATCACAAGTAGCATCATCACAAGTACAACATCATGACAAGTACAGTAGCAACAGCAGTGAATACAGGCATAACAGCAGCATCAACAGTTAAGAAAAAGTTGCAGAAGCTTGTAAAACAATAGTTTGAAGTTCAAATATTTACAACAAGGAACCAAATACATGACCACCATATTCCTTTCCACACAGAAAATTGATGTGTAAAACAATAGTTTGAAGCTTGTAAAACAATAGTTTGAAGCTTGTAAAACAACAGCAGTGAATACCCTGGCTTGATAGCAAACTGACAACAACTCAAAAATTGATGTTGCTGCCAGTATTAATTAGAAAGCAGCAGCAATATGGCATATTTAAGTAACAGTGGCTATCCTTGACCTCATAAGGGCAGAGCCTCCAATAAGATGATTTCTTTCCACACTGAAAAATAGAAGTTAACCTAAACGAGTGAGATACGTGAGAGTGGTTGAGCAAGAGAGGATTTATCAAATATGAAGAGTTGGTCATCTTCCTTTGAGAAATACTCCTATGTCAGATCTGTATGAGGTGCTTGTTTCGTATAAACAATGTGTTTCCTACTGTGTGTGCCAACTAGCATGTGCATATCTGTATTTTAGAAGAAGAAAAATCAGCATCTAAGATATTGGAATCTTCAATGATTTCCCAAACTTGCAGCCAACTGGATGGTCTATTTCCTTGGGAGTGAGCTGAATTTTCTGACTTATACAACCAGAGGGGAAACACCTCTTTTCATCCTCCACTTTGGTAGGGATCAAATCAACCACGATCATCATGCATCAGTGTTTCTACTTACATTACACGAATGTGGGTACAGTAAGGCCCTCCCCAAAATGCAGTTAAATACAGTACGAAATTGACAATTTACCAAATGTCAGAGTACCGAAGGTGTACTGAAAGGGAAAGAAATTTTCAGTAAGCTGACCGCCCCAATTTGACCCTGGGCGACAGGGTTTTCAGAGCAAGTACTACTATTTTTAGCAGTCAACCTACAGTACCATGGAGAAGGAAGCGACAGGCCAGTTCCTCCTCCTTCAGCGGACGCGCGCGAGGATCACAACCCCCACCCCCAGTTCCAGAGCGGAACCTCCTCACACACGCGGTAAAAAAACATAGCTGAAATCACTACCCACGGCGGGCATGGATGCAGAACTCACTACCCACGGTGGGCATGGATGCAGAACTAGCAGTTGAAATTTCAGAAACATGGAGGTAGGGGAAGGAGGGAGGGAGGGGGAGGAAGGAAGGGGGGAGGAGACGGAGTGGTTACCTGGCGGCGGCGAGGTTGAAGCGGGGGCGGCGGCGACGGGGGCGGCGGCGTCGGG
>LR738712.1:94257409-94274087 GCA_902687465.1 Secale cereale
CCCCCCCCCCCCCCCCGGCTGTACTTTGGCTACCAGGAACCTTCTGGAACGCTGATTTTTTATATAATTTTTCCGGGATTTTTCTGGCAGTTCTCGTAATGGGAAAAACTGAAATACAAAAACAGCAGAAAACAGAAACTGGTACTGGGGTGCACTGAGTTAATAGGTTAGTCCAAATATGATCAAAAGTGTATGGAAGTGTATAAATATCATAGCAATATCACCCAAAAGAGGCATGGAGCAAGCAGAAATTATAGATACGTTTTGGACGTATCACTCACCCACACCCCCTGTTATTCTGCGGCGACGGCAGCCTCACACCGCAGCCGAACCAGTGAACCCTCGTACTCCTCTCCGCGTGGGCATCCACTGTCGTGTCTTCCCCGGCTCCGTTTCGTCCCCTTCCTAGGCCTCGCCGTCGTCCACCGCCTTGGTGCTCTCGGCGTGGAGTGGTCAATGTGGTCAACGACCGACTTCCATCGGAAGAGTACTGTACGTGGAGAGGCTGACAGCTGGGTCCACGGCCGCAGCTGGGTCCACGGCCACAGCCCAGTTTTTTTGTGATTTGCCAAGTAAGTCGCTTTGTCAGGCCTGTTGGGCTGCAAATCTTTCAAGACAAGAAGAACTTCATTCGACTGGCCGAGAAAATGGCCTATCAATAATGAAAAATGGGTTGTACATTTTTAAAACACATCAAACTGGCAATTAGTTTCAAATTTCTTTTTTTTCATTTCGAGATTTTAAATTGCATTGATTTTTATGTGTGGACAATTTGTTGGATTTTATATTGATATACATTTATTTTTAAAATTAGTTAGAATGTGACTGGAAATTTCGGGATTAAAAATAGTTCGGACCACACCAAAATATGCAAAATTTCGTATAATTTTTTAACGTTGGCCACAATATGGGTTGTAATGCTAAAAAAAGAATATGGGCTCCAAAAAAAAACCTTAAGAATTAGCAAATGGGTTGTAAATTATTAGAAATAATGGAAGATGGGTTGTATGATGTTTTCCATAGATTTGAGGCTTTCCTAAAAAAAAGGTTGACGCACAAGCAGTGACTGTTGGATGTCCATCCAACTGCCATCGTGCTTCTTCAATCTCTCCTCTTCCTGCTCTAGCCGCTCAAACAAGCATCGGCGGGACTGCTTGCTCCCTTCTCCCCGCAGCCGGTTGTGCTGCCGCACAGGCCTCATCGCCCCCACCGTACTCCCATCGCTGGCCTAGCCATCCCTCCACTCACCCACACCTGCTGTTATTCTCCGGCGACGGCAGACGAACCAGTAAACCCTCGTACAGTCGTACTCCCCTCCGCGTGGGAAACAACTGCCGAGTCTTCCCTGCCTTCGTGCCGTTCCCTTCCTAGGCCTCACTGTCGTCCACCGCCCTGGTGCTCTCGGCCCGGCGTGGTCAATGTGGTCAAGGAACGACTTCCATCGGAAGATTACTGTACGTGGAGAGGCTGACAGCTGGGTCCACGGCAGCCGCAAGGAAGTGGCTCCTTATTACGCGGAAAATAATTATTCCTCCACCTGATAGCAGGGACCCACCAGATGGGCCACCATATTTGGTGAAAAAACATTCCCCCTAGACAACTGGGATCCACCGGACGGGCCACCGTATTTAGCGAAAAAAACATTCCCCCCACTGTCAGCGCGGACCCACTGGAAGGGCCTCCTTATTACGCACAAAAAATGAATACTCCCCTGCTAGTTGGGACCCACCTTGGTGGGTGGCTGACTTGTGGGCCTACTAAGTTGACGGGGACGGAGTGCTTTGTCAACTTAGTCAATATGAACGATTCTAGCTCCAGTGACCGTACGATGTCCATCCAACGGCCGTAGTGCTTCTTCAACCTCTGGTCTTCTTGCTCCAGCCGCCCAAAGCAGCACCGGTCGTGCCGCATGCTCCTGCCTCCCGTGGTCGGCTGTGCTGCCACAGAGCCCTCACCGGCCCCTACTATTCCCACCATTGGCCAGGCCCTGCAGCGACGGCAGCCTCACACCGCAGCCAAACCAGTAAACCCTCGTACTCTTCTCCGCGCGGGCTTCCACTACCATGTCTTCCCCGGCTCCGCATTGTCCCCTTCCTAGACCTCGTCGTCGTCCACCGCCCTGGTGCTCTCGGCGCGGCGTGGTCAACATGGTCATGGAACGACTTCCATTGGAAGAGTACTGTACGTTGAGAGGCTGACAGCTGGATCCACGACCGTCGCAAGGAAGTGCCTCCTTATTACGCGGAAAATGATTATTCCTCCACCTGACAGCAGGGGCCCACCGGATGGGCCATCGTATTTGGCGGAAAAAAATGTTCCCCCCCTCCTGACTGCTGGGACCCACCGGACGGGCCACCGAATTTCGCGAAAAAAACGTTCCCCCCGCTGTCAGCTCGGACCCACCGGAAGTGCCTCCTTATTACGCACCAAAAAATAATACTCCCCCTGCTAGTTGGGACCCACCTTGGTGGGTGGCTGACTTGTGGTCCTACTAAGTTGACGGGGACGGAGTGCTTTGTCAACTTAGTCAATATGAACGATTCTAGCTCCAGGGACCATATGATGGCCATCCAACGGCCGTAGTGCTTCTTCAACCTCTAGTCTTCTTGCTCCAGTCGCCCAAAGCAACGCCGATCGTGCCGCATGCTCCTGCCTCTCGTGGCTGGCTGTGCTGCCGCGGAGGCCTCACCGTCCCCTACTATACCCACCGCTGGCCAGGCCCTGCGGCGACGGCAGCCTCACACCACAGCCGAACCAGTGAACCCTCGTACTCCTCTCCACGCGGTCTTCCACTGTCGCGTCTTCCCCGGCTCCGCATCATCCCCTTCCTAGGCCTCGTCGTCATCCACCGCCCTGGTGCTCTCGGCGTGGCGTGCTCAACGTGGTTAAGGAATGACTTCCATCGGAAGAGTATTGTACGTGGAGAGGCTGACAGTTGGGTCCACGGCCACAGCAAGGAAGTGCATCCTTATTACGCGCAAAATAATTATTCCTCCACCTGAGAGCGGGGAACCACCGGACGGGCCACCGTATTTCGCAGAAAAAATGTTTCCCCCTGACTGCTGGGACCGACCAGCTACATCTTTGCACGCAAGGAAGTGCCTGATAGTCGAGACCCACCTGGTCGAAGCGTACGTAGCGTTGTCATTCTGGTCGCCAACGTGTATGTACATATTGGTCGATGTAGAGGCGCGCACATGTCGTAGTAGAGGCGCGCACGTAGCATGTACACGTACGTACAGCGGCCAGGGTGCAAGAAAGTAAATACGGCCACATACGTACATACGGGCGGGGTCTAAAACGCCTACACGCGCGTACGTATGGCCAGGGCTCGTGTACATGGCTGGGTCAGAATGGAGAAACAGTGTCATCGTCGTATTCATGGGGAGCCAACCGGCTGGGTCGGAACGGAATGTGTCGTCGTGTTCATCGGGAGGGCTTGGACGGAACAGCCGATGGAAATGAGGCATGGCGTACCGCAGAACGAAGGAAACGGCCTTGTGTTCGACCGGCCACGTTCGAAACGGGATCCTGTTCATCGGGATGGGTCTGGCGTACCGCAAAACGAAGGAAACGGACCTCCTATGGTCGAAACCGGGGTCCTGTGGCGTACCGCAAAACGGAGGAAACGGACTTGTGTTGGAGCGTTACGGTCGAAACGCGGGTCCTGTTCATCAGGAGGGGTGGGGCATACCGCAAAACGGAGGAAACATACTTGTGTTGGAGAGCTATGGTAGAAACGGGGGTCCTATTCATCAGGAGGGGTGTGGCGTACTGCAAAACGGGACTCCACGTGATACTGTTCATCTCCAACGTCGACCCCCTCCAGCCTCCACGGGCTACTGTTCATCCACCGTCGCTCCAGCCTCCACCTACGACTGTTCATCCACGGGATCATGTTCATCCAGCCTCCACCGCGCGCTACTCCATCGGCTACTGTTCAACCCGCCCTCTCCACGGGCTCCTGTTCAACCACCCCTCCATAGGCTACTGTTCATCCAGCCCTCCATAGGGTGGTCCTGTTCATCCAGCCCTCCACGGGGTGGTCCTATTCATCCAGCCCTCCACGGGGTCCTGTTCATCCAACCCCAACCGGCTCGATCGATCGGGGTCCTATTCATCCAGAGGTAACACCACAGGGTCCTGTTCATCCACCCCCACTCGAACTGTTCATCCAAACCCCCCAGCAATGCTCACTGTTCATCCAGAGGCAGCATCGATCGGCTTCAGTTAGCAGGAGAATCGAAGGAATCGCTCGATCCGGTTCAGTTAACTGCCATCGATCGATAGCTCAGGTTTAGTAACGCGTAGCCTACAGTGCAATCACTCAGGTTAGTTAGAGCCCAACGTCTCGCTCAGATTCAGATAGAGCCCAACGCCTCGCACCCACGCGCGTGTGTGTACGAGAGAAACACGCATCGCTCGGCCCCGACCACCCACCATAACCGGGAACACCCCGATATTTTCCTCGCCCTCGCTTCTACCACGGTTTTTTCCGTCATGGACGACCCAAAGAATGTCATGCAACTGCATCTCCGGCCCGCCCAGGGCGAAAAGCCCATTTTCTGTCATGATTTTTTGTCATAGAAGTAGGACCCCACCACATCTATGATGATACCGGGTTTTGTCATAATTATCGTCATAGAAGTGTCATAAGAATGACAGAAAAAAAATCGTTTGGCCCAAAATGTCACGGGTGTGTCTTTTTTTTGTAGTGTGGGTAGAGGAGAAAAAGGGGGTAGCAGAGCAACTGTGAGTACTCATCTGAAGGGGCCTGGATGCCCAGAGAACAAGCCCCTATCCTGGCATAGGGCCTGGATGCGGCAACTGGATGAACGTCACCTCAAGTTCGCGGCCAAGAGCGTGTACACATGCTAGAAGATGCACATGCAGATCATTGACATGAGGAAGTGCCTCGTTACCCAAATCGACGAGCCCGGATCAAGCCACAAGCAGAGCAAGCGTCACAAGAACTAGATGATGATCAGATGATCATTTATGCTAGTTAATCATGCATGTAATATATAGTTTACTTTATTGGTGTGTGGAAATGTCATGTGTGTAGTAGCCACCTATGTAATTATGCATGCAATAGTTTACTTTGGTGTGTGCAAATGCCATGGTTGTAGTAGCCACGTATGTAAGTGGATGTTTAATTTGGTTATGCAAGCATGTCCTTATAAGTGTGTGTGTGTGTGTGTCTATATATATATATATATATATATATATATATATATATATATATATATATATATATATATATATATATATATAGGGTGGGTCTATTCTCATAACACCCCTTAAGACCTTATTCTCATAACAAAAACTTTATTCTCATAACACCCCCACTTAAATAGGTTTCTAGCGCGGAGCGCCCCGATGACAGCAACCACTGCCCCGCCTCCTACCCCCGCGCTGCCGCCCCGCCTCCTTCCCCCAGCACCGTCGCGCCGGCTCCTACCCTGATGCAGTGCGGTTTTCTTGTGCAGTTCGGAAGCGCAAAAAAACGCTCGCTGCCATTGTTCTCGGTCGCACGGTTTTCATAACTGCTCTTAAACCGTGCGGAATCTCGAAAAGTGTTCAACATGGCGAAGTTGCGTCTACTCCATAGATTTTCAATGGTATATTACACGCATAATTCCGATAAACGGTTAAAAAATAGAGCAAAAAAGGTACCGAAAAAACAACACGTACAGTTTTTTCAAACATGCAGTTCACCGTTTTCAAAACTGCTCTTAAACCGTGCGGAATCTCGAAAAGTGTTCAACATGGCGAAGTTGCATCTACTCCATATCTTTTCAACGGTATATTACACGCATAATTCCGATAAACGGTTAAAAAACTAGAGTAAAAAAGGTACCGAAAGAAACAACATGTACAGTTTTTTCAAACATGAAGTTCGCTGGTCTCTGTCGTACAATGCGCATAGCTTTCCAATGCAATAACACAAAGCAGTTCGGAAGTGTTATGAGAATATTATTCTCATAACACTTCCGCACTGCACGCATGCACGAGGGCACTGCACGCATAATGCAACACAGAGACCAGTGAACTTCATGTTGAAAAAACTGTACGTGTTGTTTTTTCGGTACCTTTTTTGCTCTAGTTTTTTAACCGTTTGTCGGAACAATGCGTGTAATATACCGTTGAAAATGTATGGATTATGCGCTACTTTGCCATGTTGAACACTTTTCGAGATTCCGCACGGTTTAAGAGCAGTTTTGAAAACGGTGCAACCGACGAATAATGGCAGCAAGCGTTTTTTTGCCTTTTTTCTAAACCGCTCGTCGGAATGAAGCATATGATACACCGTTGGAAAAATATCGTCGGCGCGCAACTTTTTCATATATATTTTTTTGTCTAATTCGTTACGGTTTAAAACCAATTTCAAATTTACTAAATCGCGGAATTCTGTTTTTTGAATTTTTTCAAATTTTCGGTACTGTTTTCACTCCAGTTTTCTAACTGTTTGTCGAAACAAGGCGTGTAATATATCGTTGAAAAGCTATGGACGAGGCGCAACTTTCATATGTTGAAATGTTTTTGAGATTCCTTACGGTTTTTAGTTAATTTTGAAAATCGTGCGGCTGACTATGAAGGGCAGCAGCAGTTTTTGGCGAAATTTTTACAAACCGCTGGTTGAAACAATTCAATATATACGCAGTTGGAAAGATATCGACGAGGCACAACTTTTGCACGTAGAACACTCTCTCTAATTCATTATGGTTTAAGAGCAGTTTCCAAATTACCGAAATGCGGCACTCTGTTTTTCATGACACCAAAATCGACGAGGCGCACTGCATCGGACAGAAAACCGCACTGCATCAGACAGGCACATGAACTTCATGAATTATTTTGTCAGACGTAAGTTTTCTCAGCCGAGTTTTTATTGTCTTTTTTTCATTTTTATGAACGAGAGTGGACTGCAGAGACGAGGAGAAGTGAAACGCGACATATGTCGAAGTGAACCGCGTTACTATTTTGTTTGTTTCGCTAAAAAATCACATCTTTCATGCTAGGCGCGAGTGAACAACATCTCTCTCAAAAGGGAACCACATCCGAGGACTAAACACACTGCATGTGTTGATGTGGTCAACTAAATTTTGAAACATAGGAAACAGATTGCACTTCATACAAAGGGGCAATGAGCTGCTACATAAATTGAAGTGAATTAATTTTTTCAATCGTCCCACAAACAAAACAAATTGCATTAGAGAAAGAAGTGAACCTCCTGTGGAGATTTCTTTCTCTTTCTTTTACAAAGTGAACCACTAAGGGGCTGCACTTTTTTTAGAGCTTCGAACAGGGTCCAGCGAGCTGTACAATAATGTACACTGAGTTGCACATAAATTCATCTACTACATGGTTAATGTTAGTGAGCTATATGGATGAGGCAACTAGACTGCATTTAAAATTACATTGCATCAAAAGAATATTACCTCCCACCAATATTCTTTTTAAAATTACATTGCATCAAAAATAAAGTACTGCACGGCCAGTAGTAGATGAATAAGTGAACTTCAAACATGAAAAATGAACCATAACCCATGACCAGAAGAACTTCATGATTTTGTCATAGAATGAACAAGAGATTTTCATCAAATTTTCACAATTTTGTTTCTAAAAAGAAGTGAACTGCAAACGTTGACGAAGCGAGCTGAACTCGGATGAAAAGGGGTCTGCGAGCCCTAGGAAATAGCAGAAACAACCTTGAAAAACAATTGGGCTGCACACATGCTTTTGGCTGAACGACATTTGAATTAAAAACAACCCTGTGCTTCAGCTTCCCACGGGTGTGTTGTGGGGTGAGATCTTTTTTTGGCACACATGCAAAATTGATGGGAGGAGTCCGCGTTGTTGTCTCTCTGATTTGGTGGCTGACCATTCTTCTTGTTCTTCCACCGAGCACCACTTCCTCTGCAGATAAGAGTCACACACCTAATGTGCTAATCACTATTGCCTGTGTAAAATAAACTGAACTTCATTAGTCTACACACACAAAATAAACTGAACTATCTGCACCACTTCAAAATGTGCTGCGGGGATGCAGTCCTCTTTTGTCGATAGTCCAAAAGAAGGTCAACAAATGAGTTCTAGCCGCCACAAATGATGAGGAGGAGGGGGCAAGCATAGCCGCACCTTTGGCAAGGTTGTGGACGGCGAGCACTCCTTCCTCTTTTGCTGGGGTGTCTCGGACCATCACGATTTTGTAGTTCTTACCGGCGGGGGTGCAGTGCTCTTCTGTTGATGTTGTAGTTCATTGCGGTGGGGATGCAGTACTCTTTCTGGTGGTGGGGACTCCCCAGATCCAGAGAAGCCGCTGATGGCGACGGTGGATCCACGCTGTATCTGGGGCGGGGCAGGCGATGGAGGCGGGGAGGCGCACGCTGGTGGCCGCATAGAGAGGATGACGCGGGGCAGGGCACCGGCGTAGAAGGTGGAGGGGATGGGAGGAGGGAGGCCACTGGTGGTGCCCGTGGCTACGTACGGGGCCAGGACGGCCGGATCCGGCGCGGGCAAGGCCCTGGTCACCTATTGGGTGCCCGCAGCGGACATATCGGGGACTGCTGGTGGCCACGTCCGCGGCGGCGCTATTGGTGGCTGCTCGTGGCGGCGTGAGCCCAGGCCGGCGGTGGGGTGGGTCGACGGCGGAACAAAGATGCGGTTGGAGGTGAGAGAGGCGACGGGGCGGCGCGAGCCCGATGGCGCGACAGTGGCGGAGGAAGGTGGAGCGAGGTGGGGCGGCGGCGCGGGAGAGGGAGGTGGTGGTGCGACGCAGTGGAAGGAGGCGGTGGTGCGGCGTGGTGGAGGGAGATGGCGCTGGAGGTCGACCACAGGATAAGGTGGGAGGCGGAGGAATTTTTTGTGACCCAGGCAGTTCGGTGGGGTCGAGGTCGTGCCACGCTAGAAGGCGGGGTGGGGAGGGGGACGTCGTCTGCGGGCGCCGCCACGCTAGAAGGCTGGGTGGGAAGGGGGTTGCTGTCATCGGGGCGCTGCCGCGCTAGAAACCTGTGTTAAGTGGGTGTGTTATGAGAATAAGGCTTTTGTTATGAGAATAAGGTCTTAAGGGGTGTTATGTGAATAGACCCACCCTATATATATATATATATATATATATATATATATATATATATATATATATATATATATATATATATATATATATATATATATATATATATATATATATATATATATATATATATATATATATACACACACACACACACACACACACTTATAAGGACATGCTTGCATAACCAAATTAAACATCCACTTACATACGCTACAACCATGGCATTTGCACACACCAAAGTAAACTATTGCATGCATAATTACATAGGTGGCTACTACACACATGACATTTCCACACACCAATAAAGTAAACTATATATTACATGCATGATTAACTAGCATAAATGATCATCTGATCATCATCTAGTTCTTGTGACGCTTGCTCTGCTTGTGGCTTGATCCGGGCTCGTCGATTTGGGTAACGAGGAACTTCCTCATGTCAATGATCTGCATGTGCATCTTCTAGCATGTGTACACGCTCTTGGCCACGAACTTGAGGTGAGGTTCATCCAGTTGCCGCATCCAGGCCCTATGCCAGGATAGGGGCTTGTTCTCTGGGCATCCTGCTTCATCTTTTCATAGTAGGGGTCAATGATGGCCGTGGCGAGTTCGACCAGGGAGTCCTTCTTCGTGCTGCCCCAGACCCTATAGTGGTCATGGATTTTGGCAAGGTTCTTGCAGTCCAAGCGCGTAACACTGAGCGCATTTACATCATCTTTGGTTTCCACCGTGGTGAACTTGTAGTCGGTGCTGTTGACAAATCTGTTGGAACGGTCGCAAGGCTTTGTGGCCATGCAGTAGTGGTAGATGAGGACATGATGACGCACGCACAACTGGGCAACGACAACCTTTTGATCTATGTCGAGACGACCAGAGGTGTACTAGCGGTCGATGTCGACCACCTTGTACTTGTCTCCGGCAAGCAACTACTCAACGTTGTTGATGTAGTCGTCCACCACAGCCAGGTCGATGGTGTACACCACCGAGAGATCTGTCTCCCTTGCATGGGTCTCCACTCTATGCTCGCCGAACTCCATTGGAGCGCCGCTGGACATCCCCTCTCTATGTGTCGTTGTGGGTGTGCTTGTTGTGTTGTGGGGCGCGATCGAAAGGTTGAAGATACTAAGGTTATAATGGCCGCGGGAATTAAAGGGGAAGCCGGGCGGCCAGGAATATCGGCAGGCCCTGATGGCAGTTCTAATTTGCAGCGTGTAACTCCATCGTGCCGCACGTAACTGCATTGCGTGGCAACGCACGTGGTGCAACCGCATGCATACGGGGCCCCCGACATGATCATGTGCACGCCCAACCATTGGCAGAGCGTGTGCGGAGGGACGCGAGAAGAGTGCTCCGCGGTCGCCTCAAAAGTGATGCATATAGCAGTTGAACACGCAAGGAAAAGATGTCCATAAGCCGAGCGCCCCGATGGACGCGAGCAGAGCACACCAACGGACGCGAGCAGAGCGCGCCAACGGACGCGAGCAGAGCTCGCCGCGGCGCCTAATGGCGGAATAGACCTTCATTCAAGCCAATCAAAATAAGATTGGAACGGACATGTCTGTATTGAGCAAATTAAAGGGATCGCACATGTCTGTATTGATTGGAACGAGAATGCAATAGCAAAATAAGAATAAAAGCCACGATGATGTGATCGCAGTGATGGTTACAGAAGGCAAGAAGAAAGGTGCATCCATCAACGTATGACCTCCTCCTCCTCAACTCAGTGCGCCGGTCGGGCCACCGACCGGCAGCTATGGAGCGGCGGCTTTTGTGGCAAAATCAAGGTGCTTCTGAGCAAAGGCATCCAAGGCTTCCAGCCGGCTGAAGAAGGCCAATGTCCTAACGTCCTTGCTGGCCTTGTAGATACCTATGTACACGATTCGCTCGTACACATGGATGTGCAAGTCGACGGTTTCTTGCAGGGCGAGGCGCCTCGCGGTAAGCGCGACCTCTAGGTGGACATTCTTCGTGGCGTCGGCGGGCAGTCGCTGGGCCACCAGTGCTTGAAAGAGGTTCCGACCATGGAGGCCTATTAGGGTGGCACGCAATGAGGAGCCCGGGCTTGCGGGTGGACATTCTCAGCAAATTGTTTGTAAGTAGTTCACACGGGTCATCCAAAAGAACCGTTTGTGTTCAAGAGATGCACAAATCCTGCTCTCACTTTGCATACGGGTGCATTGAAAACTCACTTAATGCATAAAAATGTCCAAACGAACCATGATAGCATGCCAAGTTTAATGAATTTCAGACGAGTTTTGGATTACTAGAATTTATAAACCTGGTATCTCAATGTTTGCGGCCAAGTGACGGTGGAAGGGTGTTTGACATTCATTCCCATTTTTTGCATGGGACCTAAGCATGCACCCAAGGACAAAGATTTGATTTTTCAACCAATTTATATGCACATAAATGCATTGAAAACTCACTTAATGCATAAAAATGTCCAAACGAACCCCGAATAATCACAAAAAATAACACAACACTCATGTTGTTCCATGTTGACACGAGAAACAATTTGGAAGCAATAAGAAGCAACGGATATCGTTTCACCCCCAAAGTTGGGGCGTTCCCTACCGAAACCATCATGCTTGTTGTGAGAAGCTCTGGTTTGTGAGAAGCATATACCCAAACCAGCCCCAATTGGGACAAAAAATTTACCACGCCATGTTGATGCCGCTCCATGATAGCATGCCAAGTTTCATGAATTTCAGACAAGTTTTGGATTTGCTAGAATTTAAAAACCAGGTATCTCAATGTTTGCGGCCGAGTGACGGTGGCAGCGTGTTTGACATTCATTCCCATTTCTTGCATGGGACCTAAGCATGCACCCAAGGACAAAGATTTGAATTTTCAACGAATTTATATGCACGGGAGCATGTGCATGTAGTTCTAATTTGAATTATGCACATAAATGCATTGAAAACTCACTTAATGCATAAAAATGTCCAAACGAACCCTGAATAATCACAAAAAATAACACAACACTCATGTTGTTCCATGTTGACACGAGAAAACAATTTGAAAGCAATAAGAAGCAATGGATATCGTTTCACCCCCAAAGTTGGGGCGTTCCCTACCGAAACCATCATGTTTGTTGTGAGAAGCTCTAGTTTTTGAGAAGCATATACCCAAACCTGCCCCAAATGGGATAAATTTTTTACCATGCCATGTTGATACCGCTCCATGATAGCATGCCAAGTTTCATGAATTTCAGACGAGTTTTGGATTTACTAGAATTTAAAAACCAGGTATCTCAATGTTTGTGGCCGAGTGATGGTGGCGGTGTTTGACATTCATTCCCATTTCTTGCATGGGACCTAAGCATGCACCCAAGGACAAAGATTTGATTTTTCAACCAATTTATATGCATAGGAGCATGTGCATGTAGTTCAAATTTGAATTATGCACATAAATGTATTGAAAACTCACTTAATGCATAAAAATGTCCAAACGAACCCCGAAAAATCACAAAAAATAACAAAACACTCCTGTTGTTCTATGTTGACACGAGAAAAAAATTGAAAGCAATAAGAGGCAATGGATATCGTTTCGCCACCAAATTTGGCGTTCCCTACCGAAACCATCATGCATGTTGTGAGAAGCTCGGGTTTATGAGAAGCATATACCCAAACCTGCCCAAATGGGACAAAGAATTTACCACGCCATGTTGATGTCGCTCCATGATAGCATGCCAAGTTTCATGAATTTCAGACGAGTTTTTTATTTACTAGAATTTAAAAACCAGGTATATCAATGTTTGCGGCTGAGTGATGGTGGCAGGGTGTTTGACATTAATTCCCATTTCTTGCATGGGACCTAAGCATGCACCCAAGGGCAAAGATTTGATTTTTCAACCAATTTATATGCACATGAGCATGTGCATGTAGTTCAAATTTGAATTATGCACATAAATGCATTGAAAACTTACTTAATGCATAAAACTGTCCAAACGAACCCCGAATAATCACAAAAAATAACACAACACTCCTGTTGTTGACACGAGAAAAATTTAAAAGCAATAAGAGGCAATGGATATCGTTTCGCCCCCAAAGTTGGGGTGTTCCCTACCGAAACCATCATGCTTGTTGTGAGAAGCTCTGGTTTTTGAGAAGCATATACCCAAACCTTCCCCAAATGGGACAAAAAATTTACCACGCCATGTTGATGCCGCTCCATGATAGCACGCCAAGTTTCATGAATTTTAGACGAGTTTTGGATTTACTATAATTTAAAAACCAGGTATCTCAATGTTTGCGGCCGAGTGACGGTTGCAGGGTTTTTGACATTCATTCCCATTTCTTGCATGGGACCTAAGCATGCACCCAAGGACAAAGATTTGATTTTTCAACCAATTTATATGCACGAAAACATGAGCATGTAGTTCAAATTTGAATTATGCACATAAATGTATTGAAAACTCACTTAATGCATAAAATGTCCAAACGAACGCCGAATAATCACAAAAAATAACACTACACTCTTGATGTTCTATGTTGACATGAGAAAAAATTTGAAAGCAATAAGTGGCAATGGATATCGTTTCGCCCCCAAAGTTGGGGCGTTCCCTACCGAAATCATCATGCTTGTTGTGAGAAGCTCTGGTTTGTGAGAAGCATATACCCAAACCTTCCCCAAATGGGACAAAACAAATTACCCTGCCATGTTGATGCCGCTCCATGATAGCATGCCAAGTTTCATGAATTTCAGACGAGTTTTGGATTTACTAGAAATTAAAAACCAGGTATCTCAATGTTTGCGGCCGAGTGACGGTGGTAGGGTGTTTGACATTCATTCTCATTTCTTGCATGGGACCTAAGCATGCACCCAAGGACAAATATTTGATTTTTCAACCAATTTATATGCACATGAGCATGTGCATGTAGTTCAAATTTCAATTATGCACATAAATGCATTGAAAACACACTTAATGCATAAAAATGTCCAAACGAACCCTAAATAATTCCAATTCTTTTATGATCACTGCAGATAAAAGGTCTAGCAATTCAAACACCGTCCATGGCCATTGTGACCCCATTATGTAATTCAAATCAAGACGAAAAATGAAGTAGATAGCACATAGTTTATTATAACCAACCGTGTGAGATGCAGCACAAAATATCTTGGAGCACCATCGGAGTATAGTACGCATACGGCTTACGCGAGAAGGTGCGACGGCTATAGTCCACATCCCGCTTTGAATAAGGGACTGTGTCTGATGACACTTTGCGTGCCAGTTTTTTGGTTGAAGCGATTCCAAATTTTCGGCTTCCACGGAAATAGCTACCTTCCCGCCCCCTCCCCCTTACCAAAAGCCACATTTCCCCTCTTTCCCCCTTCCTTTCCAAGTTGAAACCTTCACTCCTTGCTTGCAGCACCGCCGCCTCCTCGTCGACGACCCTCCTTCACGCTGCTCGGCCTCGCCTATCCAGGCAAGTAATCCACACCCGACCCACATCCTCCTCCTCCTTCCATATCCCACATGCCCCGACCGCCGGTGCAAGCGCGACACCTTCCACCCAAATCACCGACCCCTCGACCAAATAAGCGCCGGCCTAAGCCATGGTGCACGCAGTATAGCCAGGACCTCAAGGAGCATTTGGCAGCGGAGAAGCAAATCGCGGCTGCAAGCACGGATGAGGTCACAATGGCTTCCATTTGTGCCGACCCCAGATCTTGGAGGAGCACCTCGCCGTCGAGGCCACCGTTGACGCCTCGTGCACCGACGTCGCGACGTGGTTGGATGCTTTAAACGATAGTTCATGGTGTTTTGTCTCGAGGCCACCGTTGGTGCCTTCGACGAAGACTACAAGGTGTTTTCTCAGCGTGCACGTGCTTACCTCATCTCGAGAGTCCGTAGGTTGGCGCGCGGAGCGGCTCAGGAAACTCACCACTACAACGAGGGCACCCACGATGTGAGGCCTAGCCCTCTTCCATGTCCAAGGAGCCAATCGTCATCGATATCTCCGACAATGAGGAGTAGCTTGTATTATTAGCTCACTATAAGGACCCATGTTTAGTTTGCTATCTACTGCCTTTCCTCAACAAATTCTTGTGAATTGTGCTATCTACTTTTACCATGCAATCTTCTGCTATAGTGTATATGTTCTATATGTCGTGCAATGTGGTGTTCAATTAACTTCTTGGTTCAAATTTGCAAATGTGATGTTCAATTCTTTAGGGTGCAATATTTCCAAGTTGTTAAGCATGCTTGGTTTGGTTAATTGTCTGATCTTCTATTAGGAGTATGTTATATTGTTCAATTGGTGTTTAGTTAACTGCTTGGTTCATTTGTTGTAGCTTGGTTCACTTGTTGTGGTGTTTAGTTAACTGCTGCTACTTCTCGAGCTTGTGTTGTATTCCCTCGAAGTGGAAAGGGTGATGCAGCACAGTAGCATAAATATTTCCCTCATTTTTTTAGAACCAAGGTATCAATCCAGTAGGAGACCACGCGCGAGTCCCTCGTACCTGCACAAACAAATAAGAACCTTGCAGCCAACACGATAAAAGGGGTTGTCAATCCCTTCTTGATCACTTCAAAAGGGAGATCTGATAGATATGATAAGATAATATTTTTGGTATAGAGATTGAAAGTAAATAATGCAAAGTAAAGTAAATAGTTGATGGAAGATTAATATGATGAGAATAGACCTGGGGGCCATAGGTTTCACTAGTGGCTTCTCTCATGATAGCAGATTTCTACGGTGGGTGAACAAATTACTGTCGAGCAATTGATAGAAGAGCGCGTAGTTATAAGAATATCTAGGCATGATCATTGTATATAGGCATCACGTCTATGACAAGTAGACCGAAACAATTCTGCATCTACTACTATTACTCCACACATCGACCGCTATCCAGCATGCATCTAGAGTATTAAGTTCATAAGAATAGAGTAACGCCTTAAGCAAGATGACATGATGTAGAGGGATAAACTCAAGCAATATGATATAAACCCCATTTTTTTATCCTCGATGGCAACAATACAATACGTGCCTTGCTGCCCCTGTTGTCACTGGGAAAGGATACCGCAAGATTGAACCCAAAGCCAAGCATGTCTCCCATTGCAAGAACTATAGATCTAGTAGGCCAAACCAAACCGATAATTCGAAGATACTTACAAGGATATTTAAATCATGCATAAAAGATTTCAGAAAAGAATCCAATATTGTTCATAGATAACCTTGATCATAAACCCACAATTCATCGGATCTCGACAAACACACCGCAAAAAGATTACATCGAATAGATCTCCTCGTAGATCGAGGAGAACTTTGTATTGAGATCCGAAGAGAGAGAAGAAGCCATCTAGCTAATAACTATGGACCCGAAGGTCTGTGGTGAACTACTCACAACTCATCGGAGAGGCTATGGTGTTGATGTAGAAGCCCTCCGTGATCGATGCCCCCTCCGGTGGAGCTCCGGAATAGGCCCCAAGATGGGATCTCATGGGTACATAAGGTTACGACGGTGGAATTAGGGTTTCGTTGTTGTCCTCGGTAGTTTCAGGGTACGTAGGTATATATAGGAGGAAGAGGGACGTCGGCAGAGCAACAGGGGGCCCACAAGGGTGGGGGCGCGCCTACCCCCCCCCCCCCCCCCCCCC
>LR738712.1:94274123-94319136 GCA_902687465.1 Secale cereale
CCCCCCCTGGGCGTGCCCCTGCCCTCGTGGCCGCCTCTCTCGCTTCCTGGCGTGTACTCCAAGTCTTATGTGTTGATATTGTTCCAAAAATAACTCTCCCGAAGGTTTCATTCCGTTTGGACTCCGTTTGATATTCCTTTTCTGCGAAACACTGAAATAGGCAAAAAATAGCAATTTGCACTGGGCCTTGGGTTAGTAGGTTAGTCCCAAAAATAATATAAAAGTGTATAATAAAGCCCATTACACATCCAAAACAGAATATATAATAGCATGGAACAATCAAAAATTATAGATACGTTGGAGACATATCAAGCATCCCCAAGCTTAATTCCTGCTCATCCTCGAGTAGGTAAATGATAAAAAACAGAATTTTTGATGTGGAATGCTAACCAACATAATTCTCAATGTAATTTTTTTATTGTGGCATGAATGTTTAGATCCAAAAGATTCAAGACAGATGTCTATATTGACATAAGAATAATAATACTTCAAGCATACTAACAAAGCAATCATGTCTTCTCAAAATAACATGGCCAAAGAAAGTTATCCCTACAAAATCATATAGTTTGGCTATGCTCCATCTTCGTCACACAAAATGCTCAAATCATTCACAACCTCGGTTTCAGCCAAGCAATTGTTTCATACTTAAAAAAATTCAAACTTTTTCAACTTTCACGTTATACATGAGTGTGGGCCATGGATATAGCACTATAGGTGGAATAGAGTGGTGGTTGTGGAGAAGACAAAAGAGGAAGATGGTCTCACATGGACTAGGCGTATTAACGGGCTATGGAGATGCCCATCAATAGATATCAATGTGTGTGAGTAGGGATTGCCATGCAACAGATGCACTAGAGCTATAAATGTATGAAAGCTCAACAAAAGAAACTAAGTGAGAATGCATCCAACTTGCTTGCTCACGAAGACCTAGGGCATTTTAGGAAGCCCATCTTTGGAATATACAAGCCAAGTTTTATAATGAAAATTCGCACTAGTATATGAAAGTGACTAAATAAAAGACTACCTATCATGAAGATCATGGTGCTACTTTGAAGCACAAGTGTGGAAAAACATAGTAGCATTGTCCCTTTTTTCTATTTTTTTCTCTTTTTTTCCTTTTTTTTGGGCCTTTCTTTTTTTCCTTTTTCTCTTTTCCTTTTTTTTCTTTGGGACAATGCTCTAATAATGATGATCATCACACTTATATTGATTTACAACTCAATATTACAACTCGATACAAGAACAAAGTATGACTCTATATGAATGCATATGATGAAGCGTGTCATATGAACGGAACGGTGCAAAGTTGCATGGCAATATATCTCAGAATGGATATGGAAATGCCATAATAGGTAGGTATAGTGGTTGTTTTGAGGAAGGTATATGGTGGGTGTATGGTACCGGCGAAAGTTGCGCGGTACAAGAGAGGCTAGCAATGGTGGAAGGGTGAGAGTGCGTATAATCCATGGACTCAACGTTAGTCATAAAGAACTCACATACTTATTGCAAAAATCTACAAGTCATCAAAACAAAGTAGTACACGCATGCTCCTAGGGTAAGGGTTGGTAGGAGTTAACCATCGCGCGATCTCAACCTCCACACAAAGGATGACACTCAATGTAGCGACCACGATCCGAATGGACCGAAGTCTTTGTGTTCTGTGTCATCCCTGGATCGTTAATGCTGACACACACAGTACTTGAAGGATTTATAACAGACTGGCAATCACACACTTATTACATCGAATGTCTCAAAAGAGAACTTATTACAAAAGTATACGGCATAGCTGAGTGCATGACAGACGACCTAGCGCACCTTACTCTTCTTCTGAAAAGTCTGCAACGTAATATGTTGCAGCCCGAAATGGGTCAGCACATTGAATATGCTGGCAAGATAACACAGTAGAGCAAGTAACAGAATAAAGGCTAACACTAAATGCATATTTGGCTGGTGGAGGCTCTAAGGTTAAAGTTTTTGCATAAAGCCAATTTTTTCCTACAACAAAGGAATAACTTTTCGGATCTCTCACTAAAATTTCAAGAATTGGGAGCGACAATTGAACGAGCCTTCGGATGGGGTCTAACAGTCAGGATGGCGACTCCCACCTCCCACCCACCACCTCCGGCGATCTCTCCCCACCACCTCTAATCTGAGGTTTCTCTCCGATCAATCTCTTCGGCGTCTTCTCATCGTTCTGGTGATATAATTTTCTTATGGCGATCTACTCTGGATCCACCCTTGGTTTGGATTTCTCCAAGGGCTCTGAGTTTGCGGATAAGGTTTTCAGATCTACTGGTCTCACCATTCATCCTACGGATGATTCTGGTCACTTCACGATGATTGTTTCTTTTGGGAGACATGATTTTCGTCTCACAGAAGATTCTGTTGCGGCGGCTTTGGAAGCGGCCATTGGAGGTTCTGCTATTGAATTGGGAGTTTCATACGTACATGACAAGGTCTATTCTTTTAATGTCTCCTCTAAGCAAGTTGGTTTTATGGTTCTTAATCTCCGTTCTTTTACTTGCTTAAACTTCAAATGTTATTTCAATCTTTGGGGTCGTGGTGGCCCTAATTGGGAACGCGAGTTCCGTCGTTGGACTATAGAATGTGATGCTGAGTGGATCCTCATTAGTCCGTCCAAGCGACGAGCTGCTCTTGGCATGCTAGCCATGCATAATCCACCGCTTAAGTCCTCTCTTCGATCAGGTGCAAAAGTTCAGAAGAGGATTTCCTTTGCTACAATGCAAAACTATGATGCTTGAAAAGGCTATAGATACCCTGCAACGCAGGCTGAGATTGACACCATCATTGAAGCGGGCTATGATGTTTCAGCCCATGAGAGGGTAATCATTCATCCCTCGCCGCCGGCGAATCTACGTTGGACGGTGGCATCGCCGCCGATCATTTTTGGTACGGTTCAATCGAAAGATCTCATTCCTAATACTGCGCCGGCTTCTTCGCAACCACGGGATCTGCATGCCCGAGATACGTTGTTAGTTTCTTCCACGTCCACCCCGGAATCTCCGGCTACCCATGATGGGCCTTCTGCATCTGGGCCGATTGCACCCGGCCCTCTGCACGTTGAGTTGCCATCTTTGCAGGAGGCACGTGATCAGTTTAATAATATGGTGGATGACATGGTGGCCCGGGTGTTAACATGCTCTAAATGCTTGCAACAGGGCCACATGTCTGCTTCATGTCCGGTTTGTCTGGCTTGCAATCGTTCTGGTCACCGAAGCTCTCAATGCAAGAAATGGGCTTTGGATAACGGTCTTGTTTGGAAAGTCAAAAATAAGGTGCCACAAAATCTTGGTAAATCGAAGGAGGTGGAATCAGTTCCTGCCACGAGTCCTATTCCTATTCTACCTCCTCGCGTCTCCTCGGTTTTAGAGACGACCTCCCACGCGCACCAGCAGCGTCCTGTCCCATCGCTGCCGTCCTCCGCCGTTGTCCAAACTTCATCTTCTCCAGCACCCACCACCTTGCTGCTTCCATCGACCATGGCCAACTTCGCCATTAACCCTGCGGAATTCCTACCGCCGGGCTTTGAAGTCATTGATGGTGGGCCAACGAGGTTGCCGCGGACGTTTCTTTCTCCGGCGGTCGCTCCAGATCAACATCACGAACAGTATGCAATCGGCATCGTTGAGCCCCCTCCGCCGCCTGGTCAGAATCTACAATTCCGACAGCTGGTTAGTGACTTTGTTATGAATCATCTTCATCGCGATGTTCTTAGTGACCAGCAGTGGATCGAAGGTGTTGGGTTATTTGAGTTTAGAAGTGCAGCTTCTAGACATGCCATCATGGATCATCCTCCTTATGACCTTGGTAATGGGCACTTTGTTCGTTTCATCCCGCACAACCACGGCATCAACTATAGAGCTACCCAAGGATTTCGTAGAGGCTGGCTCATGATCTTGGGGATACCTTTGGACTACCGCAATGCCAAATATATTTCTGATGCAGTGAGTACCTTTGGTCGCTATCATCAGTGGCATCAGGATGACCCTCGCATGGTTCGCACCCTGGTTTATGCTTCTTTTCCCTGTCCTGAGCAAGTTCCGCGCGATATTGTCTATCGAGAGTATGGTGATTTCGGGGCCACAAGAATCTCCTGGACTGCTCCTGTTTATGTCCTCTCCGCAGAGTTTGCTGACATCCTCCCTGCGGATGAAGATCCTATGCCGGTGAATGGCAATCCGCATCCTTTGCCAGGGCATCTTCAGTTTGACAACTTCAACTTTGTTATGCCTGAATTTCCTCAGCTTGGATGGAATGAGCCCCAGTTAGCTTGGAACGAGCCATCAGTACAGCAGCAGAACAATGATGAGGTTGTAGTTGATGACTGGGTCCAAGATGACAATCCGCATGAGGTCTCGCAGGAATCTGTGGTGATGGACAATTCTGGGCCAGGTCAAAGCTCTGATAGTGACATTCATGCCCTCGCAGTGTACCAGCCACCTGCTTTTCAGCCGCCGATTTTTGTTGGTCGCATTCTTACTGTTTATGGACCTGAGATTCCCCCGCAAATGCTTTGGGCCCGTTGTTTTTCCCAAATGATGCCCTTTGTGGAATCGTTGCACATTCCTAAAGGTATGCCTATGCTCAGTCCTCTTCAGCCGTTTGTGTTATCAAAGGATTCTTGGGAAGTTTATTTCTCCTCTTCGCGGCTATGCAATGAGCTGGTGTTCCTGCCGCCTGCACTTTGTTCTTCAGAGCCTGCAGTCAAAAAATCAAAAGTTGTTCGCTCTCTCTGTTTTGATGAGGTT
This sequence comes from Secale cereale, assembly GCA_902687465.1. Lineage (NCBI taxonomy): Eukaryota > Viridiplantae > Streptophyta > Magnoliopsida > Poales > Poaceae > Secale > Secale cereale. The sequence goes on from LR738712.1 coordinate 94,278,893, forward strand.
GCAGCTTCCAATGATGCAATGGCAGTGTCTGATCCTCTGACTGAGGTAGAAATGGATACTTTTAACTTTTCTGCAACAACCAAGAAGACTCGGAGGAGAAAGTTTTCTGCTGTGGTGGAATCTCAGGTCAGACGCAGCGCTAGACTCTCTGCTCTCAGGGATGGTTTCAGGCACAGTTTGCCGAAGCCAGCTCCACTGAAGAAGCCATCCACCAAGCCCTTGAAAAAGCAGAAGGTGCAGGAGCACAGGTCTGATGATGCAGCAGATGCATTTCCACCTCCCACGCCAATTCAAGTTCTTCAGAAGATTGGGCTCCACCTTGGCATCGCTCCAGAGAAGATCTCGGCCGACAAGCTTAATGCAGATCCGGCAACTTCGTCCGCTTCTTCATCGGCGCATGATGTTTAGTCTTTTCTTCATGCTGGGTTTATGGTTAACCCCTGTTAAAACCATCTATCTTGCTAGATTTTCTTTTTCAGTACTTGAAGTTAGTTGCAACTTGTGGCTCTGGAAGGGTCATCATTATGTGATGCCTGTTTTGCTACTTCTATTTTGGGGTTGTAATGACTAATACATCTTTTAGAGATTGGAAAGTTCTATGCTGGAATGTGCGTGGACTGAACTCTGAAAATCGCCAACGTGCTGTTCGTCAGAAAATTGAGGAGAGTGGCTGCTCTGTTATTTGTCTTCAGGAAACAAAATGTGAGATTATGGATCAAAGATTCATCCGCAAGTTTTGCCCTCGACGCTTTGATCATTTTATCTTTGTCCCCTCAGTTGGGGCTTCTGGTGGCATGATAGTTCTTTGGAACTCTGCTGTATTTACTGGCAAGCTGATAGAATCTCTCAGTTTTGGTATTTCTGTGGAATTTAAATCGAGATACAGTTCTGATGTCTGGACCTTGGTTTCTGTTTATGGCCCTTGCCAAAACCCTGCTAGAGACACTTTTATCTCATGGCTGTATAATCTTGACATTCCCACAGATGCTAACTGGCTTTTGCTTGGAGATTTTAATTTTCTTAGGTCCATGGACAACATAAACAGGCCGGGTGGTAATGTTAATGATATGCTTTTATTTAATGAGGTAATTGGACACCTTGGTCTTATTGAGCTTCCTTTGAAAGGAAGACGATTCACATGGTCTAATATGCAATCTGTACCTTTGTTGGAACAAATTGACTGGTTCTTTACTACAGTCAATTGGACTTATCATTTTCCAAACACCATGGTGCTGCCTCTAGCTAGATCTACATCTGATCATACCCCTTGTGTGGTTTCAATCAAAACCATGATCCCAAAGGCAAAGATATTTCGTTTTGAGAATTACTGGGTTGATCTGCCTTGTTTTATGGACTGTGTTAGTCAAGCTTGGTCTAAACCTGTTCACAGGATTTCATCTGCTGCTACTTTATCTGCAAAATTTAAGAATCTCAGATATGCTCTCAAGGTTTGGCACACCAACCTGTCAAAAATCAAGAGGCTAATCCAAGATTGCAACAAGGTAATCTTACATTTGGATACTCTTGAAGAGCATAGACCTTTATACACTCCTGAAGCTAATTTCAGAAGAATTGTGAAGCTACACCTGGAAGAGATTCTTTGATTGCAGTTTATTTACTGGAAACAAAGGTGCACAATTAGAAATATCAAAGTTGGGGAGGACAATACAAAGTTCTTTCATGCTATGGCTACTGAGAGATTCAGGTCCAACACCATTTCCAGTATCACTGTGGATAATGATGTTATCTCTGACCATGCTACTATGTCTGCACTCTTCTTACAAGAGTTCAAAGATAGAATGGGTTGCTCAAATGGTATCAATATGGGATTTGATCTGGATTCAATCATTACAAAAGTGGAGGGTTTGGATGATTTAACTAAGCCCTTTTCACAGGAGGAAATTGATCTGGTCATTAAGCAGATGCCATCTGATAGGGCTCCTGGACCTGATGGTTTCACTGGCCTATTCTTAAAAAAATGCTGGAATATCATCAAGGAGGATTTCATGAAGTTAGTGCAAGAATTTTATGATGGGTCTTTAAACTTGGAATGTATCAACACTTCCTTGATAACTCTGATACCAAAGAAACCAAGCTCTGAAACTATGAATAACTATAGGCCTATTTCCCTGACTAACACATGCCTAAAGTTTTTAACAAAACTTTTAGCTAATAGGCTGCAAGGAGTCATTCTATCTTGTTTGCACAAGAATCAGTATGGGTTCTTGAAGTCTAGATCCATCCAGGACTGTTTGGCATGGTGCTTTGAATATATACATCAATGCCAAGCATCAAAAAGGCCTACTGTGCTTCTAAAGCTGGATTTCACTAAAGCCTTTGACACCACTGAACATGAAGCCATTTTAAGGATCCTCATATATAAGGGTTTCAATGGGAAGTGGATTTCATGGATCAGGACCATTTTATCTTCTGGATCTTCATCAATTCTGCTGAATGGGATACCTGGAAGTCACTTCCATTGTAAGAGAGGGGTCAGACAAGGGGATCCCATGTCTCCTTTGCTATTTGTTCTTGCTGCTGATCTTCTGCAATCTGTGGTGAATGACATGTGCAGTAGAGGAATCTTAACTCTGCCAATCCCTACAAATTGTCCACATTACCCAATTGTTCAATATGCAGATGATACCTTAATTGTTCTTCCTGCTATAGATCAGCAACTAATTGCTCTGAAGGACATGTTAGATGTTTTTGCAGTTTCAACTGGATTATCAGTCAACTTTGCTAAATCTATGATGATCCCCATTAATTTATCTGCTGATGAGGCACACAGATTATCCACACTATTAGGCTGTCAGCTTGGAACAATGCCATTTACTTATTTAGGTTTGCCTATGGGTACAACTAAACCTACAGTTCAGGACTTGCGTCCTCTGGTGCATAGAATTGAAAGAAGGCTTTCTGCATCTTCCTGTTTTCTTAATCAAGGCTGCAGACTACAGCTTCTTCAGTCTGTCTTATCTTCTATGCCCATATATTTCTTTTGCTCTCTGGACATCCCAATTGGCATTCTTAAACAAATTGAAAGGATACAGAGACAGTGTTTGTGGAGAGGCAATTCTGACACACCAAAGCAGTCTCTTGCTGCATGGAAATTGGTCTGCTTACCAAAGGATAAAGGGGGTCTTGGGGTGCTTAACCTCAAAGTGCACAATGAAGCTCTGTTGATGAAATTCCTCCATAAGTTTTACAACCATCAAGATATCCCTTGGATAAGCTTGGTCTGGGATTCTTACTACCATGATTCTGTGCCTCATTCAACTATTCTCTATGGATCTTTTTGGTGGAGAGATGTTTTCAAATTATCTGCCAAATACTTGTCTATTGCCAAACCTTGCCTTGGTAATGGCACCTCCATCCTTTTCTGGCATGATCCCTGGCTGTCTGCCATCAATGGAGAGTCATTGAGCAATTACTACCCCAGGTTATACTCTTATGTGATTGATGGTCATCTTTCTGTTGCTCAAGTTCTGGATCAGGATCTTCTGGGATCTTTTCATATGCCTTTATCCACACATGCCTTTGATGAACTGCAACACCTGCAGAATGCCCTGAGCTCTCAGGGTACTTCACAAGACACTGATAGCTGGATTTGGCCTTTCAATAAAGGATCCTTTAGGCCCAAATCCTACTACACTCAGGTTCATCAAGAAATAGTTTCTGACCCTATCTTTTCTTGGATATGGAAGAGTGCATGCACAATGAAGATTAAAATGTTTGGTTGGCTTCTCCTTAGAGACAGGTTAAACACCAGAGATATGCTTCAACGCAGGCATTGGCATGTGGATGACCTAACCTGTGTTCTATGTCCTCATCATATACATGAAGATGTCAGCCATCTTTTCTTCTCCTGCATATTCAGCCAAAGAGTTTGGAACTATTTGCAAATTTCATGGAATCCTGCACCTGGTATGACTACCTACCAAATGGCTTGCAAAGCAAGGACTGGATTTGGTCAACCATTCTTTACTGAAGTGGTTTTCACTGCTGCCTGGAACATCTGGATTACCAGGAATGGAAAGGTCTTCAGAAACGAATCTCCTCTTTTCAGGCGATGGAGGCACAATTTTATCCATGACATGACTCTCTTATCTCATAGGATAAAATGTAAATACAAGGATAGCTTTATGTATTGGTTAGCTAACTTACCTTAGGCCCTTCTATGTACTATACCCTTGTAAGTATCTCTAACTTTGTTGTATTTTGATTCTTTTATAATTCAATAAAGTGGGCTGTGGGGCTTTTGCCCTGCAGTATATAGTCAAAAAAAAGGAATAACTTTTCTTTTAACTATCATGGTAGTTGAAACATCATTGAGAAGGTACCTCCAACTCAATCCCAATTAATGTAGTCATCATTAACCCAACAAATTAATTTTAGAATGATGAGATCAACCAATAATTCAAGTACCAGATACTCAAGATTCCATAACCGGGGACACGGCTAACCATGATTAGTTTGTACACTCTGCAGAGGTTTGTGCACTTTTCCCCACAAGACTCGATCTCCTCCGTTGGATTTCTCGCACTACATGGTGTTTGAGAAACGGATGACCGAGACACAGTCTTTCAGAAGCATTTACTCTTTACCCCGGGTGGACCCGTACACCTACTTTCCCCTACATCTGCTAGTCCACCACTGAAAGAGCTCACACAACTTACTCATACTATGCCAGAGCCCATAATGGCATTGTGGCTGCACACGGATGTTTCTAGCATGAATAGTTTTATGATCCCTTTCAGCCTGGGTGGCATTCCATAGGATAATCACATGGTTCCTCCGGGATTTCCTAGGACAACACTGGATTCTCTAGGTGCCCTGCAACCAATCCACCCAGATGTGTATTCAAGTAGCCACCTTAAGTTAAACCATTAATTAACAACTCACATCTATCATGGATACTCTTAAACTCAATCCACGTCTATGAGCATAGCATATTAACCTAAGCATAACGTAGAAGTAACTCCCAAGGGTTTGGAAATAATGTAGGTAATAGGTTCTACCTCAATCTACTTCCCAGACCCACAAGTTAAGAGAACCTACTCATGCAATGTGTGAGGATTTGATCAAATGCATAAAAACTGGGTAATAAAAGGTATCATAAAAGTGTTACTTACCTTCCTGATGATTCGCAAAACCTAGGGACTCGTAGTAGCACGCTTCGCACTCCGGGAATTCTATCGCAAGCAGACAATAGCATACATAAGCAATCTAGCGAAGATGCATAGATAAAACTCCAAATAAGAAGATCTAACCAGAAAGTTCAACTTAAGAACTCCGGTTTGCAAAAAGAAATAAATCAAACGGAGCAACGAAACTCAAACTGCTAAAGAAACAAGATCTGATTACTAGATTGATCTAAAGTCAAATTTTACAGTAGCAAAACCTTGTTCAAGTTGGTTAAACGAAAAGAGGGCTTCGAGACGAATATCTGGGCGCTTTAATCGCCTGATTCCGACTTACGAGTGAAAAGAAAAACTAAAAAGAAGAGCAGGGCAGAAATCGCGATCGAGAATAATCGCGGAAAAACCCTGAAAAAGGAAAAACTGACAAACAGGCTAACGAACGAACGTTCGCTGTCTGTAACTAAAAGACGAAAAGTGTTTGTTAAAATGAACGAACGGACGAACGTCCGCTAAATAACTAAACCGACGGAAAACCGAACCGATCTATTAAAAAAACTGATCTAGGGTTCTAAAAAAAACCGATCGGTTTTAAAAAACAACGGCGACGACAGCGACGTGAATGGCGGCGGCGGCTACCTCAGTGGCGGTGGCTTCTCCGGCGGCGGCGGCATTCCGACGGGGCGGTGGGGCAAGGCGGCGGCGGCGGAGTGCGGCGGCGGTGGCAGTAGCGCGGCGGCGGCGGAGTGCGGCGGCGGCGGGCTAGGGTTTGGGGCGTGGGGCGGGGCGACGGGGTGGGCTGGGGGCGGCAGCGGCTGGACTTTTAAAGGGGCCGACCGGAAGAGTCCTAGTCGGGTACGGCCCGACTAGGTCGGTGCACTTTTTTTTTCTAAATAGTCCTGACGCGTCAAAACAGACGAAAAAAAATACTAAACGCACTCGGAAAAATCCGAAATAAATTTTCACCGTCCTTTAATAATATTTAGGACAATGTGAACATTTTTCCCGGACCTAACTAAAATTTTGAAAAACTCGCATTTTTCCTATGCAAATAAAATCACAAATAAATTCGAATAAAATACCAAAAGTGATTTTAATATTTTTCCTCCAATATTTCTTTTATTTTGGAGAAGTCATATTATCTCCGCTCATATATTTTATTAAGAAATATTTTTAGGAGAGAAAAATAAATAAAACCAAAGTGATCCCCGTACCGGTATTTGAGAAAACTCAAATACGAAAAGGGTAAAATCCCCAACTCTCTCCATGGGTCCTTGAGTTGCTTAGAATTTTCGAGGATCGCAACACACAAATGCAATAAAACATGTTATGCAATATGATCTATGTATAACATTCCAAATTGAAAATTTGGGATGTTACAAACCTACCCCCCTTATAATGAATCTCGCCCTCGAGATTCGGTTTGGCTAGAGAATAGGTGCGGGTGGTCCTTGTGTAGATCATCCTCTCGTTCCCAGGTGGCTTCATCCTCGGTGTGGTGACTCCATAGAACTTTGCAAAACTTGATAACCTTGCTGCGGGTGACTCTGCTTGCATACTCCAGGATCTTGACCGGTTTCTCCTCGTAAGTTAGATCACTATCCAACTGAATTGCTTCCAGGGGCACTGTGTCTCTTAAAGGAACATCGGCCATCTCAGCATGGCACTTCTTAAGCTGAGAAACCTGAAACACGTGATGAACTCCTGACAATCCTTCGGGTAACTCCAACTTGTAGGCAACCTCTCCCATGCATTCCAAAACATGGTACGGTCCCACAAATCTCAGGGCTAGCTTTCCCTTAACTCCAAAACGTTAACTCCCCGCAGAGGCGACACTCTTAGGTACGCTCTGTCTCCGATTTCATTGACTACTTCCTTGCGCTTCGAGTGTGCATAAATTTTCTGCCTGGACTGAGCTACCTTCAGTCTATCTCGAATCAACTTAACCTTCTCTTCTGACTCATTGATCAGATCTGGTCCAAATAACTGATGGTCTCCGACTTCATCCCACATTAACGGCGTTTGGCATCTCCTCCCGTACAATGCTTCGAATGGTGCCATCTTCAAATTGGCCTGGTAAGTGTTGTTGTACGAGAACTCGGCATAGGGCAAGTTGTCATCCCAACTAGATCCATAACCTAACGTGCAAGCTCTCAACATGTCCTCCAAAATCTGGTTGACTCTCTCGGTCTGTCCATCAGTCTGCGGGTGAAAAGTTGTACTGAATTCTAGCCTAGTTCCCAAAGTCTGGTGTAGTTGATGCCAAAACTTTGAGGTGAATTGTGTTCCTCTATCTCATACGATGGTCCTCGGAACTCCGTGCAGACATGCGATCCTGGTCATGTATATCTTGGCCAACTTTGCACTGGTATACGTGGTTTTCACAGGGATAAAGTGGGGTCCTTTGGTCAAGCGATCCACTACTACCCAGATTGAGTCATATCCCGATCTGATCCTGGGTAATCCGGTGATAAAGTCCATGCCAAGTTTATCCCACTTCCATCCGGGTATCGGCATAGGCTGTAGTAATCCTGCTGGTTTCTGATATTCCGCCTTCACTCTCTGGCATACATCACATACGGCTACATACTCGGCAATATCCTTCTTCATTCCCGTCCACCAGAAGCGTTCCTTCAAATCCAAATACATCTTAGTGTTTCCGGGGTGTATCAAGTATGGTGAATCATGTGCTTCCTGCAGTATCAACTTCCTGATCTCGGCGTTATTGGGCACATAGACTTGATCCTCAAACCACAAGGTGTCGTGTTCGTCCTCACGAAAACCCTTGGCTTTTCCTTCACTCATCTTCTCCTTGATTTCGGCAATCTCTTTGTCGTCCTTCTAGGCTTCTCGTATCTTTCCCAACAATGTTTACTAAACCTCCAAGGTTGCTACAAAACCTATAGGAACTATCTCCAAACGAAGCTCCCTGAGATCTTGTGCTAATTCCTTTCGCAATCCTCCCTTTACTAGGGTATTAGCATAACTCTTCCGGCTCAAAGCGTCTGCAACGACATTGGCCTTGCCGGGATGATAGTGCAGCTTCATATCATAATCCTATATGAGCTCCAACCATCTCCTCTGTCTGAGGTTCAACTCCTTCTGAGTGAAATTGTACTTCAAACTCTTGTGATCCGTGTACACATCACAACTATTTCCAATAAGGAAATGTCTCCAGGTTTTGAGTGCATGCACCACAGCTGCTAACTCCAAATTATGTGTAGCATAATTCAACTCGTGTGGTCGAAGTTGACGAGATGCATAAGAAAGAACTCTTCCATCCTGCATGAGTACCCCTCCAAGTCCTAAACGTGAAGCGTCGCAATACACTTGGAAATCCTTGCGTATATCTGGCAAGATTAGTATTGGGGCTGGCGTCAAACGTTTCTTCAACTCCTGGAAACTTTCTTTGCACTCTTCAATCCAATGGAACTTGGTGTCCTTCTTTAACAATGTCGTTCTAGGCTTTGCAATCTTGGAGAAATTCGCTATGAACCTCCGATAATATCTCGCGAGTCCAAGAAAACTACGGATTTCTCCAACTGAAGTGGGTGCGAACCACTCAGTGACTGCCTGTACCTTGACAGGATCCACTGCTATACCTTCTCCTGATATAACATGTCCTAAGAATCCAACTTCCTTCAACCAAAACTCACATTTGCTGAACTTGGCATACAACTGGTGTTCTCTGAGCTTCTCCAGAACCAAACGCAAATGCTCCTCATGCTCCTCTTCTTCCTTCGAGTACACTAAGATATCATCAATAAATACCACGACAAACTTATCCAAGAACTCCATGAACACCATATTCATCATACTCATGAAATAGGCAGGGCCATTAGTCAATCCAAATGACATAAACATATGGGACAATTACATTTGAGCCCCTAGTTGTGTCACACCCGTGTGTTTTGCCCCTAAATTCAAAAAACCCTCGTTTCTGTCCAAGCTTGTTTGCTCCTCTTATGCTTTTGCCCTTTGACCGTTTGACCGTAACTTTGAAAACATCATAACGAACTCATACTAACTCAGAAAAATGCATACACGATATCAAAATGTTCGGAAAAACATCACCTATATGTGCACATCATCTGCATTCATGAAAAAAGTGTTGAAAATCCAAAAAAAATCATATGAGCTCAAACTGAGTTATAGACTTTTCAGCACTGTTGTCATGAATGCAAACAACATGCACTTATGGGTGATGTTATTTCGAACATTTTGATATCTTATTTGCATTTTTCTGATTTAGTCTGAATTTGTTATGAAGTTTTCAAAGTTGCGGTCAAGCGGTCAAAGGGCAAAAGCATAAGAGGAGCAAACGAGCTTGGACAGAAACGAGGGTTTTTTGAATTTAGGGGCAAAACACACGGGTGTGACACAACTAGGGGCTCAAATGTAATTGTCCCTAAACATATACTCATATAGCCCATACCTTGTGGTGAAGGTTGTGTTAGGTATATCCCTTCTCTTAGATTTTCAACTGGTGGTATCCTAATCGTAGATCAATCTTAGAGAATACTTTAGCTCCTTGGAGTTGGTCGAACAAATCATTGATCATCAGTAGTGGGTACTTATTCTTAATCGTCACTTCATTCAGGGCTCGATAATCAACAACCATCCTTAAAGATCCATCCTTCTTCTCGACCAAAAGCACTGGGGCTCCCCAAGGTGATGAACTATGTCGAATAAATCCTTACTCCAATAACTCCTTAATCTGTTTCTTGATCTCCTCCAGATCATTTGCTGGCATCCAGTATGGTCTCTTCGATATTGGTCCAGTGCCAGGCAATAGCTCTATCAAAAACTCAATATCCCTATCCGGCGGCATGCCTGGTAGCTCCTCTGGAAATACATCCGGGTAATCTCTTACTACGGGCACTTCGTCCTGGACAACTCCCGTGAGAGAATTTACTTGTGTCCTCCTAGCCGAATGCCTAGATACATACTTGATCCTTTTTCCCTCCGGGTGGTAAGCAAAATAGACTTACTAGCACAATCGATGTTCCCTCCATACATCAATAACCAATCCATACCTAGTATCACATCCAATCCTTGTGACTCCAGAACTATCGGGTCTGAGGGAAAAACATGGCGTCCAATGGTCAATGGCATCTGAAAACATCATTGATTTGCCATATATTCCACTCCTGGTGAACTTACTAACATAGGGGTCATAAGGACTTTGGTGGGCAACCTATGTCTATTCACGAATCCCCTTGAAATGAATGAATGCGATGCACCAGTATCGAAAAGAACTAATGCGGTAAATGACTTAACCAAAAACTTACCGGCAACTGCATCAGGCTGTTCTTCAACTTCCTCCACGGTCACTTGGTTCACTTGTCCTTTGTTGAAAGGGTTGGGCTTCTTCCCGGCGCTTCCATTGCCGTTCCCATTATTAGCTTCAGGGTACTCCGTGGCGTAGTGTCTGTACTTCTCGCACTTGAAACAGGTAATGTGACCTAAGTCCCTCTTGGCGGGTGTGGATGGAGTGGAGCGGATCTGATTATTGCTTGCTCCATTCCCATTCCCATTATTGGAGCCATTGTGGTTATGAGAACTCCCTCCATTATGGGTGTGGCTTCCATGGTTATGGGTGTATCCTCCCGAGTTCGGGGTGAAACGGGGCTTCTGCTGGGCTCTAGAATTATTCATGCATTGTCCATACTTTCTCTTGCGGCTTTCAATCTGCTGCTGCTTCCCTTCAATCATAAGAGCCTTATCTACCAACTCCTGGTAGTTGTTGAAGGTTGCCACCATCAACTGTATGATCATCTCATCATTCAGCCCTTCCATAAACTTCTCCTGCTTTGTTGCATCTGTGGCCACATCATCCGGGGCATAACGAGATAGAGTACTAAGCTCATCTACGTAATGATCCACGGTACGATTTCCTTGGCGCAAGTTGCAAAATTCTCGCTTCTTCATGCTCATGGATCCAGTTGAGACATGGGCAGTGCGAAAAGCTTGCTGAAACTGATCCCAAGTGATATTGGCTACGGGGAAAGTGGTTGTGTAATTCTCCCACCATGCTGTTGCTGGTCCAGCCAATTGATGTGCGGCAAAGTGCACCTTCTCAGCATCCGTGCAATTTGCGGTGGTCAAATCCCTTCCAATCTTGCGCAGCCAGTCATCAGCGATTATTGGTTCAATGCTACTAAAATACACCGGTGGTTGCAACCTTAGGAAACGTGTCAGGTTGTCCACGGATGGTGATGGTGGAGGGTTGTTGTTGTTGTTCTGATTGTTCTGATTGTTCTGGACAAGAAGTTGCATCAAAGCATTCTACTGCTGGATCAACTGAGTGAGCTCAGGGGGGAAACTGAAATCCGGGCTCACGTCTCGGAGGCATCTGATGGGTTTAGAGGGGAGAGATTAGAATAGAAATGAGGTCTAAGGGGAAATTCACTACCCATATGGACATGATACAAACACAATCATATCACACCAATCAAGTTCAAGCAAGGGCATACAAAGATCCTAACTAACGTTACAAAAGTGCTCTAAATTCTCCTTTATGGGGGAAAACTACTAGTCATTGGGTGGTCGTCTAGAAATTTTGATCGGCGGAAGATTCCATGATATCTGCTCCAGCTTCATCTTCATAGTCCTCATCACTATCATCGGGGTCCGAATTGGTGTCGTCGATGATGATGTAGTCCTCAGAACGAATCTCCTTGGATTCTTCTTATTCTTCTTCTTCTTCTTCTTCTTCTTCTTCTTCTTCTTCTTCTTCTTCTTCTTCTTCTTCTTCTTCTTCTCCTGGAGTTGGATCTCCCATGAACACTCCTAGTTTCCTTGTCAAGTCATCATTTTTCTCCGAAAGTATTGTCATCTCCTCCTCGTATCCGTCACATGTATACTTGAGTTCCTATTCTAGCTCCAAGTTCCTGGTTAACGTCTTCTTCAATTCTATCAACCCTGCGCACATCTGGTGCTCCTGTCGATGAATGTGCTGGTTTAACTCCTGGATGAACGCTACAATGGACATGTCCTTCCGGGTGCTGATCATGTCCCATTGCTCGTCTCGGCATCCACATATCTGGTAGATAGTGTCCTTCAGCTCCTGCTTGTAGACTTCTCTAATGTGTCCCATGGTAATGTGGGCTGACATACTCTTGCCTAGGCTCCAAGTTGATGCATCAAAAGAACTCTATGGGCTCAGTGGATGGTGCGAATGTCCTCCCGGGAATTTGAACTTGAATATTCCATCTCTCCTCTTCTCGCAGTGTGGCGGTGTAGGTCCCGGTGAAGCTTGGTATTCCGATGTTCAGGTATCTAGTGACTTCCTTCAAGTGTCGTCCAAAAGGCGTGTCTTCATCCGGTTGAGTGAACTTGTTCCTTGGGTCCACCATCATAAAGAGTAGAAAATGGAGAGGAGTCAGAAATGAGTAGAGAATAGTGACCGAAGGTTTATCTTAGTGGTCGTGTCCTACATTCAGTGTGTGCTCTGATACCATCTTGTAGCGACCACGATCCGAATGGACCGAAGTCTCTATGTTATGTGTCATCCCTAGATCGGTAATGCTGACACACACGGTACTTGAAGGATTTATAACAGAGTGGCAATCACACACTTATTACATCGAATGTCTCAAAGGAGAATTTATTACAAAAGTATATGGCATGAGGCCATCTAACACAATAATAGCGGAAGGCTTGAAAGATAGGTGAGTCCATCAACTCCAACGGCATAGCTGAGTGCATGACAAACGACCTAGCGCACCTTACGCTTCTTCTGAAAAGTCTGCAACGTAATATGTTGCAGCCCGAAACAGGTCAGCACATGGAATATGCTGGCAAGATAACACAGTAGAGCAAGTAACAGAATAAAGCCTAACAATATATGCATATTTGGCTGGTGGAGGCTCTAAGGTTAAAGTTTTTGCATAAAGCCAATTTTCCCTAAAACAAAGGAATAACTTTTATTTTAACTATCATGGTAGTTGAAACATCATTGAGAAGGTACCTCCAACTCAATCCCAATTAAAGTATTCATCATTAACCCAACAAATTAATTTTAGAGTGATGAGATCAACCAATAATTCAAGTACCAGATACTCAAGATGTCCATAACCGGGGACACGGCTAATCATGATTAGTTTGTACACTCTGCAGAGGTTTGTGCACTTTTCCCCACAAGACTCGATCTCCTCCGTTGGATTTCTCGCACTACACGGTGTTTGAGAAACGGATGACTGATACACAGTCTTTCAGAAGCATTTACTCTTTACCCCGGGTGGACCCGTACACCTACTTTCCCCTACATCTGCTAGTCCACCACTGAAAGAGCTCACACAACTTACTCATACTATGCGAGAGCCCATAATGGCATTGTGGCTGCACACGGAAGTTTCATGATCCCTTTGAGCCTGGGTGGCACTCCATAGGATAATCACACGGTTCCTCCGGGATTTCCTAGGACAACACTGGATTCTCCAGGTTCCCTGCAACCAATCCACCCAGATGTGTATTCAAGTATCCACCTTAAGTTGAACCATTAATTAACAACTCACATCTGTCATGGATACTCTCAAACCCAATCCACGTTGACGAGCATAGCATAGTAACCTAAGCATAACGTAGAAGTAACTCCCAGGGGTTTGAAAATAATGCAGGTAATAGGTTCTACCTCAATCTACTTCCCAGACCCACAAGTTAAGAGATCCTACTCATGCAATGTGTGAGGGTTTGATCTAATGCATAAAAACTGGGTAATAAAAGGTATGATCGAAGTGTTACTTGCCTTGCTGATGTTTCGCAAAACCTAGGGACTCGTAGTAGCACGCTTCGCACTCCGGGAATTCCATCACAAGTAGACAATAGCATAAATAAGCAATCAAGCAAAGATGCACAGATAAAACTCTAAATAAGAAGATTTAACCAGAAAGTTCAACTTAAGAACTCCGGTTTGCAAAAAGAAACAAATCAAACGAAGCAACGAAACTCAAACTGCTAAAGAAACAAGATCCAATTACTAGATTGATCTAAAGTCAAATTTTACAGTAGCAAAACCTTGTTCAAGTTGGTTAAACGGAAAGAGGGCTTCGAGACGAAGATCTGGGCGCTTGAATCGCCTGATTTCGACTTACGAGCGAAAAGAAAAACCAAAAAGAAGATCAGGGCAGAAATCGCGATCGAGAATAATCACGGAAAAAACCCTGAAAAAGAAAAACGAACGAACACGCTAACGAACAAACGTTCGCTGTCTGTAACTAAAAGATGAAAAGCATTCGTTAAAATGAACAAACAGACGAACGTCCGCTAAATAACTAAACCGACAAAAAACCGAACCGATCTATTAAAAAACGGATCTAGGGTTCTAAAAAACCGATTGGTTTTTTTAAAAAACGGCGGCGACGGCGACGAGAACGGCGGCGGCGGCTACCTCGGCGGCAGCGGCGTTCCGGCTGGGCTGCGGGGCAAGGCGGCGGCGGCGGAGTGCAGTGGCGGCGGGGTGCGGCGCGGCGGCGGCGGCAACAGCGCGGCGGCGAGGCGCAGCGGCGGAGTGTGGCGGCGGCGGGCTAGGGTTTGGGGCGCGGGGCGGGGCGACAGGGTGGGCTAGGGGCGGCGGCGGCTGGGCTTTTAAAGGGGCCGGCGGGAAGAGTCCTAGTCGGGTACGGCCCGACTAGGTCGGTGCACTTATTTTCTTCTAAATAGTCGTGACGCGGCAAAACGGACGAAAAAAATACTAAACAGACTCGGAAAAATCCTAAATAAATTTTCACCGTCCTCTAATAATATTTAGGACAATGTGAATATTTTTCCCGGATCTAAATGAAATTTTGAACAACACACATTTTTCCTATGCAAATAAAATTACAAATAAATCCGAATAAAATACCAAAAGTGATTTTAATATTTTTCCTCCAATATTTATTTTATTTTGGAGAAGTCATATTATCTCCGCTTATACATTTTATTATGAAATATTTTTAGGAGAGAAAAATAAATGAAACCAAAGTGATCCCCGTACCGGTATTTGAGAAAACTCAAATACGAAAACGGTAAAATCCCCAACTCTCTCCATGGGTCCTTGAGTTGCTTAGAATTTTCAAGGATCGCAACACACAAATGCAAGAAAAACATGCTATGCAATATGATCTATGTATAACATTCCAAATTGAAAATTTGGGATGTTACACTCAATGAAATACCTCATGCTTCAACTTCATCACATAACGGTTCACCATACGTGCACGCTGCGGGAATCACAAACTTTAACACAAGTGTTTCTCAAATTCACAATTACTCCACTAGCATGACTCTAATATCACCATACTCATATCTCAAAACAATTATCAAGTATCAAACTTCTCATAATATCCAATGCACTTTATGAAAGTTTTCACTGTTCCCATCTTGGATGCCTATCATATTACGACTAGTTTTATAACCAAAGCACATTACCATGCTGTTCTATGAGACTCTCAAAAAGATATAAGTGAAGCATGAGATATCAATAATTTCTACAAAATAAAACCACCACCGTGCTCTAAAAGATATAAGTGAAGTACTAGAGCAAAACTATCTAGCTCAATAGATATAAGTGAAGCACATAGATTATTCTAATAAATTCCTATTCATGTGTATCTCTCTCAAAAGGTGTGTCCGGCAAGGATGATTGTGGTAAACTAAAAAGCAAAGACTCAAATTATACATGACGCTCCAAGCAAAACACATATCATGTGGTGAATAAAAATATAGTCTCAAGTAAAGTTACCGATAGACGAAGACGAAAGAGGGGATGCCTTCCCGGGGCATCCCCAAGCTTAGGCTTTAGGTTGTCCTTGAATTTTACCTTGGGGTGCCTTGGGCATCCCCAAGCTTAGGCTCTTGCCACTCTTTGTTCCAAAGTCCATCAAATCCTTACCCAAAACTTGAAAACTTCACAACACAAAACTTAGCCAAAAATCTCGTGAGCTCCGTTAGTATAAGAAAACAAACCACCACTCAAATGTACTGTAATGAACTCATTCTTTATTTATATTTGTGTTAAAACTACTATATTCCAACTTCTCTACGATTCATACCCCCGATAGTACTCATAGAGTCATCACAATAAGCAAACAACACACGAAAAACAGAATTTGTCAAAAATAAAACAGTCTGTAGCAATCTGTGACTTTAGAATACTTCTGTAACTCTACAAAAATTGAAATAAATTGGTGGGCGTGAGGAATTTGTCTATTAATCATATGAAAAAAGAATCAACTAAAAAGCACTCTCCAGTAAAAAATGGTAACTAATCTCGTGAGCGCTAAAGTTTCTGTTTTTTTACAACATGATCGCATAAAATTCACACAAGTCTTCCCAAAGGTTCTACTTGGCACAAACACTAATTAAAATACAAAACCACATCTAAACAGAAGCTAGATGCAATATTTATTCCTAAACAGAAGCAAAAACAAAGAAAATAAAATTGGGTTGCCTCCCAACAAGCGCTATCGTTTAACGCCCCTAGCTAGGCATGATACAAGAATAGATCTACGTATTGCCATTTTTGGAAGGCAATCCATAAGTGGCTCTCATAATAGATTCATAAGGTCACTTGATTTTCTTTCTAGGAAAATGTTCCATGCCTTTCCTTAACGGAAATTCGAATCTAATATTTCCTTCCTTCATATCAATAATTGCACCAATCGTTCTAAGGAAAGGTCTACCAAGAATAATAGGACATGTATGATTGCAATCTATATCAAGAACGATGAAATCTACGGGCACATAATTCATATTTTTGCAACAATAAGAACATCATTAATCCTTCCCATAGGTTTCTTAATAGTAGAATCCGCAAGATGGAAATTTAAAGAACAATCATCAAGTTCATGGAAACCTAACATATCACACAAAGTTTTTGGAATTGTGGAAACACTTGCACCCAAATCACACAAAGCAAAGCATTCATGATCTTTAATATTAAATTTAATAGTAGGTTCCCACTCATCATAACGCTTCCTAGGGACAGAAACTTCTAATTCAAGTTTTTCTTCATAAGATTGCATTAAAGCATCAACTATGTGTTCGGTAAAAGCTTTATTTTGACTATAAGCATGCAGAGAATTTAGCACGGATTGCAACAAGGAAATACAATCTATTAAAGAGAAATTATCCTAATTAAATCCCTTGAAATCCAAGATAGTGGGTTCATTGATATGTAAAGTTTTGACCTCTTCAATCCCCCTTTTAACACTTTTAGCATCAAGATCTAAAAACTCTGAATCATTGGGACGCCTTTCAACTAAAGTAGACTCATCTCCAGTCCCATCTTTATCAAGATTCATACTAGAAAATAAGGATTTAATAGGAGACACATCAATCACTTTTAGATCTTCATCTTTATTATCATGAAAACTAGAAGAACACGCTTTCACAAAGTAATCTCTTTTAGCACGCATCCTAGCGGTTCTTTCTTTGCACTCATCAATGGAAATTCTCATGGCTTTGAGAGACTCATTGATATCATGCTTAGGTGGAATAGATCTAAGTTTCAAAGAAACAACATCAAGAGAAATTCTATCCATGTTCCTAGCCAATTCATCAACCTTAAGCAATTTTTCTTCAAGCAAAGCATTGAAATTCTTTTGCGAATTCATAAACACTTTAACACTAGTTTCAAAATCAGAGGTCATCTTACTAAAATTTCGATAAGAGTTATTGTAGTAATTATCATAATTATTAGAGGAATTACAAGGAAAATGCCTAGAATTAAAGTTTCCTCTATAAGCATTGTTACCAAAATTATTCCTACCAACAAAATTCACATCCAAAGATTCATTATTATTCTCAATCAACGTGGACAAAGGCATATCATTAGGATCAGAAAAAGCACTCTTAGTAGCAAATAATTTCATAAGTTCATCCATCTTTCCACTCAAAACACTAATCTCTTCAATAGCATGTACTTTTTTACTAGTAGATCTTTCGGTGTGCCATTGAGAGTAATTAACCATAATATTATCTAGGAGTTTAGTAGCTTCTCCTAAAGTGATTTCCATGAAAGTGCCCCCCGCGGCTGAATCTAAAAGATTTCTAGAAGCACAATTCAAGCCAGCATAAAAGAATTGTATAATCATCCATAAGTTCAAACCATGTGTAGGGCAATTACGTATCATTAATTTCCTCCTCTCCCAAGCTTGTGCAACATGCTCATGATCTAGTTGCTTAAAATTCATGATATCGTTTCTAAGAGAGATAATCTTAGAGGGAGGAAAATACTTAGAGATAAAGGCATCTTTGCACTTATTCCATGAATCAATACTATTTCTAGGCAAAGAAGAGAACCAAGTTTTAGCACGATCTCTAAGCGGAAACGGAAATAGCTTTAATTTGACAATATCATTATCTGTATCCCTCTTCTTTTGCATATCATACAAATCAACAAAGTTGTTTAGATGGGTAGCAGCATCTTCACTAGGAAGGCCAGAAAATTGATCTTTCATGACAAGATTCAACAGAGCAGCATTGATTTCACAAGATTCAGCATCAGTAATAGGAGCAATCGGCGTGCTAATAAAATCATTATTGTTGGTATTGGAAAAGTCACACAATTTTGTACTGTCTTGAGCCACTGTGACAAGCAAGCAATCCAACACACAAGCAAACAAGAGGCAAGTGAACGGTAAAACACACGAAAAAAGAAGGGCGGATAAAACGGCAAGGGTGAAGTGGGGGAGAGGAAAATGAGAGGCAAATAATGTAATGCGGGGGATAAGGGTTTGTGATAGGTACTCAGTATATGAATTTTGCGTAGATCTCCCCGGCAACGGCGCCAGAAATTCTTCTTGCTACTTCTCGAGCTTGCGTTGTATTCCCTCGAAGAGGAATGGGTGATGCAGCACAGTAGCGTAAGTATTTCCCTCAGTTTTTGAGAACCAAGGTATCAATCCAGTAGGAGACCACGTGCGAGTCCCTCGTACCTGCACAAACAAATAAGAACCTTGCAGCCAACGCGATAAAAGGGGTTGTCAATCCCTTCTCGATCACTTACAAAACTGAGATCTGATAGATATGATAAGATAATATTTTTGGTATTTTTGGTATTGAGATTGAAAGTAAATAATGCAAAGTAAAGTAAATAGTTGATGGAAGATTAATATGATGAGAATAGACCCGGGGGCCATAGGTTTCGCTACTAGCTTCTCTCATGATAGCAGATGTCTACGGTGGGTGAACAAATTACTGTTGAGCAATTCATAGAAGAGCGCATAGTTATGAGAATATCTAGGCATGATCATTGTATATAGGCATCACGTCCGTGACAAGTAGACCAAAACGATTCTGCATCTACTACTATTACTCCACACATCGACCGCTATCCAGCATGCATCTAGAGTATTAAGTTCATAAGAATAGAGTAATGCCTTAAGCAAGATGACATGATGTAGAGGGATAAACTCAAGCAATATGATATAAACCCCATCCTTTTATCCTCGATGGCAACAATACAATGCGTGCCTTGCTACCCCTGTTGTCACTGGGAAAGGACACCGCAAGATTGAACCCAAAGCCAAGCACTTCTCCCATTGCAAGAACTATAGATCTAGTAGGCCAAACCAAACCCATAATTCGAAGAGACTTGCAAGGATATTTAAATCATGCATAAAAGATTTCAGAAAAGAATCCAATATTGTTCATAGATAATCTTGATCATAAACCCACAATCATCGGATCTCGACAAACACACCGCAAAAAGATTACATCAAATAGATCTCCTCGAAGATCGAGGAGAACTTTGTATTGAGATCCAAAGAGAGAGAAGAAGCCATCTAACAAATACAATTGCTATATGTACAAGTTATTAAGCATGCTTGGTTTGGTTAACTATCTGATCTTCTATTAGGAGTATGTTATATTGTGCAATGTGGTGCTCAGTTAACGTTTGGTTCATTTGTTGTGGTGTTTAGTTAACTGCTTGGTTCAATTCTGCAATGCGATGTTCAATTGCTATGGCTGCATTCTATTATTGTATACCATGTGAGGAATAAATCGAATTTGGATGCACTTAATACATGAGAAACATATACAAGTGATATATTTCCTCGTTCTTAATCATGCTTGGTTTGGATAAATGGGCTTTTTCATGTGGCTTGAATTAATCTGATGAATCAGCAATGTTCTTATTTTTCATCAACATGTTTTACTGATAGCATGCGAACCCTTACTTAACCTGATGACTAACTGCCTTATATGTGTTGCAGGGAAACAATCGGAAACACTGAGGTTTACAAGATGCTACTAACTATTATACCTTGCCTTTTTGTATTCCTTTGCCCAATTTCCAATATAGAGAAGATATTTATGCACATCCTTGTTTTCAGGCTTCACTGATGATTACCTCTCAAACCACCTCTGTGGTCAGGAGGTGAGGAAAGTTTTCATACAATACCCACGGTTCAATATTGAAGTATTCCTGAGGAGGTCGAAGGATGGACGGTCAATCATCCACATGCACTGGCCTAAAGTTGCAAAGACCTTCAACATGAATGAAGGCTCAACATTCGCCTTCCGCTTCAGCAGTTTTCCAGATGAGATGCATCTCCCTGTATACCGTCTATGATGTTAATTTCGAAAGGTTCTAGATGTTGCATGTGAAACTTTCTGCTGGTGCAGTTGTGTAATGAGGTGGCTGAGTGCTGAAGCTATATCATGTTGTACTACGATGTATTTCAATTATGAAATCCTACTTCCTTAATATGGAAATGGAATATATTATGTGCTTAATATCAATGTCAATTAGATTAGTAAGTGGATTATTAATAATAGGGCAATTAGCCCGCTAATTGGCCAATTAGCTTGCTAATTGGGTTTTCCTATTGCAAACGGTTAATGAGAAAACACTGTGGGCGATGACCTCAGGAAACGCACACAGTTTTGGGAATAAACCGTGTTGGATCAATGAACACTCACACACGACATTCTCTTGAAAATTGTTTGCGTTACACCACCTTGCGCAAATGTTTTCCTTGGAGTGACTGTGTGGGATGTATATACGAACGGAAACGTTTAGCGGTGACTGACTGTGTGGGATGTACTTACGACCGGAAATGATTTTGCCTGTATAATTGTATTTTTTAGCACTACATTATGTATTTCTGTATTTGAGTGCTCGTCGGTTGCACACGACCTCATTTTTCCGAGCGTGTGTGCCAGGACGGCATATCCCCGACGGTTTCTGGGTCGTGTAGTAAGGACCCCCTATCGCCCACACTCACTTGGCGACGGTTCCGAATGTTGTCATGGAAAGGGGTTTAAAATCGTTTGTTTAGGACCGACGCATACTAGTGAGAAGAGAGTAGAGTAACATATCATATAGTAACAAGTATATAATAGCAACGCCCAAAGATCGTTCCTCGACTCCTTGCGAGAAAGCAATCCTGGAGCCATAATATCCATTTAGTGTCTCAAGTATCCAGTTCTAGATATAGCAGATCTAGATACAATTCCGAGCGTTCGTTACCGTGGACACGGCTATTCGAATAGATATAATTCCCTGCAGGGGTGCACCAACTTACCCAATATGTTCTATTAACTCTGGCCGGACACACTTTTCCTAGTCATGCCCGGCCTCACCTGATCGACATGTCGTAGACCTACCCGCCGGTCAACATCCTAAACGCTTAGGGGTCTTGGGCCCATCACACTTTGCACTCCAGGTCATTATGCGACGAGGCGGGATGAGAGCCACCTCATCCTGGATGGCACTGGCCCGACATGCGCACAATGCTGAACTGGACGTCTGGCAGAGCTTTCGGGAGAGTCGTACGATGTTGACTGCCCATAACTTATCCCGCGTGGTGGTTAGTGCGAAAAGGCCAGAGGCCTACTCAGATCACATATTGCTTCCTCGTTGCTTTCCCGAGGTAACGTTGGTGTTTCCGTTGAAGAGGAAAGGGTGATGCAGCAGAGTGAAGTAAGTATTTCCCTCAGTTTTGAGAACCAAGGTATCAATCTAGTAGGAGATTACACACAAGTCGTCAAATACCTGCACAAACAATCAAACAAGTTGCACACAACGCTATAAAGGGATTGTCAATCTCTTCTAGGTTATTTGCAAAAGTGAGATCCGATAGAGACATATTAACAAATAAAGTAAATATTTTTGGGTTTTGGGTTTATAGATTGAGAAGTAAAAGATTGCAAAATAGTATATCTGAAACTTATAAGATGTAAACTAGACTCGGGGGCCATAGGTTTCACTAGAGGCTTCTCTCATGATAGCAAATATTATAGTGGGTGAACAAATTACTGCCAAACAATTGATAGAAAAGTGAATAATTATGAAGACATCCAAGGCAATGATCATGAATATAGGCATCACATCCGAGACAAGTAGACCGACTCCTGCCTGCATCTACTACTATTACTCCACACATCGACCGACTCTTGCCTGCATCTGGAGTATTAAGTTCATAAGAACAGAGTAACGCCTTAAGCAAGATGACATGATGTAGAGGAATTAACTCAAGCAATATGATGAAAACCCCATCTTTTTATCCTCGATGGCAACAATACAATACGTTTCATGTCCCCTACTGTCACTGGGATTGAGCACCGCAAG
The DNA here is from genome assembly GCA_902687465.1 of Secale cereale. Classification (NCBI taxonomy): domain Eukaryota; kingdom Viridiplantae; phylum Streptophyta; class Magnoliopsida; order Poales; family Poaceae; genus Secale; species Secale cereale. The sequence goes on from LR738712.1 coordinate 94,301,597, forward strand.
ATTGAACCCAAAGCAAAGCACTTCTTCCATTGCAAGAAATATCAATCTAGTTGGCCAAACAAAACCGATAGTTCGAAGAGAATTACTAAGATATAAGATCACGCATAAAAGAATTCAGAAGAAACTCAAATATTATTCATAGATAATCTGAACATAAACCCACAATTCATTGGTTCTTGACAAACATACCGTAAAAGAAGATTACATCAAATAGATCTCGAAGAACAACGAGTAGAACATAGTATTGAGGATACAAGAGAGAGAAGAAGCCATCTAGCTACTAGCTATGGACATGTAGGTCCGTGGTAAACTACTCACACTTCATAGAAAGAACAATAGGGTTGATGTAGATGCCCTTCGCCGTTGATTCCCCCTTCGGCAGAGTATGGGAAAGGGCCTCCAGATGGGATCTTGAGAGAACAGAAGGTTGCGGTGGCGGAAAAGTGGTTTCGATGGATGTTCTGAAGTTTCTGGAATATATGGGTATTTATAGGGGGGGGGGATAGGTCATGGGAGTCATGAGGGGCCAACAAGGTAGGGGGCGCGTCCTACCCCCCAGGGCGCACCCTCCACCCTTGTGGTCACCTCGCAGATCCCCTGGCGTGTACTCCAAGTCCATCTGATGTCTTCTGGTCCAAGAAAAATCTCCAAAAAGTTTTGTTCCGTTTGGACTCCGTTTGATATTCCTTTTTTACGAAACTCAAAAACAAGGAGAAACAGAAACTGGCTCTGGGCTCTAGGTTAATAGGTTAGTCCCAAAAATCCTATAAAATAGCATATAAATGCATATAGAACATCCAAGATAGATAATATAATATCATGGAACAATCAAAAATTATAGATATGTTGGAGACGTATCACATATCCAAACCCATTAGTGTGTTGGGAGCTCGCGGTGACAATCAGTACTCCTGTTGCCCCGTCTCGAGGACGTACGAAAAGGGTCAGGCCCATCCCTCTCTAAGGCGGCCTGCCTGCCCAGTTGTGCCTCGTAATTATCTTGCAGGTACCCTCCTGGTCAACCTGACTCTGGTAACTCTCACGGGTACCCCTCGGTGTCGACCTAACTTCAACAAGGGACTGAGATAAAGTCAAGGTATATGTGTATCCATAGCATCAAGGGGGGATCCGAGGAATCGCCCTCGATGGATTCCTACTCGATGGTCCATAACATCAAGGGGGGACCCGAGGATTCACCATCAAATGATTCCTACTCGATGTAACCGTCAAGGTGACCTTGGAGGAATCACCCTCAATAGGCTCACACTTGAGGGGATGCACGACAGAGGCATCATCGGAGGTGGTGAAAGAGGAATCATCCTCGGTAACCAACAACCGACTAGCTACGCTATAGAGGTATCATCAAGAGTGGGGTAGGAGGTATCACCCTCGACACTCGATAGTAGCTCTGCAGAGTCGTACAACTAAGGGGGTGTGCAGTGATGTGTCAGTCTATGCACATCGATCGCATTGATCGAGTCAAACCAAGTCGGGCAACAAGGACAAATGTGTGGGGTCACTAACCAACCTATACTAAGCATATAGGATATCAGGTAAATTAACAACAGCAGGCTACAAAAGCAGACTATGCATCAGAATAGGAGCTATTGAACAATAGTAGCAAAAACTAATGCAAGCATGAGAAAGAATGGGCGACGTAGGAATGATCAAGGGGGTTTTGCTTGCCTCGAAGCTCTGCTGAAAGAGGCTGGTCATCAGTAGTGTAGTCGAACTCGGGAGCAGCGTCGGTCTCGGGGACTACCGGAGAGAAGAGGGGGAAGAAATAATAAATACAAAGCAAACAAATGCATCACAATGCATGACATGGCAATACGCTCTGCTAGGGGTGACCTAACGCAGTGCTACATGTTACAAACGGAGCGGGGAAATATCTTGGAATATTTTCCTAGCTTTAGGAAAATATCAGACAGACGGTCCGTAGGGGAAGGTTCCATGTTTGCAGTACTGGAGGCATGTGGCGGGTATCTGGATAGCATAATCGGACTTTTCATAATTTTCTGATCAACATTCATATATAAATTATTTTCATCAGAGTTACAGTTTATTTTATATGAATTTCCAAAGTTTTAACAATTTCTAATTTTTTTTGGATTTAACTTAATTCGAAAATTTATTAACTAGAAAATGCTAAGTATATCCAGAAGTGTACCCAGTCAAAGGCTGGCTGATGGGCCTGGTCAAAGTCAACATATTCAAGTCAATAGGGTCAGTGGGACCCATCTGTCATTGTCACATTTGTTCATAGATTGTTTTAATCAATTAAATTAGTGGTTGGGGATGTGATCAGTGCGTAATTAGTGGGGTGAGCACTAATGGGGGATTAGCCAACTAAGTTGGGCCGACCTACTAGGAAGTGGCCCAACCGACCTCTCTTGTGGCTGGTCACACATAGGGGCGCCGACGGCCATGGCCGAGCAATGCATGGAGCTGGGAGCGGGGAGCCGGGTGTGGTCGGGCATGGCGGGGTGGAGGCGAGGCCAAGGTGGACACACGGTAGTAGGGGAACCACGGGACAAAGCATAGCAGCAGGAGCGAGCATGAGCGGCGGCACACGGGGGCAGCGGCAAGCGCGGCAGCAGTAGGCAGCACACAGCAGAGAGCAGCAGTAGGAAAAGCAAGAAGCAGCGGGACACAAGCAGCAGCTGCGGTAGCAGGAGAGACGAAGCCACGGACGACTGCGAGTGTGGCAGACACACGCGCAGGGTTTAGCTAGGGCATGGCCAAGGTGCGGGCTAGGCGCGGCCGGAGGCTCGCAGGCGCAGCCCGAGAGCGCGGCGAGCAGCTCCGGGCAGGACAATGGGTGATGGCCTACGGTGACTAAAACAATGGAGGTAAAGGGGGGAATCGACGCTAACTGTTCAAGAAATCGTTAAATGGTAGTTGCTCGGTCGGTCCAGGAGTAGTGATTAATCGATGAATCAGCCTATTAACTGGATTAATCGGTCGACCATTAATAGATAGATTGAATAGGAACCTGCCAACATATATCTTGTTTTTTTTGTATTATACCATACTCTCATCCTCCCAGCTATGTAATATACCAAAACATGATGTCGTACACATATAAAAAGCATAGAGAGGAGGTAAAAATACTAATCTTAGCTATCAAGCCGCGTGATGGGGCTAGAAGGGGTTACATGTCAAAAATTTGGGCTTTGTTTGCCCACCCGTTAATGGGGCAGTGCGGATTAATCAGCCTAACAACTGATTAATCGGCCTAATCGATCAATTAATCAGCTTGACAAGTTAACCCGATGAATAGGTGCTATTCGATTCAGCCATGCTATGAGTAGCGATTAACTGGCCCTTTAACTGATTAATTGGGTGAATTATTGAATAGTACGCTGCTCAACAGGGAAGGGTCTATGGCAAGCTCGTACGGGGCCAGAGAGGACGATGTGACGCGGATCGACGACGAGGCCGCGACAGCCATAGCGGAGACAAACGATGAGCGTGGCGTCGACGTCGCTCCCCGAGCTCGATCCAGTGCGGTAGGTGTCAGGGATATTACTAGCAGGTATAAACCGGCTAGGGAGATCTGGAATATGTTAATATAGCCGTATTATTATAAGTTCAGTAGAGGTTACGGCCCATGAAGGCTTAGGGCCTATGTGTAAAGTTTACGGTTTATAAACCATCCTATCATGTAAACTTGAGGTACAAGGAAGAAGGAGTAGAGACCGAGGCGGACACGATTATGAGCCGGCCTCGGGACTCTATAAACCGGACCGGGCGTTGCCTCCTACATAAAGGAACGACCCGACGACGGTTCAAGGACAAGCAACAAGCCGTCGAGACACAGGCAAGCAATCCGCTCCCTGTTCATCGACACCCAAGCAATACCAAACCAAACTAGACGTAGGCTTTTACCTTCATCGAAGGGGCCGAACTAGTATAAACACTTTGTGTCCTTTGTGTGCTTTAACCTCTTCAAGCTAACCCGCGCGATGGCTCCGCACCTAAGTCCTCTAAACCGGACATCTGCCGTGCTAATTCCACGACAGTTGGCGCCCACCGTGGGGCTATCGCACGATGGTTTCAAATTCTTGAAGGGCAGCTTTGAAGGACTCAAGGGTTATGCGGTCGGCCGGATGACCAAGAGTCGCCGCGGCCGGATTTACACCGACGACGCAGGCTGGGGCCCTGAGGCCGATTCAATCGAATACGGGTACCGGGTCCCCTTCGGCAGCATCCACGTCTTCATCGGCAAGATTGGTGAACCGGGACCTGAGTCGGACGTCTTCCCCGACATCGTCGAGCCGGCTCAGCATGCGAGATCGGCCCGGATTCAGCCTGCCATGAAGCGCATTTTCGTTGGGGCAATACATGTAGTCCAAGCCGAGGACGGATCGGATTATGGTGGCGAGACAGTTGTCTATTCCGACGATGAATCTTCATCCGGAGAGACTGAATCTTTGTATCTATTGCGGGACGGTCTATCCGGGGGTGTATCCGATGGTGATAGTATTCCGGACCCCTTTGATCCGCCAAACCGGGTGGCTATCTTTATGGCCGGATCGCAATCTGCGCAGCAGCCCACGGTGACCGGGGCGTTCACAGCAGAGGTAGCTGGTGCAGGGGGGAGCAGCCAAGCCCCCTCACCCTCTGACGCTCTATCCGCCTTGGTGGAGGAGTTGACAGCCCGTGCAGTAGCAGTGGTGGCTCCTGCTGACAAGGCACAACATGATGCAGAAATCCTTCAGTTAAAGGGCCGGATCGAACAAGCCAAACGAGATCTGGATGCAGAGAAAGCTACGATAGCAACAAGGCAAGCAGAGCTGGATTCCTAAGCTTTCCGGCTCAGGATGGATCAGGTCTCTGCACAGGAAGTAAGGAACAGAAGGTATCAGACTCGTCTACCGCCGGTCTATGAGGCGATGAATCTCTTTGGCACACCAGGAGCGGGAGCCAGCAATAACCTCGAGCTAAACCGGAGGGGAGCCCCAGCAACAGGCGCACCGGTTCAACAACCAACCGCGGAGCAGAATCATCGGGTTATACCCACACCGCACGTCCCCACACCTCCAGGCCATTACTCAAACCCACTGGATAACATCGTTGCCGCCGCTTCGCGGCTGGCCGCTTTACCCATTGAGGGAACATCCCCCATGGCGATGGAAGCACGCAGGGTCAAGGAATTGCTGGACACAGCGTTGACACAGCAGCAGGCGTACTCCTACAGCAGGGAGAGACTCCATTCAACACCCCGCCACAGCAGGAGTTACACTAGGCATTGGGATGAACCGGAGGTGTCCAGCAGCGAGCGGAGACGTCACCGTCACAGGCAAGATAATCCGGCGGGAGCAGAGGCGCACGCCCAGGAGGCGATGAACCGGGCCAGACCTACTGCCCGCGAGGATACCCGACAGACGACGCCGGTTCACCCAATCATAGTAGAAACGGGGGTCACGACGAGTTATTTTGGAGTACTGTGTCTTGTTCCCGCTTTACGAAGCGTAAGGTTACCCAAGGACTTCAAAGGACCACGCAAGGTACCCAACTATACGGCAGATCTAGCTCCAGAGGCTTGGATTGAGAGCTATGAGATGGCCATGGAGATGCTAGAGGTGGATGAAGCGGCATGCGCAAAGTATTTTACCATGATGCTCGAGGGTACGGCCCGGAGGTGGTTAAAAGGCTTACCACCTAACTCCATCGGATCATGGGGTGAGCTGCGTCGCCAGTTTATCAAAAATTTCAAAGACACGTGCAAGCAACCGATGTCAATAGTGGACTTGGCGGCATGTGTTCAAGGAGAACAGGAGCCTACGAGCACCTGGGTCCGGCGAGTGTCAAAAATCCTACACTCTTCCAATAGTATCAATCCTAGTACGGCAATAGTAACACTGGAGGACAATTGCCGGTTTGAGTCTCTGAAGTTGAAGTTGGGATGGCTCAAGCGGGATTGTAATGACATGGGGACACTCATGAGATGTGACGCCCCCGATTTGTCCGTACACTAATCATGCACGCAAATGTGTACGGCCAAGATCAGGGACTCACTGGTAGATATCACAACACAACTCTAAAAGTAAAATCAGTCATACAAGCTTCATATTACAAGCCAGGGGCCTCGAGGGCTCGAATACAAGTGCTCGATCATAGACAAGTCAGCGGAAGCAACAAATATCTGAGTACAGACATAAAGTTAACAAGGTGCCATAAGATGGCTAGCACAAACTGGGATACAGATCAAAAGAGGAGCAGGCCTCCTGCCTGGGATCCTCCTAACTACTCCTGGTCGTCGTCGGCTGACTGCACGTAGTAGTAGGCGCCTCCGGTGTCGTAGGAGTCATCGTAGGTGGCGTCTGGCTCCTGGGCTCCACCATCTGGTTGCATCATCCGAGAAGAAGGAACAGAAGGGGGAAAAGGGGGAGCAAAGCAACCGTGAGTACTCATCCAAAGTACTCGCAAGCAAGGATCTATACTACATATGCAATGGTAACAATGATATGGGTAATATCGGTGGACTGAACTGCAGCAAGCGGGAATAAGAGGGGGATAGCTAATCCAAACGAAGATTACGCTTCTGGCAGCCTCCATCTTGCAGCAGTAGAAGAGAACAGATGGTAAGTTCACCAAGTAACATCGAATAGCATAATCCTACTCGGCGATCCTCCCGCACATCACCCTGTGAGAGAGCAACCACCGAGTTATATTTGGAACTCATCTGGGTGTGTTTTATCAAGTGTCCGGTTCTAGTTATCATGAGGTCGGAATACAACTCCGGGTCGTCCTTTAACCGAGGGACACGGCTATTCAAATAGATTAACTTCCCTGCAGGGGTGCACCACATAACCCAGCACGCTTGATCCCATTTGGCCGGACACACTTTCCAGGGTCATGGCCGGCCTCGGAAGATCAACACGTCACAGCCCTACCTAAGCACAGCAGAGAGGTCAGCACGCCGGTCTAAACCCTAAGCGCACGGGGGTCTGGGCCCATCACCCAATGCACACCAGCGCGTTGCGAGGGCGGCCGGTAAGCAGACCTAGCCTCTCCTAATACCAGAGTAGGCTTTCCAGTCCAATCCGGCGCGCGGCGCTAAGTCGCTGACGTCAAGAAGGCTTCGGCTGATACCACGACGTCGAGTACCCATAACTATTCCCACGTAGCTGGTTAGTGCGTATAGGCCAACGGCCAGACTTAGATCAAATATCCAAACTCGTTAAGCGTGTTATTATGAAATAACCGCGGACAACGACCAGCGCCAGGCCACCTGTCTCCTAGGTGTCTCAACCTGCCCTGTCGCTCCGCCACAAAGATCCACACAGAGGGCCGTCGGGAAAGTATGTGCTTTCAGCCCCCAATCCGTGAATCAACCGCGGGTACTCAACGAGCTGACCCGACTTTAGTCACATCAAGTATCATGTATAAGTGTATGTAATATATACCCGTGATCACCCCCAAGTGATCACGGCCCGATAGAATAGCAGGGCAGACGGACAAGGGTGTAGGGCCAATGATGGAATACTAGCATCCTATACTAAGCATTTAGGATTGCAGGTAAAGTATCAACAGTGAAAGCAACAATGACAGGCTATGCAGCAGAATAGGATTATCGAAAGCAGTAACATGCTACACTACTCTAATGCAAGCAGTAGAGAGAAGAGTAGGCGATATCTGGTGATCAAAGGAAGGGCTTGCCTGGAAGCTCGGCAGCCAAAGTGGGGTCGTCAACACCGTAGTTGATTGGGGCAGCAGCAGCGTCGGTCTCGTAGTCTACCGGAGAGAAGAGGGGGAAGAAACAGTGAATACAATGCAAACAGATGCATGACGATGCATGACATGACATGTAACGGTGCTAAGTGTGCCCTAACGCAGTATCGGGTGATACTGACGAAGGGGGGAAACATCCGGGAAAGTATTCCCGGCGTTTCGTGTTTTCGGGCGGATTAAACGAAGGGGGAAAGTTGCGGGTTCGGTATGCTAGGGATGTGTGGTGGACGAACGGTCTGCGTATTCGGATGCGTCTCGAAATTCTGAGCAACTTTCATATATAAAGTATTTTCATCCGAGTTATGGTTTATTTTATATTAATTTTTAAAGTTTTTAAATCATTTTCTAATTTATTAATTACTAAATAAAGCAACAGTATCCAGAATAGTGCATGCTGATGTCAGCATGACGTCAACAGTCAACAGGGCGTTGACTGGGTCAAACTGACGTGTGGGACCCGCGTGTCAGTGACTGTAAACTAACTAATAGTTTAGTTAGGTTAATTATGTTTTAGTTAATTATAGATTAGGTTAATTAATGATTAGATTAATCTAAAAGTGATTAATTAATTTGTTAATTAATTAATTAATTGATATAATTATTTATCTATTTTATTATTATTTTATCCTCTCTTTTTTAAACGTTTCTGGGGCGGGGCCCCTTGTCATAGGGCCATAGGCCTTAGTGGGTTTGGGTGCTGGGTGCGGGCGCTGGAGCACCCGTGCGGGCGCTTGCCCGTAGAGATGCGCGAGGCTGGGCCGGCGAGAGGCCGGTGGCCACGGCACCGGCCAGGAAGCCGGAGCGACGCCGGCGGGCGGCTGGAGTGGGAACGGAGCGGCGCGGGGGTCCCCGAGCGGCGCGGTGGGGGAGTGGCCGGAGCGGCCAGGGCGAGGGCCCGGCGGCGGTGGAGAGCACGGTGGCCAGGAGAGGCTGGGGGTAAGGTCGCGGTCGCGGTGGACGGGGCCGGCGAGCCCAGGCGCCGGAGGAGGGACGGGCTGCAGCGGTAGTGGCCTACGAGGCCAGTGGCGGAGGTGGGGGCCGGTGGCCCAAGGCGGCGGCGAGCGTGACCACGGCGGGAGTGCGCGCAGACGAGGCGAGGTTGAGGACAGCACAGGGAGGAGGAGGACGAGGCCTCACCGCGGTCTGTAGGGAAAAGGCAGTGGGGGGTCGAGGCAGTGGTCGTGGACGACGGCGACGGTGGCGAGGCAGCCCGGCGGCGGCGACCGCAGAGGAAGACGACGCGGGCGTCGCGGCGTCGGGGTCGATGGGGCTTCCGCTCCCGATCCAGTCGAGAGAGGGGGGGGAGTGTCGGTGGGGGGGTGAGAGGGGATATTTTCCGGGGGGTTATAGGCTGAGGTGGTAGTGGGCCGAGGCCCAGTAGGTTAGGGGTAGGTTAGTTTATTTTTGGTTAACCCTTTTTTTTGTTTTTCTTTTTTATTACTTTCTATTTTCTATTTACTTTATAATTAAGTATAGTTTTATAAAATACAATATTAATTCCTAAGTTAGTGCTATACATTAGAACACCCCTACCAAAGTTTGCCTCCCAAATAAATTAATTTAATACTTTATAAATTATAAAGACATTTTTAATTAATTAGATGTGATGTTATTTTATTTATTCTAGTTCATCTAAATAATTTATTTAAGGTTGATTTCTGCACCGGTATTCTTTAAGGATTATTTGCCATTTTTAGAACATTTTATTTTTGACGTTTGAGAACTTTAATTACTTGACTTTGTTTTAAATTTGAATTTTGAATCGGTTTGAATCATCGTGAGATTAACAACGGGTAATTGTGATGATGTGGCATCATTAGCAGGGAATTACTGTAGCGTGATTACCCGGGCGTTACAAATCTCCTCCACTACAAGAAATCTCGTCCCGAAGGAAACAGTGCGGGGTATTCTTCACGAAGACGATCCTCGCGTTGCCAAGTGGCTTCGTCGTCAGAGTGATGCGACCACTGGACTTTGAGGAACTTGATCACCTTCTGACGTGTGCGACGTTCATCTTGGTCGAGAATGCGGACTTGATGCTCTTTATAGGAGAGGTCCTGTTGCAACTCGAGCACTTCGTGATCCACTGCGCGGACTGGGTCCTTGAAGCAGCGGCGGAGTTGAGACACGTGGAACACATCGTGAACCTGAGAAAGGTTCGGTGGCAGCTCCAGTTGATATGACACCTTTCCACGCCTTTCAAGAATAGTGAAAGGACCAATATAGCGAGGAGCTAATTTGCCCTTGATCCCGAAGCGGTGAGCACCCTTCATTGGTGTAACTCGAAGATAAGCCTTTTCGCCAGGTTGATAGACCATGTCTTGATGATGACGATCATACTGACTTTTCTGACGTGACTGAGCAGTCTTCAGATTCTCGCGAATGACGCGGACTTGCTCTTCAGGGTGTTGAATAATATCCGGACCGAAGAGTGAACGTTCCCCAGTTTCTGACCAGTTCAGAGGGGTTTGGCACTTTCGTCCATATAACACTTCGAAGGGAGCCATCTTTAGACTAGCTTGATAGCTATTATTATAAGAGAACTCAGCATACGGGAGAGATTCCTTCCATTTCTTGCCGAAGGAAATAACACAAGCTCGAAGCATGTCTTCGAGAACTTGGTTGACGCGTTCAACTTGCCCTTGCGACTGAGGATGAAAGGCAGTACTGAATGACAGATGTGTTCCCATAGCTTCTTGGAAACTTGCCCAGAATCTTGAAGTGAATAAACTGCCACGGTCTGAACTGATAACCAGTGGAATACCATGAAGTGAAACAATTCTGGACATGTAGAGAGTTGCCAGCTGACTAGCAGTAATTGTTTCTTTGACTGCCAGAAAATGTGCAACTTTAGAAAGCCGGTCAATGACGACAAGAATTGCATCATTACCTCTCTCCGATTTGGCAAATCCAGTGACGAAGTCCATTTCAACATGGTCCCATTTCCATTCGGGAATAGAGATAGGTTGCAAAGTTCCAGCAGGCCTTTGATGTTCTGCTTTGATATGACGGCAAACGTCACACTCAGCAACATAACGAGCAATGTCTTGCTTCATATTAGACCACCAGAATCTCTGACGAATGTCCTGGTACATCTTGGTACTGCCGGGATGAATAGTCAAAGGTGTATCATGAGCTTATTTCATAACCTCCTGAGTCTTGTCCAGGTTTTCTCTCTTACTCGGAACCACTAGGCGGCCTTTGAAGTATAAGGCGCCATCATCAGCAATAGTGAAGAATGAGGCCTTTCCTTCTGCGAGATAGTGTTTAATCTTATCGACTTCAGGGTCAAACTGCTGCATATTTTTGATACTGCTCACGAGATCGGGTACGATAGCCAGGGTATTAAGGGAACCCTGGGAAACAACACAAAGATTCATCTTCTGAAATTCTGGACGAGGGGGAGCGAATGCTCCAGGAGGAACAATATGGAGGTTCAGCTTTCTGAATTCTTCAACAAGCGAGGACTGAACCTTGTGAACCTGGAGGTGGTTGCAATATGACTTGCGGCTTAAGGCATCAGCCATCACATTAGCCTTGCCCGGGGTATAGGAAATACCCAAGTCAAAATCTGCTACGATCTCCATCCATCTCTGCTGACGGAGGTTCAGGTCTGGTTGAGTAAACAAGTACTTCAGACTTTGGTGGTCGGTGAATATCTCGCAACAATTACCGAGAAGGTAATGTCGCCACTGTTTTAGCGCATAAATGACAGCAGCAAGCTCAAGGTCGTGAACTGGGTAGTTCTCTTCATGAGGACGCAATTGACGAGAGGCATAAGCAATTACTCTGCGCTCTTGCATTAGGACACAGCCTAATCCTTAACGAGAAGCGTCGCAGTAAATGACGAAGTCCTTCTTAGTATCAGGTGGAGCAAGCACTGGAGCAGAAGTCAGCTTGTCCTTAAGCGCCTGGAAATTTTCCTGGCATTTGTCTGTCCACTCGAACTTAACGCCCTTGTGAAGTAGACCAGTCAGAGGCTTGGCGATCTTGGAGAAGTTCTCGACGAATCGATGGCAATAGCTGGCGAGACCGAGAAAACTTCTGACTTGCTTGACATTCTTCGGAGGAGTCCAATCGAGAATGGCCTGAACTCGTTCAGGGTTGACGGCAATACCATCCTTGGAGATGACATGCCCAAGGTAGGTTACTTCAGGAAGCCAGAACTCGCACTTGGAAAACTTAGCATAAAGTTGATGCTCTCGAAGCTTTTCCAGTACAAGGCGAAGATGTTCAGCATGTTCTTCCTTATTCTTGGAAAATACAAGGATATCATCCAGATAAACCACGACGAATTTGTCGAGGTATTCCATGAATATGTAATTCATCAGGAGAGAGAATGTAGCTGGAGCATTGGTCAAGCCGAATGACATGACGGTGTACTCGAATGAACCATATCGAGTTACAAAGGCGGTCTTTGGAATATCCTCTTCATGAACACGGATCTGGTGGTAACCCAACCTCAAGTCGAGTTTAGAGAACACTGATGAACCAGCCAGTTGATCATACAGATCATTGATCCGAGGAAGCGGATATTTGTTCTGAATAGTTGCTTGGTTGATAGGACGGTAATCTTGGACCAATCGGTTTGTCCCATCCTTCTTCCTGACAAAGAGGGAAGGTGCTCCCCAAGGAGAACAACTCGGGCGGATGAAACCACTAGCAAGAGATTTGTCGATTTCCTCCTTCAGCTCAATGAGTTCATGAGGTGGCATCTTGTAGGGTCGTTTGGCTATAGGAGTGGTGCCTGGTTTCAAGTCGATGATGAACTCGACAGCTCTAGCAGGGGGAATCCCTGGAAGTTCCTCTGGAAAGACGTCCTGGAACTCGCATACAATAGGAATGTTTTCGATGCCCTCGAGTGGTGAAGCGTTCAATGCATTCAATGCATAAAGATGTGCTTCAGCATTTTGAACCAGACAAGCTTGATAGCTTACTATCTCATTCGAAGGGTGTAATAGGTGGACGGTTTTTGTGCCGCAAGCGATAGAAGCGGTATGCGCCTTCAGCCAATCCATTCCCAGGATGAGGTCGGTGTTACAAGACCCCAGTATGATGGGAGAGGCATAGAATTCCAGTCCATCGATTTCAACGAGGACGTCGTGGCAAACCATGGAGGTTCGACATTAGCCCACAGGGGTGTGTACTAATACCGAAATTTTCATGTCCTCACTTCTAATGACATGCTTGTATGCAAAATCTTCTGATATGAATGAATGCGATGCTCCTGAATCAAATAAAACAGATGCAGGTACTGAATTAACAAGGAGAGTACCCATCACAGTAGAAGGTTGGTCTTGAGCCTCATTGAGATCAACGTGGTTGGCCTGAGCACGACCGTAAGGCTTGGCATTGTTGTTGCGGGGCTGATTGTTCCCACGACCAGCTGTAGGCAGTGCAAGCTGGTTCTGATTCTGGAAGCAGTTCCTGGCAAGGTGTCCTGGCTGACCACACTTGTAGCACAGACCATCATTGGGGGCAGAAGCAGGAGCTGGGAGTGGTGCAGCTGGAAGTCTTGGCTGCCTAGGTGGTGGAGGCAGACGAGGTGCAGCATAGGACTGCCTTGGAGCAGGTGCAGCTGGACGGTACACATTGTTGGGAATCCAGACCCTACGCTTCTGTGAGGGAGGGCCCGAGGATGAGCTTCGTTCACGGTTGCGCCTGAGAGTGCTATGGTGTTCCTGCAGACCAGTTTCAACCTGGATGGCTTTGTTCACCAAGGTGGCGAAATCTCCAAAGTCATGCACAAGCAGTGCGAGCTTGATGTCAGCCTGAAGTCCGTCACGAAACTTTTCCTGTCTACGAGCATCAGTGGCCATGTCTTCTTCAGCATAGCGGGATAAGTCCAGAAACTCCCGCTGATAAGCATGCACAGTCTTGTTGCCCTGGGTGAGGTTGCGGAACTCACGCTTCTTCCTATCCATGATTCCGTGAGGAATGAAGCGGGCACGGAAGGCAGCTTGGAATTCCGGCCAAGTGATGATTGTTCCAGCAGGCAGTGTATGCATGTGGCTGTCCCACCATTGAGCAGCGGGACCCTTCAGATAGTATGCCGCAAAGGTGACATAGTTGGCAGCGGCAACTCCAGCAGACTCCAGTTCAAAAGCAATGTCACGGAGCCAGTCATCAGCATCAAGAGGCTGAGTTGAGCTGCGGTAGACAGATGGGTTGAGGCGAGCAAAGCCATTCAGTGTCACTGCGCCTTGCTGCTGACCCATATTGGGATGAGGGAACTGAGCCATGACAGTCTCCATGAACTGGTGATTCATCTCCAACTATTGGATCATACCGGCCATGTATTCGGGCGGTGGTGAGGCATTGCCACCACGGCCAGCTGGTCTAACCATCCTGCTAATATATAACAGGGGTAGTTCAGCATTGAGAAATTTGCAAACACAGGAATCATTTATGAATGAAACATGCATAATGAAAGGAGCACGTAAAATACCACATACTAGTCGGCATATATTACAAAAGGGGTGCAAGCATAGAGTTCGGTACACAGAGTTCAGTACATAACTAAGGACATCATAGGCGGCATGCAGGCTCGTGGCGAATGCATCTAGTACTAGTAAGCAAGACTACATCAGTCCCAAGCGTAACTGTGGAGGTAGAGGTAGTCTGATAGCTGGCAGTGCTGCAACGAGAAGTCCTCCACGCCATCAACCTGAGGGCCGTGGATACTCTGGTGCAGGACCCGACGTCCATGTGGCAATAGAGGACCAGGTGCGGGAGTGTCGCCTCCCACGTCTGGCCAACCGACACCAGGAGGCATCACGGTCCTAGCTGGGTAGAGCATAGTAGGAGGCAGTTGTCCAGATAGGACAAAGGGGTGCAACAGCGTCAAGGCGCGGTACATGTTCTGACGGGTGGTGTACAACTCGTGGCGAAGAGCTCGGTTAGCTCGATCCAGCCCATCAGCATGCATAACAAGGTTCCGATGATGGAAGGGCTCTCGGGTGAGGGTGGAGTAGGCAGCAGTGTAGTATCCCTCCGCTCCATCGTCGGAGGCGATAGCAACGTGCCTGAAAGGGGAAGTGTCCAACGCCCGATACTCTCCACGAAGGCGTGTCAGAGCAGCGTAAGCAGCATCGTGAACTGCCATATCGACGGTCACTCCAACACCATGAGCGGTGTGCAGCACAGTAGAGGAGTTATCTGCTCGCGAGTAGAGGCGGACGATGGCACGATACTGCTCCTGGTTAAAGTCCTGGTACTGCTCGTACACGGTATACTCAGGGTGCCAGCGATAACCCAGATAGGTCATCATCTCAACTAGCACGGCAGGTGGTCCCGAGGCACCAAAGGCCTGCGTGTGGCGCACGACCTGCCTCGTGGGTTCCATCTGAAAACAAAGATGTTTCAAAGGAGTCAAATGACAATGTGGGGATTATGCAAAATTATAGTCTAAGCAATAACTATGGCTAATCCAACTTTGGGGTGAGGGGTCTCGGGGATCCTAATGTTAGAGTTAGTAAAATCGTTTTACCCGAAATAGGAGAGTGTTCAGAATCCCGGAGTATAGATCGAGGAGTAAAAGAATTTAGTACCACCCAAATGGCGACGTGGGCCCGTAAGCCACACAGCCATGTTAGTAAAAGTTTTGCAATGTCTAGACTCGACTTCGGCCAAGGAGTGTGGAAGGGGGATTCCTACAGGCAGTCGGCTCTGATACCAACTTGTGACGCCCCCGATTTGTCCGTACACTAATCATGCACGCAAATGTGTACGGCCAAGATCAGGGACTCACTGGTAGATATCACAACACAACTCTAAAAGTAAAATCAGTCATACAAGCTTCATATTACAAGCCAGGGGCCTCGAGGGCTCGAATACAAGTGCTCGATCATAGACAAGTCAGCAGAAGCAACAAATATCTGAGTACAGACATAAAGTTAACAAGGTGCCATAAGATGGCTAGCACAAACTGGGATACAGATCGAAAGAGGAGCAGGCATCCTGCCTGAGATCCTCCTAACTACTCCTGGTCGTCGTCGACTGACTGCACGTAGTAGTAGGCGCCTCCGGTGTCGTAGGAGTCGTCGTAGGTGGCGTCTGGCTCCTGGGCTCCACCATCTGGTTGCATCATCCGAGAAGAAGGAACAAAAGGGGGAAAAGGGGGAGCAAAGCAACCGTGAGTACTCATCCAAAGTACTCGCAAGCAAGGATCTATACTACATATGCAATGGTAACAATGATATGGGTAATATCGGTGGACTGAACTGCAGCAAGCGGGAATAAGAGGGGGATAGCTAATCCAAACGAAGACTACGCTTCTGGCAGCCTCCATCTTGCAGCAGTAGAAGAGAACAGATGGTAAGTTCACCAAGTAACATCGAATAGCATAATCCTACTCGGCGATCCTCCCGCACATCACCCTGTGAGAGAGCAACCACCGAGTTATATCTGGAACTCATATGGGTGTGTTTTATCA
Source organism: Secale cereale (assembly GCA_902687465.1). Classification (NCBI taxonomy): domain Eukaryota; kingdom Viridiplantae; phylum Streptophyta; class Magnoliopsida; order Poales; family Poaceae; genus Secale; species Secale cereale. The sequence continues at coordinate 94,317,771 of LR738712.1, forward strand.
AGTGTCCGGTTCTAGTTATCATGAGGTCGGAATACAACTCCGGGTCGTCCTTTAACCGAGGGACACGGCTATTCGAATAGATTAACTTCCCTGCAGGGGTGCACCACATAACCCAGCACGCTTGATCCCATTTGGCCGGACACACTTTCCAGGGTCATGGCCAGCCTCGGAAGATCAACACGTCGCAGCCCTACCTAAGCACAGCAGAGAGGTCAGCACGCCGGTCTAAACCCTAAGCGCACGGGGGTCTGGGCCCATCGCCCAATGCACACCTGCGCATTGCGAGGGCGGCCGGTAAGCAGACCTAGCCTCTCCTAATACCAGAGTAGGCTTTCCAGTCCAATCCGGCGCGCGCCGCTAAGTCTCTGACGTCAAGAAGGCTTCGGCTGATACCACGACGTCGAGTACCCATAACTATTCCCACGTAGCTGGTTAGTGCGTATAGGCCAACAGCCAGACTCAGATCAAATATCCAAACTTGTTAAGCGTGTTATTATGAAATAACCACGGACAACGACCAGGGCCAGGTCACCTGTCTCCTAGGTGTCTCAACCTGCCCTGTCGCTCCGCCACAAAGATCCACACAGAGGGCCGTCGGGAAAGTATGTGCTTTCAGCCCCCAATCCGTGAATCAACCGCGGGTACTCAACGAGGCGACCCGACTTTAGTCACATCAAGTATCATGTATAAGTGTATGCAATATATACCCGTGATCACCCCCAAGTGATCACGGCCCAATAGAATAGCAGGGCAGACGGACAAGGGTGTAGGGCCAATGATGGAATACTAGCATCCTATACTAAGCATTTAGGATTGCAGGTAAAGTATCAACAGTGAAAGCAACAATGACAGGCTATCCAGCAGAATAGGATTATCAAAAGCAGTAACATGCTACACTACTCTAATGCAAGCAGTAGAGAGAAGAGTAGGCGATATCTGGTGATCAAAGGGAGGGCTTGCCTGGAAGCTCGGCAGCCAAAGTGGGGTCGTCAACACCGTAGTCGATCGGGGCAGCAGCAGCGTCGGTCTCGTAGTCTACCGGAGAGAAGAGGGGGAAGAAACAGTGAATACAATGCAAACAGATGCATGATGATGCATGACATGACATGTAACGGTGCTAAGTGTGCCCTAACGCAGTATCGGGTGATACTGACGAAGGGGGGAAACATCCGGGAAAGTATTCCCGGTGTTTCGCGTTTTCGGGCGGTTGAAACGGAGGGGGAAAGTCGCGGGTTCGGTATGCTAGGGATGTGTGGTGGACGAACGATCTGCGTATTCGGATGCGTCTCGAAATTCGGAGCGACTTTCATATATAAAGTATTTTCATCCGAGTTACGGTTTATTTTATATTAATTTTTAAAGTTTT
>LR738712.1:94319146-94334309 GCA_902687465.1 Secale cereale
GTATCGGGTGATACTGACGAAGGGGGGAAACATCCGGGAAAGTATTCCCGGTGTTTCGTGTTTTCGGGCGGATGAAACGGGGGGGGGGGGAAGTTGCGGGTTCGAAATGCTAGGGATGTGTGGTGGACGAACGGTCTGCGTATTCGGATGCGTCTCGAAATTCTGAGCAACTTTCATATATAAAGTATTTTCATCCGAGTTACGGTTTATTTTATATTAATTTTTAAAGTTTTTAAATCATTTTCTAATTTATTAATAACTAAATAAAGCAACATTATCCAGAATAGTGCATGCTGACGTCAGCATGACGTCAGCAGTCAACAGGGCGTTGACTGGGTCAAACTGACGTGTGGGACCCGCGTGTCATTGACTATAAACTAACTAATAGTTTAGTTAGGTTAATTATGTTTTAGTTAATTATAGATTAGGTTAATTAATGATTAGATTAATCTAAAAGTGATTAATTAACTTAATTAATTAATTAATTAATATAATTATTTATCTATTTATTTTATTATTATTTATTTTTTATCCTCTCTTTTTTAAAACGTTTCTGGGGTGGGGCCCCTTGTCATAGGGCCATAGGCCTTAGTGGGTTTGGGTGTTGGGTGCGGGCGCTAGAGCACCCGTGCGGGCGCTCGCCCGCAAAGATGCGCGAGGCTGGGCCGGCGAGAGGCCGGTGGCCACGGCACCGGCCAGGCAGCCGGAGCGGCGCCGGCGGGCGGCTGGAGTGGGAACGGAGCGGCGCGGGGGTCCCCGAGCGGCGCGGTGGGGGAGTGGCCGGAGCGGCCAGGGCGAGGGACCGGCGGTGGCGGGCGGCGGTGGAGAGCACGGTGGCCAGGAGAGGTTGGGGGGAAGGTTGCGGTCGCGGTGGACGGGGCCGGCGAGCCCAGGCGCCGGAGGAGGGACGGGCTGCAGCGGTAGTGGCCTACGAGGCCAGTGGCGGAGGTGGGGGGGCTGGTGGCCCAAGGCGGCGGCGAGCGTGACCACGACGGGAGTGCGCGCAGACGAGGCGTTGTTGAGGCCAGCACAGGGAGGAGGAGGACGAGGCCTCACCGCGGTCTGTAGGGAAAAGGCAGTGGTCGTGGACGACGGCGACGGTGGCGAAGCAACCCGGCGGCGGCGACCGCAGAGGAAGACGACGCGGGCGTCGCGGCGTCGGGGTCGATGGGGCTTCCGCTCCCGATCCAGTCGAGAGAGAGGGGGGGGAAGTGTCGGTGGGGGGGTGAGAGGGGATATTTTCCGGGGGGTTATAGGCTGAGGTGGTAGTGGGCCGAGGCCCAGTAGGTTAGGGGTAGGTTAGTTTATTTTTGGTTAACCCTTTTTTTTGTTTTTCTTTTTTATTACTTTCTGTTTTCTATTTACTTTATAATTAAGTATAGTTTTATAAAATACAATATTAATACCTAAGTTAGTGCTATACATTAGAACACCCCTACCAAAGTTTGCCTCCCAAATAAATTAATTTAATACTTTATAAATTACATAGACATTTTCAATTAATTAGTTGTGATGTTATTTTATTTATTCTAGTTCATCTAAATACTTTATTTAAGGTTGATTTCTGCACCGGTATTCTTTAAGGATTATTTGCCACTTTTAGAACATTTTATTTTTGACGTTTGAGAACTTTAATTACTTGACTTTGTTTTAAATTTGAATTTTGAATCGGTTTGAATCATCGTGAGATTAACAACGGGTAATTGTGATGACGTGGCATCATTAGCAGGGAATTACTGTAGCGTGATTACCCGGCCGTTACATGAGCGCTCTGGTGAAGTATGGGGATTCTGACAACACTAAATACCCAGAAGCGGATGGAGACAAGTCTGGAAAAGCAAACAAGCCTGGTAAACCGGCGCAGGCTAATCCGGCAGGAACGAACTTCAATGGTAAGCGAAAGGCAGAGGGTAGCTCTGATTTTATGGCCAATACCAATGTTCAAGGAAACTTTCAACGCCACAAGGGTAGGCCACCTCCACGGAGCGGCGGAGGATTCATTAATCTGGATCAACAGTTGGACGAGCCTTGCCCGAAGCATAGCACGGAAACGCCCAGCTAAACACACATGGGGGCAATGCCGGGTCATGGTAGAGGCCATGAGCCGGGCCAAATTTAACAACGGACCACCGGGCGGCGGTTCGGGGTCCGGATTTCATGGTCCGGGTCACCAGGGTAACGGTTCCGGATCAGGGTATCATGGCAGCAACAATGGCTACAACCAAGGAAACCACCAGCAGCATGGTCAGGGCGGTTACAATAACCAAGGCAACCACGAGCATGGTCAAGGCGGTTACAATAACCAAGGTAACCACCAGCATGGTCAGGGTAATCACAATAACCAAGGCAACCAGCAGCGTCAGCAGCAGCAGCAATCCGGATATCAGAGTAATCCGAAGGAGCTGAGTAGTGGACAGTATCATGTGTTTACTACGAGTTTGTGCAAACGAGATCAAAAAATCCTAAAGCGGGCGGTACACATGGTTGAACCGGCAACACCACGTTTCCTGCGCTGGTCGGAACAACCGATTGTGTGGAGCAGGGAGGATCACCCGCCGCGAGTTGATAATCCGGGTCAGTTGGCCTTAGTGGTGGCACCACAGGTGGGTGGCTACAAATTCACTAAGGTGCTCATGGACGGCGGCAGCAGCATCAACATCTTGTATTACGAGACATTCCGTCGCATGGTGATACGTCCAAAACGTATCTATAATTTCTGCTTGCTCCATGCCACTTTTGGGTGATATTGCTATGATATTCATACACTTCCATACACTTTTGATCATATTTGGACTAACTTACTAATCCAGTGCACCCCAGTGCCAGTTTCTGTTTTCGGCTGTTTTTGTATTTCAGGTTTTCACGTTTCGAGAACTGCCCAGAAAAATCCAGAAAAATTATATAAAAAATCAGCGATCCGGAAACAACACTGCGTCCAAAGGGCAGCCTGGGGGGGCCACAGGGGCTCCAGGCGCCCTGTGGGCGCCCCCCCCCCTGGCCGCGCCGGGGGGGCGCCTGGGCCCCCCGAGGCTCCCCCGGTGCCCTACTTTGGCATATATTTAAAGGGTCCTCCGTAACCCTCAGAACAGGAACTCTTTTCGCGATCCCATCTCTGTTCCGCCGCCGCCGCCGCTTCCAAGATCGGGAGCGCCAGGAGAACTCTTCCCGGCACCCTGCCGGAGGGGAGGATCACCATCGGGAGCTTCTCCACCACCATGGACGCCTCCCGGATGACTCGTGAGTAGTCTCCCTTGGACCATGAGTCCATGACCAGTAGCTATGTGATGTTCTCCTCCCGTTCTTGTGCTTCACTAATTAGTCCTCGTGAGCAGCCCTACATGATCGAGGCACCTATGTAATCCTTATGCTGTTGCTATGTTGAGTTTGCTGGGATCCGATGGATTATGAGATTATGTTCAGATTGATCTTGCGTAATATATTTGATTCACCTCTTTTATATTTTAGTTCATAAGTAATTCTTGCATGTTCTCCGTTGTTATTTATTGCTTTGGCCGAGTAATAGGTAGTGACTCCAAGAGGGAACGTTATGCTCGATTGTGGGTTCATGCCCCTCGATGACTAGCTTGAGTGACAGAAACATGAGTCTAGGGGATGTGCTGTTGCCACAAGGGGGAAAAACAACGGTGCTTGTGCCCGCGGGTGCAATGATTGTTTACTTTACGCAAAGTTCTTTTAATGCAGTTGTCTGTTGCATTGAGTTTACACTATGGGTGGGACTCGCAACTTAATACCAGCGAGATGTTCTGGATAGATATCTCAAGGTGGATGATTAGTAGTAGATATTGATGGATTTCGGTCTACTTACTTTGGCGTACCGCCCATGCTTTGAACCTCAACCTTTCTTGCAATGTAGTCAGCATTGGTTTGCGTTCGTGGTCCTGTCAATTGCCCAGCTGTAATTTGTTTACCTCACATAGCTGTTTTATCATCTTTTGGGAGAGAGACATCACTAGTGAACATCATGAGACTCCGGTCCATATTACCATCATTGATCACATCCACTATTTACTTTTCGCTATTTACCTACTATTGCAAAAACTATCTATCACTACTATCATTGCTTTTAATCCTTTGTGAACTACAAGGCCGGAGGGATTGACAACCCTCTGTACTCGTTGGGAGCAAAGTTATTTGTATCTGTGTGCAGGTCCACGTTGGTTGCTACTAATCTGGCGTCGTAGCAATTGACACCTACTTGTTGAACCTAGGAGTCTCTGGGGATTCGATCCTTGGCATCTTTGCTATGGGAAAACACTTCTACTTACTGCATCTTACACCTTCCACTTGGGGTAACCAACGAGGGGTTCGAGGCCCATCAAGGAGTATTTTCTGGCGCCGTTGCAGGGGACTCCACTCTTTAGGATAGGGGAGTTGCATGCTATCTTTTACCTTTGCTTTTTAGTCTTGTTAGTTTACCTTTCATTTTTGCTTTAGTTCCTTTTTATCAAAAATCACCAAAAAAAATTATTTGACTTTTTATTAGTAGTCCTTTCTGTTTAGCCAAACATGTTAGGATTTGGTGCTTTGAGGGAATCAGAAGTTTTAGATTTCCATCAAAGGGATGGAGAAAATATGAAGAAGGCATGAGACAGAATTTCTGATGCACATAGGAGAATTATGCCTTGGATACCTATAAAAATTGTGCTCAGGAATTTTTACCATGGTCTTTTTAAATGGTGTAAACACTCCCTTAAAATTATAGCTGAGGGAGATTTCTTAGAATGTGATGAAGCTAGAGCTCTTGAAATTATACATGGTCTATCTAGTTACTTTGTTTATGATCATAACTTTGATACTGTCATAGATAGACTTGCTACCATTGAAAAGAGAATGGATGCTCTAGACTTGATGAAGGTAGAGAAACCCAAACCCAATAAGAAAGACATTTTGGAAATAGACAATGATTGGGAGCCTTTTGTTAGGATTAGCATCTCTAATCAAGACTTCCTTGCTTATTGTGATATTGGATCTATGGTTTCTACTATGCCAAAAATTGTTCATGATTCTTTAAAATTTAACATGGATAGATTACCATCTTATCATGAACATACTAATGGAGATATTTCTGAAATCCAGGGAAAAATAAAAGACGTACCGATTAAATTCCTTAAAGGGATTGCAATGATTGATTTCTTCATCGTGGAGCCAAACCAAGGAAATATAATGCTTGGAAGGGACTTCCTCCGAGCAGTTAAAGGCTTCATCGATATAGGTAAGGGACAAATCCGCTTACGCGGGAAGGCAAAAGGTGTGTACCCCTTTCCTAGCAGGAACAAGAATGAACTTATTGAGGAACCATTTGAAACAATCTATAACTCCGATTATTATGATGATTATTGATTCCTCTATGCATTATGCCTAGCTTAAAGGCATAAAAGAAAGCGCTTTTGGGAGGCAGCCCACATGAATAAATTTTTTGCTTTTGTTGTGTCTTGATGTTGTTTACTGCTGTATCATCATCATTGTATCTTTGCTTTTCATATTTGTGCCAAGTATAGCCTCTGATAGCTAGAAAGTTCAAAAGTTGTGAGGTGCTGTCCAGGAAACAGATTATGTCCTTGGATAGACAAATTCGTATAAAATCACTAGATCATCTTTTTGGTCTGAATTTTTTCGACAGCGTTCTCTATATAATTGTCTTTCGTGCGTCAGTTCTGAGTTTTTTTATTTGAGTTGCATAAGTATCCCGAACAGGTCAATTACTGCCTGCTGTTCTGTTTTTCACAGATTCTGTCCTGTTTTGCCTTACCTTCACTTTGCAAATTAAGAACTTGCTTTTTCTTTGCAAAAACCTTTTGGCAATCTTGAGAAACAGTAGAACTTCAAGAATATCCTTATTTCCAGCAAGGTATAATTATTTTATTAAGGGTACTAACCTCGCTAATCAGATTATGATGAGTTATGTATGAAGGGAGCTTTCAAGTGTGCGAGGGAAGATGATAAAAAGATTCAGGAGTGTCAAGCGCTCAAGCTTGGGGATGCCCCCGTGCACCCCCAAGAAATATTCAAGGAGACTCAAGCGTCTAAGCTTGGGGATGCCCCCGTGCATCCCCTTCTCCATCAACACTATCAGTTCGTCTTTCGTTTCGCTATATTTTTATCACTTCATGTGTTATGTGCTATGCTTGGAGCGTCTTGCTTTTAGTTTTCTTTTTAGTTTTTCATAACGAATCGGAACTCAGCATTCCTTTATGTGGGAGAGAAACACGCTCCACCTCTACCTAAAACATTACATAGAATTTTCATGTTTATCTATGATGTGTGTGTTCTTCGTCTTTTAATAGCTACTATCGTGCTCTGCTCTTAGTATTCATGCTTATCTTTCCAAGAGCTTTTATTTAGTTGGATGCTTGAACTCTCTTTAATTACCATGCTCACCTTATTAAGAGAGTTTGCTTCTGTTGCATTGGTTAATGTGTCTATGATAAAGATGCTACTTTCATGATGGTGCTTAGTAGTTCAGGTTTTCTTTTGGTTAATATCAAATAGCTGGGGGGTTCCCAATGTGTTATTGGAGTACCAACTTGGTTTGTTTGCCTATGATATGGTATGGTTTAGTAATATCTTCCTTCGAGAATTTATTTTGATTGACTTGGCGTATGCTCACGCATATTCAAGACTGTAAAGAAAGTCTGTCAAGCCTTGATGATCTTTTGTTTCTAAGTAGCGATATAACTACCATGCCTGATTCAATATTGCTTTGTCGCTCTGCATGATTATGACCGTCATTGCTCTCTTAGTTGGTCGCTCCCAGTCTTTTTGCTAACCTCCACCTGTACTAAGCAAACTAACCATGCAATACATAGCTCATGGGAAAGTAGCCTAAAAACTATTGTGGTAAAGAATATGTTGCTTATGTATCTTATTTCTTATAAGTTGCTTGCTGAGCGGTAACCATGTTTCTGGGGACGCCATCAACTGTCACACTTTTGTTGAATATCATGTGAGTTGCTATGCATGTTCGTCTTGTCTGAAGTAAGGGTGATCTACCGTGGGTTGAATTAATATGCATATTGTTAGAGAAGAACATTGGGCCGCCAACCAAAGCCATGCATCATGGTGGAAGTTTTAGCTTGGACCTTAACCCTCAATCTCTTATGAGAATATGCTTATGCATTAAAGAGGAGTCCATCATCTATTTTCTATGTTGTCCCGGTATGGATGTCCTCGTCGCCCCCTGTGGCTAAGGCTACCACGCACACGGAAAACAACAGCAGTAGCCACGTTCGACTAGGGTTAGGGTTAGGGGTTTGATAGTTGTACTCGTAGTTCTTAGTTTCTAGGCATAGTTGTAGTTTCAGGCTAATTTTAGTTTGATAGTTGTAGTTTGTATACATTGTATAGTTTTTAATGCACACATTAAAACAAATTGTAATTTGATATTTCTAGTTGTAGTTTATAGTTGTAGCAAACAAAACTAGCGGTATATATGAACTCAACAACCGTATAAGTGTAGTTTATAGTTCTTTATAGGGATACATGCTATAAGCGCTAAAGTTTTGGTGACGCGTTGATTTATTTCCGTTTTGCCAAATTTCTAGCTCTTAATGTGTCAATTTTTATGAGGAGGTCATGCCAAATTTCTCTCTTTATTTTTTATTCATATTGTGCTGTAATAGATGTCTTCATTTCTCTACATGGATTCATACTATAAGCGTCAAAGTTTTGGCGACACGTTGATTTATATCCGTTTCACCAAATTTCTAGCTCTTAATTGTCCATTTTTATGCAGATGCCATGCCAAATTTTGTTTGTTAGTTTTTAATTCATATTGTGCTGTTGAATTTTTTTTCATTTTTTGGCCAAATTTATTTATCTGCGTGTTTTAGGTCATTTTATTCTTTTCGAAATGGCGGACAACGACAAGTACCGCGGTGTTTTCGAGAGGCCCTGGGGAAGTGGGGCGCCCAATTCCAAAACCCCATCATTGGCAAGAAATGATGGCTCTTCACATTCGACTTAGCCGAGGATGCGGCGCATGCTTACGATGCCATGGCGCTCGAGTACTAGGGGCGAAGGGCCTAGCTCAACTTTCCTCAGGATGGTTGGCGCGCGAGTGAGATAGTGCCTCCTAACCTGAGGATAGTCTCCAAGGCTGAGGAGCAGGAGAACCTGAAGGCCGAGGCGCTCATCAGGTTTATCTTATACCAAAAGTTGTTCATCGATGAGTATGGATACTCAAAAAAATTATAAAGGTCTGTAGCAACGCACGGGCATTATATTAGTAAATATTAGTTTTCCTAAAATGTGTTACTTGTTTTCTTAAATTATGTTATTCCTAAAGCAAATTGCACTGATGAGAGGGGTTGGTTGATTTGGTGAAGTTTGGAAAGTTAGATTCGTGATCGTACGTTAAGAAACTGCTGATTTGAAGAAAAAATGAAGAGAAAAATAAACCGGTGAATAAGAAAACCAACATGAAGGGGTGGTGAGGCAAAAAATAACCTTTGAGACAAAAAATAACTAGTGAGGCGAAAATAAATCATGGATACCAATCTACCAACTCCTTCTTTAGAAGTAGGGATAAGGCTCGCTAAAGCTCATGCATCAAAGCGACTTTTAGATGTCCACGATTAATAATTCCTACTCCCTCCGTTCCTAAATATTTGTCTTTCTAAGCATTTTAACAAGTGACTACATACGAAGCAAAATGAGTGAATCTACACTCTAAAACATGTCTACATGCATATGTATGTTGTAACCATTTGAAATGTCTAGAAAGACAAATATTTAGAAACGGAGGGAGTACAATGCATCACGATGTTTCCATGATCTTTTTTTTGCGGGAAATGTTTCCCTCATTCACAACCATAGACCCATTGACCGACTACCTTCACCACATGTGGCTTGCCGACTGATGGCATCGCTCTCAGAGGAACGAAAAAAGAAACAAAAGTGGTGCCATATGGTCACATCAACGGGTCGGACCTTCTGTCCCTTGGTGATAGGTATAACTCATAACAGTGAGATCTTTGCAAGTTTTTCAAACACTCAAATTTATCCTTTTTGTTCTTTGCGGGGCTTACCTTCAAGATGCTTGATGGTTGGAAAACAACTACGAAGTCAAACACAACCAATTGTGCATAAGCTTGAAGTTAAACGGAGAAAAGTCAACTTACCATCTGAAATTCGTTCAATTTAATTTAATTTAGCAGCTTTTGCAGAATGTTTTTTAAACAATTGTATAGAGAGACGCTCGTGCATATGCATGTACAAGCTCCCTATGAACGTACCCACGTACATCATATCCTTGCGGGCACATTCGAAAGACTGGGCTATCACATAATCTTGAGATTGACGAAGTCGTCACAGACGTCTTCGTAGTTGATGAGAACATCTCCTCTCACTAAACACATACTCCCCCCGTTCGGAATTACTTGTCGCAGAAATGGATGTATCTAGATGTATTTTAGTTCTAGATACATCCATTTCCGAGACAAGTAATTCCGAACGGATGGAGTATCTTTGAAAAGCCAAGTTTAAAAACCTGATGGATTGGTTTCATCACAGAGAAGCTAATCATCAGAGGTACGCAACTTTCTCGAAATGTTCTGTAAGTGGTTATGCGCACCTACAAAGGTAGCTTCAGCAGCAAACTCTTAGTGACTCAGCAGCAGCTGCTAGACACGTTATCTCGTGACACTAACAAACAATTCACGTAGTACTATTTCCCCTCAAAATAAAAATAAATAAACACGACCTTAGTTGGAGAGCATCAGATTTGTGTGATGATCAATCTCCCGTCCGGGAGCAAGCAACCCTGCCTGCGAGATGTCCCTTTCCGGAGTTGGCCCCACGGCAGAACGGCCCCGCAAAATCGTGGGTTTTTCTCCAGTCTCGGGTAAACTAAAGCCACAAGTGAAGGAGCCACGTCGGTGCGTGGTGGTTACGATTACTCCCGGGTTCTCTTCCATCTCACGCGCTCCCGAGTTCCGACTAGTCTCTGCGGCGGGCGGGCGGAGCTCAGATCCCCGGCGGGCGGATTCCAGATCGGGAAAGGTCAGATTCTTCCTCTCCATTGTCGCTCGAATCGATCCAGGCTTCCTCTCCCGATTTCTAGGAGGGGGTCCTCTTCGCGCCCCGGCAGGCTGGTCTGGGTCTGGCCCCAGCCGTTGCTTCTCGGGGGTGTTCTTGCGGGGATCATCCTCGCCATTTCCTTCCCTCCCTCCTCCGATAGGGTCGCGTGTGTCGTCTTTTCTCTGCGATTTTCGAGGGGCAGTATTTGCAGCATGCAGTTGGATAGAATGATGAAACTGTTTTCCATCCAATCAATGCGTGCGTTGAGAATTTGGCGTGGTCTGTTGTTCTGTTCTGAAAAATCAATACTACATGAGATGCCGTGGTCCGTTGTTTGTCTGTGTTTATTTATAATTAAGTAAAAGCAAGGAATCCTTTTTTTAGTTATTTAAGTTTGATGAGTCAGCGCAGCAGTGTCGTCAGCTTCAGTTTACCGTGGTTTTCTAACTCTGTTTACATCTGCCTTATCTGTACTTGTCAAAGATACATACACTATTATACTGATGAAGGCCGGTCAAAACCAACCATGTCAAGCTTTACATCGCACCAAATACCATGTTTATTGTACACATGCAGCTCCTTTATAGTTGGATGCTAGGTATTTAATTTCTGCGTGTACTGGATACAGGAAATGGCTGACAGCGTTCCTATCTTGAGTTGCTCTGACAATTTTTATCCATCCTATATGCTTTTTCTAATGAACATATTCAGATGGTTAGGAAATACTGTACTGTAGTACAAAGCAGTGCACTTGTTACATGTTCGAATTTCAATCTGTTTACAGGCACAGCTCGAAGGAAGAAAAAATGGTGAAGGATGTCCATGAGCCACCAAACGGCATGTCTCTGAACAGTTCACCTTCGCAAAGTATTATTAATTCAGTAAGTTATTTCTTTCGAGATTCATTTGTAAGCTGCCACCAGATTTGGTCCTTACCATAATACCTTTGTGAATGCTACTGACAATTGAAATGTTTTATACCTTTTGTTCTGAGAGAGAACGCAAAAGTCTTTGTGTCTTGATTCATTAGAAGGAAAAGGCTATTATTATTCACCTTCACTATCAATAACAGTTGTCTGTTCTCCATTGACAAGCAAATCCTTGTAGCATGCGGTCCACAATACTTAATAGTGTACATACAGAAAGATGACCATGGTGCACATCATCCATAGTTATCTCTTCTAGCCACCAATTTTAATGTGTGGATCAAGTTCAAAAGAAAAGGAAAAAAGGGGGAATAGTTACGACTATCATTCATCCTTTTTTGCTTACTAGTAAATGTGTACGTGCAATGCACGTTGTTATTAGGTAGTCTATTAGTTGCACGCTCATATTAGGTTGGATATTAATTGCACGTTAATTACATGATTAGTGATGCTGTTCATATTTGGTATGGCATTAATTGCACGTTAAACATGTTGAGCGCTCTCAATTGGAGTAATCTAGGTCGTTGGAATGACATGGTTTGATGGCCTGGTTTAGTTCGATCTGCCCCTTTGAGTCTTTTTATATTGGTATAGTGCCTCCATCTGATTGGAGTTTCAAACGGTGCTTTGACTTGTCAGGAAAAGGTTAATCCTGGACAAATTCCAGAGTTGACATGGGAACACAAGCTAAGCCATGTTAGATATGATTTGCCGTCATTTGGACTTACATGGAGGGAGATACGGCAGATGGTACGTCTTCTCCTTTATGGAACTCCTAATCTTATGGTCTGCTGAGATGTATCTGAGCATAATTGTTTTAGTAGTCCAGCTGTTGTTTATAAGAATAACAATGGTTATTGGCAAGCTTAACTAGACTTCATATGTGTTGCTTTTTTTCTGACGTTTTTTGGGTTTTTACTAGGATTGTTGTTATCTATACTTGCTTTGTTCTTCACATTCTTTTAAGTGTTTTCTCCTTGCATTACATTCATTTAATTGTTGCAGGCTGGTCTTGGTTTACGTCTTGGTCGACACATCCTTGAAGAAACTTCACAAGGACGAGTACGCTTTCACATGTTTGCTTGCACCACTCATTGTTGTGTGGAGTTTCCCCAATTACAGATGCTCTTTCTTATCGTTGTTAGTTTTTTACAGACTGCTATTATTGATCCCATGAAGAAGCGCACTGCAAAATCTGGTCAGGGTGTTCCACTTGGAGGCATTGGGTATACCTTCTTTACTTCACTCAGTGTGGCATCTCATGGTTTTTAAAGTATCACTACAGAACTTACTTTACTACTTTCATTCTTTAATACATTGCTTAACTGCATGCCATTCTACAAGTGAGCTTAGTGGATTCTGAATTTCTTTCCATCCAGTGCTAGTTTATCATGTACCTGTTGCATTTATTACCTTTATCTAACTTGTTCCAATAAGTCCGATGAGCAAATGGGTTTGAAATATTTGTTCATTCTATTTTTTCTGAGGCTTTTGTTCATCCTATTTATTCATCCATTTTCAATTATCTGAACTTTTACTATGGGAAAACCATATATGTTTAAAGCCTATTTATTGACCAGTATGCTAATAAATCATGTTTGCACTTGTAATCTCCTGCATATAGTTAACTGTGCTAGCTAGTATCACACTAAATACATGGACGAGTGTGTTCTGCACTTGCACTTTTTCTCTACATATGAATAAAAATAGTGTAGCCCCTCATAGAATTAATTTTTAGTTTCTCCAAGAAATTTTTAGCAGTGCATGCTTCAAAACTCTTCTTTTGTTTAATGGAACTTTTAATACACTATCCTCTAATTGTTGGAAAACTGTAGTGCAGGAAGTATTGGAAGAAGCTGCAAAGGCGAGTTTCAACGCTGGCAATTGTTCCCCGGAGCCTGTGAAGATAAGCCAGTAATGGCAAATCAATTTTCTGTAAGTCTTTGCTATTCTTCTTCGTCCCACTTAGGCACATATATGTGCTCTTTCTGTATCTGATCCTGTTGTAGTCGAAATCAAGCGTAATGTTCCACTTAGGCATCTGCCACATAGAAGCTGCTATCAAGGTAGTGGTTTGGTCTACTGAAACAATATATGCATAAAAGTGTAAATCCAAATAAGTAAACATTATGAACTGAACTCCTAAAGCAGCTTTTATTGTGGCCCAAAGAAGCCCTAAGAAGATGTAATGTTCTTTTTATGCCTCCGCGCCATCCTATAGAAGTTTAAACATTATGGACTGAACTCCTAACAATTTGGTCTTAAACATTACTGACTAAACTCCTAACAATATGTACTTAACCCTCTGAGAACAAAATGGAGGAAGAAGAGGCAAAATCGCGACAAGTGGCAAAAATACGAAGACACCATTCTTTGAAGGGACCAAATTTTTTGTTATAATGAGTATGATAGTGAAACCTTTAGACCATTATCTAGGTTGTCATGTACTCCCTCCGTCCCAAAATAAGTGACTCAAAAATGACTCAACTTTGTACTAAAATAGTACAAAGTTGAGTCATTTTTGAGTCACTTATTTTAGGACGGAGGGAGTACTCATTTATCACATTCATAGGTTTGGATCAGTTAGATTTTACTTGAAATGAACAGAACAGTAGTTTCATAAGTAAATGGTCTATTTAGATGCTTTCTCCAACTCTTATCCGCACGTTACAGCCATGCATTAGTTGCCAAGTGAGATCTATGAGTACCCTGTTATGATAGTTCCTATCAGTTGGCAAATAAACATATATATATATATATATATATATATATATATATATATATAGTGGTTGTATACTCCTGGGAGTACGTACTTCCGCTCCTCATATACCATATAGATGAATCTTTTATACCTCTTTATTATTTTTAATATACTTCATTAGTAATTATTAGATACCCCAAAATGATTTTCATGAAAAAAATTCATGCGAGTCTACATGTTGTTTTAGGCCTTCATTTCCCGCAAAGACGGTGCAAAATATTCGACAGTGTTGCATCCTGGGAAACCGGATTTGCCAAAGTAAGGATATCACAGTGTTTTTCTTAGTTTATCATTCATGCATCGAGTTAGCCTACATATAGATCAATAGGGTAGAATTTTGATGTATAAATCATTTACACGGAAAAATATCCTTAGATCTTTTTTAATTGCAGAGGAACTAACGTTTCAGGAATTGGATCCTGGGATTGGAATCTGAATGGACAGAAATCTACTTATCATGCACTTTACCCTAGGGCCTGGACTGTTTATGATGGTATATTGCAAGAACCATAGAACTCTTTTCTGAGTAACTATTTTGTTTTTGTAAGTTTGTGTTATTGTTACTAGGAGAACCTGACCCGGATCTCAAGATAGTGTGCCGTCAGATTTCTCCAATTATTCCACACAACTATCAACAGAGCAGCTATCCTGCTGCCGTATTCACTTTCACAGTAATATGCTCCTTCCCTGGATTTCCATAAATGCACTTATTAAATGGTTGGTTTTAACATGATGATACACCAGTACATCTTAATCTGATTTCTAATTAAAAAACAGGTAACTAATTCAGGAACCACAGCTGCTGATGTGACTTTGCTTTTTACATGGGCTGTAAGTTCTTATTTGATACCCTGTATTTTTATTCTACTTCTGGACCTATGAACTTGCAGATAAGTTTATATATCTGCAGAACTCTGTTGGTGGAAAATCTGAACTCACAGGATATCATTCTAATTCTAGTATGACGTAAGACACTGATGAATGATATTTTTGGCTTATTTTCCACCTTATATATTGAATAAATAGTTGATTCCCATTTCATAAATCTAATGACAACAGAGAAAAGGATGGCGTGCATGGTATACTGTTACACCACAGGTAACTTCCTATTTCAAATTTCTGTATAATACATGATCTCTTATCACTGATGATATTGATCATGTCAACTTTAAACTCAGCTATTTACGATTTTCTTAATTGAGAGCAGAACAGCTGATGGACTGCCACCAGTAACTTTCGCCATAGCTGCACAAGAGAAAGAGGGTGTTCATATCTCTGAATGCCCTTACTTTGTGATGTCCGGTAGCTCTGATGAATTCACAGCAAAAGATATGTGGAACTCAGTGAAAGAGGTTTGTTAGAAACTTATTTTGAAGCAGAAATTGTAAAGCTTAAACTCACTGTGTCATAGTTATATTTTGCGTATATGGTAAATGAC
>LR738712.1:94345722-94391034 GCA_902687465.1 Secale cereale
TCTCCGACATGGCATACAACTCGTGCAGGTCCCCATGTACGCATGGCCAGTGCTGACAACACTGATGCGTGTCTTCGTCTACGACGTGTCCCTGGATCTGCCAAGCTTGGAGCGGCGGTTCGTCAACTTCGTCTTCGTCCATCTACGCATGCCCAGTGCCGGCACTACTGACGTGTGTCTTCGTCTACGACGTGTCCCTGGGTTTGGCAAATCCGGCGCGACGCCTCGTCAACAACTTGTTCTTTCCGACGCACCACTACTTCGGCACCAACTGCACCCATGACTAACTCGACGGCTCCTTGCGCCCGCGGCTCCATGGTGACTTCCGGCTCAAGCAATAATCAACGATTTCACCAATCTCTTTCTATTCCTTCTAACACAAAGGAATACACCTAAAATTAGAACATGACATCCTTAAAAAAGAGTGTGTAGCATGGCAAGGAAGGTAGCAAGACCTACCGCTCTCGCTCTCACCCACAACCTGCTTTAAATTATCTTCTTGCTACTATATTATCCTTTTTGTTTTGGAAGCAACACCTATATTATCCTTGGGTACACTGACACATGGGAAAATGGAAATGTAATCATTTGTCGATTTGGTTCATACCGAGCGCTAATTAAATTGCTGGAATGAGATTCCTCTAAATAGTTAAAATATTTGTGCTTTCATGCTTAAAAAATTTGCGCTCAGCAATGTAACTAAATAAAGAGAATACGTGCCTGCTACTTGACATGTTCAAGATTCTGATTGAAACTGTCAGCTACTCTGAGCTCATTCCTCTCCATCCCAGCCGAATAATCTACCGATCACTACAAAAGCATACCAGGTCCGTAGTTTTGTCATCTGCAGATATACACAAACTAACAGGAGAGAAAAAAATAACTATACAACAAAGAACTCGATCAGTATGAGCAGAACAAGTCTCAGTGAGACGTAGCACGCCTTAATAATAATATAAATAATAACATAAAATAAATCGGATAACGCCTACGGGAACAAAGGCATGTCACCTTGGCTCACAACAGTTAATGCGGTCGATGACAAGGCTGGACACCCCTTACTTCATCAAGATCTCCATTAAACAAGTTGACAAACAAGCATACAAATAAAGGAAAGTCGTTGCGCTTTACCCTTTCGTTATCATGCATGACGTCGCCGTCGGCTTATTTTTATTTTAATAATATACTCGTACACCTGAAAGTTTCTTCGGTGGAGGCATGCAGATCACGTCGCATCACGTGCGGACGGCGTCGTACGAAAGCAGCAGTAGAGGACGAGAGGGAGGCGTGACCGCGTCAGCCAGCTTCCCTCGCCGGCCTGCCGAGACCACCTAGACGAGTTCTATTTCTACTGCTATATGCCGTCCAGTTTAATGCGTAGCGGCAAGTGGCCGCCTCGTTCTGATTCGTTAGCTTAGCCTGTGCGTACTCTGTGGTGGGTTTCTAGAACCGGGAAAATGTGTTGATTCTAGCATGATTCCAGCATCGTGATCGACCGAATGTGAAACGAGAAACCACACATATAAAACCGCTCATACTGCATCGTGTAAACCATTTGTAATGCAGAGACCGGAGTTTAACCTCCTCCTTAAGTGCAATCATCAGTGGGGGAGCTTGCGGCCCAAAAATGGGCGGGCCAAACAGATGGAAGTAACTTGTGGGTGTTGTTTTAAGGCCTAGGAGTATAAATATAGTGTATAAAATTTCATGGGATGGGTGGGTCACCGCCCATTCAGCCTTGGTGAAGCTCCGTCGGTGACAATCATGTATTTCAAACAAAACTTTCCTTGTAGTTGGAGTTGATTGGATATTACCGGATTCAAACATGAATAATGACGGAAATTCATAGGGGCACACTAACAATACATACAATTATGTAAGAAATTGACTAAACCTACGTACTACGCACATACTCCCTCCGTTCGAAATTACTTGTCTCGAAAATTGATGTATTTAGAACTACAATACGTCTATATATATCCATTTCTGTGACAAGTAATTCAGAACGGAGGGAGTACATATGTATCCTACTGGTCAGATAGCCATTTATAGATGCAAAACTAATTGGAAACAACTACTCCTCGTGCAAGCTGAGCAAGCCAATAGCCACATAGATGATAAGTGGTCCTTGTGGGAGGCAAACAAACATGGTGTTTGTATCTATGGACCTACAAAGTGAAAGCAGGCCTTGGATAGCTTTGGCTCAATTTCTGGATATTGGACCACAAACCCGTGAATAGCTCGATTGTTTTCTTTTCTGACGAGCAAGGCAAAGCTTCGCCGATCTCATTTAAAGAGGAAAGAAATACAGAGTTGACCGGTTTATAAGGGAAACTAGGCCGAAAACCATTGAACAACAGGAAAAAAGAGGAAAAATATATTATCGAAACCACCCCAAACAGACCACCACCACCTAACGTGACCTTGTCCGAAGTGATTGCAAGCACGATTTTCGGAGATGCCTTAAAGAAGGTAACATCGCCTAAGACGCCATCGTCCCCGACATTGACCCCTGTCGATCAAAAGGCATTCACCCAGACCCGCGCAAGATCGCACCGTTGGAACCCGGGATTGGTCCGGCCAAGCCAACAATCTCCAAACGCTACTTCCCTTCGGACCTGCGATGACCCAATGGGAGGAAGTACTCTTCGATAGTGCTCTCATGGGAACATTACTGGCAACGACCCTTGTCAAAGAACAAGGCTTTCGCCGAGAGCCTTATGCCTTCCCACATCTAACCCAGGGTAGGAGCCAGTCCGCGGCGAACCTTGCGAGACGTAGCCATGGCTCCGCTCAAATTCCACAATGGCAAACCAGACCAAAAGAAATGGAAGGACGACATAGTCACCACATCATCAAGGTGAACTGCCTGTGTTGACCCCGCATCAACACAACCACCGCAATAAGGACTCCAAAAGCCACAACGCCGCACCACTCGCTGCCACTTTGCCTCCTGCATGGCCAGGGCAGCCAGTATTAGCGCCAGACCGTCGGAGCACACCGACGGCCCGAGCCCAACGGATCTGGGCTCAAGGCCCTATCCGCCACCACCCAGCACACCACAGCACCTCCGCCGCGAGGAGAAGAGGGAAGACGGCGTTGCCACTTCCAGGGGCTGGTTCCCTAGTGCATGACGCCATCCAGACCTATGTCGCCACGTGATACGTCTCCAACGTATCTATAATTTTTTATTGTTCCATGCTATTATTCATGAAGTCTTGGATATTTAATGGGCTTTATCATACACTTTTATATCATTTTTGGGACTAACCTACTAACCCAAAGGCCCAGTCCACATTGCTGTTTTTTGCCTGTTTCAGGGTTTTGCAGAAAAAGAATATCAAACGGAGTCCAAACGGAATGAAACCTTCGCGAGAGATATTTTTTGAGAAAATCACGCACATGGAACTTGAGAACCACGTCAGCGGAGCATCGAGGCGCCCACGAGGGTGGGGGCGCGCCCCCCTGCCTCGTGGGCCCCTCGAGCGTCCCACGGTGTCCTCCTTCTTCCTATATAAGTCTACGTACCCCGAAACCTTCGACAACAGAGAGAAAACCCTAATTCCACCGCCGTAACCTTCTGTTCCCGCGAGATCCCATCTTGGAGCCTGTTCCGGAGCTCCACCGGAGGGGGATCCATCACGGAGTTCTTCTTCATCATCATCATCGCCCTCACCATGAGTTGTGAGTAGTTTACCACAGACCTTCGGTTCCATAGCTAGTATCTAGATGGCTTCCTCTCTCTCTCTGGGTCTCAATACAAAGTTCTCCTCAGTCTTCGAGGAGATCTATTCAATGTAATCTCTTTTTGCGGTGTGTTTGTCGAGATCCGATGAATTGTGAGTTTATGATCAAGATTATCTATGAAAGATATTTGGTTCTTCTCTGAACTTTTTATGTGTGCTCATAATATCTTTGCAAGTCTCTTCGAATTATTAGAAATTGTTAGAACACTCTATGTGCTTCACTTATATCTTTTGAGTTGAATAGTTTTTGCTCTAGTGCTTCACTTACATCTTTTAGAGCACGGTGGTGGTAATATTTTGTAGAAATTGTTGAACTCTTATGCTTCACTTATATCTATTTGAGAGTCTATTAAAACAGCATGGTAATGTGTTTAGGCTAAGAAACCAGTCTTCACATGATAGACATCCAATGTCAATGTAGTAAAAAAATTCACACTAAGTGCATTGAATATGATGAGATGTTGGATGCTTGATAATAGTTTTGAGAAATGAGGATAATGATATTCGAGTCATGCTAGTGGAGTTATTATGAAATTAAGAAATACTTGTGTTAAGGTTAGTGATTTCCGTATCATGCACGTATGGTGAACCGCTATGTGACGAAGTTAGAGCATGCGGTATTTGTAGAGTGCCAACCTTTGTGTGGAGGTCGGGAGCACGCAATGGTTAACTCCTACCTACCCCCCCCCCCCACCTACGAGCATGCGTTGATTGCTTTGTTTTGATGACTCGTAGAGTTTTGCAATAAGTATATGAGTTCTTATGACTAATGTTGAGTCCATGGATTATATGCACTCTTACCCTTCCACCATTGCTAGCCTCTCTTGTACCGCGCAACTTTTGCCGGTGCCATAAACCCATTATATATCCTTCCTCAAAACAGCCACCATATTATTCCTCAAAACAACCACCATACCTACCTATCATGGCATTTCCATAGCCATTTCGAGATATATTGCCATGCAACTTTCCACCGTTCCGTTCATATGACACGCATCATATTGTCATATTGCCATGCATGATCATGTAGTTGACATCGTAGTTGTGGCAAAGCCACCATGCATAATCTTCATATATGTCACTC
Source organism: Secale cereale (assembly GCA_902687465.1). Lineage (NCBI taxonomy): Eukaryota > Viridiplantae > Streptophyta > Magnoliopsida > Poales > Poaceae > Secale > Secale cereale. Next base: position 94,350,553 of record LR738712.1, read on the forward strand.
TTGATTCATTGCGCATCCCGGTACACCGCCGGAGGCATTCATGTAGAGTAATACTTGTTGTAGTATCGAATTGTAATTTCGAGTTGTAATAAAAGTGTGATGATCATCATTATTAGAGCATTGTCCCATGTGAGGAAAGGCCAATAAAAAAAGAGATGGCCAAAAAAATATATAGAGAGGGGCTAATAAAAGGGGGGGGGGGGAGAAAGCCCCTCCAAAAAAATGAGAGAAAAGAGAGAAGGGACAATTGCTACTATCTTTTTCCACACTTGTGCTTCAAAGTAGCACCGTGTTCTTCATTGTAGAGAGTCTCGTGTTTAGTCACTTGCATATACTAGTGGGAATTTTCATTATAGAACTTGGCTTGTATATTCCAACGATGGGCTTCCTCAAATGCCCTAGGTCTTCGTGAGCAAGCAGGTTGGATGCACACCCACTAGTTTCTTTTGTTAAGCTTTCATACATACTTAGGTCTAGTGCATCCGTTGCATGGCAATCCCTACTCACTCACATTGATATCTATTAACGGACATCTCCATAGCCCGTTGATACGCCTAGTCGATGTGAGACTATCTCCCTCCTTTTTGTCTTCTCCACAACCACCTCTATTCCACCCATAGTGCTATATCCATGGTTCACGCTCATGTATTGCGTGAAAGTTGAAATGTTTGAAAAGATAGAGTATGAAAAAAAGTGCTTGGCTGAAATCAGGGTTGTGCATGATATGAATATTCTGTGTGATGAAGAGGGAGCATAGCCAGACTATATGATTTTATAGGGATAACTTTCTTTAGCCATAGTATTTTGAGAAGACATGATTGCTTTGTTAGTATGCTTGAAGTATTGTTATTTCTTATGTCAATATATACTTTTATCTTGAATCTTTCAGATCTGAAAATTCATGCCACAATTAAGAGAATTACATTGAAAAACTATATTGGTTAGCATTCCACATCAAAAATTCTTTCTTTATCATTTACCTACTCGAGGACGAGCAGGAATTAAGCTTGGGGATGCTTGACACGTCTCCAACGTATCTATAATTTTTTATTGTTCCATGCTATTATTTATGAAGTCTTGGATGTTTAATGGGCTTTATCATACATTTTTATACCATTTTTGGGACTAACCTACTAACCCAAAGGCCCAGTTCAGATTGCTGTTTTTTGCCCGTTTCAGGGTTTTACAGAAAAAGGATATCAAACGGAGTCCAAACAGAATGAAACCTTCGCGAGAGATATTTTTGGAGAAAATCACACACAGGGAACTTGAGAACCACGTCAGGGGAGCATCGAGGCGCCCACGAGGGTGGGAGGTGCCCCCCCTGCCCAGGGCGTGCCCCCTGCCTCGTGGGCCCCTCGAGCGTCCCCCGGTGTCCTCCTTCTTCCTATATCAGTCTACGTACCCCAAAACCTTCGAAAACAGAGAGAAAACCCTAATTACACCGCCGTAACCTTCTGTTCCCGTGAGATCCCATCTTGGAGCCTGTTCCGGAGCTCCACCGGAGGGGGATCCATCACGGAGTTCTTCTTCATCATCATCATCGCCCTCACCATGAGTTGTGAGTAGTTTACCACAGACCTTCGGGTCCATAGCTAGTATCTAGATGGCTTCTTCTCTCTGTCTGGATCTCAATACAAAGTTCTCCTCTGTCTTCGAGGAGATCTATTCGATGTAATCTCTTTTTATGGTGTGTTTGTCGAGATCCGATGAATTGTGAGTTTATGATCAAGATTATCAATGAAAGATATTTGGTTCTTCCATGAACTTTTTATGTGTGCTCATAATATCCTTGCAAGTCTCTTCGAATTATTGGTTTGGTTTGGCCTACTAGATCTGTAGTTCTTACAATGGGAGAAGTGCTTGGCTTTGGGTTCAATCTTGCGGTGTCCTTTCCCAGTGACAGTAGGGGCAACAAGGCACGTATTGTATAGTTTCCATTGAGGATAAAAAGATGGGGTTTATATCATATTGCTTGAGTTTATCCCTCTACATCATGTCATCTTGCTTAAGGCGTTAGTTTGTTCTTATGAACTCAATACACTAGATGCATGCTGGATAACGGTCGATGTGTGGAGTAATAGTAGTAGATGCAGGCATTCGATCTACTTGTCTCGGATGTGATGCCTACATACAATGATCATGCCTAGATAGTCTCATAATTATTCGCTTTTCTATCAACTGCTCGATAGTAATTTGTTTACCCGCCGTAGAATATCGCTATCATGAGAGAAGCCACTAGAGAACACTATGGCCCCCGGGTCTATTCTCAACATATCAATCTACATCTACTTTACTCTTATCGCTTTTTATTTGCTGTTCTTATAAACTAAAATTACCAAAAATATAAACTATCATCTCTATCTTATCTCACTTTTGTAAGTGACCGTAAAGAGATTGACAACCCTTTATCACGTTGGCTGCGAAGTTCTTATTTATTTGTGCAGGTGCGAGGTACTCGCGCGTGGTCTCCTACTGGATTGATACCTTGGTTCTCAAAAGCTGAGGGAAATACTTGCGCTACTATGTTGCATCTCCCTTTCCTATTCGAGGGAATACAACGCAAGCTCGAGAAGTAGCACCACGCCGCAGGCTCAGATCGGGCCCACTTGCAGCCCCATCGTGACCCATAGCGACGCCGATCGCCCGCCTCCATGCTACTCCACATAGCTTGAATGCAGATGAGTTTTAAGTTACCAGGAGAGCTGCTAAGATTCCATTGAAGAAGAAGAAGCCGATGGCTGAAACTGCTCGGTTTATAACGGAAACCGGGTGAAAACCTGTGCAACGGGCACACCACCCACACATCACCTAGCTAAACTAGGTCTAAAGCACCATAAGACATACAAAGGCGCCAAAAGGCCGAGCCAACACAAAACAAACAAAAAGGCACATCGCCGTGGAGTTCGGTGTCATCGTATATCGCCATCCGCGCTCATGGCCCGGTGACCTTGACTTCGCCAGAACTTCACCCAAGAGAACCATTTTGTTGTACTGATCATGACTGCCACAATCATGTTTGACGGCCTCATCGACACCAGAGAGAGAAGACATATCTGATAGAGGAGCAGGCATGTGCCGCCTCGGTCCCAAGAGGACAACCAATCTGACTTGTTTGACATTGCCTGCATGTCCAAGGTGCTCCAATTGCGCAAGAACGCTAGCCAACTACTCGCCACCACCTGACGCGCCACCTCAGATACCTCACCGTTGGAAGCTCCCGGTCAACCGCTTGACCACAGACAAGGTGCTCCTGCCAAGAGTTCAAATCTCCAAAACGATGCTCCCATCGAAGAAATTACGCCAAGAGTGCCGACATTGTCGATCCGGCAAGCGGATCTCGGTTTTCACTTGAGACTAGAACTCGAGAGCGGGATAGGTGCAAAACTCCTTGGTGACGCCTTCATCAAGGAAGTAGTATCCGCAGGCGTTGCCTTCACTGGCTCTGCTAAGAGCTAGACTTTTGTTCGGAGAAATGTGCACCTACGCCAGGGATCAAGCCCCGGGCGCACCCACCACCGGAACTGGAGACTGCCGCTCCTTCCATCTCCAGATCTGGCTGGCCCAAAACTACCGCCACGCGCCCACCGGGCTAACCTCCTCGTCGCCACCGCGTCACCACGCCTGGCGCCACACCGCCAACACCACTGAGCACCAGCCCGCCGCGAGCCTAGGCCGCCGCCATGATGGGCCCGATCAAGCCCAGATCTCGCCCAAGCTGCCCGCGCCCGCCAGCTGCTGCCCATCGTGACGCTCTGCCTTGCTGCAGCATGAGCGCCACATCGGGGACAACAACAGCCCACACCCAGCCACCTCCGACGGCGAGCCACAACGCAACCATGCACACACGCGGGAGGAGACATCTTGGAGAAATGTCCCGCCGCCGCTGTCGCTGGATCCCGACCGGCTTCGCCGCCGGCGCCTCGGGCGAAGTGAGACGAGGGGAAGGAGTGGAGGGAGGTGGCGGCGGCAACTAGGGTTTCGCGCCCGCCAAAGGAGGGCGATGCATTACGGATGATATGAATCATATATATTCTAATAAGTATCCATTACCTGTAGTTGGAATCAAATGCAGATAATGTTTGCAAACATGTTCGTTATGGAATCATTCATTGCTTCCAGAAGAACTCATGGCACATCTCCAGCACCACACCGGGTCAACTCACTTGCCGTGAATCTATCCTGCTTTTATAAGGATAAGGACGGCACAATTTACTTAATTTATTTGGTTGACCTAATACAAAGTCAGACTTTCTTGTAAAGTTGAAATTAATTATTCTACGCAGCAGCTGGTATTGAGTTGGTAAGATTCCTGCAGGCCGGATGAAGCGAGCAGCAGCGGCTCCTTTCCAATGCCGTCCGGCGCCCAGTTGCATGCATTAATTGCGAACTACTTCTCCCATCTAAGTTGGACCGGGACTGCATATCCTTGCCTCTTTTGGCAACTATGTTTAGCCACCATTTACTTTCTCAACGCCGGTATGCACACTTTTTTCCTTCTAGATTCCATGCATGAAGCTATGTGTGGAACGTGCGCATGTTCGTATAGATTTTAGTACAAGTGTGGAAAATACCCCTTGGCTCCCCGGTGCATATGCACCCGATGTGCCAAATACAAATTAGAAACTGTAAAATATGTCAAAAAATCTGAATTTTTGGGCAACAAACTCAACCTTCTGTTGTACTTGTATAAAAAGTTTACTAGTGAAAAACTCCCGACTTTTGGGACAAAAAAAAAACAAAAAACCAGGGACAAAAGTCTAACTAGTAACTTCAATACAGTGTTGATTTTTTTTTTCTCGCCCACAATGCCATCAAAGTTATTCCTTGGTGGACGTGGAGTTTCTACACCGGGCTCAAATGCTCCGAAAGTTATTCCTGGGTGAACAGTACATTAAAAAAAGGAAATAAATCCAAAAAATTCTGATTTTTTGTGGCAAAATTTATGGAATGTTCGAACTGTATGCAAAAATTCATCACGGAATCACATTGGTGGAAGGCGTGGTAAAGAAAATCGATGCTCCGAAATTGTTACTTTAAACGCATTTTGGAGCTTTGATTTTATTCTTTTTGCCACGACTTTCACAAATGTGATTTCATGATGAAATTTTACATGCATAACAAACATTTCTTAAAGTATGACACACACAAATTTTAGTTTATTTTTAGAAAAAGATATATGTTTGATTTTTCTATTCACACCAGGAGCATTGAGCCCGGGTGCAGAAAGGTACTTTCGTTCCTTGGCGAAACTTTTTTTTTTAATAAAGGTAGGTAAAAGACTACCTTATATATTTCAAATCAGGCAATCAGCCTGCAGTCCATGAAGGCACCACATTTGCATGAGCCATCCATCGTATGTTCAGGTCAGACCGGACAAAAAAAGAGCCATCCAACGTTGTTCCTATTACATCTGTCCCAACATGTTTGGACGTCCGAAATCTCTCGTTCCGGCCTCAAATTGACACAATAGGGGAGTTCAGACATGTCCACGGACACCGCCAACTTACCATAGGACCACTCCGACCACACCACAAACGTTAACCCACTCTTTTCTCTCTTCCCCTTCTCTCTCCTCTCACCCGTGCATGAAGGGTGGGACAATTGAGGGATACCGTTGGATTACCCCAAACAAAATAGAGGCGCCCGTGGACATGTCCTGCCACATCCATGGACAAATAGGAAAGTTTTTGCGTTGGAGATGTCCTTACAACTATTTTGTTCATTTGAATCTAGAAGATTGAGTTTGTACCCAAGCAATCGATCCCTTTATCGCCCACATAAAAAAATCAAAGTAATTATAAGAGCTATAAGTGGATGAATTTTTTCTTAAATATAATACAAAAAGGAGATATGTTGAAAAGTTCCAGTAGGACCGAATCTTACTAATCGAGCCACCTAGATATAAAAACATCATTATTCCTAAAATATCTAATCTCTAAAATTTCTTTGAAATCCTCTGTATCAAAAAGGCCCTAGCTACAGTATAAACAAAGCTCTAAAGAAGCAGTATCACTTCAAGTTTAGAACGTACTACCTCGGTCCTAGTTTATTGGTCCTCATTGTAATATTTGTCAAACTTTGATTATAAATTTAACTAACAAAGTGTACATGCATGTCACAAAAAATTATGTCATTAAAAAACTATGTTCAAATACGAATCCAATGATATAATTTTTGTTGACATGCATTAACATTTTGTTAGTTAATTTTTCAGTCAAAATTTAGCATAAATTACAAAGGGGACTAATGAATTAGGACGGAGGTAGTAGTACTAGTATAAATTTAGGTAAGCTCTAGGCTTATAAGATCATCATCCTTGTAAATTAAGCAAGCAATTACCAGAGCTGTCAAATCTCTTGGGACTCGGCTCCTCACTAGTCAACAACTGGATGCGCCATTGGGATCACGTAAAACCAGGCCGGAATTGTATTAAACCACATGTGGCAGGCCAGCCTAGCCAAGGTGATTTGGTCACTCCATTGACCGGTCAGCATCAAGGACCCCTTCTCTCCTCCTCGTCACCGTCTCCCATGTATATATAAAAACCTAACTCCGGCCAGCTAGTGGCAGCCTCTCGTCGATCTCCTCCCAGAATTAGCCATTGCTAGCTGGTCCAACTGCCTCTGCCGCCTCCATCCATCTCCCCCCTGCCGGCGATGCTGTTGTACACCGTCCAGTTCCTCTGCTCCGTGGTTGCTGCTTTTGCCCGCCTCGTGCGCGCTCTCCGCAAGGCCATGGCATCCGTCCTGTGCTCCCCGCCGGTCTCCGTGCCGGCGACGACCTCCCCTGCGTCCGCGCCGCTCTCCATGCGGAGGAAGGCGCACCCGGCTCTGAGCGTCACCGTGGGGGATGCGCTGCGTGACCAGAGGGAGGCCAGGGAGCATCTGCTAATTGCGCCGGCGGTGGATGCTTTTGCGGCGTGCAACGGCAGTGGTGGCGCCGTGCAGCAGGTCGAACCCGCGAAGAAGGCGGCGTGGGGGGCGAGGAAGAGGCCGTCGATGCTGGTCATACCCGTCGCGTCTGAGGCCGTCGAGGTGGCGGCTGGCTGGGGGACGGTTGTGGCCGAGAAGGAGGCCGAGGTGGAGGTGGAGGGAGAAGGGTTTTGGTTGGCGAGCAGGAGAGGGGCGAGACATGCAATGGAGGATGCATATGGTGTGATCACTCAGAAAGTCGGAGGAGATTCCCAGCAGCTGGTAAGCCTTTTAGCTCATTGTTGATATGTTCTCTTCGTTCTTCCAGTGGATCATCATGCCTTCATTTTAATTCGCATTGTCGTTCGTGCCATCTGTAAATGACGATTTCAAATATATCCTAAACCGTCTTAGCTCGCCTATGTTCCTTATTTTTGGGGGGCTCAAAAAGTCTACTAAACTAGTACCATAGTAAGGTGGTGCACTTTTACTTGAGCTGAGTTTTGGAAGGACAAAATATCTTTTGGAAGTTTTTCAAAATCTGATAAAATCGTAGATGCTAGTTATGGTCTCAATTATATGGATGTGCAAATTCTGTTTTAAGAAAATATGACGGTTTATGACTAGCGTAAATAGTTTTTCTATTTCTCGGGTGACGAGAAATAACCATGAGAACCATCATCATACTTTAGGGCACTTTTATGTAAAAAAGAGACGATATAATCTTGATCTAATAGCTATCATCAGGTAACCGAGAACTAACTATCTCTAAGAATGAGCCATATGGATCACCCCAATGTTAACATATGATCATTTACGACTAGTGCGAAAAAGTAGCTTATACTTGTTTACCAAAAATTTAAATTTATGTACTTCCTGCAACATACTATATGCATGATTGTTTTTCATAAAAACCGTCTAAAGGGGTAAAGTTTCCCAAAATATGAACTTTTTTGTCAGAAATAAATTGATCGTTTTTATCAGTTAATACATAATACTAGTAATTTTGTGCAAACAATATACTATATATAGGGACTAGGGACTAGGGAGACGTTGACTTATGTGCTGAACGTAGCACTAAGTTATGATTTGGAATATAGGGCCCTTATCTTGTTGAACTGACTCAGTCAGAGTACACATGGCATAGGCAATAAAGATGTACGCCGCCCAACAATGGAATAACAAAATGTTTTCGTCTTTGCAGGCATTCTACGGTGTGTACGATGGACACGGCGGCCGCGCAGCGGTGGACTTCGTCTCCGACCACCTCGGCAAGAACGTGATCGCTGCTGTGCTGGCCACGACGGAGGAGGCGCAGGAAGCAGAGCCGTCGTCGTGGTCGACGGATGCTGTCACGGCGGCCATCAAAGCCGCCTACTTGGCCACCGACAGCGAGTTCGTGAAGCAGGTGTGTACTTTGTTTTTACCAGGTCTCTTCTGGCCGAGTTGAACGCGTCAACACATGTAGACTCCTCCTGTGGTGCGATGCGTGTTGCATGCCGACAATGGCGATGTCCACTACTACTCCATTAGGGTTTGTTCGTTGCTATGATTGCGATAGAGAAAGATACGAGTGCCCCCTTCGCCGTGTCCCAGGTGTCGCTTCTGGTGAATGGCGATCGCTACGTTTGATAGCTATGTTAGCGTCCGCTCACGTGCACCATTGTATTACAATAATCTGTACCCACTCTCGGCATCCATCGTGTTCGTCGGAAAAATTCAGTTCACAGTTCAAATCCATTTGATATACTTTAACTGAAAGTAAAAGTCAAATTGTCTGAATTTGGAGTTAAAATGGAATAGTTGAAGCGACAAAAACGTACTCCTAAATTTTTCTGTTAGAAATGTTATTATATAACGCTATGTGTTGCAGAAATTTAACTCTTGGTTTGTCCCTGATGAACGCAGGGCCTGAGAGGTGGCTCATGTGCCGCAACGGCGCTTGTGAAGGACGGCGACATTTACGTGGCGAACCTCGGCGACTGCCGTGCCGTCATGTGCCGCGACGGCGTGGCGACTGCCGTGACCTCCGACCACACCGCCGTGAGGGAGGACGAGAGGTCCCGCATCGAGAACTCGGTACGCAAATGTGCACCTATCATCATGCATGCACGCAACGTCACACCGATCATAGAGGAACGGCAGCTGATCGAGAGCCAAAATTCCTGCAGGGTGGCTACGTGAGCTGCGGCAGTAACGGCGTGTGGAGGGTGCAGGACTGTCTGGCCGTGTCGCGGGCGTTCGGCGACGGCGACCTCAAGCGCTGGGTGATCTCCGAGCCGGAGATCAGGAAGCTTCCCCTCACCGCCGGCTGCGAGTTCCTCGTCCTCGCCTCCGATGGCCTCTGGAACAAGGTGTCCAACCAGGAGGCAGTGGACGCCGTCTCGAGGAGCAGCGCGGGTCGTGACTCCACGGGTTGCTGCAAGGAGCTCGTGGACATGGCGCGGTGTAGAGGGAGCAGGGATGACATCACTGTCATGGTGGTCGACCTTAAGAGGTTCACGATATAGCAGGACGAATGAACCAGACGGAGAGGATACATACTCGCAACAGTTTTGGGAACGAGGGCAGAGCTCTGCAAATCGTCGAAGAAGAACGTGAGCACCCGTGCGGATAATTAGCATTTTTAGGAACTGAATCCTGGTGAGCGAGGACAATAATCCTGCTGGCCGGCCTCGGATCTTTGGGGCAGAGTATGCAGAGAGGGGTGTGACGGAGAAGGTTGGACTCACAAATCAAAGCTGACGAGGGAGAGATGATGCCGGAGATGGAGATCTGTAGAGAGCTCCTAAATTTATCACCTGTACATATGCACATGTTTGTTTTTCGTTTAGGAGCAGTTTTATATCTCCAATGTCTTTTTGTCCTTGTATGTATGTATATCACCTGCATGCTTGTACTAAAACGAAATCGATGGTGTGGACACCGAAAATTCTAGGACGCCAATATCTGCCGAACGTACGGGCTGTAGGAGGGTTGTGCCGCACGATTCATTTGGCAACTAACATGAAGTAACACTTTAAATAAGAGCCTGTTTGGGACTGCTCTGCTCCCTAAAATTCAACTCCGCTCCAGAAAACTCAAGCCAAACGGGCTAGCTCCACGATATGCCGCTCCACAGAAAAACTATAATCTGAAGTACAACTCTTAGTTTTTTATGAAGCTCGTGAGGGGATGCTTCAAAAATTTCTAGAAACTAGAGTTGGGGGGAAATTACCCACCACTGCCACCACTAAGTGGATACCCTTTCGTTTCTCCCCCCTCATCCAATCAAATAGATCATTTCCACAATTTTTTTCCATTCTTGAAGCTGGAGCTACATGAAAGCCAAACATAATCTTTGGTAGTGCTACAACTTCTGTATGAAACTGCTCCAAAGTGGATTTGGTGGAGTGAAACTGATTTTAGTGAAGCGAAGCAGTCCCAAACAAGCCCTAAGATGACATGATGTAGCGGAATTAACTCAAGCAATATGATGAAAACCTCATCTTGTTATCCTCGATGACAACAATACAATACGTGTCTCGTCCCCTTCTGTCACTTGGTGAGATCACCGCAAGATTGAACCCAAAGCAAATCACTTCTCCCATTGCAAGAAAAATCAATCTAGTTGGCCAAACCAAACCAATAGTTCGAAGAGAATTACTAATATATCAAATCATGCATATAAGAATTCAGAGAAGATTCAAATAATATTCGTACATAAGCTGATCATAAACCCACAATTCACCGTAAAAGAATATTACATCAGATAGATCTCCAAGAACATCGAGGATAACATGGTATTGAGAATCAAAGAGAGAGAACAAGCCATCTAGCTATTAGCTATGGCCCCGTAGGTCTGTGGTAAACTACTCACGCTTCATCGAAAGGCCAATAGGGTTGATGTACATGCCCTCAGTGGTCGAATCCCCCACCGTCAGAGTACCGGAAAAGGCCTCCAGATGGGATCTCGCGGATACAGATGGTTACGACGGTGGAAAAGTGGTTTCGTCCTCCTCTCTAGGGTTTCTGGAATATATGTGAATATATAGGTGGAAGAAATAGGTCGATGGAGTCACGAGGGGCCCACAAGGGCGAGGGGCGCGCCCTACCCCCTAAGCGTGCCCTCCCCCTTGTGGCCGCCTTGTGGCTCTTCTGACTTATTTCTCAAGCTTCTGGGGTGTCTTATGGTCCAAGAAAAATCATCGCGAAGGTTTCGTTTCGTTTGATATTCCTTTTCTACAAAACTCCAAAACAAGAAAAAACAGTAAACTGACACTTGGCTCTAGGTTAATAGGTTAGTCCCAAAAATAATATAAAATAGCACAATAATGCATATAAAACATCCAAAACAGACAATATAATATCATGGAACAATAAAAAATTATAGATACATTGGAGACGTATCAAGCATTCCCAAGCTTAATTTCTGCTCGTCCTCGAGTAGGTAAATGATAAAAACAAATTTTTTGATGTGTAATGCTACCTAACACATTTATCAATGTAATTATTCTTTATTGCGGCATGAATGTTCAGATCCATAAGACTCAAAATAAAATTTTATCAATATCAAAACAGTAATACTTCAAGCATACCAAAAGCAATCTACGAAGCTTCAAAAATAACATGGCTAAAGAAAGTTATTCCTACAAAATCATAGTCTTTTATGATCCCTTTTCTTAACAAAAGGTACCCCTCATGCCCATCCCGGTGTCAGCCAAGCAATTGTTTTCATACTTTACCTTTTCAAACATTTTCAACTATTCACGCGATACATGAGCGTGAGCCATGGACATATCATCATGGGTGCAATAGAAGGTGGTGATAGACAAAAGGAGGGAGAAAGTGTCACATCAACTAGGCAAATTAATGGACTATGGAGATGTCCATCAATCGATATCAATGTGAGTGAGTAGGGATTGCCATGCAACGGATGCACTAAGAGCTATAAGTGTATGAAAGCTCAAAAGAAAACTAAGTGGGTGTCAGCCAAATCATCAATCTTAAGCATTTTTTTCTATCCACGTTCCTAGCCAAATCATGCTTGGGTGGAAAAGATCTAAGTTTCAAAGAATCAACATCAAGAGAAATTATATCCATGTTCCTAGCCAAATCATCAATCTTAAGCAATTTTTCTTCAATCAAAGTATTAAAAAAAATCACGCACTCATAAATTCGGTAACATTATTCTCAAAATCAAAGTGCATGTTATTATAATTTCCATAAAAATTGTTGTAGGAATTATCATAATTATTAGAGGAATTACTAGGGAACGGCCTAGAATTAAAATTTCCTCCATATGCGTTGTTACCAAAATTGTTCCTACCAACAAAATTCACATCCATAGATTCATTATTATGAGTACCCTTGCTAGCAAATAATTTCATAAGCCCATCGATCTTTCGACTCAAAACATTAATCTCTTCGATTGCATGCACTTTTTTACTAGTGGAAGATCTTTCGGCGTGCCATTGAGAACATCAGTATCCACTTACACCAGCTGGACCCGGTGCTTCGGTTGCTGATGTCCGGGTCCCGCGAGCAGGTCGCCCGCCCTGCTCCGCGTCGTCTTCAACATCGCGATGCCAGGGAGAGGCAGCCGGCCTCGCTCACCGTTGGCGCTGCTTCGCCCATCCTCGCCGGCGGCGATGGGAGATGGAGCTACGGGCTTGGTCGCGCCCGTAGGAGGAGGCAGGGGGAGGCAGCTACATTCCCTTACACGCGCAGACGCCGTCGGAACATAGGCCCGGCCACGTCCGTGACGGCGACTCCGGCCATCTCCGGTGATGATCTGCATACCAGCGAGCTCAGGAGAGAGAGCCACGACCCCCGACATGGGTCTGGGGCTCTAAGAAGGTCGAGGCTGAGCGCGACGTTGGCCACGGCGGAAGATGGTGACGGTAATGATGGGCACAATTCTGCGACCACTAGAAGGAGGAACTGGAGCACGGGGTAAGGCATGCGGCGATGCTGGGATGCTCCGGTGAAGCTAAGAGGAGAAGAGGGAGCCGGAGTTGCCCAAATCTGCCCAATGCCTAGGCGGCGACATGGCAGCCATGGGAGGAGGTGGAGGGCACGGGAGCTCAAATGGGTTGCCAAGGGGACCTTTGGGGGTGAGTGGAGCTGCACAACGCATGAGAGGGAACTCAGGACAAGCTCTTTAAGCAGGGGCGACCTGAGGGAGCTCCGGTCCACCTCGGATGTTCTCGGACGCGGGGAGCACGTGCGTCAGAGCTCCTTTGGTTGCTTCCTGGCGTCGAGGAGGGGCGTGGAAGTCAAGGGGAATCCTCTGGCGCACCGGGGTGCTTTGCCGAAGCCGGACGCAAGCTACATGACAAGGTCAAGTGGCAGAGCGTCGTTGTCGTAGGTCAACAGCGTGGTCACCACGCCACATCATGTCCAGAGCAATGTTTTGGTCGGGAAAAGTTGTCCATCGTGTGAGGCACGTGTTCTAGGTTACTCTAGTGAGGCTTGGAAGCTTATGGAGCTATGCATGAGGGGTTTTGACAGGGAGTAAGTTTGCAACAACAAACTTGGGGCTTAACTAAGAGCTTTTTACTAGAGAGCATTTGGGATAATACCTTGTCTAGTGGCCATAGGATTGGAGGAAGTACATACACACCAAGTTTCAACTCAGGGAGATAAGTGAAAACGACACTTGTAGTTCAAATCCACATTTAGTGCCAAAATCTCGGTTTAGATGAATTGCTCATATTTTCCACATGAGCATGCTATCTTTGGGTTTGGACTGATGCATTAGAATACAAAAGGTGTTGTGGAAGAATTTGGGGGCAAGCATAAGCACAGGATGGAAGGAGAGCGGAAACAGGGGTGCCAATGTTGTCCAAATAGCAAAATGGGAGGGTTTTACCCACCAATGATTGTTCCCTAGCCATGATAGAGTTTCTGGAGGTAGAGGGAGGATATAACATGTTGTGGTAAAAAGTTGAAGGCAAGGGGAATCTTTTTGGGTCAACTCTGCTTGTCCCCAAGTTTATGGCAGAAGGTGTTTGTTGTTGTCCTTGTGCACCTAGTGGAATCCAATGGCCCCGTGAATTAACATGAATGGTCTCAGGTTCATATTGGGCTAGCATGCAAATTTTCAGCTCATTTGGAGAAACTAGCCATTGTAAAAATTTCAAACCTAAGAAAGGGGCAGAAACAATTTTGGCCAGATTTGATCATGATAATTTGTTTTCCTTGATGCACCACTTGGTGTAGTGTCATCATTTGATTATTTGAGCATGTCCACAAAAATTGAGGTCAAAAGAAGACAATTGGCAATGTAAAGTTGTTCAAACTTGGTTTTGGACAAAAAGGGTTTTGAGGAACTTTGATCAAGTTATCCCATTCTCCAACTTGATCCATTTGGTCCAGATGAATACTTGGACCATTTGAGCATGTGTACCAAGTTTGAGAGCATTTGGACAAGTTTGGCAGTGCAAAGTTGCTGAAACCTCAAAATGTACATCAATGGTTTTGAGGGGTTTTGATGGTGCTATCTTGTTCTCCAGGACATGAGGCTTGGCAAGACCATTAAAAATTTCATTTGTGACATGCTAGAATTTTCTTGGAATTAATTAAGGATAATTCCTGTGTAAATATTTCAGAAGCTTGAAATATCCAGGAAGGGTTTGGGGGGATTTGACCAATATTTTGAACATTGCCATGTGTTGAAACTTTTATATATGGACAATTTATGTCCAATGAGCTTCCCTAAATTTTCCTCAAATATTGTTGAAACAATAAAATGATTTTAACCTATTAAAGACCATTTCTGGCCTTAAGAAAAAGCCTTTAAATAAAATAGCAAAATAACTTTTAAAATTATAATTTTGTGTTTTATGGGAGTGCTATATCTAATAGGAATCAAATATGCTTTTGGAAATATTTTTCACACCCTAGATCAAGTACTTATAGTGCAAGTCTCAATTCAGGGGGTTTTGGAGAACCTAATTTAGAAAATACTTTTTGGCAAAATTATTTTTGTAAGCAAATACTATTATGTCCTATACACATGGCATGATCATTGGGCAAAGTTTTGGATCAAGAAGAAGGAGTATAATAGTTGGAGGATTTATTTGATTTTTAGAGCACTTGCAAAGAGGAGACAAAAATCCTGTCAAGCAGAGTCCAAAACTCTCAAAAGTTTTTGCCAAACCATATTTTATCATGATTATTAGCTTAAGTGTAGTGGCATGAAAATTAGGGTGTGACAGACCTACCCCCCCTTACAAGAATCTCGTCCCCGAGATTCCCAAACTAGGTGCGGAAAGGAATACAAAACTTGAATCTAGGGTAATCTGCACATCTTCGTATTGCTTATTCCTCTGTGTGGTGCTCCATTGAACTTGAAGTAGTTGATGGTGTGGATTTGTGTATGACGTTCTACTTGATCCAGGTTGCTAATAGGTCTCTTCTGGTAGGTTAGATCGGGTTAGAGGTCAATGGCTCTATGATCGATGCCCTTGTAGAGATCGAGCTTGTCAGGAAGTTAGCTACACTCCTGGGGTTGTGACACGTTGAAAACGTTGTGCCCATCGGATAACTCAGGTGGGAACTCCAACTGGTAACCGTCTTCTCTTCACCTTGTTGCGATCTCGGAGGGGGTCGACGAATCTTGGTGTGAGCTTTCCTTTGACATGGAAATGCTTGGTTCTTGCGAGAGGAGTGGCTCGCAGATACACATGGTCTTCGATGCGGAAGTTTACTTCTGGGTGACGGTGGTTGATATAGTCCTTCCTTCTTGACATGGGGGTCTTCAGATGTTCCTTGACCAGCTGAACGACCCACCTTCCGTCTTCGGGTAGACAAGTATGTCACCAAATAAAGATGACAACCAACTTGTCCAAGTACTCTATGAAAACTTTCCCACGGGGTACATAAAGTAGGTTGCGGTATTGGTGGTGGTAACGGTTGACTGTTGGCCAAGGTCTTTTCGACCTAGAGCCAAAGCCCATGGTCATGATCCGACCATGTTGTGAATTGGTAATGCTTAAGGGTTTCGGTGATTCTAGGGTGCGAGTGAATGTTTATCATCTTATTCTTAAGTACGATTTCCGAGATGCTAATTATTCTATCTAGTACTCCAAACGAATCACATCATACTACTGAAAGAATCATCTCGTATAGGTCAACTCCAATCATCACTTATGCTATTCATATCCTCATGAATCTCGAGAGGAGGTCCAACAAAATGGTAAATGCCAACTATCCTTAAACTCATGTTGATGCAAAAATCCATGGTAGAACATTCAAGTTGCTAAGCTTGAGTTAAACACCACAATCCAAGTGCTCAACCTATTCTTCCAATGTCCAAGATAGTGCATCTCTATCCTAAGGAAACACGTCGTAAGCCACTCCAAGATCTTATTTCCTTCCTATGAATCAACTCCAATGGCCCATTAACTTCACTAGTCACTACCTGATCGAATTATTCTACATATCCAATGGCGTCCCACATGATATTCTAATGTACTATAATCCCCAAATGCTTGAAAGGGCTATCCTTACTATATTCAGTCCACCAATTCCCATTATCGTGATCTGATATACTCCTATGTGAAGATTATATAGATCCCTAAATCAACTCTGACAATTAATCCAATCTCCTAGTTTATCGTCCACCGAGAAACATGGTATCATGATCGAGATCATCAGTCTAAATCCAATTTACTCTGAACCATGTATACTTACTTAGCATCTATACTCCACTAGGATCACCTATTTAAATCCAAATCTCATATCCAATGAGAATTCCTACATGTTTCCCCAAAGGCATTATTGTAATGCCAACTATCTTCTATCAATATCTCCTAGCTAAGTCAAATCTTTATTCTCCCAAGAGTTTCATCTTGCGATTATAATCATCCTACTAAATCCAATTTACTCAGGGATAATGAAAGCTATGCTACTCTATTAACATGATCCCACCAAGTTCACCTATCAATATGAAAGCCTCATAATCCACCAAATAGTCTCAGATAATTCCTCAGAGTCATTAGTTATAAACTCATCAAGTCATTTGTCCTCTATCCCTACATCCTCAAATTGGTCTTCCCAATGGCATCGTTAGTTCTTGTGCTATATTAGGATGACAATGTGCTCATTCACTATGTCCACTAGTTCCATAATGAACCCAATGGTGTGCAAAGTTACGGAGGCTTAATAGTTTCTCTTGCAATTTTGTAGGTTAAGGATTCGAGATGAGGTATCTCGTGAAGTCTCGAAGGGTCTAGGGATGGGTTTCCAGTCTTGAGGAGTAAACATGATACGTCCATTTTGCATCGTGCTTATCTGTTGATATTTATTGCATTATGGGCTGGTATTACGCGTTATGTCACAATACGTATGCCTTTTCTCTCTTATTTTACAAGGTTTACATGAAGAGGGAGAATGCTGGCAGCTGGAATTCTGGGCTGGAAAAGGAGCAAACTCTCGAGACCTATTCTGCACAACTTCAAAAGCCTTGAAACTCCACAGAACTCCGTTTCAGAAAATATAAAAAATATCTGGCGAAAGAAGTTCACGAGGGGGCCACCTACTGTCCACGAGGGTGGGGGGCGCACCCCCTATCTCGTGGGCCCACCGATGGCCCCCCGATGCCCATCCTCTCCTATATGAGGTGAGGTGTTTTGACCTGGAAAAAATCAGGAGGAGGATTTCGGGACCAGACGCCATCGTCTCGAGGCGGAACCGAGGCAGAAACCAATCTAGGGCTCCGGCAGAGCTGTTCTGCCAGGGATACTTCCCTCCGTGAGGGGGAAATCGTCACCGCCGTCATCACCAAAAACTCTACCATCTTGGGGAGAGCTATATTCATCAACATCTTCACCAGAACCATCTCCTCTCAAACCCTAGTTCATCTCTTGTATCCAATCTTTGTACCCAAACCTCAGATTGGTACCTGTGGGTTGCTAGTAGTGTTGATTACTCCTTGTAGTTGATGCTAGTTGGTTTACTTGGTGGAAGATCATATGTTCAGATCCATTATGCATATTAATACCCCTCTGATCATGAACAATATTATGTCTTGTGAGTAGTTACTTTTGTTCCTGAGAACATGGGAGAAGTCTTGTTATTAGTAGTCATGCGAATTTGGTCTTCGTTCGATATTTTGATGAGATGTATGTTGTCTCTCCTATAGTGGTGTCATGTGAACGTCGACTACATGACACTTCACCATTATTTGGGCCTAGAGGAAGGCATTGGGAAGTAATAAGTAGATGATGGGTTGCTAGAGTGACAGAAGCTTAAACCCTAGTTTATGCGTTGCTTCGTAAGGGGCTGATTTGGATCCATATGTTTCATGCTATGGTTAGGTTTACCTTAATACTTCTTTTGTAGTTGCGGATGCTTGCATTAGAGGTTAATCATAAGTGGGAGGCTTGTCCAAGTAAGGGCAACACCCAAGCACCGGTCCACCCACATACCAAATTATCAAAGTGCCGAACGCGAATCAGATGATCGTGATAAAAACTAGCTTGACGATAATTCCCACGTGTCCTCGGGAGCGCTTTCCTTTATATAAGAGTTTGTCCAGGCTTGTCCTTTGCTACAAAAAGGATTGGGTCACCTTGCTGCACCTTATTTACTTTTACCTTTTGTCACTTGCTACCAATTACCTTATCACAAAACTACATGTTACCTATAATTTCAGAGCTTGCAGAAAATACCTTACTGAAAACTACCTATCATTTCCTTCTGCTCCTCGTTGGGTTCGACACTCTTACTTATCGAAAGGACTATGATAGATCCCCTGCACTTGTGGGTCATCAAGATTCTTTTCTGGCGTCGTTGCTGGGGAGTGAAGCGCCTTTGGTAAGTGGAATTTGGTAAGGAAAAATTTATATAGTGTGCTGAAATTTATTGTCACTGGTTACTATGGCTCATAATCCTTTGAGGGGTTGTTCGGGGTATCTTCACCCCGACCAGAAGAGCAAAGAGTTGCTCCTCAACCTACTGCACCTACTAAAAATGTTTGCTTTGAAATTCCTTCGGGTATGATAGAGAAACTGCTTGAAAATCCTTTTACAGGAGACGGAACACTGCATCCCGATTTACACCGAATCTATGTGGATGAAGTTTGTGGATTATTTAAGCTTGCAGGTATGCCCGAGGATATTAACAAGAAGAAGGTCTTCCCTTTATCTTTTAAGGGATATGCTTTTACATGGTTTAGGCTATGTGATGATATTGGATCATGGAACTATAATCGTCTGAAGTTGGAATTTCATCAGAAGTTCTACCCTATGCACTAGGTTCATCGTGATCGTAATTATATTTATAATATCTGGCCTTGCAAAGGAGAAAGCATCGCTCAGGCTTGGGGGAGGCTTAAGTCAATGTTATATTCATGCCCCAATCATGAGCTCTCAAGAGAAATGATCATTCAAAATTTTTATGCTCGGCTTTCTCTCTATAATCGCTCCATGCTCGATACTTCTTGTTTTGGCTCTTTTATGATGAAGACTGTTGAATTCAAATGGGATCTATTGGAAAGAATTAAACGCAACTCTGAAGATTGGGATCTCGACAAAGGTAAGGAGTCGGGTATGACCCCTAAGTTTCATTGTGTTAAAGCCTTTATGGATACCATTGTTTTCCGTGAGTTTAGCACTAAATATGGACTTGACTCTGAGATAGTAGCTTCTTTCTGTGAATCATTTGCTACTCATGTTGATCTCCCCAAGGAGAAGTGGTTTAAATACCATCCCCCTATTGAAGTAAAAGTAGTTGAACCTATTAAAGTTGAAGATAAACTATTACTTATAATGTTGATCCTATTATTCCTACTGCTTATATTGAGAAACCACCTTTCCCTGTTAGGATAAAGGATCATGCTCAAGCTTCAACTGTAGTTCGTAAGAGTAATACTAGAACACCTACACCCTCTGAGCAAATTAAAGTTGAACCTAGTGTTGCTATGGTTAAAGATCTCTTGGTAGAAGATTTAGATGGACATGTTATTTACCTCCAAGAAGAGTCTGCTCGAATAGCCTAACCCAATGCTAGGAATAAATATAGACCTATTGTAGGCTTGCCTGTCATCTCTGTTAAGATAGGAGATCATTGCTATCATGGTTTATGTGACGTAGGTGCTAGTGCGAGTATTATCCCTCTTACCTTATATCGAGAAATTATGCATGATATTGCACCTGTTGAGTTAGAAGGGATTGATGTTACTATTAAGCTAGCTAATAGAGATACTATTTCACTAGTTGGGATTGTTAGAGATATTGAAGTCTTGTGTGGGAAGGTTAAATACCCTGCTGGTTTTCTTGTCCTTAGTTCCCCACAAGATGAATTTTGTCCCATTATATTTGGTTGACCCTTCTTGAATATTGTTAATGCTAAGATAGACTGCGTGAAAGATATTGTTACTATTGGTTTAGGGGATATGTCTCATGATTTTAACTTTGCTAAATTCCGTAGACAACCCCTTGATAAAGAACTATCTAGTAAGGATGAAATTATTGGTCTTGCTTCTATTGCTGTGCCTCCTAATGATCCTTTAGAACAATACTTGCTAGACCATGAAAATGATATGCATATGAATGAGAGAAGGGAAATAGATGAAATATTCTTTAAACAGGGACCCGTATTAAAAAACAACTTGCCTGTTGAAATCCTAGGGGATCCTCCTCCACCCAAGGGTGATCCTGTGTTTGAACTTAAACCCTTACCTGATAATCTTAAGTATGTTTATCCTGATGAAAAGAAGATATATCCTGTTATTATTAGTGCTTACCTTTCACAGCAGGAAGAAGAAAAAATATTGAAAACTCTGAAGAAGCACCATGCTGCTATTGGATATACTCTGGATGATCTTAAGGGCATCAGTCCCACTTTATGCCAACACAAGATAAAATTGGAAGAAAATGCTAAACCGTTTATTGATCATCAGTGACGGTTAAATCCTAAGATGAAAGAAGTGGTAAGGAAGGAAATATTAAAACTTCTAGAGGCAGGTATTATCTATCCAGTTGCCGATAGCCAGTGGGTAAGTCATGTCCATTGTGTTCCTAAGAAGGGAGGTATGACTGTCGTTCCTAATGATAAAGATGAATTGATCCCGCAAAGAATAGTTACAGGTTATAGGATGGTAATTGATTTCCGTAAGTTAAATAAAGCTACTAAGAAAGATCATTACCCCTTGCCTTTTATTGATCAAATGCTAGAAAGGTTATCCAAACATACTCATTTTTGCTTTCTAGATGGTTATTCTGGTTTCTCTCAAATACCTGTGTCAAAAGGGGATAAAGAAAAGACCACTTTTACTTGTCCTTTTGGTACCTTTGCTTATAGACGTATGCCTTTTGGTTTATGTAATGCACCTGCTACCTTTCAAAGATGCATGATGGCTATATTCTCTGATTTTTTTAAAAAGATTGTTGAGGTTTTCATAGATGATTTCTCCGTTTACGGAACTTCTTTTGATGATTTCTTAAGCAACCTTGATTGAGTTTTGCAGAGATGTGAAGACACTAATCTTGTCTTGAATTGGGAAAAGTGCCACTTTATGGTTAATGAAGGCATTGTATTGGGACATAAAATTTCTGAAAGAGGTATTGAAGTTGACAAAGCTAAAGTTGATGCTATTGAAAAGATGCCATGCCCCAAGGACATTAAAGGTATACGAAGTTTCCTTGGTCATGCCGAGTATTATAGGAGGTTCATAAAGGACTTCTCCAAAATCTCCAGGCCTCTGACTAATCTCTTACAAAAAGATATTCCTTTTGTCTTTGATGATGATTGTCTAAAAGCATTTGAAATACTTAAGAAAGCATTGATCTCTGCACCTATTGTCCAGCCTCCTGACTGGAATTTACCCTTTGAGATTATGTGCGATGCTAGCGATTATGCTGTAGGTGCTGTTCTAGGGCAAAGAGTTGATAAGAAATTGAATGTTATCTGGTATGCTAGTAAAACTCTAGATAGTGCCCAAAGAAATTATGCTACTACCGAGAAAGAATTTTTAGCAGTTGTATTTGCTTGTGATAAGTTTAGACCCTATATTGTTGATTCTAAAGTAACTATTCACACTGATCATGCTGCTATCAAATACCTTATGGAAAAGAAAGATTCTAAACCTAGACTTATTAGATGGGTTCTCTTGCTGCAAGAATTTGACTTGCATATTATTGATAGAAAGGGAGCTGAGAACCCCGTTGCAAATAACTTGTCTAGTTTAGAGAATATACTTGATGACCCACAACCTATTGATGATAGCTTTCCTGATGAACAATTAGCTGTCATAAATACTTCTCGTACTGCTCCATGGTATGCTGATTATGCTAATTATATTGTTAAGTTTATACCTCCTAGCTTCACATACCAGCAAAAGAAAAAGTTCTTCTATGATTTGAGACATTACTTCTGCGATGACCCACATCTTTATAAAGAAGGAGTAGATGGTATTATTAGACGTTGTGTACCTGAGCATGAACAGGAACAGATCCTACGCAAGTGCCACTCCAAAGCTTATGGAGGACACCATGCGGGAGATAGAACTGCACACAAGGTATTGCAATCCGGTTTTTATTGGCCTACTCTCTTCAAGGATGCCCGTAAGTTTGTCTTATCTTGTGATGAATGTCAAAGAATTGGTAATATCACTAGACGTCAAGAAATGCCTATGAATTATTCACTTGTTATTGAACCGTTTGATGTGTGGGGCTTTGAATATATGGGACCGTTTCCGGCCTCTAATGGATACACACATATTTTAGTTGCTGTTGATTACGTTGCTAAGTGGGTAGAAGCTATTCCAACTAGTAGTGCTGATCATAACACCTCTATTAAGATGCTTAAAGAAGTTATTTTCCCAAGGTTTAGAGTCCCTAGATATCTAATGACTGATGGTGATTCACACTTTATTCATGGCGCTTTCCGTAAGATGCTTGCAAAATATGATGTGAATCATAGAATTGCATCCCCCTTATCACCCACAGACTAGTGGTCAAGTAGAACTAAGTAATAGAGAGTAGAAATTAATTTTGCAAAAGACAGTTAATAGGTCAAGAAAGAATTGGTCTAGGAAACTTGATGATGCATTATGGGCCTATAGAATTGCATACAAAAATCCTATGGGTATGTCTCCATATAAGATGGTATATGGAAAAGCTTGTCACTTACCTCTTGAGCTAGAACATAAGGCATATTGGGCTATCAAAGAGCTCAGTTATGATTTCAAACTTGCCAGTGAAAAGAGGTTATTTGACATTAGCTGCCTTGATGAATGGAGAACCCAGGCCTATGAGAATGCCAAGTTGTTTAAAGAAAAAGTTAAAAGATGGCATGACAAAAGGATACAAAAGCGTGAGTTTAACGTAGGTGATTATGACTTGCTATACAACTCTCGTTTAAGATTTTTTGCAGGAAAACTTCTCTCCAAGTGGGAAGGACCTTACGTTATCGAGGAGGTCTATCGTTCCGGTGCAATAAAAATCAACAACTTCGAAGGCACAAATCCGAAGGTGGTGAACGGTCAAAGAATCAAACATTATATCTCAGGTAATCCTATTAATGTTGAAACCAATGTTATTGAAACCATAACCCTGGAGGAATACATAAGGGACACTTTCCAGAATGATTCAGCCTCCGAAAAGGAAGAGGTATGCGATACGGTAAGTAAACCGACTCCAAAACAGTTCTAAAGGCAATTTTTCTCCGTTTTGGAATATTTAGAAAAATAGAAAAATAAGTAGCAGTCCGGAAGAGACACGAGCCATCCACGAGGGTGGAGGGCGCGCCCCCCTTCCTTGTGGGCAGCTCGTGTGCCTCCCGAACTCCGATTTCTTGTATGTTACTCCTTTTGGTCGGGAAAAATTCATTATATATACTCCTGAAAGTTTTGACCTTTGTATCACGCAAAAATCCTCTGTTTTCATTTCGAGCTGTTTCTGTCGCAGATAAAGGCAACATGTCATCCCAGGATTTGGAGGGAGAAAGCTATGTAGCTGATTCCCTTGCTGACCCTAAGGTCTATGGGGACTTTGAGCATTATGGTTGGACCACGGAAGAAGAAGAAGACCATGATTCAAAGAGGAAGGATTGGACTAGCTCAGATGAAGACGAAGTCCCACTATCTCAACTTGGAGACATGCATTTGGAGTTCAAAAAGTCAAGCCTCCCCAACGGAGTAAAGAAACCTAAGGTCGAGTTTATCCCTTTTAACCTCTTGCAGGAAAACAAGCAGACACTATGCAAGAAAACATTAAATCTTGAGCAAGAGATCAATGATCTAAAGGAGCAAAATTATGTCCTCAAGCGCAAGCTGAGGAAGAAGCCATCATCACCACCCCCGAAGAAGGAGAAATAATCATATGGGTATGGGCACTTCCCTTGGAAACTGCCAAGCTTGGGGGAGTGACCCCGGTATCGTATCACCATCACTCTTATCTTTACCGTTTTTCTTAGCTCAATCCTTTTGGTAGTATCTTGATCTAGTAGAATAAAGTTAGCATGATCTAGTTGTGAGCTTTTGCCTTATGATCTTTACTCTTTGTAATCGAGTCCGTGAGCTATATAATAAAGATTTGTGTTGAGTCAAGGGCTTGATTTCCTCACTTTGGTCTTGATTAAAAGAAAGAAAACATAAAGAGCATCAAAGAGATCATATTGATCTTATGGGAAGTAATGACTTCACATATAAGAGTATGATAAATAAAATTTGTTGGGAGTTGACAAACATAGTTTTGGTCATCATTGCAATTAGTAGGAAGTAATAAAAGAAGAGAGGCTTCACATACAAATATACTATCTTGGACATCTTTTATGATTGTGAGCACTCATTAAAATATGACATGCTAAAGAGTTGATGTTGGACAAGGAAGACAACATAATGGGTTATGTTTTCTTATATCCGAAATAAAGTATATTGTCATGGATCATCCAACATGTTGATCTTGCCTTTCCCCCTCATGCTAGCCAAAACTCCTCGCACTAAGTAGAGATACTACTTGTGCCTCCATACATCCTTAAACCCAGTTTTTCCATGACAGTCCACCATACCTACCTATGGATTGAGAAAGATCATTCCAACTAAGTTGTCATGTTGCAAACTCGCTAAAATATGTATGATTTATTAGTGCGGAGGAAATAAGCTTTATACGATCTTGTGATATTGAAGTAATAAAAGCGACAGACTGCATAATAAAGGTCCTTATCACAAGTGGCAATATAAAGTGACATTCTTCTGTGCTAAGACTTTGTGCATCAAACCATAAAACTCATGACAACCTCTCCTTCCCTCTACGAAGGGCCTATCTATTATTTTTGCCTTATAAGAGTCAAGGTGAAATTCACCTTTCCTTTTTACATTTTACCCTTTGGCAAGCATATTGTGTTGGAAAGATCCTGACATATATACCCACTTGGATGTAAGTTTTCATGATCTATTACTGTTGACATTACCCTTGAGGTAAAAGGTTGGGAGGCAACACCATAAGCCCCTATCTTTCTCGGTGTCAGATTAAAACTCCACAAACATAAGTATTGCGTGAGTGTGAGCAATTGTGAAAGACTATATGATAGTTGAGTATGTAGGCTTGCTGAAAAGCTCTTATATTGACTCTTTCCGATGTTACGATAAATTGCAATTGCTTCAATGACCGAGATCAAAGTTTGTTTGTTTTCAATGAAGTTTATGATTCATGCTTGATATTGTGGATGAATTGTTACTTTAGCATAAGAATCACATGACAATATATTTATATGATGTTGTTATAAGAATGATCATGATGCCCTCATGTCCGTATTTTATTTTTATCGACACCTCTATCTCTAAAACATGTGGACATATTTTTCGATCTCGGCTTTCGCTTGAGGACAAGCGAGGTCTAAGCTTGGGGGAGTTGATATATCCATTTTGCATCATGCTTATATGTTGATATTTATTGCATTATGGGTTGTTATTACGCGTTATGTCACAATACTTATGCCTTTTCTCACTTATTTTACAAGGTTTACATGAAGAGGGAGAATGCCGGCATCTGGAATTCTGGGCTGGAAAAGGAGCAAACTCTCGAGACCTATTCTGCACAACTTCAAAAGCCCCGAAACTCCACAGAACTCCGTTTCAAAAAATATAAAAAATATCTGGCGAAAGAAGTTCACGAGGGGGGCCACCTGCTGTCCACGAGGGTGGGGGCGCGCCCCCCCTCTCTGGGCGCGCCCCCTGTCTCGTGGGCCCACCGATGGCGTCCCGGTGCCCATTTTCTCCTATATGAGGTGTTTTGACCTGGAAAAAATCAGGAGGAGGCTTTCGGGACCAGACGCCGCCGTCTCGAGGCGGAAACCAATCTAGGGCTCCGACGGAGCTGTTCTGCCGGGGATACTTCCCTCCGGGAGGGGGAAATAGTCACCGCCGTCGTCACCAACAACTCTCCCATCTTGGGGAGAGCTATCTTCATCAACATCTTCACCAGCACCATCTCCTCTCAAACCCTAGTTCATCTCTTGCATCCAATCTTTGTAGCCCAACCTTAGATTGGTACCTGTGGGATGCTAGTAGTGTTGATTACTCCTTGTAGTTGATGCTAGTTGGTTTACTTGGTGGAAGATCATATGTTCAGATCCATTATGCATATTAATACCCCTCTGATCATGAACAATATTATGTCTTGTGAGTAGTTACTTTTGTTCCTGAGGACATGGGAGAAGTCTTGTTATTAGTAGTCATGTGAATTTGGTATTCGTTCGATATTTTGATGAGATGTATGTTGTCTCTCCTCTAGTGGTGTCATGTGAACGTCGACTACATAACACTTCACCATTATTTGGGCCTAGAGGAAGGCATTGGGAAGTAATAAGTAGATGATGGCTTGCTGATACGTCCAAAACGTATCTATAATTTCTGCTTGCTCCATGCCACTTTTGGGTGATATTGCTATGATATTCATACACTTCCATACACTTTTGATCGTATTTGGACTAACTTACTAATCCAGTGCACCCCAGTGCCAGTTTCTGTTTTCGGCTATTTTTGTATTTCAGGTTTTCACGTTTCGAGAACTGCCCAGAAAAATCCAGAAAAATTATATAAAAAATCAGCGAACCGGAAACATACTGCGTCCGAAGGGCAGCCTGGGGGGGGGGCACAGGGGCTCCAGGCGCCCTGTGGGCGCGCCCCCCCCCCCCTGGGCCGCGCCGGGGGGATGCCTCGGCCCCCCGAGAGTCCCCCGGTGCCCTACTTTGGCATATATTTAAAGGGTTCCCCGAAACCCTCAGAACAGGACTTCTTTTTGCGATCCCATCTCTGTTCCGCCGCCGCCGCCACTTCCAAGATCGGGAGCACCAGGAGAACTCTTCCCGGCACCCTGCCGGAGGGGAGGATCACCACCGGGAGCTTCTCCACCACCATGGACGCCTCCCGGATGACTCGTGAGTAGTCTCCCTTGGACCATGAGTCCATGACCAGTAGCTATGTGATGTTCTCCTCCCGTTCTTGTGCTTCACTAATTAGTCCTCGTGAGCTGCCCTACATGATCGAGGCACCTATGTAATCCTTGTGCTGTTGTTATGTTGAGTTTGCTGGGATCCGATGGATTATGAGATTATGTTCAGATTGATCTTGAGTAATATATTTGATTCACCTCTTTTATATTTTAGTTCATAAGTAATTCTTGCATGTTCTCCGTTGTTATTTATTGCTTTGGCCGAGTAATAGGTAGTGACTCCAAGAGGGAACGTTATGCTCGATTGTGGGTTCATGCCTCTCGATGACTAGCTTGAGTGACAGAAACATGAGTCTAGGGGATGTGCTGTTGCCACAAGGGGGAAAACAACGGTGCTTGTGCCCGCGGGTGCAAGGATTGTTTACTTTACGCAAAGTTCTTTTAATGCAGTTGTCTGTTCCATTGAGTTTACACTATGGGTGGGACTCGCAACTTAATACCAGCGAGATGTTCTGGATAGATATCTCAAGGTGGATGATTAGTGGTAGATATTGATGGATTTCGGTCTACTTACTTTGGCGTACCGCCCATGCTTTGAACCTCAACCTTTCTTGCAATGTAGTCAGCATTGGTTTGCGTTCGTGGTCCTGTCAATTGCCCAGCTGTAATTTGTTTACCTCACATAGCTGTTTTATCGTCTTTTGGGAGAGAAACATCACTAGTGAACATCATGAGACTCCGGTCCATATTACCATCATTGATCACATCCACTACTTACTTTCCGATATTTTATTTACTATTGCAAAACACTATCTATCACTACTATCATATTGCTTTTAACCCTTTGTGAACTACAAGGCCGGAGAGATTGACAACCTCTTTGTACTCGTTGGGAGCAAAGTTATTTGTATCTGTGTGCAGGTCCACGTTGATTGCTAATTGCGCCGTTAGGAGTTGACACCTACCTGTTAAACCTAGGAGTCTCTGGGGATTCGATCCTTGGCATCTTTGCTAGGGGAAAACACTTCTACTTACTGCATCTTACACCTTCCACTTGGGGTAACCAACGAGGGGTTCGAGGCCAATCAAGGAGTATTTTCTGGCGCCGTTGCCGGGGACTCCACTCTTCAGGATAGGGAGTTGCATGCTATCTTTTACCTTTGCTTTTTAGTCTTGTTAGTTTACCTTTCATTTTTGCTTTAGTTATTTTTATCAAAAATCACAAAAATAGTTATCTTGCTTGCTTGCTACTATGGGTTCTACCAAAAACACTAAATGGGAGGAGTACACCCCTACTTCCATTGCCCCACTTATCTCTGACGGGGTTTACAAAAAAGATAAACCTGGTGATTACACTAGTTATGACGAAGAGTTATGCCCATGACATGGTCTTCCAGGAAAAAAGTACGAGCCTCAGTTTAAAATTGCTCCTAAGCTTCCCGAAACTTGGGAAGATGTTCAAACTCTTATAATAGAGAGCGAATTAAACAAAGAGGATGACACTACAATTCTAAAATTGATTTTGATAATTGTAGTATTTCAGAAGTTGTCGCCTTTCTATAAGGAATGGCTAAGGATCCCAACACTAGCATGCTTAATCTTACCTTCACAGAGCATATCACTAATGCTCTCATCAAAGCTAGGGAGGAGAAACTCAGAGTAGAAGCCTCCATACCTAGAAAGCTAGGAGATGGTTGGGATTCTATGATTAAAATTAAGATAAACAACTTCTCATGCTTTGCTTTATGTGATATTGTAGCTAGTACTTCTATTATGCCCAAAAGACTATATGATATGCTTAAATTGAAATCTTTTGATTCTTGTTCTTTTGGTGATGCTCTCGTTGATTCTTCCATAAATAAACCTTTGGGGAGGATCAACGATGTTCTTATTGTTGTCAATGATAATTATGTTCCCGTTGATTTCACTATCATGGATATTGAATGTGATCCTTCATGTCCAATTATTTTGGGACGTCCCTTTTTACGCACCGTTGGTGCTGTCATTGACATGAAAGAGGGTAATATAAAATTTCAGTTTCCTCTCAAGAAAGGGATGGAACACTTCCCTCGTAAGAAGGTCAAGTTACCTTTTGAGTCCGTTGTACGGGCTAGCTATTCTTTTACGTTTGATAAAACTTGATCTATGCATTATGCCTAGCTTAAAGGCATAAAAGAAAGCGCTTTTGGGAGGTAGCCCACATGAATAATTTTTTTGCTTTTGTTGTGTCTTGATGTTGTTTACTGCTGTAGCATCATCATTGTATCTTTACTTTTCATATTTGTGCCAAGTATAGCCTCTGATTGCTAGAAAGTTCAAAAGTTGTGAGGTGCTGTCCAGGAAACAGATTCTGTCCTTGGATATAAAAATTCGTATAAAATCACCAGATCATCTTTTTGGTCTAAATGTTTTCGACAGTGTTCTCTATATAATTGTATTTCGTGCGTCAGTTCTGAGTTTTTTGATTTGAGTTGCAGAAGTATCCCGAACAGGTCAATTACTGCCTGCTGTTCTGTTTTTCACAGATTCTGTCCTGTTTTGCCTTACCTTCACTTTGCAAATTAAGAACTTGCTTTTTCTTTGCAAAAACCTTTTGGCAATCTTGAGAAACAGTAGAACTTCAAGAATATCCTTATTTCCAGCAAGGTATAATTATTTTATTAAGGGTACTAACCTCGCTAATCAGATTATGATGAGTTGTGTATGAAGGGAGCTTTCAAGTGTGCGAGGGAAGATGATAAAAAGATTCAGGAGTGTCAAGCGCTCAAGCTTGGGGATGCCCACGTGCACCCCCAAGAAATATTCAAGGAGACTCAAGCATCTAAGCTTGGGGATGCCCCCCCCGTGCATCCCCTTCTCCATCAACATTATCAGTTCGTCTTTCGTTCCGCTATATTTTTATCACTTCATGTGTTATGTGCTATGCTTGGAGCGTCTTGCTTTTAGTTTTCTTCTTAGTTTTTCATAACGAGTCGGAACCCAGCATTCCTTTATGTGGGAGAGAAACACGCTCCACCTCTACCTAGAACATTACATAGAATTTTCATGTCTATCTATGATGTGTGTGTTCTTTGTCTTTTAAATAGCTACTATCGTGCTTTGCTCTTAGTATTCATGCTTATCTTTTCAAGAGCTTTTATTTAGTTGGTTGCTTGAACTCTCTTTAATTACCATGCTCACCTTATTAAGAGAGTTTGCTTCCGTTGCATGGGTTGATGTGTCTATGATAAAGATGCTACTTTCATGATGGTGCTTAGTAGTTCAGGTTTTCTTTTGGTTAATCTCAAATAGGTGGGGGGTTCCCAATGTGTTATTGGAGTACCAACTTGGTTTGTTTGCCTATGATGTGGTATGGTTTAGTAATATCTTCCTTCGAGAATTTATTTTGATTGACTTGGCGTATGCTCACGCATATTCAAGACTGTAAAGAAAGTCTGTCAAGCCTTGATGATCTTTTGTTTCTGAGTAGCGATATAACTACCATGCCTGATTCAATATTGCTTTGTCGCTCTGCATGATTATGACCGTCATTGCTCTCTTAGTTGGTCGCTCCCAGTCTTTTGCTAACCTCCACCTGCACTAAGCAAATTAACCATGCAATACATAGCTCATGGGAAAGTAGCCTAAAAACTATTGTGGTAAAGAATATGTTGCCTATGTATCTTATTTCTTATGAGTTGCTTGCTGAGCGGTAACCATGTTTCTGGGGACGCCATCAACTATAACACTTTTGTTGAATATCATGTGAGTTGCTATGCATGTTCGTCTTGTCTGAAGTAAGGGTGATTTACCGTGGGTTGAATTAATATGCATATTGTTAGAGAAGAACATTGGGCCGCTAACCAAAGCCATGCATCATGGTGGAAGTTTTAGCTTGGACCTTAATCCTCAATCTCTCATGAGAATATGCTTATGCATTAAAGAGGAGTCCATCATCTATTTTCTATGTTGTCCCGGTATGGATGTCCTCAAGTTGAGATTTATCAAAAACGAGAAATCAAATGCGATCTATCTCCTTGGACCTTTGTACAGGTGGCATAGAGGTACCCCTTTGTGACACTTGGTTAAAACATATGCAATGCAATGATAACCCACGGGGATCCGAGCTAATTAGGACAAGGAGCGAGCACTATTGGTATTCGATGCATGAGGCTTGCAACTTATAAGATTTTTTATACATGACACATATGAAGTACTACTACCGTTGACACAATTGCTTCCATGTTTCAAAATAAAAAAGCTCTAGCACTTCAAGCACCAACTACTGAGAGCATGATTGTCATTCTGAGTGTAATGTGCATTGTCCCAAAGTAGCATTGTCTTTTGCATGATTGTGATATAGTTTATTCTGAAATGATTGTATCTAGTCATCACTTAAACCTTGAAGGTGCCCCTGCACTTATGTTTTGCATCACTAAAGGGGGCAAGCTAGATATCACTTGATCATATTTACACATCATGTTCATTGCAAATCTTTTTGTTGTTTCAGTTTCATATTGTAAAACTTTCAGTCATTTGTGATTTTCTCTTGAGACAACTTAGTTACTTTAGAATCATGGTCTCAGTAAGCTTTTGTCATATGACTATGAGAAAGTCCTATATGGTTAATAGCATGTCACCACAGAAATTATTCTTGTTATCATTTACCTACTCGAGGACGAGCAGGAATTAAGCTTGGGGATGTTGATACGTCCAAAACGTATCTATAATTTCTGCTTGCTCCATGCCACTTTTGGGTGATATTGCTATGATATTCATACACTTCCATACACTTTTGATCATATTTGGACTAACTTACTAATCCAGTGCACCCCAGTGCCAGTTTCTGTTTTCGGCTGTTTTTGTATTTCAGGTTTTCACGTTTCGAGAACTGCCCAGAAAAATCCAGAAAAATTATATAAAAAATCAGCGAACCGAAAACAACACTGCGTCCGAAGGGCAGCCTGGGGGGGGGGGGGCACAGGGGCTCCAGGCGCCCTGTGGGCGCGCCCCCCTGGGCCGCGCCGGGGGGGCGCCTGGGCCCCCCGAGGCTCCCCCGGTGCCCTACTTTGGCATATATTTAAAGGGTTCCCCGTAACCCTCAGAACAGGACTTCTTTTCGCGATCCCATCTCTGTTCCGCCGCCGCCGCCGCTTCCAAGATCGGGAGCACCAGGAGAACTCTTCTCGGCACCCTGCCGGAGGGGAGGATCACCACCGGGAGCTTCTCCACCACCATGGACGCCTCCCGGATGACTCATGAGTAGTCTCCCTTGGACCATGAGTCCATGACCAGTAGCTATGTGATGTTCTCCTCCCGTTCTTGTGCTTCACTAATTAGTCCTCGTGAGCTGCCCTACATGATCGAGGCACCTATGTAATCCTTATGCTGTTGCTATGTTGAGTTTGCTGGGATCCGATGGATTATGAGATTATGTTCAGATTGATCTTGAGTAATATATTTGATTCACCTCTTTTATATTTTAGTTCATAAGTAATTCTTGCATGTTCTCCGTTGTTATTTATTGCTTTGGCCAAGTAGTAGGTGGTGACTCCAAGAGGGAACGTTATGCTCGATTGTGGGTTCATGCCCCTCGATGACTAGCTTGAGTGACAGAAACATGAGTCTAGGGGATGTGCTGTTGCCACAAGGGGGAAAACAACGGTGCTTGTGCCCGCGGGTGCAAGGATTGTTTACTTTACGCAAAGTTCTTTTAATGCAGTTGTCTGTTGCATTGAGTTTACACTATGGGTGGGACTCGCAACTTAATACCAGCGAGATGTTCTGGATAGATATCTCAAGGTGGATCATTAGTAGTAGATATTGATGGATTTCGGTCTACTTACTTTGGCGTACCGCCCATGCTTTGAACCTCAACCTTTCTTGCAATGTAGTCAGCATTGGTTTGCGTTCGTGGTCCTGTCAATTGCCCAGCTGTAATTTGTTTACCTCACATAGCTGTTTTATCGTCTTTTGGGAGAGAGACATCACTAGTGAACATCATGAGACTCCGGTCCATATTACCATCATTGATCACATCCACTATTTACTTTCCGCTATTTTATTTACTATTGCAAAACACTATCTATCACTACTATCATATTGCTTTTAACCCTTTGTGAACTACAAGGCCGGAGAGATTGACAACCTCTCTGTACTCGTTGGGAGCAAAGTTATTTGTATCTGTGTGCAGGTCCACATTGATTGCTAATTGCGCCGTTAGCAGTTGACACCTACCTGTTGAACCTAGGAGTCTCTGGGGATTCGATCCTTGGCATCTTTGCTAGGGGAAAACACTTCTACTTACTGCATCTTACACCTTCCACTTGGGGTAACCAACGAGGGGTTCGAGGCCCATCAGTTGCTAGAGTGACAGAAGCTTATACCCTAGTTTATGCGTTGCTTCGTAAGGGGCTGATTTGGATCCATATATTTCATGCTATGGTTAGGTTTACCTTAATACTTCTTTTGTAGTTGCGGATGCTTGCATTAGAGGTTAATCATAAGTGGGAGGCTTGTCCAAGTAAGGGCAGCACCCAAGCACCGGTCCACCCACATACCAAATTATCAAAGTACCGAACGCGAATCAGATGATCGTGATGAAAACTAGCTTGACGATAATTCCCATGTGTCCTCGGGAGCACTTTCCTTTATATGAGAGTTTGTCCAGGCTTGTCCTTTGCTACAAAAAGGATTGGGCCACCTTGCTGCACCTTATTTACTTTTACCTTTTGTCACTTGCTACCAATTACCTTATCACAAAACTATCTGTTACCTATAATTTCAGTGCTTGCAGAAAATACCTTACTGAAAACTGCCTATCATTTCCTTCTGCTCCTCGTTGGGTTCGACACTCTTACTTATCGAAAGGACTATGATAGATCCCCTACACTTGTGGGTCAACAAAACATAAGTCTACGGGGTTGCACTTGGTCGAGGAGGCTGTTGCAAAAGTCTTCAGTGCTAGTTGGTTGCCAAGGTGGAATCCTTGGTGTATTTTGTCTTGCCGGTCTTCAGTTGAGGAGAGAGATGAGAGGGAAAATTAATGTAGAAGAGGGGAATGCCTAAAGGGAGTTCTATGGTGCAAGTGCATACAAACAGGTGAAAAAAGGGCCAAACAAAAGAAACAAGGTAAAGAAAGTGATATAGTCGCGTACTTTTTGCCTAGGGCAGAAGTGTGACTTATATCAAAACAAAAACAAATAAAAAAACAAGCAACACACAATAATGGTCCTATTCGAACCATCATACGGACTCAACTGCGCGTAGGGGGGGGGGGTACACGACTCATCCTACCCTAGGGGTTCTCGGACTCTGTAGTTGTGCTTTACTCCGTGTCTTGTGCAGTCTTCTGGGTTTTCCTCAGGTGTCGCTGCGTCTCTTGTAGTTGTTCGATGAAATGATCCGGGTTGAGCCTGAAGAGTCTTCAACAACTGCTCGCCTATGGAAGTGATGGGGTGAAGGTGGCTCCTCGTAGGTGGCATTGATTTGGTCTTCTCTTGTCTTCTTAATCATGATGATCCCTTTTGCCTTCTAAGGCAGTGAGGGTACCAGGTAGGCAATCCTTTATGTAATGAGACTAACAAGGCATAGTAGAGGTCCAATCTGTCGGATACATTGTTGACAGTATTGTCACTGAGAGCGGGGGGTGCTGAGAACTGTTTTCTTGCTCACTATAGTGAGGTGGACCAAATGGCGATGTTCTCATCCACCAGAGGTTGCCGACACAACAATGATAAGGACAGGGTTGCTCTACTAGCGATGTATACCATGATCTTGCATATGCTATGCCCTGATCATGGTAGGCTAAGGTTGCATCACCTTGGGGCAGTGTTGAAGGTGTCTCCATCCTCTGGGTCTTCATGTTCTCATTCCTCGAGACGGTCTCTTCTGTTGGTATAGTCTCGTTGTGGTGTCGCCAGACTTGTGTTCCGAAGACGTGGGTGAATGTTCGGCAAGGTGTCTTCCTTGTAGGCTGCTTACGAGGATTATGAGGTATCCAGTGGTCAGTGGCACGGGGGTACTAGCGACTGTTTTATAAAAGTTTTGAAGGAGATGAGACCAATAAGGAAAAATATACCTTAGTTTTTGAAAACTCGGAAGGGAAGAGAAGTATAGATAGTTTTTAAACATTAGTTGTAGTTTTGAAAGCAGATTTACCCTAACTAATGATCATGCTAACTAAGGCTTCCTACAGTCAGGATGGCTCTGATACCAGCTCTATCGGGACCCTGACTCATTAGTCGTGATCACCGAATGGACGTGTACAGTGATCCCAGAGATCAATCCTCACTGAACACATAGAAGCCGAATAACGAGAGTCGTACATCCATACACACCGTATTACATAAGTAGGACCATTATGGTCAAGTCTTGAATATATCATCACAGCGGAAGTCTTCAATGATAGCTTGGACCCATGCCATCTGCCTTAACCCTACAGGCATTCTGACTGGGAAGCGTCCTAGCTCGCATGTTCGTCACCAAGGAACCCTTCTTCATATACCTGCTCTTTCAAGCTTGGCCAAGTAAATAGCCAGGGACAAGCCAGTGAGTACGTTTGAATGTACTCGCAAGCAACCCGAGAGTGATAACAGAATAATTATGCAAGGTTCTACTGCTAAATTGACATTTTTGGGGAAAGCTACTTTTTCTCATGCAAGTATGATCAACATTTATCAATGATATGAATGCATCTGCAACAAGTATCAGGAGGTTACAACCATCAACATCGAGAAGGAGTTCACATAACTCAGTCTCATGCATATCGTGTTCTTCCATAGTCCTCACCAACAATGTACTCCACCGTGTGTGTAAAGGATTTCCGGACATAGTTCAAGTAGCACCACCCAACTGTCCATGACCGTGGACACGACTATTCAAATAGTTTGACACTCTGCAAAGGTTGTACACTTTACCCACAAGAATCGGTAAGCTTTCGTGTCATCCATGATCCTGCAGTACCTCAAGTACTCGGGGAAAGCACCCGATCACTATCTTTCCCTAGGCGACACTAACATAGATTCCACTCGTTGGTACACGGCCCTCGGGTATAAGCATAAAGATCTTGGGACTCTGCCCTTTTCATTATCACACATACATGAAGGGACAACGGTGTGTCCGGTGCCCTGTAAAAACAGCCATGGCCGCCTATTGATGTCTACTACATAACCTTTTTCTTGTAGACTCGTGTTGGGCCTCCAAGCGCAGAGTTTTGTAGGACAGTAGCAATTTTCCCTCAAGTGGACGACCTAAGGTTTATCAATCTGTGGGAGGCATAGGATGAAGATGGTCTCTCTCAAACAACCCTGCAACCAGATAACAAAGAGTCTCTTGTGTCCCCAACACACCCAATACAATGGTAAATTGTATAGGTGCACTAGTTCAACGAAGAGATGGTGATAAAATTGTAATATGGATGGTATATATAGGTTTTTTGTAATCTGAAAATATAGAACCAGAAAGGTAACTAATGATAAAAGTGAGCACAAACGGTATTGCAATGCTTAGAAACAAGGCCTAGGGTTCATACTTTCACTAGTGCAAGTTCTCTCAACAATGATAACATAATTGGATCATATAACAATCCCTCAACATGCAACAAGGAGTCACTCCAAAGTCACTAATAGAGGAGAACAAATGAAGAGATTATTGTAGGGTATGAAACCACCTCAAAGTTATTCTTTCTTATCAATCTATTAGGCTATTTCTATAAATGTCACAAACAGCCCTAGAGTTCATACTAAAATAACACCTTGAGACACACATCAACCAAAACCCTAATGTCACCTAGATACTCCATTGTCACCACAAGTATCCGCGGGTTTGATTATACGATATGCATCACACAACTCTCAGATTCATCTATTCAAACCAACACAAAGAACTTCGAAGAGTGCCCCAAAGTTTCTACCAGAGAGTTAAGACGAAAACGTTGCCAACCCCTATGCATAAGTTCACAAGGTCACTGAACCCGCAAGTTGATCACCAAACCATACATCAAGTGGATCACGTGAATATCTCATTGTCACCACAGATAAGCACATGCAAGACATACATCAAGTGTTCTCAAATCCTTAAAGACTGAATCCGATAAGATAACTTAAAAGAGAAAACTCAATCCATTACAAGAAGGTAGAGGGGGAGAAACGTCATAATATCCAACTATAATAGCAAAGCTCGCGGTACATCAAGACCATCCGAAATCAAGAACACGAGAGAGAGAGAGAGAGAGAGAGAGAGAGAGAGAGAGAGATCAAACACATAGCTACTAGTACATACCCTCAGCCCCGAGGGTGAACTACTCTCTCCTCGTCATGGAGATCGCCGGGATGATGAATATGGCCACCAGTGATGGTTTCCCCCTCCGGTAGGGTGCCAAAATGGGCCCTCGATTGGTTTTTCATGGATATGGAGGCTTGCGGCAGCGGAACTCCCGATCTTGGTTTATTTTGGGGGTTTCCAGTATTTATAAGGATTTTTGGCGTTGGGGGCAAGTTAGGGGGAACCACGAAGCGACGAAAAGGTAGGAGCGTGTCCTAGGGGGGCGCCCCCACCCTTGTGGTGGCCTCATGGCTCTTCTGGTCCATCTCCGGCGCTCCGTGGGCTTCTTTTGGTCCATAAAAAATCACCGTAAATTTTCAGGTCAATTGGACTCCGCTTGATATTCCTTTTCTGCGAAACTCATAAACAAGGAAAAAACAGAAACTGGCACTGGGCTCTAGGTTAATAGGTTAGTCCCAAAAATCATATAAAATAGCATATAAATGCATATAAAACATCCAAGATGGATAATATAATAGCATGAATACTTCATAAATAATAGATACGTTGGAGACATATCAACATCCCCAAGCTTAATTGCTGCTGGTCCTCGAGTA
This sequence comes from Secale cereale, assembly GCA_902687465.1. Classification (NCBI taxonomy): domain Eukaryota; kingdom Viridiplantae; phylum Streptophyta; class Magnoliopsida; order Poales; family Poaceae; genus Secale; species Secale cereale. Next base: position 94,388,707 of record LR738712.1, read on the forward strand.
GGTAAATGATAAAAGAAATAATTTATGAAGTGTGAGTGCTAGCAAGTGCACAATTTTGATCAGTGATAATTTCAATCACTTTTTCTAGCATCATTTTATATCATAAACAGTAGCTCATCTCATAAAACTTCTCTTGATCAAGTAGCAAGCTATTCACATGTTTAAAGCATAGATCATAAACTTTCTTTAAGACTAACAAACTAGGTTCTCAGTCATCAAATAATTGCAATTCATCTTTTTTCAGGTTGGGTCTATGTAAGAGCTTTGATTCAGAAAATCCCACATACTCAACTATCATATAGTCTTCCATGATTGCTACCACTTAAAGCATATTTTTAGAACAAATAACATCCATTGATCACTGAGAAAGACATGGGGCTTAATGTTTCGCCTCCCAACTTATTTATCATATAGATAATTGTCAACAATAATAATTCATGATCAAATATATTTGAATGGCCATATATGCTTAGATCTTTCCCCATCACATGATGCTTGCCAACTAATGAGTAGGATGGACTGAGAAGGAATACTACTAACTCTTGCATAAAAGTAAAAGATAGGCCCTTCGCAGAGGGAAGCAGGATTTGCAGAGGTGCCAGAGCTCGAAGCTTTAAAAACAGAGATGAAAATAATTTTGAGAGGTATGCTTTCATTGTTAACATAACGACCAAGAGTTCTCAATATATTCCATGCTAAATACATTATAGGACCTTCCCAAATAGAATGGTAAATTTTTTACTCCCCCTCCACCAACAATCACACTCCACGGTTGATCCAAAACAACGGGTACCGTCCATACCAACAACTTTCCTAGGGGAGTTCTGTTTAATTATTTGCGATTTTGTTATTAATCTTTTGACCATAGGACTGGGCATCCCAATTACCAACCATTTTCTCGTGAATGACAAGCAGAGTCCACTCATCGTGAGAATAACCCACCTAGCATGGAAGATAGAGACAGCCCCCAGTCACCACATGAGCGATTTGGGCATACAAAACAGAATTTTATTTGAAGGTTTAGAGTTTGGCACATGCAAATTTACTTGGAATGATAGGTAAATACCACATATAGGTAGGTATGGAACAACTTTGGTTTTATGGAAGTGGATGCACAAGCAGTAATCCCTCTTAGTATAGAAATTTTGGCTAGCAAAAGATTCTAAAAAGCAAGCACCACATGTTGGAGGATCCTGATAACCCTCAACCGTAAGGGATCGAGATAGTCTTCGCGGGTAAGAATAACCCAATTTATTGATTCGACACACGGGGAGCCAAAGAGTATTTATAAGCTTTGACAGTTGAGTTGTCAATTCAACCGCACCTGAAATATACTTACTTGCAACAAAAGATAAGTGGTAAAAGTGATATGATAGTGATAATAGTGATAGTAAAAGTAAACAGCAAAAAGTAAATAGTGAAGGTAAATGGCAAAAGTAGCAAGTAGTGACAAGCAGGGTTTAAAACACTATAGGCTAGGGAGATGGATGGTTGGGCGCTGCATGGATGAGATAGATTCTAACTTGGGGCACGGCACACGGAAAAGTAATGACCATCTAGGCAAATATCAAACATTAGGCATGTATCCCGTAGGTAGTTGTACGTGCTTGCAATAAGAACTTGCACACCATCTTTTGTCCTACCATCCCGCTACGAACGGGGCCAAAAGGAACTTATGTAGATTAAGGTGCTCCTGTCAAAGAGCACCGGAACAAAGCAATGAACTCAATGGATACATGTAATCCTCAAACTACGGACCATCCCCTTTGGTGTCCCAAGCTGTCACTTTTGGGATCGCCGGTTCCGAACCGTAATAGGTGCAAACAACTCATAGATAGGATCACGAACACAAATATATTCATGCAAACACATATGGTTCAGATCTGAGATCATGACACTCGGGCCCTAAGTGTCAAGCATTAAGAATAACAAGTTGAAGCAAAGATGATAAACACCATAGTAGATGATAGGCAACATGCCCCCAACGATCTGACAAACTATTACATGATCTAACTCATCCAATCCCTACCATCCCCTTCGCCTATAGCAGGGGAATTACTCACACATGAAGGGAGAAGTCATGGAGGGATGATGGAGTGGTGATGATGATGACGATGGCGACGATCTCCCCTCTCCGGAGGCCAATTCAGCCTCCAGATTAGCCCTCCCGAGGAAGAACAGAGGGTTGCGGCGGCTCCGCGACGGAAAACTGCGAAAAGAACTTCTGATCTGGGGTTTCCGCATCGTGAGTAAAAATACGAGGCAAAGTAGGGCACCAGGGGGTGTGGGCCCCACCCAGGCGACCCCCCGGCGCGGACCGGGGGGGGG